>CM038674.1:344682451-345431201 GCA_021605145.1 Aegilops bicornis | reverse complement strand
CACGTTTTCTGGGTGGATTAAATAGAGAGATTCAGACCATTCTAGACTACAAGGATTATAATAATATCACTCGATTATTCCATCTTGCTTGTAAAGCTGACCGTGAAGTGCAGGATCGACGGTGCGTTGGCTGAACTAACTTTTCTCAGGTCGACCTTCATCATGGACACCACGTGCATCATCTACTTCCACATCGTTCTACTACACCGCACCTCCGTCACCGCCACCTCCAACCGTGATACAAGAAAGCGAGGCACAACCACCACTATCTCGCCAAGAGCACACCTGCTTTGGGCCTACACAGCTCTTCTTCTTCCATGGCGTCAACAGGGCACACAAGTGATATTATTTGTCGTCGTTGTAAGGGAAGAGGACATTTTATGAGAGAATGCCAATCTCAGCGTGTGATGATTGCTCACGAGGATGGTGGGTATGAGTCCGCTAGTGACTATGATGAAGAGACTTTGGCTCTTATTACACATGAAGAACACGGTGGAGATGATTACGATCATGACACGCAATACATGGCTGCAAGATGCCGACAGGTATGAATGTTTAGTTGCTCAACGTGTTTTGTGTGTGCAGGTTACACAAGCTGAGCAAATTCAGAGACATAACTTGTTCCATACAAAGGGAGTTGTGTAGGAAGGTTCTATTCGCGTCATCTTAGATGGAGGGAGCTGCAACAACTTGGCTAGCATGGATATGGTGGAGAAGCTTTCTCTCACCACAAGACCACATCCACATCCTTACTACATCCAATGGTTCAACAACAGCGGCAAGGTTAAGGTAACACGTACTGTTGGTGTGTATTTTAGTATCTCTACATATGCTGATTATGTTGATTGTGATGTGGTACCTATGCAAGCATGTTCGTTATTACTTGGTAGACCATGGCAATTTGATAAAAATTATGTACACCATGGTAGAAACAATCAAGATACTCTTGTTCACAAGGATAAAAATATTACTTTGCTTCCTATGACTCCTGATTCCATTTTGAAAGATGATATTAATAGAGCTAATAAAGCAAAACAGGAGAAAAATAAGAGTGAAAATCAGATTGTGGCAAAAGAATTTGAGCAACAAATGAAGCCTAATAATAAACCATCTAATGTTGCTTCTGAAATTAAACTGAAAAGTGCATGTTTATTTGCCACCAAATCTGATATTGATGAGCTAGATTCTAGCAAATCTGTTTGCTATGCTTTTGTGTGCAAAGAGGCATTATTTTCATTCGAGGGCGTGCCTTCCTCTTTGCCCCTACTGTCACTAACATTTTGCAGAGTTCGCCGACGTCTTCCCACAAGACGTGCCACCGGGATTACCACCTATTCGAGGGATTGAGCATCAAATTGACTTAATTCCCGGTGCATCGCTACCCAACCGCGCACCATACCGTACCAATCCGGAGGGAGACGAAGGAGATTATGCGTCAAGTACAGAGCTGCTCGACAAAGGTTATATACGCGAATCTCTTAGTCCTTGTGCTGTTCCTATTATACTAGTGCCTAAAAAGGATGGTACGTCGGCGTATGTGTGTTGATTGTAGAGGCATTAATAATATTACTATTCATTATCGTCATCCTATTCCTAGGCTAGATGATATGCTTGATGAATTGAGTGGCTCTACAATATTCTCCAAAGTTGATTTGCGTAGTGGATACCATCAAATTCGTATGAAATTGGGAGATGAATGGAAAACAGCATTTAAAACTAAGTTTGGATTATATGAGTGGTTGGTCATGCCTTTTGGGTTAACTAATGCACCTAGTACTTTCATGAGATTAATGAACGAAGTTTTACGTGCTTTCATTGGACGATTTGTGGTAGTTTGATGATATACTGATTTATAGCAAATCTTTGGAAGAACATTTGGAACATTTACGTGCTGTTTTTAATGCTCTACGTGATGCACGTTTGTTTGGTAACCTTGGGAAGTGCACCTTTTGCACCGACCGAGTATCTTTTCTTGGCAATGTCGTTACTCCATAGGGAATTGAAGTTGATAAAGCCAAGATTGAAGCTATTGAGAGTTGGCCGTAGCCCAAAACGGTCACACAAGTGAGGAGTTTTCTTGGACTCGCTGGTTTCTATAGGCGTTTTGTGAGAGACTTTAGCACCATTGCTGCACCTCTCAATGAGCTTACAAAGAAGGATGTGCCTTTTGTTTGGGGTACCGCATGTGAAGAAGCCTTCACGGTATTGAAAGATAAGTTGACACATGCTCCTTTACTCCAACTTCCCGACTTTAATAAGACTTTTGAGCTTGAATGTGATGCTAGTGGAATTGGATTAGGAGGTGTGTTATTACAAGATGGCAAACCTGTTGCAGACTTTTACGAAAAATTGAGTGGGCCTAGTCTGAACTATTCTACTTATGACAAAGAATTATATGCTCTTGTTCGGACTTTAGAGACATGGCAACATTATTTATGGCCCAAAGAATTTGTTATACATTCTGATCATGAATCTTTGAAACATAGTAAAAGTCAAGCTAAACTGAATCGTAGACATGCTAAATGGGTTGAATTCATTGAGACTTTCCCTTATGTCATTAAACACAAGAAGGGTAAAGAAAATGTTATTGCCGATGCTTTGTCTCGTCGATATACTATGCTTTCACAACTTGACTTCAAAATATTTGGTTTGGAGACCATCAAAGATCAATATGTGCATGATGCTGATTTTAAAGATGTAATGCAGAATTGTAAAGAAGGAAGAACATGGAACAAGTTCGTTATTAATGATGGTTTTGTGTTCCGTGCTAACAAGCTATGCATTCCTGCTAGCTCTGTTCGTCTTTTGTTGTTGCAGGAGGCGCATGGAGGAGGCTTAATGGGACACTTTGGCGTCAAAAAGACGGAGGATATACTTGCTACACATTTCTTTTGGCCAAAGATGAGACGGATGTTGAGCGTTTTGTTGCTCGCTGCACTACTGTCAAAAAGCTAAGTCACGACTCAATCCTCATGGTTTATATATGCCTTTGCACATGCCTAGTATTCCTTGGGAGGATATATCTATGGACTTTGTTTTAGGTTTACCTCGAACAAAGAAGGGAGGGATAGCATATTTGTTGTCGTGGATAGATTCTCGAAAATGGCACACTTTATACCATGTCATAAAAGCGATGATCTGTTAATGTTGCTGATTTGTTCTTTCGTGAAATTATTCGCTTGCATGGTGTGCCAAATACTATTGTTTCAGATCGTGATACTAAATTTCTTAGCCACTTTTGGAGATGTTTATGGGCTAAGTTGGGGACTAAACTGCTTTTTAGTACTACTTGTCACCCCCAAACTGATGGACAAACTGAAGTAGTCAATAGAACATTGTCTACTATGCTTAGGGCCGTTTGAAGAATAATAAGAAAATGTGGGAAGAATGCTTGCCTCATATTGAATTTGCTTATAATCGTTCATTGCATTCTACTACTAAGATGTGCCCTTTTGAAATTGTGTATGGCTTCCTACCTCATGCACCTATTGATTTGTTGCCTCTTCCATCTTCGGAGAAGGTTAATTTTGATGCTAAAGAACGTGCTGAATTGATTTTAAAAATGCATGAGTTAACTAAGGAAAACATTGAGCGTATGAATGCTAGATATAAACTTGCTGGAGATAAGGGTAGAAAACATGTTGTCTTTGCACCGGAGATCTTGTTTGGTTACATTTGCGTAAGGATAGGTTTCCTAAATTGCGCAAATCAAAGCTAATGCCACGCGTCGATGGTCCATTTAAGGTGTTAGAGAAAATAAATGATAATGCATATAAACTTGAGCTGCCTGCAGATTTTGGGGTTAGTCCCACTTTTAACATTGCAGATTTGAAGCCTTATTTGGGTGAGGAAGATGAGCTTCCGTCGAGGACGACTTCATTTCAAGAAGGGGAGGATGATGAGGACATCAATACCATTGTTACACCCACAGCCCTATGACTATACATCTTGGACCAATTACTAGAGCTCAAGCGCCAATTGAATTATCAGGTACTTTCGTTTCTTGGTAACGATTCCAATGTTCATGAGAATATGATGCTGCCTAAATTGGATACATTTGTTTTGCTTACAAATGAAGGGCCTACCGTGGACAAGAAAGATGAACCTTTGAGCAAGTTCAAGCATGGAGATGTTGGCATGCGCAAGGAGAACAAGAACGGAGTTACAAGTGATGATTCCAGGACTTTGAAGCCACCCTAATGAGCGCATGAGGCCTTGGACGAAATATACAAGATGCCACTTCATAATATGCGTCCATAGGCTATTCTAGGTGCTGCGTCACCTTATTATTGGGCCAAGCCCATGTAATTTCGAAATACTTAAGTATAGGCTGTTTTAGAGTCCGTATGTGTGGGGAAACAAGAGTTAGGGTTGATTTGGACCCCTCCACCAAGGGCCACGAAATTCCCCCTCTTCCTCCATATATACAGCCCTTAGGGCACCGTTTAGACCTTGGGTTTTGTTTAGATTAAAAGTTCGCCATAGCTGCAACTTCACAGCGTGCCGTTTGTGTTCAACGACTGCACAAAGGCGTCCACAGAACCCCACCTTGATCAATAAAGCTTTCATCTTATATTCGCAATATTCAGATTGCAATCTCAGTTTCTTGCTTGTTCTTCGTTTGCTCGCAGGAAACAGGCCCTCGTGGTCAGGTTGATCGTGCTCGGCGTGGTCAATAACCCTCGGAAGTTGGTTTAGCGATTGCTAAGGCGCGACGTCTCGCACGTTCGTAGTCGGATCGTCAAGGTCGACTCCCACAGAAACGATAGCCACCATCTCATCGAAACATCGGGACACCTTTGCCTCTATCAATTTTTATCAAATTGCCATGGTCTACCAAGTAATAAGGAACATGCTTGCATAGGTACCACATCACAATCAACATAATCAGCATATGTAGAGATACTAAAATACACACGAACAGTACGTGTTACCTTAACCTTGCCGCTGTTGTTGAACCATTGGATGTAGTAAGGCTGTGGATGTGGTCTTGTGGTGAGAGAAAGCTTCTCCACCATATCCATGCTAGCCAAGTTGTTGCAGCTCCCTCCATCTATGATGACGCGAATAGAACGTTCCTTCACAACTCCCTTTGTATGGTACAAGTTATGTCTCTGATTTTGCTCAGCTTGTGTAACCTGCACACTCAAAACACGTTGAGCAACTAAACATTCATACCGTCACAAGATCTTCAGCAGCCATGTATTGCGTGTCATGATCGTAATCATCTCCACCGTGTTCTTCATGTGTAAGAAGAGCCAAAGTCTCTTCATCATAGTCACTAAGCGGACTCATACCCACCATCCTCGGTAGCAATCATCACACGCTGAGATTGGCATTCTCTCGCAAAATGTCCTCTTCCCTTACAACGACGACAAATAATATCACTTGTGTGCCCTGTTGACGCCCATGGAAGAAGAAGAGCTCTGTGTAGGCCCAAGAGTGTGCTCTTGGCGATAGTGGTGGTTGTGCCTGCTTTCTTGTATCACGGTTGGAGGTGGCAGCCGACGGAGGTGCCGGTGTAGTAGAACGTATGGAAGTAGATGATGCACGTGGTGTCCATGATGAAGGTCGACCTGCAGAAAAGTTAGTGGTGATTATGAAACACGAATCGGAAACTAGATGGATCTCGAAAACAAACCTAATATGAGAAGAACTCGGATTGGTGGTGGATATATGGTGGTGGTATATGGCAGCGGTGGTGGTAGCGGTGGTAGTATATGTATATCGATCGGTGGTGGTATATGGACACGGATTGGTGGTGGTATATGGATACGGATTCGGAGCGGTGATGGTAGGTGGCAGGGGCGATGATGATGGTGCGGTGGCGGCGTGACAACTTATGACCAGAACTCGAAACTCTAAAAGACTAGACGCTAAGACCAGCAACTAGACACGACGATGCAACCGCAAATTCAACAAAGCAAAACCCTAAAAAGATTATGCAAAGGCTCGATTGGTTCGGATATGATGAACTAACCCTAATTTTTTTGTGGCTTTTTCGTGGACTAGGTATGAAGAACAGACTCGATCTAAACTACGGAAAACTGTAAAATCTCACCGAGCAACCTGAAAATCTGATACCACTTGATAGAGGCAAAGGTGTCCCGATGTTTCGATGAGATGGTGGCTATCATTTCTGTGGGAGTCGACCTTGACGATCCGACTACGAACGTGCGAGACGTCGCGCCTTAGCAATCGCTAAACCAACTTCCGAGGGTTAGTGACGACGCCGGAGCACGGTCAACTGACCACGAGGGCCTGTTTCCGCGAGCAAACGAAGAACAAGCAAGAAACTGAGATTGCAATCTGAATATTGCGAATATAAGATGAAAGCTTTATTGATCAAGGTGGGGTTCTGTGGACGCCTTTGTCCGGTCGTTGAACATGCATTTAAGTATGCGAAGTTGCAGCTATGGCGAACTTTTAATCTAAACAAAACCCAAAGTCTAAACGATGCCCTAAGGGCTGTATATATGGAGTAAGAGGAGGGAATTTCGTGGCCCTTGAGGGAGGGGTCCGAAACCAACCCTAACTCTTGTTTTCCCACACATACGGACTCTAAAAACAGCCTATACTTAAGTATTTCGAAATTACATGGGCCCGGCCCAATAATAAGGTGACGCAGCACCTAGAATAGCCTATGGACGAATATTATGAAGTGGCATCTTGTATATTTCGTCCAAGGCCTCATGCTCTCATTAGGGTGGCTTCAAAGTCTGGAATCATCACTTGTAACTCCGTTCTTGTTCCCTTGCGCATGCCAACATCTCCGAGCTTAAACTTGCTCCAAGGTTCATCTTTCTTGTCCATGGTAGGCCCTTCATTTGTAAGCAAAACAAATGTATCCAATTTAGGCAGCATCATATTCTCATGAACATTGGAATCGTTACCAAGAAACGAAAGTACCTGATAATTCAATTGGCGTGCGCGAGCTCTAGTAATTGGTCCAGTATGTATAGCAGCAGGGGCTGTGAGTGTAACAATGGTATTGATGTCCTCATCAGAACGAGCCAAGGAACAACTACTTGCAAGAGCCAAGACGACGAGGACCCCAAGCGTGATGGAGAAGAAAAGCTGCTGAAGCTACAGGCGTCGGACGACCGACCAAGTCCGGACGTCAAGCGACTCCCAAAGACGGACGACCGACGCCCTCCGGACGTCCGGCAGCAGGCACACGAATGGAAACTCACGGAAGACCGGTTACCGGACGACCGGACGACCCGCATTGTAACCGACCCACGGACGCCCGACGATCCACGGACGACCGGCCCTCTCCGGACGACCGACGCACCCGAGTCCGAGCCGAATCTACGGACGTCTGAGCCCTTCCGGATGTCCGGACCGTCACGAGCCTCCGGACGCCCGACGCCTTCCGGACGTCCAGCCCCTGAGTGATCGCGCCCGTGGGCTGGAGCCCTTGTACCCCTTCACTTCACCCCCATTTGCACTAAGACTATAAATAGACCTCCTCCTCCTCCTAGTTAGGGTTAGCAAAGGATTAGCTCACATTTGTGTGAGAGCTTTGCTCATCCACTTGGTTACCTTCTCCTCGGAGATCGCGCCTCCTGAGAAGATCCTTCCAAGAGGATTCAAGACCCCTTCTAGGGTGGACCCCCATCAAGACCTCCTCACGGAGAAGAACGGCTACTCGTGTATATTTCCTTTGTTGATTTTGAATCTTGTGCTACCTTATGTGTTCGGTGATCTAGCCCTTGTGTGATCGAGACTTGTCGGTTTAGTGTTCCTCTTGTGTGTTTTTCCTTGTGTTCTTCCGCTTGTTCGTCGTGTTCTCCTCGTAGGATCCTCTCCAAACTTGAAAGATCTCCGACTAGGGCTCCGCCCTACATCATCTTGGTATCATGAGCCATGTTTATCACGTTTTTGGAGCCCCTACCCCGTGTTTTCTAGCTTGATTTTGTTGTTTTGTCCTAAATCCGAAAATTCCCCACCAAAAATAGCCCCAATTTTTTTTTGTAATTTGTTGGTGAGTTGAGATTTTGTTGGATTTGGTCCATGGATTTGAGTTGCTACGTGTGGATCTAGCTTTTCCCACCCTCCCCACCCTTTTCCATCCATCAATCTGCTCAATTTTGACCTCACCATCTTCTTCCACCTCAAAATCGTCCCGACCCAACCTGTGTTGACCCCGACCACCGGACGTCCGACCTTTCCGGACGACCGGAACCCCTGTCCCGATTCAAATTTACGGACGACCGGACCCTGCCGGACTTCCGACGACCGGACGACCGGAAAAACCGGACGTCCGTGAAATCCAGACGAAACTGAAATTGTTCAGTGCAGCCACCACCACCACCCCACCTTCCACCACATCATCCAAAACCCACACACACCACCATCCTCCCCAATACATCCTATGACGATTTTGCCACATTTTGGTCCTTGAGATTTTGAGTTGTGGTTCCCGTGTCCTATTGTGTTTCGGCAATCCAGGTACGGTTCGACTTCATCATCACCTCGGTTCATCTACGCAAGGGTCACATCATCGCCAAGGATGGTAACATCGCCGACATCTTTGTCATACCTTGCAATTGCATTGATACCCACATGGCCTTACTTTTGCGTAGCTTACCCATCGAGACTAGCCATTGAGTATTGCCGGCAACGTGACTTGTGCACATTAGTGATCATACTCCATAGCATACATACCATACCACCGTGGTGCATATCTTGGGATCCATTTGTTTGTCACAAAGTTGTCATAGCATACACAATTGCTATCTTGGTTCGTGAAGTTTTGCATGAGAAAAGAGCTCAAAAGTGAAAAGGCCACCCAAGCTTTTAAGCAAAGAGGAAAGATAAGCAAAGAGCTTATGAGAAAGAACCATAGCATCATATTACATTAAGATTGTCATATTGGATCATCTTGGATCATAGCACCAAAATACCATACATATAGCATACGTGGGATAGAGATAGTTGCATTTTTCCCTAATAGGTTGTGCACAAGTTCCGTATCCGCCTTGTGCAATTGTGCTAGCGTCTCTCTAGTATTATGCAACAAGAGCATTTTCGTGGATTCCACATTTTAGCTCACTTTTGGTTTGCACAATCCCACTTATCTATTTGCGTGTGTGTTTCCGTGTACCATTATTTGCTTGGTCTACTTGTTGCATTTGCAAATTTGTGAACCTTTTCCAACATTATTGATGCTCACTTACAATTGCATCAAATTTGGTGCCACCATCCTTACCAAGCTCCACCATAAGCTTTTATTTGTGTAGGTGTGAGAACCGACAAGGATTGGTACCAATAGTGTTATTTCATTGTCCGCATTTGAGTGATCTTGATTCATCATCAACATCGGTCAAAGGTATATTGGTATAAGTTCTTGTCCTTCTACCACTCACATATTTTTGCTTGGAATGATGGATAGGCCAAGTACTTCTACAAACCCACTCTTCATCGAGCAAGACGACGACATGTCCTCATACGTCACCAAGAGCCACCTCTTTGGTGCACAACAAGCGTTGCACCAAGAGCAACAAGCAATGAGCGACCGCATCGACAACCTCGCCACCGACTTGCGACTCTCCGAGCAACGTACAAGAGACTACTTCGACAACAAGTTCGACGCTCACAAGCAAGAGAATGATGCAAGAATGGACGAGATCCGCGCCTTGATGAGGAACCGACATCATTCCACTTCTTCATCCTCAAGACGGAGCCGCCCGAGTCGACACTCCGACGACACCTTCTACGACTCAAGTACACCTCCTTCGAACACTCTTCGTCGTGCCGCACGTCAAGACCGTCAAGCAAACTGCAATCCTCTACACGACACTGACTCTCAAGAGCATCGACATTGTCAAAACCAAGCTACATTTGCGCAAGCACAAGCACGGCAACACCAACGACAACAAGAACAAGAAGAGCGAGCGCGACAACATCAAGATGCACAAGACGCCGCGGCGCAACACCGAGAACAACAACTACGGGAAGCTCAAGCACTTGAGGCACAATGTGCACTTCGCGACTCAAGTCGAGCCGTTGCCGACCGAGGACACCAAGCTCGTGAATATCAAGAAGCGCTCCGCGAGGAAGTCCAAGAAAGGCTCTACCAAGCATGTGTGCATCGACAAGCCCCACAACAAGCTCGACAAGCTCCACCACATGCTCACCAAGACAATGGAAATCCACCAAGACAAGAGCAACATGAGGAAAACGACCCTCCTCGCCAAGAGCAACATGGGGAAAATGACCCTCCTCGCCAAGAGCAACATGAGATTGTTAATCCTCAACGACATGGACGTCATCATCCTCGACCACAACAAAATGAAGAGCAACGATATGGAAAGCTCAAATTCACCATGCCCAAGTTCAATGGAAGCAATGACCCCGAAGAGTACCTCTCATGGGCATTGAAGGTTGACAAAAACTTTCGTTTGCACAACTATGAGGAAGAGAAGAAGATCGCTATGGCATCACTTGAGTTCCAAGACTATGTGCTCATATGGTGGGAACAAATCCTTAAGAGGCGACAAGCAAGAGGTGAACCTCCAATCACCACTTGGGCTCAAATGAAAGATGTCATGAGAGCACGTTTTGTGCCAACCTACTACAACCGCGACCTCTTCAAGAAACTCCAACTCCTCAAGCAAGGAACAAAGAGTGTTGAAGAATACTACAAGTAAATGGAGATAGCCATGATTCGAGCCAATGTGAAGGAAGATGATGAGCAAACTATGGCACGTTTCTTGAATGGACTCAATCATCCCATCAAGAAGATCGCCGACTTCCAACCATACTCCACCCTCATTGAGCTCGTGCATCAAGCTACAAAGGCGGAACGTCAAGTGCAAGATGACTTCAAGTACGCCAAGTACTCGTCCAAGACCTACGGCTTCTCACAAGCTCCTTCAAGTGTTTCACTTGCGGCGGCCGAGGCCACAAGTTCTATGAATGCACCAACAAGCGCACCATGATCCTCAACGACGACGGCACCTATGACTCAATGAGTGATGAGGAGATGGAAGCTCTTGAGCAAGTGGCCATGCACCGGCGAGTGAACGAAGATGAAGATGACCAAGTCTTTTGTGATGAGGATTCGAGCCCCGCTCTCGTTGTCTCCAAGGTCTTGACTCTTCAACATCAACAAGAAGACGACCAAAGATGCCACATCTTCCACACAAAGGCCGACATCAACGAACGGTCCGTCAAGGTCATCATCGATGGAGGTAGTTGTCACAACTAGGCAAGTGAAGAACTATGCTCCAAGCTTCAATTGGTCAAGAGGAAGCACCCGAATCCCTACAAGGTTCAATGGCTAAGTGACTCCGGCACTATATGAGTTGAACATACGGTCCAAGTCTCCTTCAAAATTGGCGCATATGAGGACACTTTGGAATGTGATGTGGTCCCAATGACGGTTTGCCACCTCCTTCTTGGTCAACCATGGCAATTCGACCGTGGTGTCTTCCACAACGGGTGCACCAATCACTATAGCTTCAATATGAAAGGGAAGGAATATGTGCTACGACCTATGTCTCCTAGTCAAGTGATAGCCGACAAGCAAGCCACCCATCATAGAGACAAGAGTGAGAAAGTGATCCACCAAAAAGTGAGTGAGAGCCACAAGCCCAACTTGAGCGCCTCTTCGCCTAGAGAGAAAAACCTCATCCTATTTGCCACCAAAAGTGAGATGAGAGAAGTGTGTGAGAACCCATCTAGTGTGATGCATTTTGTCCTTGTGTGCAAGGATGGAGAGCCAACAACTAACACCTCTCATGAGCTACCTTTATTGTTTAAATCTCTTTTGCAGGAATTCCAAGATGTTTTCCCCGATGAGCTACCTCCGGGTCTACCTCCTCTTCGAGGCATTGAGCATCGAATCGACCTCATCCCCGAAGCACCTCTCCCAAACAAAGCTCCATACCGAGTCAATCCCGAAGAAACCAAGGAGATTCAACGGCAAGTACAACAACTCATCGACAACAGTCATGTACGTGAAAGCCTAAGCCCGTGTGCCGTTCCCGTTATACTTGCGCCTAAGCCCGATGGAAGTTTCCGCTTGTGTTCCGATTGTAGACCTATAAATGCTATTACCGTTCGCTATAGGCATCCCATTCCTCGCTTAGATGATATGCTTGATGAACTTAGTGGAGCCAACTTTTCTCCAAAATTGATCTTAAAAGTGGCTATTATCAAATCCGCATACAAGAGGGTGATGAATGGAAAACTGCTTTCAAAACCAAATTTGGCTTATATGAGTGGTTATTCATGCCTATGGGTTTATCGGAAGCTCCCGGTACTTTTGTACGTCTCATGCATTATGTCCTTCGGCCTTATATTGGAGTCTTTGTTGTGGTTCACTTCGACGATATTCTTGTGTTTAGCAAAACCATGAAAGAGCATCTTGATCATGTTAGGACTGTTTTGCAAACCCTTCAAAATGAAAGTCTTTATGCAAACATGAAAAAATGCACATTTGGTGTTGACAAAGTGGTTTTCTTAGGTTTTGTTGTATCCTCAAAGGGTGTCCATGTTGATGAATCTAAAATTGAAGCAATTAAAACTTGGCCCCAACCCACCAATTTGCAACAAGTGCGTAGCTTTCTTGGTCTTGCGGGTTTTTATCGTCGCTTTGTGAAAGATTTTAGCACTATTGCCGCTCCTTTGCATGCTTTGAGTAAGAAGAATACTCCTTTTGTTTGGGGAACTTTGCAATCCACCGCTTTTGATGAGCTCAAGTCTTTGCTTACTCATGCTCCGATTCTTGCTTTGCCTAATTTTGACAAAACTATTGAGGTTCATTGTGATGCAAGTGGTACCGGAATTGGCGGAGTTTTGATGCAAGAAAAACGAGCCATTGCATATTTTAGTGAAAAACTATCCGGTGATCAACTTAACTATCCCATCTATGACAAAGAATTGTATGTTTTAGTGCGTGTGCTACATGTTTGGGAACATTACCTTAGACCGCATGAGTTTGTCATCCATACCGATCATAAAATGCTTAAGTACTTAAAAGGTCAAACTAAGTTGAAAAAGCGTCATGCCAAATGGAGTGAATTTATTGAATCTTTCCCTATGTCATCAAGTACATTAAGGGTAAAGAAAATGTAGTTGCCGATGCACTTTCACGCATATTCACGCTTGTCACTAAACTTGAGTTGAATGTTATTGGGTTTGAGCACATCAAAGACTTGTATGCTAATGACCCATCTTTTGCTATTCCTTATGCTAAGTGTTTGAC
Organism: Aegilops bicornis; assembly: GCA_021605145.1. NCBI lineage: Eukaryota > Viridiplantae > Streptophyta > Magnoliopsida > Poales > Poaceae > Aegilops > Aegilops bicornis. The sequence goes on along the minus strand of CM038674.1, from coordinate 345,417,985 downwards.
GCAAACTTCTCGGGAACAATATTACATCAAGGATGGTTATCTTATGAGAGCTAACAAACTATGCATTCCCGAGTCTTCTCTTCGTTTGCTCCTTTTGCAAGAGGCTCATGGAGGCGGACTCATGGGACACTTTGGACACGACAAGACATTCGCCACACTCTCCAAGAACTACTTATGGCCCAAGATGTTCATGACGTCTCACGCTTCACCAACCGATGCTCTACATGTCGCAAAGCTAAGTCTAAAGCTCAATCTCATGGTCTTTACATGCCTCTTCCTATTCCTTATCAACCTTGGGAAGACATTAGCATGGATTTTGTACTTGGTTTGCCTAGAACTCAAAATGGAAAGGATTCCGTGTTTGTTGTTGTGGATAGATTTTCTAAGATGGCACATTTCATTCCTTGCAACAAGATAGACGATGCTTCACATATTGCAAATCTCTTTTCTAGGGAAATCTTGCGACTCCATGGAGTACCAAAGACAATCGTCTCCGATCTTGACGTCAAGTTCTCGAGTTACTTTTGGAAGACCCTATGCGCCAAGCTTGGAATCAAGCTCTTGTTCTCATCCGCATACCATCCTCAAACCGACGGCCAAACGGAGGTGACGAACCGCACACTATCCACTCTACTTCGTGTCTTGATCAACAAGAATATCAAGGAGTGGGAAGCATGTCTACCCATCGCCGAGTACGCCTACAATCGTGCAAGACATTCGACTACCGGCAAGTCCCCCTTCGAGGTCGCTTCACGGCTTCAACCCGTTGTCCCCATTGGACATTCTACCTCTTCCTCTACAAGAGCGCACCAACATGGATGCGGGTGCACGGGCAAGCTACATCAAGAAGATGCATGAGGATACAAGACAAACCATCGAGCGCCAAGTACAACGACTAGCGACCAAGCTCAACGTCAACAAGAAATCCATGGTCTTCAACATTGGTGATCTAGTGTGGCTACACCTTCTCAAGGACCGCTTCCCCAAAGAACGCAAGTACAAGCTTCTTCCTCGAGCCGATGGACCTTTCAAGGTGCTAGCACGCTACAACGACAACGCCTACAAGATCGACCTACCTCGAGACAAGTACAATGTGAGCGACATCTTCAACGTCAAGGACCTCGCACCATACCATGGAGATGAAGCTTTTGATCCGAGGTCGCATCTCTCTCAAGGGGGGGAGTTGATGCGGAGCATCCCTCACTCATCCCAATGGACGCACCTACATCTTCCTCAACACCACGTGGACCCATGACTCGAGCTCGAGCTAAGGCTATTGAAGATAAGGTGAACTCGCTCCTCTCCAAATTCCCTCTTCCTACTCATGAGACATGGCTACTACCTCATTCGGAAACTCTATGTGTAATCAGGTACTTGGGAACGAGCCAAGGAACAGCTACTTGCAAGAGCCAAGACGACGAGGACCCCAAGCATGATGGAGAAGAAAAGCTGCTGAAGCTACAGGCGTCGGACGACCGACCAAGTCCAGACGTCCGATGACTCCCAGGCCACGGACGACCGACGCCCTCCGGACGTCCGGCAGCTGGGCACCCGAATGGAAACTCACGGAATACCGAAGCCACCGGACGACCGGACGACCGTGCATTGTAACCGAATCTACGGACGTCCGACGATCCACGGACGTCCGGGCCTTCCCGAAGCCCCGGACGACCGGCCCTCTCCGGACGACCGACGCACCCGAGTCCGAGCCAAATCTACGGACGTCCGAGCCCTGCCGGATGTCCGGACCGTCACGAGCCTCAGGACATCCAACGCCTTCCGGACGTCCGGCCCCTGAGTGATCGCGCCCGCTGGCTGGAGCCCTTGTCCCCTTCACTTCGCCCCCATTTGCACTAAGACTATAAATAGACCTCCTCCTCCTCCTCCTAGTTAGGGTTAGCAAAGGATTAGCTCATATTTGTGTGAGAGCTTTGCTCATCCACTTGGTTACCTTCTCCTCGGAGATCGCGCCTCCTCGGAGAAGATCCTTCCAAGAGGATTCAAGACCCCCTCTAGGGTGGACCCCCATCAAGACCTCCTCACGGAGAGGAATGGCTACTCGTGTATCTTTCCTTTGTTGATTTTGAATCTTGTGCTACCTTATGTGTTCGATGATCTAGCCCTTGTGTGATCGAGACTTGTCGGTTTAGTGTTCCTCTTGTGTGTTTTTCCTTGTGTTCTTCCGCTTGTTCGTCGTGTTCTCCTCGTAGGATCCTCTCCAAATGTGAAAGATCTCCGACTAGGGCTCTGCCCTACATCAGTTCCCCTTGAAATTGCATTAATAACCCCTAGCCCATTTTGCGTCACTTGCCTATCGAGACTAGCCATTTGAGTATTGCCGGCAATGTTACTTGTCCACATTAGTGATCATCGATACACCTTCCATTACATACATACCATATCATATTGGTATCATCATATCATCTCTTGTGTCACAAAGTTTGTTCCCGCCTATACACAATTGCTATCTTAGTTTGTGCATTTCGCAAAGTGGTCATACAAAAAAAAGAATAAGCTTTTAAGCAAAAGAGTGAACAAAGAGCTTGTAAGCAATAGCCATAGCATCATACCTGATGTAGGGTGGAACCCTATGGGGTCGATCTTTCACGTTTGGAGAGGAACCCTACGAGGAACACGAAGAACGAGCGGGAGAGCACGAGGGAAATCACGAGGAAAACACAAGAGAATCACTCAAACCAACAAAATTCAATTACATATGCGCTAGATCTATGAACACAAAGAGATATACACGATCCATGATCAACAAAGGACGATACAAGGGGTAACCGGGTTCTTCTCCGTGAGGAGGTCTTGATAGGGGCCACCCATGAGGGGTTCTTGAGGTACGTCACTCCAAGAGGAGGTCTTAATCTCCTAGTGGAGTGGATCCATGGAGCAAAGCTCTCATATGTCTAACATATCCTTTGCTAACCCTAACAAATGACCTAGGGACGAATTATATAGGTGGCTGGAGGTTAGGGACGAGTGGAGGGCAAAGGGCAACTCCCGCCAACTCATGAGTAGGCCCTCACAAGACGGGCTAGGTCAGCCTGCAGGCATTTGGTCCTGTAAGACGGGTCTTTGGGGTCTGTATGCATGGGGTATCCAGAAACTCTCTGGATAGGCCGTGCGCACGGGGTCTTTTGGGGCCCGTGCGCACGGGGTCCTCTGAGCCGAGCTTCTTCTTCCATCTTCTCGCCTCTGTCTTCCTTCTTGTGGCCTTGTGGTCCTTCTCCCACTCCTTTTGGGGTGTTCCTCACCAGCCTGTGGTCGTCGGTCTTCGTATCTAAGGACACATAGAGCTCTTCGATGAGGTAGCAAGCAAGTCCAATGGATATTCATGATATTCTCGAAGAAGAGCGGGTTCACCTTAAGTCCGGTAGGTCCACTTGGAGCTTGATGTGCTATGAAGGTGTACATGGAGATGACCGTAGGATGCTCCGCATCATCTCCTCTCCCTTGGGAAAGATCCGACCTCAGATCGTAAACCGTATCGCCATGTACACGGTGGGCATTGATGTACCATAGGTCGATGTCGTGGATTCCTCAACTTGAAGGTCCAGAGGGTCCATCTCCAATGTCAGTCCTCCATCCAATATATGTATCATGTAGACAAGAAGAAGGAAACAACAATGAAAGTATGGCCCATCCAATATGCATAGTTGAAGATGGCTCAAAGGGAAGGAGTTCACCTTTAGGAGATTCTCACAAATGTTGGTGTTGCACATCATGTACGCCTTCACATAACCAAAATGTGTCTTTATGGCACCGCCTTGTGAATCCTCCAAAATGAAAGAACATGATAAATACTCGGAAAAACAAATGAGGTTAGTGCAAATGCAAGACCTATCATTCGAGGGGTGAGATACCCAACAAGTGTATGCATCAAGCTCATCATAAGAAGGTACAAGGGAGCATTTCATAGTATGGAGGCATATGATGCAAGAACAACCAAATACAAGAGGCTCAATCAAATAAGCATGCTTCCCAAGTAAAGTGTCAAAGTCTCCAACATGAATAAGCATAGTATGGTTGCACTCAACACAAGTGGATATGAAAGAGGCAACTAATGGACACAAGAGACAATGATCAAGATATATCATGTGAGAGGCATGAGCATATATGTCATCAACCCAAGAAAGCAAGTAATAGTGCAACATGGGTGATGCAACATAGCTAGCTATCATAGCGATCAAGTCAAACATGCTAGTAGTGCGAAGATGCAACATACTAGAAGGAATCATGACAAGCATGTCGTGTGTGCAAATAGTGGGCATGAATAATGCACATGACATATCACAAGCATGAAAGCAAGATATGAGTAGAATGGCATGAATGTATTGGCGAGAGGCCATATGTAAATAGCAATGGGGCATCATGCCTCTCCCAACACAACAAGCATCAATAGCATGGGGCACATGATAAACATGGCAATAGCAACAAGGATCTCCACCAAGCATGCAAATACACATAGAAGTAGCATAATGATGAAACATAGGTAGATGCAAGCAAGGGTCACAATTGCATGGCAAAGGCATAGAAGCAAGCATAGCATGCAAAGTGAACACGGTAAAATGAGCATAAGGTGACAAGTAGTAAATGGCCCATAGCCGTGTGAGAGCCAAGTAGAAGAGATGCGCGTAGTCCTTGCGCGAAGGGAACGGTGGTAAGGATAGTCCACGGGATCCCAAAGCATCGTTGCTCTCAAGAGCTCGTTTCGTCAACTCTTGGGATTGAGAAGTTGACGAGTATACATGAGTACCTACACAAAACAAAGACAAAGGAAAAATTGTGTGCATGGTATATGTACACATCATCCATCATGATGCGACGTGCTTGTGTTGGTTAGCACTAAATATCCAATGCTCAAATAAATGAGTTGCATGATATAGGAACATGTCATCCATCATGAGAGGTTTGTTATTATGCATGTCATAATGGAGATGCAAAGGATGTAATATCATGAGAAATATCTAGAGCATTGTTATTCATGGAATGCATATGCATGTGGTGCACACAAGGGATGTAATCATGCGATACACAATAATTTTCATGGCATGGCATATGAGGTGAATTGCACAAATTTTGCAAAGGAAGCGTAGCAATATCATCGCAAGAGAAACAAAAGCCAATGACCATCATCTTGTCATCTATGCCATAAGTGCAAATGGGATTTATTTTAATGGGCATGCATAGTTACTATGTTGAGATTGAAATGATGTAATATGGGAGATCTCACTCATAGCATATGACAAGTTCAATGGATTGTCAAACATGATGTGACCAATAGAATTTTCACATGATATCCTATGGAGCATAGCATCACAACTAGGCAACTCAACATGCTCATCATCATATTCATCATAAATAGGTAAGTCAAGGCATGAAGAAGTTTCACTAGCATGAAGCATGGTAATAGGTGGGTCAACATCATGGGAGCAATCATTGTCAAGAGCATCCACTAGTGGGACAAGAGAAGCACCATCACCTATGTTACCTTTGGAGCATCGCTCATGTGTTGTAAGTGAGGTGTTGGAGATCATCTCGTTGTCAACTTCATCTTGATGGAACCATGTGGGGGGTGCATCATCGTCCACCACGACCATCGTAGTCTACAATGGAGGGATGGACTCGTCGAGGATAGGCACGTCGTCATGTAGGAGACCTAGCACTATAGAAGAAAACACACTAGGAGTAGAGGTTAAGTCGTTAGAAATCATAGTGGCCTCACATGCCGTGTCAACTACCTCATTCACTAAGTGTAGTGGCTCACTCACTCCCTCAAAGATGCTCTCATTCATATGGTTGGTGGAGTCACTCAAATGGCGCTCAACCTCACATAGGATGTGTGGCATGCTCTCATGTGTGGGGCTAGTGGTGGTCACACTCATCCTCTCATAGGAAATGCTCTCAATGTCACATATGGTGGAGTCACTCATGTCACTCATGTGGTGGTCGCTCTCCTCACATGACAAATGGGGCATCTCGTGATATGTGGGTGTCGGAGAGATGTTGGTGCAAACGTCTCCATGCGCGGTCGCGTAGCTTGAGTCGGAGTATGAGTCCAATATGGGCGCCGTCTTCATGTTGTAGAAGAGATTCGCGCTCGTCGCCGTGGTCGACGGGGATGGCCCTTGCTCGACCGTCTTGTCACCGTCTTGGTGTTGGAGACCCATATGGTGTGGCAACTCGTAGCTCGTCTCCATGACCGAAGGGAATGTCCCATGCTCGGCCATCTTCCTTGAGGGGCTTCCGAAGAGGGAAGTGTCGCCCTCGCTCGTAGGTGGTCGCCTTTTTGTTGAAGTTGTCAATGTAGGCGAACTCACGGGAAGTAGGCGAAGATGCCGTACGTCCAAAGGCGAAGATGTCTTGATAGCACTTGGCGAAGATGCTGAAGTGGTTGGTGTATCCATAGCTCCGTCGTGGTGGTGCTCGCCTCGCGGTCTTCTCTTTTGCTCTTGAAGCTTGGACTTGGCGTGAAGTAGGGCTTGTTCGGACTTGTACGTTTGCGCTTGTTGAGCATCTTCATGATGATGGTGTCGATGTCGCACTTGAGCTCGTAGTAGGTGTCATTCATCCTCGTCGTACACATGGTGCTTGGAGGTGACTTGCCCTTCATGACGACGTGGATCACGAACGTGATGGTGGTCGCCATGGAGATGTGGACGTGGACGACTTGCGCTTGCATCCCTTGCGCGCTCCGAAGACTTGTGGCTTGAACGTCGTCGTCTTGAAGATGACGAAGTGGAAGATGACTTGATCAAGGCCTGAATCTCCTCCATCCTTGCATCTTGCTCCTCCTTTTGTGCGGAAAGCTTGTTGTCGATGTAGTCCCTTTTCCTTGCTTCGGAGAGATGAATGTCAATGGAGAGGTTCTCGATGCGCTCTTGCAAGGTAGATTGTGCTCCTTGCATTTCGTGTGGTAGTCCGAAGATGGACATTTTGGTGATGTAGTTGTTCATGCCGTCGTCGTTGTCGTGGAAGATCGGAGATGAAATGCCTTGCCTATCCATCACAAGACTCGAGCAAATATGAGTGGGAGAAAGAGAAGAACTTATACCAAATGTACCTTGACCGATGTTGAAAATGGATCAATGATCACTCAATGTGTAACAAGGAAATAGCACAATTGGTACCAATTCTTGTCGGTTTCTCACACCTACACAAGTAAAGCTTTTGGTGGAGTTCTGTGAGGATAGTGGCACAAAAATTTGATGCAAAATGTTAACAAGAGTCAATAATGTTGAAAGAGATTCACAAATTCGCAACTGAAACAAGTAGACCAATAGCAAAGAATGGCACACAGAAACACACACACGGATAGATAAATGGGGTCGTGCGACCAAGGAATGAGCTCAAAATGTGGAATCCACCAAAACGCTCGTGTTGCACAACTCAAGAGAGACGCTAGCACGATTGCTCAATAGGCGGATATGACACTTGTGCACAACCTATAAGATGCAAAATGGATAAACTTCTATCCCAAGTATGATATGTATGTATGGTTCCCGGTGTTTGATCCAAGATAATCGGGTATGACAATCTTATATGCAATGTGGTATGATGCTATGGCACTTGCTTACAAACTCTTTGTTCTCTCTTTTTCTTTGCTTAAAAGCTTATTCTCTTTTTTTTCTATGGCCAATTTGCACAATGCAGCAATTGTGTATATGCGGGAACAAACTTGTGACACAAGATATGATAGCAATATATGCACGATGATGATATGGTATGTATGCTATGGGAAGTATGATCACTAATGTGCACAAGTAACGTTGTCGGCAATACTCAAATGGCTAGTCTCGATAGGCAAGTAATGCAAAATGGGCTAGGGGTTAACAATGCAATTGCAAGGAAAATGTACAATGGTGTCTTCGAGGTTACCGTCCTTTGCGATGATGAGTGGCAGTGTTCTTGATGTAGAAACCAAGATGATGTATACTCGTCCCTAAGTAGCCGAAACACCTTAGGAAACGGAAAAACCGCGAACTCAAAATCTCAAATGACAAATGTCAAATGGTGGTAGCGGAAAGCGGTGGTGTTGCACTAGGCAATGCGGAAGTGGAGGTTACGGTGGTGGACAATACACGGTGTCGGAGTTGGAGGTCACCGTCCCTAAGTAGTCGAAACACCTTAGGAGACACAACTCACAAGTCAAACAAAATTGGGTTAAGTTGGTGTGGCGGAAGTGTATGGTGGGCAAGCCTATGTGATGCGGAGCATCCTATGGACATCACCATGTCAAGAGTCAATTTAGCAAGTGACACGTGCCACATCTACTTCATACATACAAAGGTGAATCATCTCCTTTACACGTGTCCACTTGTACATCTCGAGGATGGTATACTACTTGACCCCTCTCTCGTGTGCCTACATAGGTGTGAGCGGAGCTACACATTCATCGAGAAGGAGTCCAAGAAGAAGAGAACATCTACACCATCCAAGAGGTGATAGAGGCGCGGGTCCCGATCTTTCGATGAGATGATAACTATCGATTTGGTGGAGACGACTTTGACGATCTGACTACAAACGTGCACGACGTTGCGCCTTAGCAATCGCTAAACCAACTCCGAGAGGTTATTGACCACGCTGGAGCATGATCAACCTGACCACGAAGGTCTATTCCTGCAACCAATCGAAGAACAAGCAAGAATATGATAAAGCAATCTGAATAATGCGAATATATATGAAGTATTGATAATGGTGGGGATCCGTAAGCGGTCTTGGTCTGGTCGTTGGACACAAACGAAGTACACGAAGTTGCAATGGCTAGCTTTTAACTAAACAAATCCCAAAGTTTAAACGGTGCCCTAAGGGCTGTATATATGGAGAAAGAGGGGGGAATTTCGTGGCCCTTGGTGGAGGGGTCCAAAAACAACCCTATCTCTTGTTTCCCCACACATACGGACTCTAAAAATAGCCTATACTTATGTATTTCGAAATTACATGAGCCTGGCCCAATAATAAGGTGACGCAGCACCTAGGATAGCCTCTGGACGAAATTTATGAAGTGGCATCTTGTATATTTCGTCCAAGGCTTCATGCACCCGTTATGGTGGCTTCAAAGCCCTGAAATCATCACTTGTAACTCCGTTCTTGTTCCCCTTTGCATGCCATCATCTCCATGCTTGTTCTTGCTCCAATGTTCATCCTTCTCCAAGCTAGGCCCTTCATTTGTAAGCAAAACAAATGTATCCAATTTAGGCAGCATCATATTCTCATGAACATTAGAATCATTACCAAGAAACGAAAGTACCTGGTAATTTAGTTGGCGTGCGCGAGCTCTAGTAATTGGTCCAGTATGTATAGCAGCAGGGGTTGTGGGTGTAACAATGGTATTGATGTCCTCATCAAGAGGGAAGCCTGGAAGCGGAGAAGGAAGCGCCAAGAAGAAGGTAGCAGCTCCCAGGCGACCCCGTGCGCACGGGCCCCTCCGACCCCGTGCCCAGGGGCCTCCCAGGCTGGCGGTCCTGAAGACCCCGTGCGCATGGGCGTGTATCGTGCCCGCGGGACCCCCGTGTCCACGGGCCTCACGGACGCCGTGCGCACGGGCCCTTGCGTCAGGTCTCTGGATACCCCGTGCGCACGGGCTCATGCGTCAGGTCTCTGGATACCCCGTGCGCACGGGGCCTCTTGTGTGTGGCTGTTGGGCTTTACCTTGTATTCCCATTTCACCCCTCCTTACCCCTTCATCCCTTGGACCTATATATATTCCTCTCCCTCCTCCATTTAGACTTAGCTAAGGATAGACACAAATCATAGAGCTTAGCTCATGTACCTCCCCTTGTGGGATTTCTCTTGAGAGAGACACTCCATTGGAGTTCAAGGCCTCCATTGGAGAAGATCCCTAGTGGATACATCAAGCCCTCATCTCCTTCATAGGATTTGGGATGAACTCTACCATGTATCTTATTTCCCTTTGTTGTTCATGTACCTTGTGGATCTTGTGTGTTTGATTGTCTAGTGGATCTGTGATTGGACTTATTCTTGAGTGTTCCTCTTGTTTTCCCTCTTGTGTTCATCTTGTTCTTGGGGATTCCCCCTCCAATTCATGAAAGATCTCCCCATAGGGTTCCACCCTACATCATCTTGGTATCATGAGCCATGGTTGATCACGAAATTGGAGCCCCCCTCTTTGTTTTCTAGCCTTGTTTTGTGTGATTTCGTCCTAATTTCGAAAATCCCCACCAAAAATAGCTCCAATTTTTTGTTGTGATTTGTTAGTTTGGTGATGTTTTGTTGGATTTGATCCATGGATTCGGTGTTTAGCAAGTAGATCCACCCCTCTACCACCTTCCCCTACCTTTCATCCTTCTATTTTGACCTCAAATTCGAGCTTTGCCACGGATCCGGAGCAGTTAAATCGCTCTCGGCCGGACCCGTCTTGCAAGACGGGCCATCGTGCCCCCGTGCAAACGGGCCAGCCAGTCCCCGTGCGCTCGGCCCTTCCAGTGCGTTCCTACGGCTGTCCCTTCGTCCTACCCCCCCCCCCCCCCATACCACCCCCTTACCCCCCAACCAAACCCACGCAACGAGATCCTCCATTTGGCCGCCCGAATCGCAAGAAATTCGCCAAAACCCGCATGTCCCAGGTGACCCCGTGCCCTCGGTGTGTGTACCGTGTGCACGGGACCCCGTGCCCACGGGCTCCTACCCTCGTCGCACTTCTGTGTCACCATGAAAGCACTTCACCATTTCGCCATAACTTCCACATCCGGAGTTCGATTTTCGCGTTCTTTAGCTCGTTGAGTAGCTATTGACATCCCCCATCCTCCTAGATAGGTACCATCACCATTTGACTCCATCAAAATTTTGACATTTTGGCATCTTTGCCTAGGCCTTCCACCATATCATCCGCAAAACCACCATAGTCTTCCGCAACCTAACCCATTTCGCTCCATATAGCATTTGTGGTTGTTTGAGTGGTGACTTGAGTCTCCTACGGTGTTTCGGCTACTTAGGGACGGTTGCTTCTTCATCAACCACCACCACCATTTCCACATAGGCTTACCCACCATACACTTCCACCATCCCAACTTAACCCAATTTTGTTTGAGTTGTGAGTTGTGTCTCCTAAGGTGTTTCGGCTACTTAGGGACGGTGACCTCCAACTCCGACACCATGTATAGTCCACCACCATATCCTCCACTTCCGCATTGCCTAGTGCAACACCATCGCTTCCCGCTACCACCATTTGACATTTGTCATTTGAGATTTTGAGTTTGCGGTTTTTCCGTTTCCTAAGGTGTTTCTGCTACTTAGGGACGAGTCTCCATCATCTTGGTATCTACATCAAGAACACCGCCACTCATCATTGCAAAGGACGGTAACCTCGACGACACCATTGTATATTCCCCTTGCAAATTGCATTGGTAACCCCTAGCCCATTTTTCTTACTTGCCTATCGAGACTAGCCATTTGAGTATTGCCGGGCCACGTTACTTGTGCACATTAGAGATCATTGGTCCATACCTTCCATTACATACATACCATAGGTATCATATCATCTCTTGTGTCACAAAGTTTGTTCCCGCATATACACAATTGCTATCTTGGTTTGTGCATTGTGCAAATTGGCCATAAAAAAGAATAAGCTTTTAAGCAAAAGGAAGAGAGCAAAGAAGCTTGTAAGCAAGTGCCATAGCATCATACCATTGCATATAAGATTGTCATATCCGATCATCTTGGATCAAACACCGGGAACCATACATACATAGCATACTTGGGATAGAAGTTTATCCATTTTGCATCTTATAGGTTGTGCACAAGTGTCGTATCCGCCTATTGAGCAATCGTGCTAGCGTCTCTCTTGAGTTGTGCAACACGAGCGTTTTGGTGGATTCCACATTTTGAGCTCACTCCTTGGTTGGACGACCCCATTTATCTATCCATGTGTGTGTTTCTGTGTGCCACATTTGCTATTGGTCTACTTGTTTCACTTGCGAATTTGTGAATCTTTTCCAACATTATTGACTCTTGCTAACATTTTGCATTAAATTTTTGTGCCACTATCCTCACCAAGCTACTCCATAAGCTTTACTTGATAGGTGTGAGTGAACAAGTTCGGTACCAATTCCACTATTCTTTCATCTCACATTGAGTGAAACGAGATAGATCCTCAACTTGGGAAAAGGTAACTTGGTATTGTTTATCTCATTTCCTACTCACCTCTACTCTAGTCTTGTGATGGATAGGCAAGGCATGTCACCTTCGGTCTACAACAACAACAACGAGTTCGATGCCATGAACAACAACTCCGACGCCAAGATGGACGAGCGCATGGAGGAGATCAAAGCCCTCATCAAGTCCTACAAGCGATCTTCCTCATCTTCGAGAAGACGCCCAAGTGCAAAGACTTCCGTGCTACCATCTCCGGCAAGTACACACAAGCATCGGCATCGACAAGACCATGAAGAGAACACTACTGGATGAGAGTTGGCTTCTCTGCCACCCCCGTGCCCATGGGCCTTCGACCCCCGTGCACACGGGACCCCATGCACACGGCCTCCAGCACCCCCGTGCGCACGGGCTATACAGAGTCGCGACATCGACCTCAAGGCTTCAGCTTCTTCAACATCGATGGCATCTCCGCCAAGTGACTACAAGGCATCTTCGCCTTCGGATATTGGGCATCTTTGCCAACATGCACCTCAGGACTACGCTCAAGAGAAGCTCCGCAAGCCCAAGTCCACGACTTCCACGAGCTACTACGACCTCGACACCGACCACAAGATTCCTTTCTATGGGACTCAAGAGCCCGAGGAGTACCTCGAGTGGGAGTGTTTGATGGATGACTACCTCAAGCTACATCAAGTTCGTCCCGAAGATCAAGTGAAGTGCGCCACAAGAAACTTCCACGACTACGCCTCGACATGGTGGCTTCACACACCTTCGGAGAGCTATGAGATGAGTTGGCCCAAGACGAAGAGCGCTTTGCAGCGAGAGTTTGTGCATCCAACCTACACGGAACAACTTCTACGCCAATTGGAGAACACCATCCAAGGATCCAAGTCCATCGACGAGCACTTCAAGGAGATGAAGCATGCTTTGCGACGTGCCGACGTGGACGACCCCATGTCAATGAAGTTCCACTTCATGATGGGATTGAATAATGACATCTCCAAGACTATCTTCATCGAGAACTACAAGTCCATCGACGACTACTACATTGGTGCTCTCAAGGCGGAACAAGAACTCATGAAGGCCAAGGCTTCTCCACCCCAAGCAAACTTCAAGGCCGACCAAGCTCTACGACAAGCATGAGGCTAGTACCACCAAGGTGTCCAAGCCCGATGAGCTCCCAGACGATGCTTCCAAGTTCTACTTCACCGCCATCCCTCTTTGTGGCATTGATGATGCCGAGTCCCCGACGACTCTTTTTCAAGATGGTGCGGCGATGAGTTCGACTACGGAGACCTTCAAGAACCAAGCTTTGGAGGCGAGCGACAAGGTGGCGAGCAAGGATGATGTTTCCATCTTAGAAGGCGAGAGTGATGTTGTGCCATCTTCGGCCTTCATCCACGACGAGAGTGATGATGTGCCATCTTCGGCCTTCATCCACGGTGACGACTATGAGACGGTTGAGCATGCGATTTTCCCTTCGACCATGGCGAAGTCTGATGACTTGAGTGACTTTTGCCACCATATTGAGAGTGAGAGTGACTTCACCACTAGCCCCATACATGATGCGCTGCCCCAATTCCCATGTGAGGAGAGCCACCACCACCACCACTTGAGTGATTTGAGTGACTCCACAATATGCGACACTGAGTGCACCTACCTTGAGGGAGTGAGTGAGCCACCGCCACATAGAGAGAGTGAGATAGTTGATGAGGCATATGAGTCCATTTGTATTTCTAACAACTTGACCTCTGCCCATATTGTGTCTTCTCATTTGGTGCTAGGTCCCATTTATGATGACGTGCCGATCCTCGACGACTCCGTCCTCCCTTTGCACAAGATGATGGCCGTGGTGGAATATGATGCACCCCCCACATGGTTCCATCAAGATGAAGATGGCCACCATTTGGTCTTTCCCACCTCACCTTCACCACTTGAGTGGAATGACAAAGGTAACAAAGGTGACGGTGACGCTCTAGTCCCACTAGTGGACATTCTTAACATTGATTGCTTGCATGATGTTGATCCACATATTCCCATGCTTCCTGCTAGTGCGACTTCCTCATGTCATGACTTACCATTTTATGATGAATATGATGATGAGCACGTTGAGTTGCCTAGTTGTGATGCCATGTTACATAGGATTTCTTGTGACAATTCTTTAGGTCACATCATGTTTGCTAATCCGCTTGACATGTCATATGCTATGCATGAGATCAACCATATGTCTTATTTGCAATCTCTTCATAGTGACTATGCATATGCCATTAAAATAAACCCAATTTGCACATATGGCATAGATGACAAGCCCATGGTTATTGGCATTTGTTTTTCTTGTGATGATATTGACATGCTCCCTTTGCATCATTTATCTCATATGCCATGCCATGCCCACCTAGCTTCGGATATGCATTGTTTTTGATGTTGTTCATATTCTCCATATGATGCTTCCACTATTGCTCATGAGGAGACCCCCATAGTTTCCTCATACATTTTAGGAGATTTTGATTCATCCTATCCATTGCATGATCCCACTACTTGTGTGCACCATATGCTCCCCATGAATAAACATGCTTTCGATGTACCATCTACTTGCTTGCTCAACTTGTGTCCCCACCGTGTCATACATAACAACTATTCTTTCATGATGGATGACATATTCATATACCATGCCTCAAATTTCTTTGAGCATTGCTTATCTTGTGCTAACTCACTCGTGCACATACACATCATGATGGATGATGTGTACATTTACCACGTGCACAATTTCTTTGGATTGTGTCTCTTTTGTGTAGGTACCCATGAATACTTGTCAACCTCGCAATCGCACGAGTTGACAAAACGAGCTCTAGAGAGTAATGATGACTTGGGATCCCATGGATTGCCTTTCCCACCGCTCTCTTCACGCGAAGTCTTCACGCATTTCTTCTACATGGCTCTCACATGGTTATGGGTTATTGTCCATTACATATTATATGCCCATCTTGCCATGTTCACTTTGCATGATATTATCATTCCTATGCCTTTGCCATGCATTTGTGACCCATGCTTTGCATTACACATGATGATTGTTTCTACTACTTATATGTGTATTTGCAAGCTTGGTGGAGACATTGCTTGTTATTGCCATGTTCTATTTGTGACCCATACCTATGATGATACTATGATCTTGCTATGTGTTCGTGCTTGCGACATGTCATATGCATTGTCTATGCCTCTTATTTGCTCACATGACATGATTGCCATGATTTCCTCTAGTATGTTGCATCTTCGCACTACTAGCTTGCACGACTTGATTCCTAGGATTGCTTGCTTTGTTGCATCACCAATGATTCATACTTGCTTATTTTATGCGGTTGATGACAACCATCTACATGTTTGTCACATGATTGACTTGATTGCCTCACACATGTTGAACAATTGCTCTTTAGTTTGTGTTGAGTGCCACGATATCTTCACTACACACTATGCCCATTATGCTTGGATTGTCTTGCACTTGCCCCATGTGTTTAGACATTTCGCTATATTTGGTGTTCTGAATGATTCCTATGAATACCATAGACCATTTGTTGAGCACTTTATGCATGCTTCTTGATGTAGCTTGCTCGTGCACTCGCATCCATCTTGATGCGCTCTTGTAGAGGGAGAGGTAGAATGTCCAATGGGGATAACGGGTTGAAGCCATAGACGACCTCGAAGGGGGACTTGCCGGTAGTCGAATGTCTTGCATGGTTACAGGCGTACTCGGCGATGGGTAGACATGCCTCCCACTCCTTGATGTTCCTCTTGATCAAGACACAAAGTAGAGTGGATAGTGTCCGTTTCGTCACCTCCGTTTGGCCGTCGGTTTGAGGATGGTATGCCGATGAGAACAAGAGCTTGATTCCGAGCTTGGCGCATAGCGTCTTCCAAAAGTAACTCAAGAACTTGACGTCACGATCGGAGATGATTGTCTTTGGTACTCCATGGAGTCGCAAGATTTCCCTACAAAAGAGATTTGCAACATGTGAAGCATCGTCTATCTTGTTGCAAGGAATGAAATGTGCCATCTTAGAAAATCTATCCACAACAACAAACACGAAATCCTTTCCATTTTGAGTTCTAGGCAAACCAAGTACAAAATCCCTACTAATGTCTTCCCATGGATGATAAGGAATAGGAAGAGGCATGTAAAGACCATGAGATTGAGCTTTAGACTTAGCTTTGCGATATGTATAGCATCGGGTGGTGAAGCGTGAAACGTCGCGGAACATCTTGGGCCAAAAATAGTTGTTGGAGAGCGTGGCGAATGTCTTGTCGCGTCCAAAATGTCCCATGAGTCCGCCTCCATGAGCCGCTTGCAAAAGGAGCAAACGAAGAGAAGACTCGGGAATGCACAGTTTGTTAGCTCTCATAAGATAACCATCCTTGATGTAATATTGTTCCCAAGAAGTATGCGTCAAACATTTAGCATAATGAATAGCAAAAGATGGATCATGCTCATACAAGTCTTTTATATGCTCAAAACCAATAACATTCAACTCAAGTTGAGTGACAAGCATGCATATGCGTGAAAGTGCATCGGCAACTACATTTTCTTTACCCTTAATGTACTTGATCACATAAGGAAAAGATTCAATAAATTCACTCCATTTTGCATGACGCTTGTTCAACTTAGTTTGACCTTTGAGGTACTTAAGTGTTTCATGATCGGTATGGATGACAAACTCATGAGGTCTAAGGTAATGTTCCCAAACATGTAGCACACGCACTAAAGCATACAATTCTTTGTCATAGATGGGATAATTAAGTTGAGCACCGAGAGTTTTTCACTAAAATAAGCAATGGCTCGTTTTTCTTGCATCAAAACTCCGCCAATTCCGGTACCACTTGCATCACAATGAACCTCCAAAGTTTTGTCAAAATTGGGCAAAGCAAGAATCGGAGCATGAGTAAGCAAAGACTTGAGCTCATCAAAAGCGGTTGATTGCAAAGTTCCCCAAACAAAGGGAGTATTCTTCTTACTCAAGGCATGCAAAGGAGCGGCAATTGTGCTAAAATCTTTCACAAAACGACGATAAAAACCCGCAAGACCAAGAAAACTTCGCACTTGTTGCAAATTGGGGTTGGGCCAAGTTTTAATTGCTTCAATTTTAGATTCATCAACATGGACACCCTTTGAGGATACTACAAAACCCAAGAAAACCACTTTGTCAACGCCAAAAGTGCATTTTTTCAAGTTTGCATAAAGGCTTTCCTTGCAAAGAGTTTGCAACACAGATTTTACATGATTGATGTGCTCTTTCATGGTTTTGCTAAACACAAGAATATCATCAAAGTAAACCACAACGAAGATTCCAATGTAAGGTCTAAGCACATGATGCATAAGACGCACGAAAGTTCCGGGTGCTTCCGACAAACCCATAGGCATCACTGACCACTCATACAAGCCAAATTTGGTTTTGAAAGCAGTTTTCCATCCATCACCTTCTTGAATGCGGATTTGATAATAGCCACTTTTAAGATCAATTTTTGAGAAAAAGTTGGCTCCACTAAGTTCATCAAGCATATCATCTAAGCGAGGAATGGGATGCCTATAGCGAACGGTAATAGCATTTATAGGTCTACAATCAGAGCACAAGCGGAAACTTCCATCGGGCTTAGGCACAAGTATAACGGGAACGCCACAAGGGCTTAGGCTTTCACGTACATGACCGTTGTCGATGAGTTGTTGTACTTGCCATTGAATCTCCTTGGTTTCTTCGGGATTGACTCGGTATGGAGCTTTGTTTGGTAGAGGCGCTCCGGGGATGAGGTCGATTCGATACTCAATGCCTTGAAGAGGAGGTAGACCCGGAGGTAGCTCATCGGGGAAAATATCTTGGAATTCCTGCAAAAGAGATTTAAACACTAAAGGTAGCTCATGAGAGGTGTTAGTTGTTGGGTCTCCATCCTTGCACACAAGGACAAAGTGCATCACACTAGATGGGTTCTCACCTACTTCTCTTCTCACTTTTGGTGGCAAATAGGATGAGGTTTTTCTCTCTAGGCAAAGAGGCGCTCAAGTTTGGCTTGTGGCTCTCACTCACTTTTTGGTAGATCACTTTCTCACATTTATCTCTATGATGGGTGGCTTGCTTGTCGGCTATCACTTGACTAGGAGACATAGGTCGTAGCACATATTCCTTCCCTTTCATCTTGAAGCTATAGTGATTGGTGCGCCCATTGTGGATGACACCACGGTCGAATTGCCATGGTCGACCTAGAAGTAGGTGGCAAACCGTCATTGGGACCACATCACACTCCAACGTGCCTTCATAAGCACCAATTTTGAAGGAGACTTGGACCGTATGCTCGACTCGTATAGTGCCGGAGTCACTTAGCCATTGAACCTAGTAGGGCTGCGGGTGCTTCCTCTTGACCAATTGAAGTTTGGAACATAGTTCTTCACTTGCCAAGTTGTGGCAACTACCTCCGTCGATGATGACCTTGACGGATCTTCCGTTGATGCCGGCCTTTGTGTGGAAGATGTAGCATCTTTGGTCGTCTTCTTGTTGATGTTGAAGAGTCAAGACCTTGGAGACAACGAGAGCGGGGCTCGAATCCTCATCGCAAAAGACTTGATCATCTTCATCTTCGTTCACTCGCCGGTGCATGGCCACTTGCTCAAGGGATTCCATCTCCTCATCACTCATTGAGTCATATGTGCCATCGTCGTTGAGGATCATGGTCCGCTTGTTGGTGCATTCGTAGGACTTGTGGCCTCGGCCACCACAAGTGAAACACTTGAAGGAGCTTGTTTTGATGGTCTCATCGGTCGGAGTAGATGATGAAGCACGCGGCTTGAAGTTGCTTGTAGTAGGAGAAGGACAACTTGAACTTGTTGAATTTCTCTTGTAACTCGACTTGTCGTCGTTGTTTGTAGAAGGTTTGGTTGATGTAGATGTTGGAGGAGGTGTTGAAGCTTGGTTGTTGGAGAAGCCGTAGGTCTTAGATGAGTACTTGGCGTACTTGAAGTCATCTTGCACTTGACGTTCCCCCTTTGTAGCTTGATGTACGAGCTCAATGAGGGTGGAGTATGGTTGGAAGTCGGCGATCTTCTTGATGGGATGATTGAGTCCATTCAAGAAACGTGTCATAGTTTGCTCATCATCTTCCTTGACATTGGCTCGAATCATGGCTATCTCCATTTCCTTATAGTATTCTTCAACACTCTTTGTTCCTTACTTGAGAAGTTGGAGTTTCTTGAAGAGGTCGCGGTTGTAGTAGGTTGGCACAAAACGTGCTCGCATGACATCCTTCATTTGAGCCCAAGTGGTGATTGGAGGTTCACCTCTTGCTTGTCGTCGCTCAATGATTTGTTCCCACCATATGAGTACATAGTCTTGGAACTCAAGTGATGCCATAGCAATTTTCTTTGCTTCATCGTAGTTGTGCAGCCGGAAGATTTTGTCAACCTTCAATGCCCATGAGAGGTAGTCTTCGGGGTCATTGCTTCCATTGAACTTGGGCATGGTGAATTTTAGCTTGCCGTAGCATTGCTCTTCATTGTGTTGTTGGTGATGTTGATGATGACGCCCTTGACGTGGATTGCAATCGTCTTCATGTTGCTCTTGGCGTGGAGGAAGACCATGATCAACTTGCTCTTGTTGAACTTGAGGTTGAAGTGGAGCTTGACGAGCTTGATGTTGTCCATGAGGTTGGTAGTTCCTCTCTTGGATTTCTTCTCGAAGGGCTTCCTCTTGGTTGCGCCGTTCGCGATTGCGGTTGGCGAAGGCTCGACTTGATTCTTGAAGGGCACGCTATGCGCCTCAAGAGCTTGGCGCTTCACGTTGTTGTTGTTGAAGACGTTGAGCCTTGGCGTCTTGTTCGTCTTGGTGTAGACGCGCTCGTTCTTCCTCTTGGTGCCGTAGTCGTTGTCGTTCTCGGGCTTGAGCAAAAGCGTCTTGGTTTGATTGAGGACGAGGGACTTGATCATCAACTTGCTCTTGTGAATGCTTGTCATGTAGCGGGTTGCGAGATGCATGACGGTCTTGACGTGCGGCACGACGAAGAGTGTTCGAAGTAGGTGTACTTGAGTCGTAGAAGGTGTCGTCGGAGTGTCGACTCGAGCGGCTCCGTCTTGATGATGAAGAAGTGGAATGATGCGGTTTCTCCTCAAGGCGCGGATCTCGTCCATTCTTGCATCATTCTCTTGCTTGTGAGCGTCGAACTTGTTGTCGAAGTAGTCTCTTGTACATTGCTTGGAGAGTCGCAAGTCGGTGGCGAGATTGTCGATGCGGTCGCTCATTGCTTGTTGTTCTTGGTGCAACGCTCGTTGTGCACCAAAGAGGTGGTTCTTGGTGACGTATGATGACGTGTCGTCGTCTTGTTCGATGAAGAGTGGGTTGGTAGAAGTACTTGGCCTATCCATCATTCCAAGCAAAAATGTGAGTGGTAGAAGGAGAAGAACTTATACCAATGTACCTTTGACCGATGTTGATGATGAATCAAGTTCACTCAAATGCGGACAATGAAATAGCACTATTGGTACCAATCCTTGTCGGTTCTCACACCTACACAAATAAAAGCTTATGGTGGAGCTTGGTGAGGATGGTGGCACAAAATTTGATGCAATTGTAAGTGAGCGTCAATAATGTTGGAGAAGGTACACAAATTTGCAACTGCAACAAGTAGACCAAGCAACTAGTGGTACACGGAAATACACACGCAAATAGATAAGTGGGATTGTGCAAACCAAAAGTGAGCCAAAATGTGGAATCCATGAAAATGCTCTTGTTGCACAATACTAGAGAGACGCTAGCACGATTGCACAATAGGCGGATACGGAACTTGTGCACAACCTACTATGCAAAAAATGCAACTATCTCTATCCCACGTATGCTATATGTATGGTATTTCTGCTATGATCCAAGATGATCCGATATGACAATCTTAATGTAGTATGATGCTATGGTTCTTGCTCATAAGCTCTTTGCTTATCTTTCCTCTTTGCTTAAAAGCTTGTGTGGCTCTTTCACTTTTGAGCTCTTTTCTCATGCAAAACTTCACGGACCAAGATAGCAATTGTGCATGCTATGACAACTTTGTGACACACAAATGGATCCCAAGATATGCACCACGGTGGTATGGTATGTATGCTATGGAGTATGATCACTAATGTGCACAAGTCACGTTGCCGGCAATACTCAATGGCTAGTCTCGATAGGTAAGCTACGCAAAAATAAGGTCATGTGGGTATCAATGCAATTGCAAGGTATGACAAAGATGTCGTCGAAGTTACCGTCCTTGGTGATGATGAGACCCTTGCGAAGTTGAGCCGTGGTGATGTTGACGTCGAACCGTACCTTTATAGCCGAAACACAATAGGACACGGGAACCACAACTCAAATTCTCAAATACCGAAAGCAACAATGGTGGAAACGGAAAGTGGTGGTGGATGGGGGATCTCTACTCTTAATGGACGACTTGGTGAATAGTCTGCGTGGTTTTTTTTTGCTGGTTTTTTTTCGTCGTCCTCCCACCTCCGTTTTATTTTCGTCATCCTCCCACCACTTTCGTTTGGTTTTTTCGTCCCCCCTCCCACCACCCCATCGGTTTATTTTTTTTCACTATTTCCTTCTAAACAAACACTTTCCTACCATACAAAAAGACACAGATCTAACTTTACTAAATTACCCAAATCAAACGATCCATCTCATCAATGCAATTTGCTTTAGGAAACATATCATGGATGTGAAGGAAACAAATAACAGACTACCCAAATCAACCGATCCATCCCATCAATGCAATTTGATTTAGGAAACATATAATAAATTTTAAGGAAACAAATAACAGACTTTAAATAAAAATCCAATTCACTAATCTCTACTCTTAAAGGCCCCTCGATTGATTTTTGCCCCTCGCTTCCTTTCCCAAAGACCGATACAATGGAAGGTATTATAATCCACCTATTTGTTTTCCTATATATCCGCAGTGCAACACAATGTAAACCGGTGAAAAAACACTCACCTCGCACGTCCCCCGCCTGCAATCCCGAACGCCGCTGTTCTCCCCTTCTACCCCGCCTCCTCCTTCCCATCAACTCTCTTCATGCCCGACATGGATGGCGCCCGCCGCCTAGGATGGGGCCCTGATCTTGTTCCGTCGGTGTCTCGCTACCTTCTCCACGACCACAGCAAAGGCGCACAACAGGCCACCTAAGGTGAACAGAACGCGATTTGGGTGACGGCCACTAGCGGGTGGTCCTCTTTTCGAGAGGCGCACCGGCGCCCGATGGCAACCGAGGGATTCACCAAGGTACGTGATGTCCATGCACCTTGCCTCCTCGTCTCATCTGGCAGAGCTTATATGTGGACGAAAGGAAATGAATGGTTTCACGTCCCTTCTTCTATGTCCTTTGTTTCGAGGTCGCGTGCTGCCAGCGCTGCCATGAGTAGAGAGCATCGGCGACGTCCAGCAGATTGGTCTTCCTTTGGAAGAAGACAACAGGGGCCCTCAGCGCCATGCCTTCGATTTCTTTTGCTTCAGATCCTATTTTTGTGCACTTTCTTTTTTTTTTATCTTTGTGCTTGATCCGATCCTAGATAGTGAAAAAATATTTATGGGAAAAAATGTGTGTGTTCATGACATATATGAGTGTCTGCCTAACTTCTTCCTTTAATTTTTGTTCCAGGTGAGAGCTGAGACTCACGTCCTCGTATTTCCCTAGGTGATGGTCGGCAGCCACCGCTCGATAGTTATACTACTACACCAATTAGGTAAGAGTAACCTGATGTATTTCACATCTATTATCTCTAGCTAGATACTTTCTCATGGTCGTTTATGTTCTAGAATTGTCTCGGTTTCCCTATACGATGTTCCAACTTGTAGAATACATGTTTTTGAAGAGGTAATTGTGTGTTATACTAATTCATGTACTATCAGAAGTAATGTTCTTTTTCTCTGAAATTGGTCTTTATGTAAATTTTTACTATAATTGTTATGTATTGTGGAAGACTTCAGGAGAAAATTCCACCGAATGACATACATTAAATTTGAAATTGCTAGAGTATTTTTCAAATGAAAATAGTTGACGAGCAGCACAATTTAGATATGAGGTATGTGTGCATGTTAGTTCTTCGATCTATAAAGGAATTTTTGTACTTAGACTGATGTTTTCACGAGCTTCCTGCAAAAAGCTAGCCTTACTAGCTTTTGCACATTTCCTTAACCCAACAGTTTACTTGCATACTGCTCCATAATCTTGTTCTTGTGCTCGATGGGACAAGGAAAGCAACCGCTTGTTCCTATGCAGACTTCTTTGGTGTACATGATGAGTTTTGGATAGAGGGTTCCGACATTACCAGTTCCTTATTCTTCTGCTGGAGGGCACCACCAAATGGGTGCAAGCATTAATTAATATTCTTCACATCTGAGATATGGGTCAGATTTCCTTGTTATTGCCTCGAAATATTCTCGGTATAAGATCGTTTTGACTTGTGCTAAATGGGTTATAAATTATTTAACAAGGAGTTGGCCTTGCAGATACAAACTACTAATTTTTAGGCGTACTCTTCATATGAAGTGTCCATATATAATGGCATATACCAAGTAGGAATCCTCTCTCGGATATATTTCTCTTCCTTATGTACTCCCTCTGTAAAGAAATATAAGAGCACTTAGATAACTACTTTAGTGCTCTAAACGCTCTTATATTTCTTTACCAAGGGAGTACTTATTTGTGACAGACATACATGCTCTATTTTTGAAGGAGAAGATTGTACTTGCAGGATCCAAAACCTAATGATTTTTGTCGAGGGACAGTCACATGAGTGATTGCACTAAAGATACAGAGAAAAACTGACATTTCTTCTTAGATATTGTATTGAAGTTCTATACTAAATACTATAGGGTGTAATGAAGGTCAATGTTGCACTTAGGCCGGTTGGGTTCTGAATATGCAAGAAAAGGAGGAAAAATTACCAAGGATTACAGATCTTGGTTCAAGAAAAGTGATGACAATATGTTTTGGCGCATAATTAGCTCTGACAGGAAAAATATTCTATCAGAATTGCAGGATTCTTCAATCACCTCATTAGCATATGCCAAAGCCTTGAGGTTACCACTATGAATGAAGAAAAAATTGTATAGATGACTGGGAGAATGATTAGCTTAGCTTAGCTAGCTTGTACGTGCTGGTTTCTCTCAGCCAAATGCGCCAGCTGACAAATAAATTGCATTGCAAAATAAGTCGGACAAGTACTCAGGCATATAAGGTATGCACCAACAGGCTTTAGGTGAAAGACCGAAGAGGATCTGGTCTGTGTTGGCCGCACCGAAGTGTGGGAAAAGCTGCATGTAAGGTGGTGGAGAAGGATGTCAACAATGTGGACATTGTCCCTCCGGTGACGCTGGAAGCCGTCCAAGGGTGGAGGAGGTGCACCTATGTGACTCAGGCCAGCAGTGGGTGCTTGCTTCCTCATGGTTTGTTTATTCGTTTTTTATGCATCACATATGCAACTTTGTGCTTGTTCAATACTATTGTCTAAAAATACAGAAATTTTTGGTGTCCAAGATGTGTGTTGCAATTCTGTTATCTTTCATATTTTAGCATTATTCAAACTTAATGCTAACTTCGTAACCGAAAGATCATAATTTGAGTGTATCTAAGTTGCGTGCTGTTGAACTAATGTTCCTTTTATTGAGAGCTTTTGACATTGGTCATGGGCTTACACAGTTCAACATTTCAACTGCATTGGAAAAAGTGAGCATGTTTTCCTTCGCCTGGGTACTAGGCAAAGGCAATGCAAATTCAGTGACATGAACATTCTCATGATTGTTTCTTCTTCTTGGTTACAAGGATTCCTCTTTTTACAAATCAAAAAAATGTAATTTTCTTTGTATGGGTAAGGACCTGTGTTACTTAATATTTGGCCTTAGTCACTTTCACAAAAAAAATACTTTAATAAAGTTTCTGGACAAATCCAACTAATATCCTTGGACTGACTTCAAATGTTGTGCTTCGGTAGATTGATAATATGAGCACCCAGGAGGAAGTAAATAGGGTTGCGCTCGAGATTTTCGCTCTGTAGCTCAGTTCAAAGCGGATGGAATGGTTGCAAGCTAAGGGAAGTCGTGTTTTGTCCATCCACAATTGATTAAGCATATTAAAAAAATATTTAGATAATAGGCGTGAGTTCTCTATTCATACGATGATTCATTTATTAAAGTTTGGTTAATTTTTAATATTTTAGTGTTATTAGAATATCTTTTCTATGCATGGGAATTCTTGTTTTTGATGGTGATAAAGGCATGAAAAGGAATCATGGAGATTTAGTGGACGTTAAGAAGAGGCAACACATTGTGTGTAGTGGAGATAATTTGAGAGGTATGAAGAATGAGAACATGGGAGGACAAATACAATTCCTTGTTTTGTTCAGGGTTGCGCATCTGAGGATGCACATTTACTTGGAGCCCGAGACAATTTGAGATGTAAGAAGACCGAGAATTTGGGAGGACAAATACAATGCTTTGCAAGGTTGTGCATTTGAGAAGGAGGCACTTGGAATGGGGAGAAAAAAATGAAGGGATGTGGTGGCTGCAAGAGAGAAGCGAGATGGTGTCGACATTGTTTGGGCCCGAATCTTACATTGCATGAGGCTCTGCACTTGTGGTTGTAGAATCGGCTCATGCTTCCTCCACCCCCACCTCCTTGTTGGTGGTGTCGAATCGGCACGGACACAGGGGGAGGGGGTTAGGAGAGCGGGGTGGTTGCTGGGGGACTCCTTGGCGGTTTGTGGGGAAGTACGGTTTGAAGGAGAGAGGTTGCGATGGCGAAGGTGAGAAGGACTTGAGAAATGTCCTGGTACTCTGGTAAACTGAGTGGGAAGGGAAGGGTCCGGTAGGAACAGGGAAGGGTGCGTCTTAGGGTTGGTTTTAGGTCTTGGGCCCATGTGTTGGAGATAACATGGCGGGTAGTCCAAACAACCGTTTTTCTTCCACACATGTGGTCTGTATTCGATGGAGTTCGGACTGTCCAAACGGTTTAATTTCGGGGAGCCCACTAGGTGCCCGTACATGCCCGGGCGTATGAGGAAAAATGAGCTTCAACTTACAAACGACCTTAATCATTTTTATTTATTTATATGCATTGCAGCCCATAGCAACGCACGGGCGTCCTGCTAGTGTCAATAGCTTCTCAACGAGCTAAAGAACGCGAAAATCGGACTTCGGATGTGGAAGTTATGTTGAAATTGGTGAAACTCAGAATGCTGAAATTGGCCTGGGCGGTAGTACCGCTCGGACGGGCGGTTGTACCGCTTGAGGTACTCAGTGGTGGTACCGCTCGGAGGGGCGGTTGTACCGCTCGTGTCGGGATTCGACCACGTAAGCAAACGGGCGCCGAATTTGTGGCGGAAATGGAGGATTTCGGGGGCAAAATTGGGTGGATTTCGTGGAAGGAAAGAGGTGGCGAGGGTGGGGAAAGCTAGATCCACACGCAGCAACACAAATCCATGGACCAAATCCAACAAAATTTCATCACACCAACAAATCACAAAAAAAATTGGGGCTATTTTTGGTGGGGAATTTTCGGAATTAGGACAAAAACAACAAAATCAAGCTAGAAAACACGGGGTAGGGCTCCAAAACCGTGATCAACGTGGCTCATGATACCAAGATGATGTAGGGCAGAACCCTATGTGGACGATCTTTCAGGTTTGGAGCGGATCCTACGGGGAATCACGAAGAACACGCGGAAGAACAAAGGGGAACACGGAGGAAATGAGAGAGAAATCACTTAACCAACAAGGAATCAATCACACAAGTGCTAGATCGCCGAACACAAAGAGATACATATGATCCACAATCAACAAAGGTAAGGGTACAGGAGTAGCCGTTCTTCTCTGAGAGGAGGTCCTGATGGGGTCCACCCTAGAAGGGGGTCTTGAATCCGCTTGGGGGATCTTCTCAGTAGAGGTCCTGAGCTCCGAGGAGAAGTAACCAAGTGGATGAGCAAGGCTCTCACACAAACATGAGCTAAACCAAAGCTAGCCCTAACTAGGAGGTGGGAGAGTTCTATTTATAGTCTTAGTGAAAAAGGGGGCGAAGTGAAGGGGTACATTGGCCTCATGCCTGAGCCCTGTACGCAGACAGGCCGGTTGTTCTGGTCGAGGTGGCGGTTGTACCGCTGGCGATCCGGGGTGAGCGGAAGTACCGGTCGAGGAAGGCGGTACTACTGCCGGGGTCAGGTGTTGGCTTCTGCAGCTGGTCGTCGGGGTCCCCAGCGGTTGTACCAGTCGTGGGGCCGGTAGTTCCGGTCATTTGGGATTTACCGGTACATCCGGTCTTTGTCTGACCTTGCACCGCTTGATCACCGAATGGTGGCCGGTTGTTGGCCGGTAGTAGGCCGGTTGTTCCGTCCGGCCGGTTGTTGGGCGGTTGTACCAGTCCTTCCAGGTGGGGCCGAATGCTTCCTTGATCTTGATATCTGTCTTGCACCGTTCCTTCTCCTTGGTTGCTTACATGGTACCTAAGCACACAAAGCATCTCCGTTTGAGGTAGTAGCCATGTCTCAAGTGGGTCAAAGTGAAGTTCAACGAGAGAGTTAACCTCGGATTGAATAGCACGTGCTCGAGCCCTCGTCGTGGGTCCTCGTGGGGTTGGATGTGTCGATGTAGAGTCCATGGGGATGATGGAAGGATGCTCCGCATCATAGGGGTAGTTTCGGACCCCTCTATCACGGCATCTTCGCCTACTTCCCATGAGTTCGCCTACATTGACATCTTCAACAACAACGCGACCACCTACAAGCGAGGGCGACACTTCCATCTTTGGAAGCCCCTCAGGCCTTGTTTGGTAGGAGTGGATTTGGGAGGTTTGGGTGGAGGGGATTTCGGGGGATTTGGTGAATCCCCTTGTTCCACCCAATCCCCTCAGATCCCCTTGAAACCCTCTAAACCCCTCTAGCCACAATCCCCTACATATGAAAAACTTGTTTGGTAGGGAGGGATTCCCATATTCAGATAAGATAGTGCAAATGTGTAATAATGCAATCTTTAGAAGTAAAACAACATCATAGTAAAAAGAACTTTTCTGAGAGAATAATTCTGCAGCAATTCTTCACAGCAACAACATAACTTTTGCCTAACTTTAGATCAATATCTCGTCACAACAATATCAATTAAATCATAGCAACAACATGATTTCTCATAAATAACATGACTTGGAATCAATGATATCTCATCCGTGATCTTTCACAGCAACACCATAATTTTGCAACAAACATAATGCAACACAGGGTACTTGTGCAATAGCTCACAATTAGTTATATTTTTACAGACCACTGAAAATGATGTTGTCATACATATGAATTGCTCTTGATGATGTCATGATCATCTAGTTTTTGAATGGCCAATAGTTTGTCCAAATTGTTTCATCTTGCTTCTCTGGTTGCCTGAGAACCTGATCATAAAACAAAAGCAAAATGAGAGTCTGGATGGGCACCATAAACCAAGCATGTTCGGTTTAGCATAAAACGAAACATCCCTTCTCACAAAAGGAAAAGAGTCCAAACGTCTTCTTCCCATTTATAAAAGAAAATTGCCATTGAGCTGTCGTTTGTGCCTTATACATGCCTCTAGACCCTACATTGCAAGCACAGCTCCATGCACAAACAAGTCTCAGACAACAGCACAAGCATGCCCACGGGCAGCAAAGGAGAAAAGGGACAAAGGTTTAGATAGATCATACAGTTTGCAGATATGTATGTTGACAAAGGTTTATCTGAAACTCGTATGGTTCTAGACTAGCCTAATTTATCCGCAAACAGTGTTCTGGAAAGGGACAATAAACACGCGGAGTACTTTTATATGAAAGAAAACAGAGAGCTCGTAGAGTTTGACTATTAATTTATAAATAAAAAAGATTATCGACATGCATGGCACATGAAACTTGATTTATCTAAATCAGCTGAACAATTATATATAGTTGGATGGACATGCACAGGCACAATCATATATAGTTGGATTAACTCAATTTGGAAGGACCCAGAGTGGCCCTGTACAGCCTGCCTATCCTAATCAGATCTTTGACCTTGATCTCTCATAGGAATTGTCTCTCTTGGAGTGCAGGGGCATGTGAGTGTGGGGAATTTTTGGACTTTTTCTTCTTTTCCCTTGAACCCAAAAATAGGGGAGAACAGTTGAGTCTTTGGAGGCATTTCAGATTTGCTTTATCATGAGCTAACAAACTGTTCAAGGAATAATTCTTTAAAGAAAGATGCTTTCCAGATTACAAACTAATAATTCGTCAAGACAGACAAACCAATGTATAGGCTGGCCTGCCAGTATAACGAATCAATTCTCCAGCTCAACAAGTGGTGATATGAGGCATAACAATTGATAAATATCAAGAAGACCACTTAATACATAGAATGAAGCAGAGACCACAAGGCGGATCAACTCGCAAATATTTCAAAAGTAGAGCAAAACAGGTCGGGACCAAAACAAGTGTCAAGGTAAAACATTCTAGTACCTTCATTCATGAGTGACGAACAACTCAAAATTCAGGTACTTCTCGAGTTCAGAAACTAGCGCAATGGTACAAAGTCCTCTAATTACCAATCTGCAAGCACTCTAGTACCTTTGTTGAGGTAACATATGAAAGCAGAAGAAATGTCTAATTGATAACACACCGTTTTCTTTTTTTCAAATTCATGTACTGTACTTGATGCGGAGCATCCCTCGCTCATCCCCATGGACGTGCCTACATCTCCCTCAACGCCACTAGGACCCATGACAAGAGCCCGAGCTAAGGCTATCGAAGATAAGGTGAATTCGCTCCTCTCCGAACTCCCTCTTCCTACTCACGAGACATGGCTACTACCTCATTCGGAGACTCTATGTGTAATCAGGTACATGGAGGTGAGCCAAGGATCAACCACTTGCGAGAGCCAAGACAGCGAGGACTCCAAGCATATTGAAGAAGAAGAAGAGATGTCTTTGAAGGCACGAGCACCGGACGTCCACGCCTTCCCGGGACGTCCGACGAAGTCCCAGACCCGGACGGCCGGACTCTCCGGACGTCCGACACTTTGCCACCGAACCAAAACTACAGACGACCGAAGCCTCCGGACGTCCGACCGACGACGCCTTGAACCGAATCTACGGACGACCGACAACTTCCGGACGTCCGGACCGTCACGAAGCCCCGGACGACCGACCCTCTACGGACGTCCGACGCACCAACGACAGAACTGATTCTACGGACGTCCGAGCCCGTCCGGACGTCCGGACCGTCCCGAGCCTCCGGACGTTCGACGCATTCCGGACGTCCGACGCCTGTGTGTTGACTTCGTTTGGGACACAACCCTTGTACCCCTTCGCCCCCTAGACTATATATAGTCCTTCTTCCCCAACTTTCTAGGGTTAGCTTTGGTTTAGCTCATGTTTGTGTGAGAGCCTTGCTCATCCACTTGGTTACTTCTCCTCGGAGCTCAGGACCTCTCTGGAGAAGATCCCCAAGCGGATTCAAGACTCCCTTCTAGGGTGGACCCCATCAAGACCTCCTCTCGAGAGAAGAACGGCTACTCGTGTATCCTTACCTTTGTTGATTGTGGATCATATGTATCTCTTTGTGTTCGGTGATCTAGCACTTGTGTGATTGATTCCTTGTTGGTTAAGTGATTTCTCTCTCGTTTCCTCCGTGTTTCCCTTTGTTCTTCCGCGTGTTCTTCGTGATTCCCTGTAGGATCCACTCCAAACGTGAAAGATCGTCCACATAGGGTTCCGCCCTACATCATCTTGGTATCATGAGCCACGTTGATCACGTTTTTGGAGCCCCTACCCCTCTTTTTCTAGCTTGATTTTGTTGTTTTCGTCCTAATTCCGAAAATTCCCCACCAAAAATAGCCCCAATTGTTTTTGTGATTTGTTTGTGAGTTGAGATTTTGTTGGATTTGGTCCATGGATTTCAGTTGCTACGTGTGGATCTAGCTTTTCCCTCCTTCCCCACCCTTTTCCATCCACAAAATCACTCATTTCGACCTCACAATTTCCTTCTTCCCCGAAATCTCGCTGTTCTTCCCGAGCCCGATTTTTGCCCAGTCTCCGGACGACCGGAAACGGTCGGACGTCCGACGAGGTCCGGACGACCGTAAAGGTCCGGACGTCCGTAAAACTCTGACGAAACTGAACATTGTCAGTTCGCCACCACCACAGCCCCACCTTCCACCACATCTTCCAAAACCACATACTCCACCATCCTCCCCAATACATCCTATGACGATTTTACCACATTTTGGTCCTTGAGATTTTGAGTTGTGGCTTCCGTATCCTCTTGTGTTTCGGCTATCTATGTGCGGTTCGATTTCATCATCACCAGGGCTCAACCAAGGGTCTCATCATCGCCAAGGACGGTAACTTCGACGACATCTTTGTCATACCTTGCAATTGCATTGATACCCACATGGCCTTATTTTTGCGTAGCTTACCCATCGAGACTAGCCATTGAGTATTGCCGGCAACGTGACTTGTGCACATTAGTGATCATACTCCATAGCATACATACCATACCACCGTGGTGCATATCTTGGGATCCATTAGTGTGTCACAAAGTTGTCATAGCATACACAATTGCTATCTTGGTCCGTTAAGTTTTGCATGAGAAAAGAGCTCAAAAGTGAAAGAGCCACCCAAGCTTTTAAGCAAAGAGGAAAGATAAGCAAAGAGCTTATGAGCAAGAACCATAGCATCATACTACATTAAGATTGTCATATTGGATCATCTTGGATCATCACACCGAAATACCATACATATAGCATACGTGGGATAGAGATAGTTGCATTTTTTGCATAGTAGGTTGTGCACAAGTTCCGTATCCGCCTATTGTGCAATCGTGCTAGCGTCTCTCCAGTATTGTGCAACAAGAGCATTTTCGTGGATTCCACATTTTGGCTCACTTTTGGTTTGCACAATCCCACTTATCTATTTGCGTGTGTGTTTCCGGGTACCACTATTTGCTTGGTCTACTTGTTGCATTTGCAAATTTGTGTACCTTTTCCAACATTATTGATGCTCACTTACAATTGCATCAAATTTTGTGCCACCATCCTCACCAAGCTCCACCATAAGCTTTTACTTGTGTAGGTGTGTGAACCGACAAGGATTGGTACCAATAGTGCTATTTCATTATCCGCATTTGAGTGAACTTGATTCATCATCAACATCGGTCAAAGGTACATTGGTATAAGTTCGTCTCCTTCTACCACTCACATTTTTGCTTGGAATGATGGATAGGCCAAGTACTTCTACCAACCCACTCTTCATCGAACAAGACGACGACATGTCATCATACGTCACCAAGAACCACCTCTTTTGTGCACAACAAGCGTTGCACCAAGAACAACAAGCAATGAGCGACCGCATCGACAATCTCGCCACCGACTTGCGACTCTCCGAGCAACGTACAAGAGACTACTTCGACAACAAGTTCGACGCTCACAAGCAAGAGAATGATGCAAGAATGGACGAGATCCGCGCCTTGATGAGAAACTGGCATCATTCCACTTCTTCATCCTCAAGACGAAGCCAATCGAGTAGACACTCCGACGACACCTTCTACGACTCAAGTACACCTACTTCGAACACTCTTTGTCGTGCCGCACGTCAAGACCGTCATGCATCTCGTAACCCGCTACATGACAAGCATTGACAAGAGCAAGTTGATGAGCAAGTACCTCGTCCTCAATCAAACCAAGACGCTTTTGCTCAAGCTCGAGAACGACAATGACTACGGCGCCAAGAGGAAGAACGAGCGCGTCTACACCAAGACAAACAAGACGCCAAGGCTCAACGTCTTCAACAACAACAACATGAAGCGCAAGCTCTTGAGGCGCATCGTGCCCTTCAAGAATCAAGTCGAGCCTTCGCCAACCGCAATCGCGAACGACGCAATCAAGAGGAAGCCCTTCGAGAAGAAATCCAAGAGAGGAACTACCAACCTCATGGACAACGTCAAGTTCCTCAAGCTCTTCCACAAGCTCGTCAAGCTCCACTTCAACCTCAAGTTCAACAAGAGCAAGTTGATCATGGTCTTCCTCCACGCCAAGAGCAACATGAAGACGATTGCAATCCACGTCAAGGGCGTCATCATCAACATCGCCAACAACACAATGAAGAGCAACGCTTCTGACAAGCTAAAATTCACCATGCCCAAGTTCAATAGAAGCAATGACCCGAAGACTACCTCTCATGGGCATTGAAGGTTGACAAAATCTTCCGGTTGCACAACTACGATGAAGCGAAGAAAATCGCTATGGCATCACTTGAGTTCCAAGACTATGTGCTCATATGGTGGGAACAAATCATTGAGTGACGACAAGCAAGAGGTGAACCTCCAATCACCACTTGGGCTCAAATGAAGGATGTCATGGGAGCACGTTTTGTGCCAACCTACTACAACCGCGACCTCTTCAAGAAACTCCAACTTCTCAAGCAAGGAACAAAGAGTGTTGAAGAATACTACAAGGAAATGGAGATAGCCATGATTCGAGCCAATGTCAAGGAAGATGATGAGCAAACTATGGCACGTTTCTTGAATGGACTCAATCATCCCATCAAGAAGATCGCCGACTTCCAACCATACTCCACCCTCATTGAGCTCGTACATCAAGCTACAAAGGCGGAACGTCAAGTGCAAGATGACTTCAAGTACGTAAGTACTCATCCAAGACCTCTGACTTCTCCAACAACCAAGCTTCAACACCTCCTCCAACATCTACATCAACCAAACCTTCTACACACAACGACGACAAGTCGAGTTACAAGAGAAATTTGACAAGTTCAAGTCGTCCTCCTCCAACTACAAGCAACCTCAAGCCGCGTGCTTCATCATCTACTCCGACCAATGAGACAATCAAAACAAGCTCCTTCAAGTGTTTCACTTGCGGCGGCCGAGGCCACAAGTCCTATGAATGCACCAACAAGCGCACCATGATCCTCAACGGCATTTACGGCACATATGACTCAATGAGTGATGAGGAGATGGAAGCCCTTGAGCAAGTGGCCATGCACTGGCGAGTGAATGAAGATGAAGATGATCAAGTCTTTTGCGATGAGGATTCGAGCCCCGCTCTCGTTGTCTCCAAGGTCTTGACTCTTCAACATCAACAAGAAGATGACCAAAGATGCCACATCTTCCACACAAAAGCTGACATCAATAGAAGGTCCGTCAAGGTCATCATTGATGGAGGAAGTTGCCACAACTTGGCAAGTGAAGAACTATGTTCCAAACTTCATTTGGTCAAGAGGAAGCACCCGCACCCCTACAAGGTTCAATGGCTAAGTGACTCAAGACTATACGAGTCAAGCATACGGTCCAAGTCTCCTTCAAAATTGGTGCTTATGAAGACACTTTGGAATGTGATGTGGTCCCAATGACGGTTTGCCACCTCCTTCTAGGTCGACCATGGCAATTCGACCGTGGCGTCATCCAAAATGGGCGCACCAATCACTATAGCTTCAAGATGAAAGGAAAGGAACATGTGCTATGACCTATGTCTCCTAGTCAAGTGATAGCCGACAAGCAAGCCACCCATCATAGAGACAAAAGTGAGAAAGTGATCCACCAAAAAGTGAGTGAGAGCCACAAGCCAAACTTGAGCGCCTCTTAAGCCTAGAGAAAAACCTCATCCTATTTGCCACCAAAAGTGAGATGAGAGAAGTGTGTGAGAACCCATCTAGTGTGATGCACTTTGTCCTTGTGTGCAAGGATGGAGACCCAACAACTAACACCTCTCATGAGCTACCTTTAGTGTTTAAATCTCTTTTGCAGAATTCCAAGAGATTTTCCCGATGAGCTACCTCCGGCCTACCTCCTCTTTGAGGCATTGATCATCGAATCGACCTCATCCCCGGAGCGCCTCTACCAAACAAAGCTCCATACCGAGTCAATCCCGAAGAAACCAAGGAGATTCAACGGCAAGTACAACAACTCATCGACAACGGTCATGTACGTGAAAGCCTAAGCCCTTGTGCCGTTCCCGTTATACTTGTGCCTAAGCCCGAGGGAAGTTTCCGCTTGTGTTCCGATTGTAGACCTATAAATGCCATTACCATTCGCTATAGGCATCCCATTCCTCGCTTAGATGATATGCTTGATGAGCTTAGTGGAGCCAACTTTTTCTCAAAAATTGACCTTAAAAGTGGCTATTATCAAATCCGCATACAAGAGGGAGATGAATGGAAAACTGCTTTCAAAACCAAGTTTGGTTTATATGAGTGGTTAGTGATGCATATGGGTCTTTCGGAGGCTCCCGGTACTTTCGTGCGCCTTATGCATCATGTGCTTCGTCCTTACATTGGAGTCTTTGTTGTGGTTTACTTCGACGATATTCCTGTGTTTAGCAAAACCATGAAAGAACATCTTAATCATGTTAGGACTGTTTTGCAAACCCTTCATGAGGAAAGTCTATACATAAACAAGAAAAAATGCACATTTGGTGTTGACAAAGTGGTTTTCTTGGGTTTTGTAGTATCCTCAAAGGGTGTCCATGTTGATGAATCTAAAATTGAAGCAATTAAAACTTGGCCCCAACCCACCAATTTGCAACAAGTGCGTAGCTTTCTTGGTCTTGCGGGTTTTTATCGTCGCTTTGTGAAAGATTTTAGCACAATTGCCGCTCCTTTGCATGCCTTGAGTAAGAAGAATACTCCCTTTGTTTGGGGAACTTTGCAATCAACCGCTTTTGATGAGCTCAAGTCTTTGCTTACTCATGCTCCGATTCTTGCTTTGCCCAATTTTGACAAGACTTTTGAGGTTCATTGTGATGCAAGTGGTACCGAATTGGCGGAGTTTTGATGCAAGAAAAACGAGCCATTGCTTATTTTAGTGAAAAACTCTCCGGTGCTCAACTTAATTATCCCATCTATGACAAAGAATTGTATGCTTTAGTGCGTGTGCTACATGTTTGGGAACATTACCTTAGACCTCATGAGTTTGTCATCCATACCGATCATGAAACGCTTAAGTACCTCAAAGGTCAAACTAAGTTGAACAAGCGTCATGCCAAATGGAGTGAATTTATTGAATCTTTTCCTTATGTGATCAAGTACATTAAGGGTAAAGAAAATGTAGTTCTTCGCCGCTTTCACGCATATGCATGCTTGTCACTCAACTTGAGTTGAATGTTATTGGGTTTGAGCACATCAAAGACTTGTATGCTAATGATCCATCTTTTGCTATCCCTTATGATAAGTGTTTGACGCATACTTCTTGGGAACAATATTACATCAAGGATGATTATCTTATGAGAGCTAACAAGCTATGCATTCCCGAGTCTTCTCTTCGTTTGCTCCTTTTGCAAGAGGCTCATGGAGGCAGACTCATGGGACACTTTGGACGTGACAAGACATTCGCCACGCTCTCCAACAACTACTTTTGGCCCAAGATGTTCCGCGACGTCTCACGCTTCACCAACCGTTGCTCTACATGCCGCAAAGCTAAGTCTAAAGCTCAATCCCACGGTCTTTACATGCCCCTTCCTATTCCTTATCAACATTGGGAAGACATTAGCATGGACTTTGTACTTGGTTTGCCTAGAACTCAAAATGGAAAGGACTCCGTGTTTGTTGTTGTGGATAGATTTTCTAAGATGGCACATTTCATTCCTTGCAACAAGATAGACGATGCTTCACATGTTGCAAATCTCTTTTGTAGGGAAATCTTGCGACTCCATGGAGTACCAAAGACAATCGTCTCCGATCGTGACGTCAAGTTCTTGAGTTACTTTTGGAAGACTCTATGCGCCAAGCTCGGAGTCAAGCTCTTGTTCTCATCGGCATACCATCCTCAAACCGACGGCCAAACGGAGGTGACGAACTGCACACTATCCACTCTACTTCGTGTCTTGATCAAGAAGAACATCAAGGAGTGGGAAGCATGTCTACCCATCGCCGAAATCGCCTACAACCGTGCAAGACATTCGACTACCAAGCAAGTCCCCCTTCGAGGTCGCTTCACGGCTTCAACCCGTTGTCCCCATTGGACATTCTACCTCTTCCTCTA
This sequence comes from Aegilops bicornis, assembly GCA_021605145.1. NCBI lineage: Eukaryota > Viridiplantae > Streptophyta > Magnoliopsida > Poales > Poaceae > Aegilops > Aegilops bicornis. The sequence goes on along the minus strand of CM038674.1, from coordinate 345,380,842 downwards.
CAAGAGCGCACCAACATGGATGTGAGTGCAGGCAAGCTACATCAAGAAGATGCATGAGGATACAAGACAAACCATCGAGCGCCAAGTACAATGACTAGCGTCCAAGCTCAACGTCAACAAGCAACCCATGGTCTTCAACATTGGTGATCTAGTGTGGCTACACCTTCGCAAGGAACGCTTCCCCAAAGAACGCAAGTCCAAGCTTCTTCCTAGAGCCGATGGACCTTTCAAGGTGCTATGCTTCTAGCGACAACGCCTACAAGATTGGCCTACCTCGAGACAAGTACAATGTGAGCGACATCTTCAACGTCAAGGACCTCGCACCTTACCATGGAGATGAAGCTTTTGATCCGAGGTCGGATCTCTCCAAGGGGGGGGGGGGGGGAGATGATGCGGAGCATCTGATGTAGGGCGGAACCCTACGTGGATGATCTTTCACGTTGGAGCGGATCCTACGGTGAATCACGAAGAACACGCGGAAGATCAAGAGGGAAACACGGGGAAAAGGAGAGAGAATTCACTCAACCGACAAGAGATCAATCACACAAGTGCTAGATCACCGATCACATAGAGTGGCACAAGATTCAAGATCAACAAAGGAAAGATACAAACGGTAGCCGTTCTTCTCCGTGAGGAGGCCTTGATGGGGTCCACCCTAGAAGGGGGTCTTGAATCCGCTTGGGGTGATGTAGGGCGGAACCCTACGTGGATGATCTTTCACGTTTGGAGTGGATCCTACGGGGAATCACGAAGAACACGCGGAAGAACAAAGGGAAACACGGAGGAAAGAGAGAGAGATCGCTCTACCAACAAGGAATCAATCACACAAGTGCTAGATCACCGAACACAAAGAGGTACATATGATCCACAATCAACAAAGGTAAGGATACACGAGTAGCCGTTCTTCTCCGAGAGGAGGTCTTGATGGGGTCCACCCTAGAAGGGGGTCTTGAATCCGCTTGGGGGATCTTCTCCGAAGAGGTCCTGAGCTCCAAGGAGAAGTAACCAAGTGGATGAGCAAGGCTCTCACACAAACATGAGTTAAACCTAAGCTAACCCTAGCAAGAGGAAGGGGATGAAGTATATATAGTCTCGGGGGCGAAGGGGTACATGGGGCTGTCCGGATACACTTTACCTTGAGTAGGGGAGGCCGGACGTCCGGGCGTCGGGCCGGATGTCCGGTTTCGCGAGGCGCCGGATGTCCGGGCTAACCGGCCGGATGTCCGGCTGGGATGGCTGATTCGGCCGAATCGGGAGAAGGCGCTGGATTTCAGACTTCAGTAGGATATCCGGTGAGGCCGGATGTCCGCCTATGTCACTTCGATGGGCTGGTCAGCTGTTGTTGTTGACATCTTGAGGGGGCTGATGTTGGGCCGGGCGGATGTCCGGGTCCTGTAGCCTTTCTCCGGTTCCTCTCGTCGTGCTCCTTCATCCTTGTACTTGGGGACTTGTTCATCATTCCGAGCATCTCCAAGAGGGTCTCCTTGGTACCTAGGCATGCATAGTGTCCTTGCATTAGGTAGCAACCATGTCTCACACGAATGGAAAGGGGAAGCATTTAGGAACGGGTTCACCTTGTGTCCAATGGCGAATAGTCGAGGTCTCATCTTATGTATCCTTGGGGCTTGGAGGGTAGTTGGAGTGTACATGGGGATGAACGTGGTATGCTCCGCATCATCTCCCCTCCCTTGGGAAAGATCCGACCTCGGATCGAAATCCTCATCAGCATGGAAACGGTTGTCGTGAACGGACTTGTAGTCGGACAAAGTGGAAGGCATGGCGCAATCCAAGTACTCCAAGGTGTCTCCGGAGTGGTACACATGCAAAAAGAGCAAACACAAACGACACTTGGAAATACAATGGTTAGCGCACACAAGGTGTCCATCATGTAAGAATGAGGTCGTCCAATGGAATTGTTCATGACAAGGCATGAGATGCTTATCCAAATGATGTAAAATGACATGTAAAGCATTCGTGGGAGCAAAAACATTCATTGTGCACACAAATGTATTGTGAATGTGATCAATGCAACCATGGTGCAAAATGATGTCATAGTGAGACGGTTTATCAATAGCATGAATATGGCAATGGATGCTCAACATGTGTATGTTATCACGCAATTGATGATGGGCAATATGATCATGATGTATGAATATGCCATCGAGGAAGATCACAACAAATTTGCTAAGGAAGTGAACAAGCTCATATATCATGGATGACATGGGAATACAAGATGCAACAAGGCAATCATAATGTGTGTCAATCCATGTATGGGGTGCAAACTTGTGGTGAGTATGATATGTCCATCGAGCATGACATGTATGAGCACAATCAACAAATATGGAGGTGTTGGTGTACCAATGCTCGAAGTCGTGGCAGGAGTGGAATTCCGAGGGTGCATCCAAGTCCAAGCGCTCCTCAATGTAAAGGTCCATAGAGCCAATCTCTAATGTCGCTCCTCCGTCCGTGAGATGTATCATGTAGACAACAAGAAGGAAACAACAATGAAAGAGTGACCCATCCAATATGCGTGTTGAGGATGGCTCAAAGGGAAGGAGTTCACCTTATGAATGTTCCGGAAGATGTTGGAGTTGCACATCATGTATGCCTTCACATAACCAATATGTCTCATGACGGTAATGCCTAGTGAATCCTTCAAAATGAAAGAACATGACAAACACCCGGAAAAACAAAATGAGGTTAGCGCAAGTGCAAAACCTATCATTCGTGTGGTAAGATACCGAACAAGTGTATGCATCATGCTCATCATAAGAAAGTACAAGGGAGCATTTCAAAGTATGGAGGCATATGATGTAAGAACATCAAAATACAAGAGGCTCAATCAAACAAGCATGCATCACAAGTAAAGTGTCAAAGTCTCCAAGATCAATAAGCATAGTATGGTTGCACTCAATACAAGTGGATATGAGAGAGGCAACTAATGGACACAAGAGACAATGATCAAGATATATCATGTGAGAGGCATGAACATATATGTCATCAACCCAAGAACGCGAGTAAGAGTGGAACATGGGTGATGCAACCAAACAACCAATCATAGCAATCAAGTCAAGCAAGCTAGTAGTGCGAAGATGCAACATACTAGGAGGAATCATGGCGAGCATGTCATTGGTGCCAATAGTGTGCAAGAATAATTCACATGACATAGCACAAGCATGAAAGCAAGATATGAGAAAAATATCATCAATGTATTGGCGAGAGACCATATGTAAATAGTAATGGGACATGATGACTCTTCCAACACAACAAGCATCAATAGTGGGGCACAAAGAAATCATGGCAATAGCTACTAGTATCTCCACCAAGCATGCAAATACACATAGAATTATCATAATGGTGAATCATGGGTAGATGCAAGCAAGGGTCACAATTGCATGGCAAAGGCATAGGAGTAAAAATAACATGCAAAGTGAGCACGGGAAAATGAGCATAAGGTGACAAGTGGTAAATAGCCCATAGCCGTGTGAGAGCCAAGTAGAAGAGATGCGCGTAGTCCTTGCGCGAAGGGAACGGTGGTAAGGATAGTCCACGGGATCCCAAGTCATCGTTGCTCTCAAGAGCTCGTTTAAATCAACTCTTGGGATTGAGAAGTTGGCGAGTATACATGAGTACCTACACAAAACAAAGACAAAGGAAAAATTGTGTGTGCATAGTATATGTACACATCATCCATCATGATGCGCACATGCATGTGTCGGTTAGCACAAAATATCCAATGCTCAAATAAATGAGATGCGTGATATAGAAACATGTCATCCATCATGATAGGTTTGTTGTTATGTATAGCATAATGGAGACTCAAATTGTGTAATGCATATGAGAAATATGTAGAGCATTGCTATTCATGGAATGCATAAGGTGCAAGCAATTATGTGAATCATGCAAAGTATGGGATGAATCAAAATCTCCTAATATGTATGAGGAAACTATGGGGGTCTCCTCATGAGCATGAGTAGCAACATCATATGGAGAATATTGACAACATCCAAAACAATGCATATTTGGAACAATGTGATCATGGCATGGTATAGTAGATGAATTGCCCAAATCATGTAAAGGAAGCATGGCAATATCATCACATGAAAAACAAAAGCCAATGACCATCATCTCGTCATCTATGCCATAAGTGCAAATGGGATTTATTTTAATGGGGCATGCATAGTTACTATGTTGAGATTGTAGTGATGCAATATGGGAGATCTCACTCATAGCATATGACAAGTTCAATGGATTGTCAAACATGAAGTGCCCAATAGAATTTTCACAAGATGTCCTATGGAGCATAGCATCAAAACTAGGCAACTCAACATGCTCATCATCATATTCATCATAAATAGGTAAGTCAAGGCATGAAGAAGTTTCACTAGCATGAAGCATGGTAATAGGTGGGTCAACATCATGGGAGCAATCGATGGTAAGAGAGTCCACTAGTGGGACAAGAGAAGCACCATCACCTATGTTACCTTTGGAAGGTCGCTCATGAGTTGTAGGTGAGGTGTTGAAGATCGTCTCGTTGTCATCTTCATCTTGATGGAACCATGTGGGGGGTGTATCATCGTCCACCATGGCCATCGTCGTCTCCAATGTAGGGATGGACTCGTCGAGGATAGGCATGTCGTCATGTAGGAGACCTAACACCCAAGAAGAAAACACACTAGGAGTAGAGGTTAAGTCGTTATAAATCATAGTGGCCTCATGTGCCGTGTCAACTACCTCACTCACTAAGTGTTGTGGCTCACTCACTCCCTCAAGGATGCTCTCACTCGTATGGTGGGTGGAGTCACTCAAATGGCGCTCAACCTCACATAGGATGTGTGGCATGCTCTCATGTGTGGGGCTAGTGGTGGTCACACTCATCCTCTCATAGGAAATGCTCTCAATGTCACGTATGGTGGAGTCACTCATCTCTCTCATGGGGTGGTGGCTCTCCTCACATGACAAATGGGGTAGCTCAACATGTGTGGGTGTCGGAGAGGTGTAGGTGCAAATGTCTCCATGCGCGGTCGCGTAGCTTGACTCGGAGTATGAGTCCAATATGGGCGCCGTCTTCATGTTGTAGAAGACATTCGCGCTTGACGCCGTGGTCGAAGGGGATGGCCCTTGCTCGACCGTCTTGTCACCGTCTTGGTGTTGGAGGCCCATATGATGTGGCACCTCATAGCTCGTCTCCATGACCGAAGGGAATGTCCCATGCTCGGCCATCTTCCTTGAGGGGCTTCCGAAGATGGAAGTGTCGCCCTCGCTTGTAGGTGGTCGCCTTGTTGTTGAAGGTGTCGATGTAGGCGAACTCACGGGAAGTAGGCGAAGATTCCGTACGTCCAAAGGCGAAGATGCCTTGATAGCACTTGGCTAAGATGCCGAAGTGGTTGGTGTAGCCGTAGCTCCTTCGTGGTGGTCGTCCCGCGGTCTTCTCTTGTGCTTATGAATCTTCGACTTGGCGTGAAGTAGGGCTTGTTGGGACTTGTGCATTTGCGCTTGTGGAGCATCTTCATGATGATGATGTCGTTGTAGATGTCGTTAAAGTCGTAAATGCGTGCACATGATGCTTGGAGGTGACTTGCCCTTCACGACGATGTGGATCACGAGCGTGATGGTGGTCGCCATGTAGATGTGGGACGAGGACGATTTGCACTTGCATCTTTTCGCGCTCCGAAGACTTGTGGCTTGAATGTCGCCGCCTTGAAGATGGCGAAGGGAAGAAGACTTGATCAAGGCCGAATCTCCTCCATCCTTGCATCTTGCTCCTCTTTATGTGCGGCAAGCTTCTTGTCGAAAGTCCCTTCTCCTTGCTTCGGAGTGATGAATGTCGATGGAGATGTTCTCGATGCGCTCTCGCAATCTTGATTGTGTGCCTTGCACTTGTCATTGTAGATCAAAGATAGACGCTTTGGTGATGTAGTTGTTCACGCCGTCGTTGTTGTCGAAGACCGGAGATGAAATGCCTTGCCTATCCATCACAAGACTCGAGCAAATATGAGTGGGAGAAAGAGAAGAACTTATAACAATGTACCTTGACCGATGTTGACAATGAATCAAGTTCACTCAAATGTGGACAATGAAATAGCACTATTGGTACCAATCCTTGTCGGTTCTCACACCTACACAAGTAAAGCTTATGGAGGAGCTCGGTGAGGATAGTGGCACAAAAATTTAATGCAAAATGTTAGCAAGAGTCAATAATGTTGAAAGAGATTCACAAATTCGCAAGTGAAACAAATGGACCAATAGCAAAGAATGGCACACGGAAACACACACACGGATAGATAAATGGGGTCGTGCAACCAAGGAATGAGCACAAAATGTGGAATCCACGGAAAACGCTCGTGTTGCACAACTCAAGAGAGACGCTAGCACGATTGCTCAATAGGCGGATACGACACTTGTGCACAACCTATAAGATGCAAAATGGATAAACTTCTATCCCAAGTATGCTATGTATGTATGGTTCCCGGTGTTTCTCTCAAGATGATCCAAGATGATCGGATATAACAATATTATATGCAATGTGTATGATGCTATGGCACTTGCTTACAAGCTCTTTGCTCTCTTTCTTTTGCTTAAAAGCTTTTTTTTTCTATGGCCACTTTGCACAATGCACAAACCAAGATAGCAATTGTGTGTATGCGGGAACAAACTTGTGACACAAGATATGATACCAATATATGCACCACAATGATATGGTATATATGCTATGGGAAGTATGATCACTAATGTGCACAAGTAACGCGTTGCGGCAATACTCAAATGGCTAGTCTCGATAGGCAAGTAACGCATAAAAGTAAGGCTAGGGGTTAACAATGCAATGGCTTGGGGAATATACAATGGATGGATACCACGATACCAAGATGATATGGAGGTTACCGTCCGGCGATGATGAGTAGCGGTGTTCTTGATGTAGAAACCAAGATGATGGAGACTCGTCCTAAGTAGCGAAACACCTTAGGAAAGCGGAAAAACCGAACTCAAAATCTCAAAGCGTCAAATGTCAAAATGGTGCTAGCGGGAATGCGGTGGTGGTTTGCACTTGGCAATGCGGAAGTGGAATGATGGGCTATACACGTGTTGGAGTTGAAGTTGCCGTCCCTAAGTAGCCGAAACACCTTAGGAGACACAAGCCACAACTCAAACAAGCTCAAACAACTATTGGGTTAAGTTGAGGTGGTTGAAGTGTATGGTGGGCAAGCCTATGCGGAAGTTATGGTGGTGGTGGTGGTTGATGAAGATGCAACCGTCCCTAAGTAGCCTAAACACCTTAGGAGACTCATGATAGAGGGGTAGGGGCTCCAAAAATCAAGCTAGAAAAAGAGGGGTAGGGGCTCCAAAAACGTGATCAACGTGACTCATGATACCAAGATGATGTAGGGCGGAACCCTACGTGGATGATCTTTCACGTTTGGAGTGGATCCTACGGGGAATCACGAAGAACACGCGGAAGAACAAAGGGAAACACGGAGGACACGAGAGAGATCGCTCAACCAATAAGGAATCAATCACACAAGTGCTAGATCACCGAACACAAAGAGGTACATATGATCCACAATCAACAAAGGTAAGGATACACGAGTAGCCGTTCTTCTCCGAGAGGAGGTCTTGATGGGGTCCACCCTAGAAGGGTGTCTTGAATCCGCTTGGGGGATCTTCTGCGAAGAGGTCCTGAGATCCGAGGAGAAGTAACCAAGTGGATGAGCAAGGCTCTCACACAAACATGAGCTAAACCTAAGCTAACCCTAGCAAGAGGAAGGGGATGAAGTATATATACTCTCGGGGGCGAAGGGGTACATGGGACGCGTCCCGGATACACTGCACGCAGGCAGGGGAGGCCGGACGTCCGGGCGTCGGGCCGGATGTCCTCCTTGAGGCGCCGGATGTCCGGCTGGGATGGCGATTCGGCGAATCGGAGAGCGGCGCGGATTTCAAGCTTCGGGCGGATATCAGTGAGGGCGGATGTCCGGGGCCGGATGCCGGATGTCCGGGGCCGGATGCCGGATGTCCGGGCCCTGTAGCACTTCGATGGCTGGGCTGTTGTTGTTGTTGACATCTTCAGGGGCCGGATGTCCGGGCCGGGGTCGGATGTCCGGGTCCTGTAGCCTTTCTCCGGTTCCTCTCGTCGTGTCCTTCATCCTTGTACTTGGGGACTTGTCCATCATTCCAAGCATCTCCGAGAGGGTCTCCTTGGTACCTAGGCATGCATAGTGTCCTTGCATTAGGTAGCAACCATGTCTCCTACGAATGGAAAGGGGAAGCATTTAGGAACGGGTTCACCTTGTGTCCAATGGCGAATAGTCGAGGTCTCATCTTATGTATCCTTGGGGCTTGGAGGGTAGTCGGAGTGTACATGGGGATGAACGTGGTATCCTCCGCATCATGGGGGATCTTCTCCGTAGAGGTCCTGATCTCCGAGGAGAAGTAGCCAAGTGGATCAGCAAAGGCTCTCACACAAGAATATGAGCTAATCCAATGTTAACCCTAGAAAGAGGAAGGGGATGAAGTATATATAGTCTCGGGGGCGAAGGGGTACATGGGACTTGTCCCGGATACACCTTGACGCAGTGGGAGGCCGGACGTCCGGCGTCGGGCGGATGTCCTGCCTTCATGAGGCGCCGGATGTCCGCTACCCGGCCGGATGTCCAGCTGTGGCGATCGCTTCTGAGAACCCGGGTGAGAGGTGCCGATTCGGGCTTCAGCCGGATATCCGGCTGAAATCGGATGTCCGGGCTTGGGCCGCGGATGTCCGCCCTGTAGGCTTGGCCAGCTTAGGCGTCTTGAGGTAGATGCTCCAGGGGCCGGATGTCCGGGGTCATGGCCGGATGTCCGGGGCCTGGAAGGTGATCTTACCCGTCTCCGTTGGTTCTCTTCATCCATGGACTTGGCGGCTTGTCCATCTTTACGTGCATCCTCGGGAGGTTCCCCTTGACACCTAATCATGCATAGCATATCTGACTTAGGTAGTAGCCATGTCTCGAGTGGATCATATGTGATATCAATAAGGAAGGAGGTCACCTCGTTCTCGAGAGCTCTAGCTCTAGCTCGTGTCATGGGCCCTCTTGGCTCTTGATGAGACGGTTGTGGATTCATGGGGATGATCGTGGGATGCTCCGCATCATCTCCCCCCCCCCTTGGGAGAGATCCGACCTCGGATCAAAAGCTTGATCTCCATGGAATGGTGCGAGGTCCTTGACGTTGAAGATGTCGCTCACGTTGTATTTGTCTCGGGGTAGGTCACTCTTGTAGGCGTTGTCGTTGTAGCGTGCTAGCACCTTGAAAGGTCCGTCGGCTCGAGGTAGAAGCTTGGACTTGCGTTCTTTGGGGAAGCGGTCCTTGCGAAGGTGTAGCCACACTAGATCACCAATGTTGAAGACGATGGGTTGCTTGGCGTTGTACTTGGCGCTCAATGGTGTGCCTTGTATCTTCGTGCATCTTCTTGATGTAGCTTGCTCGTGCACTCGCATCCATGTTGGTGCGCTCTTGGAGAGGAAGTGGTAGAATGTCCAATGGGGACAACGGGTTGAAACCGTAGACGACCTCGAAAGGGGACTTGCCGGTAGTTGAATGTCTTGCACGATTGTAGGCGTACTCGGCGATGGGTAGACATGCTTCCCACTCCTTGATGTTCTTCTTGATCAAGACACGAAGTAGAGTGGATAGTGTGCGGTTCGTCACCTCCATTTGGCCGTCGGTTTGAGGATGGTATGCCGAGGAGAACAAGAGCTTGATTCCGAGCTTGGCGCATAGCGTCTTCCAAAAGTAACTCAAGAACTTGACGTCATGATCGGAGACGATTGTCTTTGGTACGCCATGGAGTCGCAAGTTTTCCCTACAAAAGAGATTTGCAACATGTGAAGCATCGTCTATCTTGTTGCAAGGAATGAAATGTGCCATCTTAGAAAATCTATCCACAACAACAAACACGGAATCCTTGCCATTTTGAGTCCTAGGCAAACCAAGTACAAAATCCATACTAATTTCTTCCCATGGTTGATATGGAATAGGAAGAGGCATGTAAAGACCATGAGATTGAGCTTTAGACTTAGCTTTGCGACATGTATAGCATCGGTTGGTGAAGCGTGAGACGTCATGGAACATCTTGGGCCAAAAGTAGTTGTTGGAGAGCGTGGCGAATGTCTTGTCGCGTCCAAAATGTCCCATGAGTCCGCCTCCATGAGCCTCTTGCAAAAGGAGCAAACGAAGAGAAGACTCGGGAATGCAAAGTATGTTAGCTCTCATAAGATAACCATCCTTGATGTAATATTGTTCCCAAGACGTATGCGTCAAACACTTAGCATACGGAGAAGCAAAAGATGGATCATGCTCATACAAGTCTTTAATATGCTCAAAACCAATAACATTCAACTCAAGTTGAGTGACAAGCATGCATATGCGTGAAAGCGCGTCGGCCACTACATTTTCTTTACCCTTAATGTACTTGATCACATAAGGAAAAGATTCAATGAATTCACTCCATTTGGCATGACGCTTGTTTAATTTAGTTTGACCTTTGAGGTACTTAAGCGTTTCATGATCGGTATGGATGACAAACTCATGAGGTCTAAGGTAATGTTCCCAAACATGTAGCACACACACTAAAGCATACAATTCTTTGTCATAGATGGGATAATTAAGTTGAGCACCGGATAATTTTTCACTAAAATAAGCAATGGCTCATTTTTCTTGCATCAAAACTCCGCCAATTCCGGTACCACTTGCATCACAATGAACCTCAAAAGTTTTGTCAAAATTGGGCAAAGCAAGAATCGGAGCATGAGTAAGCAAAGACTTGAGCTCATCAAAAGCGGTTGATTGCAAAGTTCCCCAAACAAAGGGAGTATTCTTCTTACTCAAGGCATGCAAAGGAGTGGCAATTGTGCTAAAATCTTTCACAAAGCGACGATAAAAACCCGCAAGACCAAGAAAACTTCACACTTGTTGCAAATTGGTGGGTTGGGGCCAAGTTTTAATTGCTTCAATTTTAGATTCATCAACATGGACACCCTTTGAGGATACTACAAAACCCAAGAAAACCACTTTGTCAACTCCAAAAGTGCATTTTTCAAGTTTGCATAAAAGCTTTCCTTGCGAAGAGTTTGCAACACAGATTTTACATGATTGATGTGCTCTTTCATGGTTTTGCTAAACACAAGAATATCGTCAAGTAAACCACAACAAAGACTCCAATATAAGGACGAAGCACATGATGCATAAGACGCACAAAAGTACCGGGAGCTTCCGAAAGACCCATAGGCATCACTAACCACTCATATAAACCAAATTTGGTTTTGAAAGCAGTTTTCGATTTATCACCCTCTTGTATGCGAATTTGATAATAGCCACTTTTAAGGTCAATTTTTGAGAAAAAGTTGGCTCCACTAAGTTCATCAAGCATATCATCTAAGCGAGGAATGGGATGCCTATAGCGGACTGTGATCGCATTAATAGGTCTACAATCAGAACACAAGCGAAAACTTCCATCGGGCTTAGGCACAAGTATAACGGGAACGACACAAGGGCTTAAGCTTTCACGTACATGACCGTTGTCGATTAGTTGTTGTACTTGCCTTTGAATTTCCTTGGTTTCTTCGGGATTGACTCGGTATGGAGCTTTGTTTGGTAGAGGCGCTCCGGGGAGGAGGTCGATTCGATGCTCATGCCTCGAAGAGGAGGTAGACCCGGAGGTAGCTCATCGGGGAAAACATCTTGAAATTCCTGCAGAAGAGATTGAAACACCAAAGGTAGCTCGTGAATGGTGTTAGTTTTTGGTTCTCCATCCTTGCACACAAGGACAAAGTGCATCACACTCGATGGGTTCTCACACACTTCTCTCATCTCACTTTTGGTGGCAAATAGAATGAGGTTTTTCTCTCTAAGCGAAGAGTCGCTCAAATTTGGCTTGTGGCTCTCACTCACTTTTGGGTGGATCACTTTCTCACTCTTTTCTCTATGATGTGTGGCTTGCTTGTCGGCTATCACTTGAGTAGGAGACATAGGTCGTAGCGCATATTCCTTCCCTTTCATCTTGAAGCTATAGTGATTGGTGCGCCCATTGTGGATGACACCACGGTCGAATTGCCATGGTCGACCTAGAAGTAGGTGGCAAACGGTCATTGGGACCACATCACATTCCAATGTGTCTTCATAAGCACCAATTTTGAAGGAGACTTGGACCGTATGCTCGACTCGTATAGTGCCGGAGTCACTTAGCCATTTAACGTCGTAGGGGTGCGGGTGCTTCCTCTTTACCAATTGGAGCTTGGAGCATAGTTCTTCACTTGCCAAGTTGTGGCAACTACCTCCATCGATGATGACCTTGATGGACCGTCCATTGATGCCAGCCTTTGTGTGGAAGATGTGGCATCTTTGGTCGTCTTCTTGTTGATGTTGAAGAGTCAAGACCTTGGAGACAACGAGAGCGGGGCTCGAATCCTCGTCACAAAAGACTTGATCATCTTCATCTTCGTTGACTCGCCGGTGCATGACCACTTGCTCAAGAGCTTCCATCTCCTCTTCACACATGGAGTCATATGTGCCATCGTCGTTGAGGATCATGGTGCGCTTGTTGGTGCATTCGTATGACTTGTGGCCTCGGCCGCCGCAAGTGAAACACTTGAAGGAGCTTGTCTTGATGGTCTCATCGGTCGGGGTAGAGGATGAAGCACGCGGCTTGAGGTTGCTTGTAGTAGGAGGAGGACGACTTGAACTTGCCGAAGTCTTCTTGTAACTTGACTTGTCGTTGTTTCTTGAAGAAAGCTTGGTCGAAGTAGATGTTGGAGTAGTCGTTGAAGCTTGGTTGTTGGAGAAGCCGTAGGTCTTGGATGAGTACTTGGCGTACTTTAAGTCATCTTGCACTTGGCATTCCGCCTTTGTAGCTTGATGCACGAGCTCAATGAGGCTTGAGTATGGTTGGAAGTCGGCGATCTTCTTGATGGGATGATTGAGTCCATTCAAGAAACGTGCCATAGTTTGCTCATCATCTTCTTTGACATTGGCTCGAATCATGGCTATCTCCATTTCCTTGTAGTATTCTTCAACACTCTTTGTTCCTTGCTTGAGTAGTTGGAGTTTCTTGAAGAGGTCGCGGTTGTAGTAGGTTGGCACAAAGCGTGCTCGCATGACATCCTTCATTTGAGCCCAAGTGGTGATTGGAGGTTCACCTCTTGCTTGTCGTCGCTCAATGATTTGTTCCCACCATATGAGCACATAGTCTTGGAACTCAAGTGATGCCATAGCGATTTTCTTCGCTTCATCGTAGTTGTGCAACCGGAAGATTTTGTCAACCTTCAATGCCCATGAGAGGTAGTCTTGGGGTCATTGCTTCCATTGAACTTGGGCATGGTGAATTTTAGCTTGCCGTAGCGTTGCTCTTCATTGTGTTGTTGGCGATGTTGATGATGACGTCCTTGACGTGGATTGTAGTCGTCTTCATGTTGCTCTTGGCGCGGAGGAAGACCATGATCAACTTGCCCTTGTTGAACTTGAGGTTGGGGTGGAGCTTGACGAGCTTGTGGAGGGGCTTGAGGAACTTGACGTTGTACATGAGGTTGGTAGTTCCTCTCTTGGATTTCTTCTCGAAGGGCTTCCTCTTGATTGCGCGTTCGCGATTTCGGTTGGCGAAGGCTCTACTTGATTCTTGAAGGGCACGTTATGCCTCAAGAGCTTGCGCCTCACGTTGTTGTTGTTGAAGACGTTGAGCCTTGGCGTCTTGTTCGCCTTTGGTGAAGACGTGCTCGTTCTTCCTCTTGTTGGCGGCAAGACGTTGTCGTTCTTGAGCTTGAGCAAAAGCCTCTTGGTTTGATTGAGGACGAGGAACTTGATCATCAACTTGCTCTTGCGAATGCTTGTCATGTAGCGGGTTGCGAGATGCGTGGCCGGTCTTGACGAGCGGCACGACGAAGAGTGTTCAAGTAGGTGTACTTGAGTCGTAGAAGGTGTCGTGAGTGTCGACTCGGCGGCTCTGTCTTGATGATGAAGAAGTTGAATGATGCGGTTTCTCATCAACGCGGATCTCGTCCATTCTTGCATCGTTCTCTTGCTTGTGAGCGTCGAACTTGTTGTCGAAGTAGTCTCTTGTACGTTGCTCGAAGAGTCACAAGTCGGTGGCGAGGTTGTCGATCTGTCGCTCATTGCTTGTTGTTCTTGGTGCAACGCTCTTTGTGCACCAAAGAGGTGGCTCTTGGTGATGTATGATGACATGTCGTCGTCTTGCTCGATGAAGAGTGGGTTGGTAGAGGTACTTGGCCTATCCATCATTCCAAGAAATTTGTGAGTGGTAGAACGGAAAAGAACTTATACCAATGTACCTTTGACCGATGTTGAAGATGAATCAAGTTCACTCAAATGCGGACAATGAAATAGCACTCTTGGTACCGATTCTTGTCGGTTCTCACACCTACACAAATAAAAGCTTATGGTGGAGCTCGGTTAGGATGGTGGCACAAAATTTGATGCAATTGTAAGTGAGACTCAATAATGTTGGAAATTGTTCACAAATTTGCAAATGCAACAAGTAGACCAATAGCAAGATATGGTACACGGAAACACACACGCGGATAGATAATATGGGATTATGCAACCAAGGATGAGCCAAAATGTGGAATACACCAAGATGCTCTTGTTGCACAACACTAGAGAGACGCTAGCACGATTGCACAATAGGCGGATACGAACTTGTGCACAACCTACTAAGCAAAAATGCAACGACTTCTATCCCAAGTATGCTATATGTATGGTGTTTCGATGTGTTGATCCAAGATGATCAAGTATGACAATCTTAATGTTGTATGATGCTATGGTTCTTGCTCATAAGCTCTTTGCTTATCTTTCTCTCTTTGCTTAAAAGCTTGATTGGCTCTTTCTCTTTTGAGCTCTTTTGAGCTCGGAGAGTCGCAAGTAATGACAAAGATGTCGACGATGTTACCGTCCTTGGCGAAGATGAGCGGTGGTGATGTTAATGTTGAACCGTACCTAGATAGCCGAAATACAAAAGGATACGGAAACCCCAACTCAAATTCTCAAAGCAAAATTTGGCAACATTGTCGGAATTGGAAGTGGGAAAGGCTATGGTGGTGCTATGCGGAAGTGGTGGAGGTAAGTGGAAGTGTATGTGGGCACGGGACAAAATTTGGCGAAAGTTAGGCGGTGAATGGGGTGGTGGAAGGGGTTTGATGCTGCCAGGAGCCGGATTTCCGGGCTGGAAGCCGGATGTCCGGGGCGCCGGATGTCCGGGCTGGTCGGGCCGGATGTCCGGGGTGCCGGATGTCCGGGTTGTTCGGGCCGGATGTCCGTGCTCTGGGTTCGTGGACGAACTCGATGAACACCGCGTGGAGAGGTCAAAACCGGTCAAAATTTGGGTGATTTTGTGGATGGAAATTGTGGAGAAGATGGGGAAATGCTAGATCTACCTGCAACACACGAAATCCACGGATCAAATCCAACAAAACTTCATCACACCAACAAATCACAAAAAAAAATTAGGGCTATTTTTGTGGGGAATTTTCGGAATTAGGACAAAAAAACAACAAAATCAAGCTAGAAAAAGAGGGGTAGGGGCTCCAATAACGTGATCAACGTGGCTCATGATACCATAGATGATGTAGGGCGGAACCCTACGTGGATGATCTTTCACGTTGGAGCGGATCCTATGGTGAATCACGAAGAACACGCGGAAGAACAAGAGGGGAACACGGGGAAAACGAGAGAGAATTCACTCAACCGACAAGAGATCAATCACACAAGTGCTAGATCACCGATCACATAGAGTGGCACAAGATTCAAGATCAACAAAGGAAAGATACAAATGGTAGCCGTTCTTCTCCGTGAGGAGGCCTTGATGGGGTCCACCCTAGAAGGGGTCTTGAATCCGCTTGGGGATCTTCTCCGTAGAGGTCCCGATCTCCGAGGAGAAGTAGCCAAGTGGATGAGCAAAGGCTCTCACACAAGAATATGAGCTAATCCAATGCTAACCCTAGAAAGAGGAAGGGATGAAGTATATATAGTCTCGGGGCGAAGGGGTACATGGGACTTGTCCGGATACATTGCACGCAGTGTGGGAGGCCGGACGTCCGGCGTCGGGTCGATGTCCGACCTTCATGAGGCGCCGGATGTCCGGCTACCGGCCGGATGTCCGGTGTGGCGACTGCTTCACAGAACCGGGTGAGAGGTGCCAGATTTCGGGCTTCAGCCGGATATCCGGCTGGGGGCGGATGTCCGGGCTTGGACGCCGGATGTCCTGCCTCAGAGGCTTGGCCAGCTTGGCGATCTTTGAGGTAGATGCTCCAGGGCCGGATGTCCGGTCATGGCGGATGTCCGGGGCCCGGAAGGTGATCTTGCCCGTCTCCATTGGTTCTCTTCATCCATGGACTTGGCGGCTTGTCCATCTTCACGTGCATCCTCGGGAGGTTCCCTTGACACCTAATCATGCATAGCATATCGACTTAGGTAGTAGCCATGTCTCGAGTGGATCATATGTGATATCAATAAGGAAGGAGGTCACCTCGTTCTCGAGAGCTCTAGCTCTAGCTCGTGTCATGGGCCCTCTTGGCTCTTGATGAGACGGTTGTGGATGCATGGGGATGATCGTGGGATGCTCCGCATCAGCATCCCTCGCTCATCCCCATGGACGTGCCTACATCTCCCTCAACGCCACTAGGACCCATGACAAGAGCCCGAGCTAAGGCTATTGAAGATAAGGTGAATTCGCTCCTCTCCGAACTCCCTCTTCCTACTCACGAGACATGGCTACTACCTCATTCGGAGACTCTATGTGTGTCAGTACATGGAGGTGAGCCAAGGATCAACCACTTGCGAGAGCCAAGACGGCAAGGACTCCAAGCATATTGAAGAAGAAGAAGAGATGTCTTTGAAAGGCATTAGCACCGGACGTCCGACGCCTTCCGGACGTCCGACGAGTCCCAGGACCCGGACGACCGGACTCTCCGGACGTCCGACACTTTGCCACCCGAACCAAAACTACGGACGACCGAAGCCTCCGGACGTCCGGCCGGCGCACGCCCGAACCGAATCTACGGACGACCGACAACTTCCGGACCGTCACGAAGCCCCGGACGACCGACCCTCTCCGGACGTCCGACGCACCCACGACAGAACTGATTCTACGGACGTCCGAGCCCGTCCGGACGTCCGGACCGTCCCGAGCCTCCGGACGTCCGACGCCTGTGTGTTGACTTCGTTTGGGCCGCAGCCCTTGTACCCCTTCGCCCCCTAGACTATCTATTCTCCGTACCCATCTTTCTAGTGTTAGATTTGTTTTAGCTCATGTTTGTGTGAGAGCCTTGCTCATCGACTTGGTTAGTTCTCCACGGAGCTCAGGACCTCTCCGGAGAAGATCCCCAAGCGGATTCAAGACCCCTTCTAGGGTGGACCCCATCAAGACCTCCTCTTGGAGAAGAACGGCTACTCGTGTATCCTTACCTTTGTTGATTGTGGATCATATGTATCTCTTTGTGTTCGGTGATCTAGCACTTGTGTGATTGATTCCTTGTTGGTTAAGTGATTTCTCTCTCGTTCCCTCCGTGTTTCCCTTTGTTCTTCCGCGTGTTCTTCGTGATTCCCCGTAGGATCCACTCCAAACGTGAAAGATCGTCCACATAGGGTTCCGCCCTACATCAGTACTGTAATTCAGAACAAAGCATCACGCTTGCTAGTCCTCAAACTAATGGACTGCAACTCCGCAAGCATTGTACCAGCACATTGTATACCTATCTAAACCGCAATGCTCATTCAGTATGAACAAGAACGACTCAAAATTCAGGTACACACGAGCTCCAGAAAACAAAGGAACTAAGGAAGCATGCAAGTGGTCAAATTACTATCCGTAACCATTGCAGCAGTCATTTTGGTAGTTCAACATGTACAGATCCTCAACGATCCACGAAAACAGATGCAGATGGTAAGTTTAGGCAAAGGGATGTGGACGCTGCTCTGTGCTGCTCCACCTCTACTACAAGTCCGGCAACTACGGCACCGAGCCCTACATCGTCGCCCACAACTTGATGACGGCCGGCACCTCGGGAGGAAGAGGCAGTAGTCATGGCTGATGGCAAACCCTAGACGACGAGGGGAAAGGAGGGGAGGCGTGGACATACCACCGGAGAGAATTCCAGTACGCCGAAGGAGGTACGCCGGCGTCGAGGCGTCGGGCGGCGGCGTCTTGGGGAGGCGCTGGACGGCAGAGTCTTGGAGAGATTCGGGCGGCGGCGTCTTCATGAGTTGAGCGGCGGCTTCTCCAAATCCTCGAGCCCCCCCTCGAGCCTTCTGAACCGCGTGGAAACAAGTGGATCGAAGGGGAATCGAGGGTGTTGGGCTGTCGAAACCCCGTGTACCAAGTGGGCCAACGGGGATTTCGGAGGATTCTGGGCCTCGCGAGGTTAATCCTCTGAAAACCCCTTCAACCCACGCCAAACAAACAAGGCCTCATGGAAGATGGTCGAGCATGGGAAATTCCCTTCGGTCACGGAGCCGAGCTACGAGGTGCCACATCATATGGGCCTCCAACAACAAGACGGTGACAAGAAGGTCGAGCAAGGGCCATCCCCTTCGACCACGGCGACAAGCATGAACCTCTTCAACAACATGAAGACGGCGCCCCAAAAGGACTCATTCTCCGGGTCAAGCTACGAGACCGCACATGAGACCTTATCTTTGGTCTTGGAGGAGAGTGATGATGTGCCATCTTCGGCCTTCATCCATGGCTACGACTACGACATGATTGTCCATCGAGACATTTTCACCTACATCTCTCCGGCACCCACATATGACGAGATGTCCCAATTGCCATGTGAGGAGAGCCACCACCACATGAGTGACTCCACCATACATGACATTGAGAGCATTCCCTATGAGAGGATGAGTGTGACCACCACTAGCCCCACACACAAGAGCATGCCACACAGCCTATGCGAGGTTGAGAGCCATTTGAGTGACTCCACCAACCATATAAGTGAGAGCATCTTACCGGGAGTGAGTGAGCCACAACACTTAGTGAGTGAGGTAGTTGACACGGCATGTGAGGCCACTATGATTTCTAATGACTTAACCTCTACTCCGAGTGTGTTTTCTTCTTTGGTGCTAGGTCTCCTACATGACGACATGCCTATCCTCGACGAGTCCATACCTCCAACAACGATGATGGCCATGGTGGACAATGATGCACCCCCCACATGGTTCCATCAAGATGAAGATGACCACGACTTGGTCTTCGACACCTCACCTACAATACATGAGCGATGCTCCAAAGGTAACATAGGTGATGGTACTTCTCTTGTCCCACTAGTGGACTATCTTACCAATGATTGCTTGCATAATGTTGATACACCTATTACCATGCTTCATGCTAGTGCGACTTCCTCATGTCATGACTTACCTATTTATGATGAATATGATGATGAGCATGTTGAATTGCCTAGTTGTGATGCTATGCTCCATAGGATATCTTGTGAAAATTCTATTGGTCACATCATGTTCGACAACCCTTTAAACTTGTCATATGCTATGAGTGAGATCTCCCATATTGCATCATTTCAGTCTCAGCATAGTAACTACGCATGCCCCATTTAAATAAATCCCATTTGCACTTATGGCATAGATGACGAGAAGATGGTCATTGGCTTTTGTTTTTCATGTGATGATATTGCCATGCTTCCTTTACATGATTTGCGCAATTCATCTACTATGTCATGCCATGATCACAACGTTCCAAATATGCTTTGTTTTGGATGTTGTCAATATTATCCATGTGATGTTTCCATTAA
Source organism: Aegilops bicornis (assembly GCA_021605145.1). Lineage (NCBI taxonomy): Eukaryota > Viridiplantae > Streptophyta > Magnoliopsida > Poales > Poaceae > Aegilops > Aegilops bicornis. The sequence goes on along the minus strand of CM038674.1, from coordinate 345,361,061 downwards.
TGCTCATGAGGAGAACCCCATAGTTTCCTCATACAAATTAGGAGATCTTGATGCATTCCATACTTTGCCTGGTTCCCATAATTGCGTGCACCATATGCATTCTGATAGAGGCGAAGGTGTCCCGATGTTTCGATGAGATGGTGACTATCGTTTTCTGTGGGAGTCGACCTTGACGATCCGACTACGGACGTGCGAGACGTCGCGCCTTAGCAATCGCTAAACCAATTTCCGAGGGGTTATTGACCACGCCGGAGCACGATCAACCTGACCACGAGGGTCTGTTTCCTGCGAGCAAACAAAGAACAAGTAAGAAATTGAGATTGCAATCTGGATATTGTGAATATAAGAGGAAAGCTTTATTAACGAAGGTGGGGTTCTTTGACCCCTTTGTCTGGTTGTTGAACACAAACAAAGTACACGAAGTTGCAGCTATGGCGAACTTTTAGTCTAAACAAAACCCAAAGCCTAAACGACGCCCTAAGGGCTGTATATATGGAGGAAGAGGGGGGAATTTCGTGGCCCTTGGAGGAGGGGTCCGAAACCAACCCTAACTCTTGTTTCCCCACACATACGGACTCTAAAAACAGCCTATACTCAAGTATTTCGAAATTACATTGGCCTGGCCCAATAATAAGGTGATGCGGCACCTAGAATAGCCTTTGGACGAAATTTATGAAGTGGCATCTTGTATATTTCGTCCAAGGCTTCACGCACTCATTATGGTGGCTTCAAACTCCTGAAATCATCACTTGTAACTCCGTTGTTGTTCCCCTTGCGCATGCCATCATCTCCATGCTTGATCTTGCTCCAATGATCATCCTTCTTGTCCAAGCTAGGCCCTTCATTTGTAAGCAAGACAAATGTATCCAATTTAGGCAGCATCATATTCTCATGAACATTAGAATCATTACCAAGAAACGAAAGTACCTGGTAATTTAATTGGCGTGCGCGAGCTCTAGTAATTGGTCCTGTATATGTATCAGTAGGGGCTGTGGGTGTAACTTTGTTAGTGATGTTCTCGTCACATTCCATGAATAACAATGCTCTATATATTTCCCATGATGCATTACATAATTTGAGTCTCCATTATGCAATACACAATAACAAACCTATCATGATGGATGAGATGTTTCTATACCACGCATCTCACTTGTTTGAGCATTGGATATTTTGTGCTAACCGACACAAGCACATGCGCATCATGATGGATGATGTGTACATATACCACGCACACACAATTTTCCCTTTGCTTTTGTTTTGTGTAGGTACTCATGAACAACTGTCAACCTCACAATCCCATGAGTTGACGAAACGAGCTCTTGAGAGCAACGATGATTTGGGATCCCGTGGATTATCATTCCCACCATTCCCTTCGCGCAAGGACTACGCGCATCTCTTTTACTTGGCTCTCACACAGCTATGGGCTATATATCACTAGTTACCTTATGCTCATTTTTCTGTGTTCACTTTGCATGTTATGCTTACTTCTATGCCTTTTCCATGCAATTGTGGCACTTGCTTGTATCTACCCATGATTCACCATTATGCTACTCCTATGTGTATTTGCATGCTTGGTGGAGATCCTTGTTTCTATTGCCATGTTTATCATGTGCCTCATACTATTGATGCTTGTTGTGTTGGGAGAGTCATGATGTCCCATTGCTATTTACATATGGCTTCTCGCCAATACATTGATGCTATTTTGCTCATACCTTGCTTCCATACTTGTGATATGTCATGTGCATTATTCATGCCCACCATTTGCGCACATGACATGCTTGCCATGATTCCTCCTAGTACATTGCATCTTCGCACTACTAGCTTGATTGACTTGATCACTATGATTACTTGCTTGGTTGCATCACCCATGTTCCATTCTTACTCGCTTTCTTGGGTTGATGACATATATGTTCATGCCTCTCACTTGATTTGTCTTGATCATTGTCTCTTGTCTCCATTAGTGGTATCTCTCATATCCTCTTGTATTGATGCCAACTTGCTATGCTTATTGATCGTGGAGACTTGGACATATTACTTGTGATGCATGCTTGTTTGATTGAGCCTATTGTATTTGATTGTTATCGCATCATATGCCTCCATACTGTGAAATGCTCCCTTGTCCTTTCCTATGATGAGCATGATGCATACACTTGTTGGGTATCTTACCACACGAATGATAGATTTTGCATTTCTGCTAACTCCGAGTGTTTGTCATGTTCTTTCGTTTTGAAGGATTCACAAGGCAATACCGTCATGAGACAATTTGGTTATGTGAAGGCGTACACGATGTGCGACACCAACATTTTCGACATTCTCATAAAGGTGAACTCCTTCCCTTTGAGCCATCCTCAATTATGCATATTGGATGGGTCACTCTTTCATTGTTGTTTCCTTCTTGTTGTCTACATGATACATCTCGCGAACGGAGGAGCGACATTGAAGATTGGCTCTATGGACTTTCACATTAAGGAGTGCTCGGACTTATTGGATGCACCTTCGAACCTCCACTCATGCCACGACATCGAGCAATGGTACACCACCACCTACAAATTTGTTGATTATGATCACACATGTCATGCTCATTGGACATATCATACTCACTACAAGTTTGCACCCCATGCATGGATTGACTCATATTATGATTGCCTTGTTGCATCTTGTATTTCTATGTCATCTATGATATCTGAGCTTGTGCATTTCCTTAGCAAATTTGTTGTGATCTTCCTTGATGGCATATTCATACATCATGATCATATTGCCCAACATCAATTGCATGATAACTTATTCATATTGAGCATCCATTGCCATATTCATGCTATTGATAAACCGTCTCACTATGACATCATTTTGCACCGTGGTTGCATTGATCATATTCACACTTCATTTGTGTGCACAATGAATGCTTTTGCTCTCATGAATGCTTTGCATATCATTCTATATCATCTTGATAAGCTTCATGCGCTTTGTCATGCACAATCTTGCCGCACGCACTCATTCTTACATGATGGACACTTTGTGTGCGCTAACCATTGTATTTCCAAGTGTTGTTTGTGTTTGCTCTTTTTGCACGTATACCACTCCGGTGACACCTTGGAGTACTTGGATTGCGCAATGTATTCAACTCCGTCCAACTACAAGTCCGTCCAAGACAACCGTTTCCATGGTGATGAGGATCACGATCCGAAGTCGGATCTTTCCCAAGGGGGAGGAGATGATGCGGAGCATCCCATGTTCATCCCCATGTAAACTCCGACTACTCTCCAAGCCCCAAGGATACATAAGATGAGACCTCGACTATACACCATTGGACACAAGGTGAACTCGCTCCTCTTCGAACCATCACTTTCCATATGTGAGACATGGCTACTACCTCAAATATATGTGCTATGCATGACCAGGAACAAAGAGGAAGACCATGGACAAGACGGCGAGGACGCCAAGTGATAGAGGCAAAGGTGTCCCGTCTTTCGATGAGATGTTGGTTTTCGCTTTGGAGGAAGTCGACTTTGACGATCCGACTACGAACGTGCGAGGACGTCGCGCCTTAGCAATCGCTAAACCAACTCCGAGAGGTTATTGACCACGCCGAACACGATCAACCTGACCACGAGGGTCATTTCCTGCGAGCAAGCGAAGAACAAGCAAGAAACTGAGATTGCAATCTGGATATTGCGAATATAAGATGAAAGCTTTATTGATCAAGGTGGGGTTCTGTGGCGCCTTTGTGCAGTCGTTGAACACAAGCGAAATGCACGCGAAGTTGCAGCTATGGCGAACTTTTAATCTAAACAAAACCCAAAGTCTAAACGACGCCCTAAGGGCTGTATATATGGAGAAAGAGGAGGAATTTCGTTGCCCTTGAGGGAGGGTCCAAACCAACCCTAACTCTTGTTTCCCCACACATACGGACTCTAAAAACAGCCTACACTTAAGTATTTCGAAATTACATGGGCCTGGCCCAATAATAAGGTGACGCAGCACCTAGAATAGCCTATGGACGAATATTATGAAGTGGCATCTTGTATATTTCGTCCAAGGCCTCATGCTCTCATTAGGGTGGCTTCAAAGTCCTGGAATCATCACTTGTAACTCCGTTCTTGTTTCTCTTGCGCATGCCAACATCTCCATGCTTGAACTTGCTCCAAGGTTCATCTTTCTTGTCCATGGTAGGCCCTTCATTTGTAAGCAAAACAAATGTATCCAATTTAGGCAGCATCATATTCTCATGAACATTGGAATCGTTACCAAGAAAGCGAAAGTACCTGATAATTCAATTGGCGTCTTGTGAGCTCTAGTAATTGGTCCAGTATGTATAGCAGCAGGGGCTGTGGGTGTAACAATGGTATTGATGTCCTCATCATCCTCCCTTCTTGAAATGAAGTCGTCCTCGATGGAAACTCATCTTCCTCACCCAAATAAGGCTTCAAATCTGCAATGTTAAAAGTGGGACTAACCCCAAAATCTGCAGGCAGCTCAAGTTTATATGCATTATCATTTATTTTCTCTAACACCTTAAATGGACCATCAGCACGTGGCATTAGCTTTGATTTGCGCAAATTAGGAAACCTATCCTTACGCAAATGTAACCAAACAAGATCTCCAAGTGCAAAGACAACATGTTTTCTACCCTTATCTCCAAAGAAGTTTATATTTAGCATTCATACGCTCAATGTTTTCCTTAGTTAAGCGATGCATTTTTAAAATCAATTCAGCACGTTCTTTAGCATCAAAATTAACCTTCTCCGAAGATGGAAGAGGCAACAAATCAATAGGTGCACGAGGTAGGAAGCCATACACAATTTCAAAAGGGCACATCTTAGTAGTAGAATGCAATGAACGATTATAAGCAAATTCAATATGAGGCAAGCATTCTTCCCACATTTTCTTATTATTCTTCAAAACAGCCCTAAGCATAGTAGACAATGTTCTATTGACTACTTCAGTTTGTCCATCAGTTTGGAGGTGACAAGTAGTACTAAAAAGCAGTTTAGTCCCCAACTTAGCCCATAAACATCTCCAAAAGTGGCTAAGAAATTTAGTATCACGATCTGAAACAATAGTATTTGGCACACCATGCAAGCGAATAATTTCACGAAAGAACAAATCAGCAACATTAACAGCATCATCGCTTTTATGACATGGTATAAAGTGTGCCATTTTTGAGAATCTATCCACAACAACAAATATGCTATCCCTCCCCTTCTTTGTTCGAGGTAAACCTAAAACAAAGTCCATAGATATATCCTCCCAAGGAACACTAGGTACGAGGCAAAGGCATATATAAACATTGAGGATTGAGTCGTGACTTAGCTTTTTGACATGTAGTGCAGCGAGCAATAAAACGCTCAACATCCCGTCTCATATTTGGCCAAAAGAAATGTGTAGCAAGTACATCCTCCGTCTTCTTCACGCCAAAGTGTCCCATTAGTCCTCCTCCATGCGACTCCTGCAACAATAAAAGACGAACGGAGCTAGCTGGAATGCATAGCTTGTTAGCACGGAACACAAATCCATCATTAACGCATTTAACTTGTTCCACGTTCTTCCTTCTTTACAACTCTGCATTACATCTTTAAAATCAGCATCATGCACATATTGATCTTTGATGGTCTCCAAACCAAATATTTTGAAGTCAAGTTGTGAAAGCATAGTATAGCGACGAGACAATGCATCAAAGAATAACATTTTCTTTACCCTTCTTGTGTATAATGACATAAGGGAAAGTCTCAATGAATTCAACCCATTTAGCATGTCTACGATTCAGTTTAGCTTGACTTTTAATATGTTTCAAAGATTCATGATCAGAATGTATAACAAATTCTTTGGGCCATAAATAATGTTGCCATGTTTCTAAAGTCCGAACAAGAGCATATAATTCTTTATCATAAGTAGAATAATTCAGACTAGGCCCACTCAATTTTTTGAAAAGTATGCAACAGGTTTGCCATCTTGTAATAACACACCTCCTAATCCAATTCCACTAGCATCACATTCAAGCTCAAAAGTCTTATTAAAATCAGGAAGTTGGAGTAAAGGAGCATGTGTCAACTTATCTTTCAATACCGTGAAGGCTTCTTCCTGTGTGGTACCCCAAACAAAAGGCACATCCTTCTTTGTAAGCTCATTGAGAGGTGCAGCAATGGTGCTAAAGTCTCTCACAAAACGCCTATAGAAACCAGCGAGTCCAAGAAAACTCCTCACTTGTGTTACCGTTTTGGGCTGCGGCCAACTCTCAATAGCTTCAATCTTGGCTTTATCAACTTCAATTCCCTATGGAGTAACGACATAGCCAAGAAAAGATACTCGGTCGGTGCAAAAGGTGCACTTCCCAAGGTTACCAAACAAACGTGCATCACGTAGAGCATTAAAAACAGCACGTAAATGTTCCAAATGTTCTTCCAAAGATTTGCTATAAATCAGTATATCATCAAAATAGACTACCACAAATCGTCCAATGAAAGCACGTAAAACGTCGGTCATTAGTCTCATGAAAGTACTAGGTGCATTAGTTAACCCAACAGGCATGGCTAACCACTCATAGAAACCAAACTTAGTTTTAAATGCTGTTTTCCATTCATCTCCCAATTTCATACGAATTTGATGGTATCCACTACACACATCAACTTTGGAGAATATTGTAGAGCCACTCAATTCATCAAGCATATCATCTAGCCTAGGAATAGGATGACGATAACGAATAGTAATATTATTAATGCCTCTACAATCAACACACATACGCGACGTACCATCCTTTTTAGGCACTAGTATAATAGGAGCAGCACAAGGACTAAGAGATTCGCGTATATAACCTTTGTCGAGCAGCTCCTGTACTTGACGCATAATCTCCTTCGTCTCCTCTCTGGATTGGTACGGTATGGTGCACGGTTGGGTAGCGATGCACCGAATTAAGTCAATTTGATGCTCAATCCCTCGAATAGGTGGTAATCCGGTGGCACGTCTTGTGGGAAGGCGTCGGTGAACTCTGCAAAATGTTAGTGACAGCAGGGGCAAAGAGGAAAACCGTCCTCGAATGAAAATAATGCCTCTTTGCACACAAAAGCATAGCAAACAGGTTTGCTAGAATCTAGCTCCTCAATATCAGATTTGGTGGCAAGTAAACATGCACTTTTCAGTTTAATTTCAGAAGCAACATTAGATGGTTTATTTTTAGGCTTCATTTGTTGCTCAAATTCTTTTGCCACAATCTGATTTTCACTCTTATTTTTCTCCTGTTTTGCTTTATTAGCTCTATTAATATCATCTTTCAAAATGGAATCAGAGTCATAGGAAGCAAAGTAATATTTTTATCCTTGTGAACAAGAGTATCTTGATTGTTTCTACCATGGTGTACAGAATTTTATCAAATTGCCATGGTCTACCAAGTAATAAGGAACATGCTTGCATAGGTACCACATCACAATCAACATAATCAGCATATGTAGAGATACTAAAATACACACGAGCGAGTCGTGTTACCTTAACCTTGCCGCTGTTGTTGAACCATTGGATGTAGTAAGGATGTGGATGTGGTCTTGTGGTGAGAGAAAGCTTCTCCACCATATCCATGCTAGCCAAGTTGTTGCAGCTCCCTCCATCTATGATGGCCTTGAATAGAACGTTCCTTCACAACTCCCTTTGTATGGAACAAGTTATGCCTCTGATTTTGCTCAGCTTGTGTAACCTGCACACTCAAAACACGTTGAGCAACTAAACATTCATACTGTCGGCATCTTGACAGCCATGTATTGCGTCTCATGATCGAGAATCATCTCCACCGTGTTCTTCATGTGTAATAAGAGCCAAAGTCTCTTCATCATAGTCACTAGCGGACTCATACCCACCATCCTCGGTAGCAATCATCACACGCTGAGATTGGCATTCTCTCATAAAATGTCCTCTTCCCTTACAACGACGACAAATAATATCACTTGTGTGCCTGTTGACGCCATGGAAGAAGAAGAGCTGTAGGCCCAAAGCGGTGTGCTCTTGGCGAGATAGTGGTGGTTGTGCCCCTTTCTTGTATCACGGTTGGAGGTGGCAGCCGACGGAGGTGCCGGTGTAGTAGAACGTGTGGAAGTAGATGATGCACGTGGTGTCCATGATGAAGGTCGACCTGCGAGAAAAGTTAGTCCGCCATAGCGCCTATCGATCCTCAAGACTTCACGTTCAGCTTTACAAGCAAGATGGAATAATCGAGTGATATTAGTATAATCCTTGTAGTCTAGAATGGTCTGAATATCTCTATTTAATCCACCCGGAAAACGTGCAAGCATAGCTTCATTCTCCTCAACAATACCACATCTAATCAAGCCAGTTTGTAATTCCTGATAATATTCTTCTACCGAATTTTTCCTTGTCTTAAGCGCTGCAATTTTTGAAGTAATTCACGTTGATAATATGGTGGAACCCCACGATGCATATAGCAGTTTTCAAAGCAGTCCAAGTAGCTGGAACAGGATATAATCTACAATGTTCAGACCACCAAACACATGCAAAGCTAGTGAAAGCACAAACAGCAGCGGGAACACGTCTCTCCTCAGGATATTGTAAACATGTAAATCGTTGTTCAGTTTCTAACTCCCAAGTAAGATATATATTAGGAACATATCTACCCTCAAATGGTGGAATATTCAACTTCAGTTTAGGGAGATGGTCATGATCTCGTACTGAGGGGAGCCCTAACATTGCCATTATTTGCATGTGGACGACCGGGTGGTTGTGGTGCTGGTGGTTGCACTTGCACGTAGTTACGAAGTTGATCAACCTCATCCTCGTACTCTCTCACATAATCATCCTCCCCCACATCGGCAGCAGGAGCCACGAAGTATCAACAAGCAGCACCAAGAGCTTGGCCAGCTGAAGAGGGACACGGCTCGCTTCGGCGGAGGGCTGTTTCGCGATGTGGAGGTAGTCGCTGTTGTTGTTGTAGAGGTGCATTAGGTGCAGCCGGTGGTGGTGGTGGTAGACGTGAGCAATTCATTAAACTTGTTATCGAGCTTTGTTTGACGCCTTCTCAATGCCATCTATCTTCTCCATGGCCTCTTCAAATCTATTTAGAACATCTTCCACCTGCCCACTCATCATTTGTTGAAACTTATCATGTAGCGCTTTGTTTGTCATGTTCTCCCGGTCGGTCTAAATCGGCTTGTGATCCTGCCATGGTTAGCAGCAATAGAAACACACAAGAATATGATTGACAGACTACTAGGAAGTGGTGGTGGTGGTGTGGTGGACAGTCACAAATCCGTCAAGCAAATCTCAAATTCTTACCAGTTCTTACCCAAGAAGCGGTGATCGGCAACCGATGTAGTCAAAACTCTCAAAGCTTGGATAGAGCGATTACCGGGGAGAGTCAAGCATACGATGTAGATGTATGTGGAGCTAGGAAGGCTTATAATATGGTGGCAAAAAGGGTCAGCAATAATCAATTCAGAGATGCAAAGTTGAATAAACGCTCAACGACGCAGAGATTGTCTTTGGTCCTAGGCTAGACCGTGCTAGAGCAGCGAGCCTAGAACACTAACAAAATCACGGCGCTGCACGGAAACAACGGAAAAGCACACTCTGGAATTTTTTTCGCTCTTCTTTTTTTTTTATACCGCTTTTTTTTTTTGCTCTTTTTTGTGAAAATCACTATAATGGCGAGTGTCTCAAAACTCTTCCTGTGTCAAACCGACGGGATGGGCACGAAATTTTTCGACCAAATTTTTTTTTTATTTGCCGGACCCAAAAAGCTGAAGCGGGTCAAAAAAACTTTCTATAATGGCGATTGTCTCAATACGCTTAGAAACACCTAAAATAGGATAGCCGTAAAATTTTTCGACAAGTGCGGTTTCGGAAAATTTTGGGCCTAACGGAGGTGGTTTCAGACTCGAGCAAGGAAACACGAATCGAATTTAGATGGATCTCGAAAACAAACCTAATATGAGAAGAACTCGGATTGGTGGTGGATATATGGTGGTGGTATATGGCAGCGGTGGTGGTATATGGTAGCGGTGGTGGTATATGGCTACGGATTGGTGGTGGTATATGGATACGGATTGGTGGTGGTATATGGCAGCGGTGGTGGTATATGGTAGCGGTGGTGGTATATGGCTACGGATTGGTGGTGGTATATGGATAGGGATTGGTGGTGGTATATGGATACGGATTGGTGGTTGATGGCAAGGCGTTTATGATGGTGCGGCGGCGTGACAACTTATGACCAGAACTCGAAACTCTAAAAGACTAGACTCTAAGACCAGCAACTTGACACGACGATGCAACCACAAATTCAACAAAGCAAAAACCCTAAAAAGATTATGCAAAGGCTCAGAGTGGTTTGGATATGATGAACTAACCCTAATTTTTTGTGGCTTTTTCGTGGACTGTAGGTATGAAGAACAGACTCGATCTAAACTATGAAAAACTGTAAAATCTTACCGAGCAACCTGAAAATCTGATACCAATTGATAGAGGCAAAGGTGTCCCGTCTTTTCGATGAGATGTTGGTTTTCGCTTTGGATGAAGTCGACTTTGACGATCCGACTACGAGCGTCTCGAGGACGTCGGCGCTATAGCAATCGCTAAACCAACTCCGAGAGGTTATTGACCACGCCGGAAGCACGATCAACCTCGACCACGAGGGTCCGGTTCCTGCGAGCAAACGAAGAACAAGCAAGAAACTGAGATTGCAATCTGGATATTGCGAATATAAGATGAAAGCTTTATTGATCAAGGTGGGGTTACGTGGCGCCTTTGTTCAGTCGTTGAACACAAAGCGAAATGCGAAGTTGCAGCTATGGCGAACTTTTAATCTAAACAAAACCCAAAGTCTAAACGACGCCCTAAGGGCTGTATATATGGAGAAAGAGGAGGAATTTCGTTGCCCTTGAGGGAGGGGTCTGAAACCAACCCTAACTCTTGTTTCCCCACATACGGACTCTAAAACAGCCTACACTTAAGTATTTCGAAATTACATGGGCCTGGCCCAATAATAAGGTGACGCAGCACCTAGAATAGCCTATGGACGAATATTATGAAGTGGCATCTTGTATATTTCGTCCAAGGCCTCATGCTCTCATTAGGGTGGCTTCAAAGTCCTGGAATCATCACTTGTAACTCCGTTCTTGTTTCTCTTTCGCATGCCAACATCTCCATGCTTGAACTTGCTCCAAGGTTCATATTTCTTTTCCATGGTAGTCCCTTCATTTGTAAGCAAAACAAAAGTATCCAATTTAGGCAGCATCATATTCTCATGAACATTGGAATCGTTACCAAGAAAGCGAAAGTACACGATAATTCAATTGGCGTCTTGCGAGCTCTAGTAATTGGTCCAGTATGTATAGCAGCAGGGGCTGTGGGTGTAACAATGGTATTGATGTCCTCATCACCAAGTACAATGAGCTGCCAAAGAAGCTCCAGCGAGCGGACGTCCGGTCTCCACCGGACGACCGGCCAGCGAGCGGAAGTCCGGCCTCCACCGGACGACCGGCTCAAGCACAGCCAACGCCGCACAAAGCACCTCCCAAAGAAGCGGACGTCCGGCCCCCACCAGACGATCGGTAATATTAACGGATGTCCGAAGACACCGGACTTCTGGTGCCTCTTCACAGAATGTCTTCAGCGGACGTCCGGCGACTAGCGGACGACCGGTCCCTCCTGAGCCACCGGACGACCGGTGCCTGCCTGTGCGCAGCCGGGCCTTTGGCCTTGTATCCCTCTCCCACTTACCCCTTCGTGGCTCTAGACTATATATACTCCTCCACCTCCTTCATTTGAGGGTTAGCATTGGTTTAGCTCATATGTGAGATAGAGCTTTGCTCATCGGATCTACTCCACGAGAGAGACCACAGCCCCTCTAGGAGAAGATCCACGTTGGATTCAAGACCCCCTCTTGGGTGGCCCCATCAAGACCTCCTCACGGAGAAGAACCGGTTACCCTTCGTATCGTCCTTTGTTGATTTTGGATCTTGTATCTCCTCTCGTGTTTCGAGGGTCTAGCATATGTGTGACTATATCTTGTGGGTTTAGTGATTCCTCTTGTGTTTTCCCTCGTTTTCCCCTCGTGTTCTTCGTGTTCTTAGACGGGAATCGCACCTTTCGTGAAAGATCGGCCATATAGGGTTTCACCCTACATCAAAGTCTCCACTTCCCATTCGCCTTACGCACCACCACTGGGTTTGCTAACTAATGACCCGCAAGTATATGGGATCAATTGTAGCCTTTCCGATAAGTAAGAGTGTCAAACCCAACGAGGAGCAGAAGGAAATGACAAGGGGTTTTCAGCAAGGTAATGTCTGCAAGTGCTGAAATTGTAAGTAACAGAGTAGTTTGATAGCAAGATAATTTGTAACGAGCAAGTAACGATAGTAGTAACAAAAGTGCAGCAAGATAACCCAATACTTTTGAGGCAAAGGACATGCCAAAACGGTCTCTTATAATAAGAAAAGCATTCTTGAGGGTGCGCGGGAATTTCACTAGTCAATTTCATCATGTTGGTTCGATTCGTGTTTGCTACTTTGATAATTTCATATGCGGGTGGACCAGTGCTTAAGTGCTGTTCTTACTTGAACAAACCTCCTACTTTAACCCCTTGCAAGCATCTGCAACTATGAGAAAAGTAATAAGAATACATTCTAACCATAGCATTAAACTTTTGGATCCAATCGGTCCCTTATGGAATAGCGCATAAACTAGGGTTTAAGCTTCTGTCACTCTCGCAACCCATCGTCTAATTAATAATCCACAATGCATTCCCTTAGGCCCAAATATGGTGAAGTGTCATGTAGTCGACGTTCACATGACACCACTAAGGAAATCACAACATGCATACTATCAAAATATCGAACACATATCAAGTTCACATGATTACTTGCAACACGATTTCTTCCGTGACCTCAAGAACAAAAGTAGCTACTCACAAATAATAATCATGCTCAAGATCAGAGGGTATTAAATAGCATATTAGATCTGAACATATAATCTTCCAGCAAATAAACCATATAGTAATCAACTACAAGATGTAATCAACACTACTAGTCACCCACAAGCACCAATCTATAGTTCCTCACAAATAATAATCATGCTCAAGATTAGAGGGGTATTAAATAGCATATTAGATCTGAACATATAATCTTCCAGCAAATAAAGCATATAGTAATCAACTACAAGATGTAATCAACACTACTAGTCATCCACAAGCACCAATCTATAGTTTCGGTACAAAGATTGAACACAAGAGATGAACTAGGGTTTGAGAGGAGATGGTGCTGTTGAAGATGTTGATGGAGATTGCCCTCCCCAAGATGGGAGAGTTGTTGGTGATGATGATGATGATGATTTCCCCCTCCAGTAGGGAAGTTCCCCCGGCGGAATCGCTCCACCGGAGGGCAAAAGTGCTCCTACCCAAGTTCCGCCTCGAGACGGCGGCGCTCCATCCCCAAAGTCCTCTCCTTGTTTTTTTTAGGTCAAAATGACTTATATACCAGAAGATGGGCACTGGAGGTGGGCTGAGCACAACCCACCAGGCCCTTTGGGGGGCTGGCGCCACAGTGTCTTGTGCTCACCAGGTGGCCCCACCGGTAGTTATTTGCTCCAGTATTTCTTATATATTCAATAAAAATTCCTTGTGAAGTTTCAGCTCATTTGGAGTTGTGCAGAATGGGTAGCCTGACGTAGATTTTTCAGGTCCAGATTTCTAGCTGCCGGGAGAATTCTCCCTCCTTGTGTGTACCTTCCATATTATGAGAGAAAAGGCATTAGAATTACACCAAAAATCATTATTATGCATAAAAACATTATAAATAACAGTAGGTAAACATGATGCAAAATGGACTATTAGAAACAATATAATTAGCACAGTTAGCATACCAAGGTGTACTATTAGAAACATTTATTGCAGCTAATTGCTCATCGGGAAAACTATCATCAATAGGCAGTGGGTCATCAAGAATATTTTCAAGCCTAGACAAGTTATCAGCCACAGGGTTCTCCGCTCCTTTTCTATCAGTGATATGCAAATCAAATTCTTGTAGTAAAAGAACCCATCGGATAATCCTAGGTTTGGCATCTTTCTTTTCCATAAGATACTTTATTGCAGCATGATCAGTGTGAAAAATTACTTTTGGATCTACAATATAGGATCTAAATTTATCACAAGCAAACACCACAGCTAGAAATTCTTTTTCAGTAGTAGCATAATTTCTTTGTGCACTGTCTAGAGTTTTACTTGCATAGTGAATAACATTTAATTTCTTATCAACTCTTTGTCCTAGAACATCACCAACAGCAATCACTAGCATCACACGTAACTTCAAAAGGCAAGTTCCAATCAGGTGGTTGAACAATAGGTGCAGAAATGAAGGCTTTCTTGAGTGTTTTGAAGGCTTCTAAACAATCATCATCAAAAACAAAAGGAATATCCTTTTGCAAAAGATTCGTAAGAGGCCTAGAGATATAGAAAAGTCTTTGATAAATATCCTATAGAATCCAGCATGACCAAGGGAACTATGAATACCTTTGATATCATTAGGACATGGCATTTTCTCAATTACGTCAACCTTAGCTTTGTCCACCTCAATACCTCTTTTAGAAATTTTATGGCCCAAAACAATACCTTTGTTAACCATAAAGTGGCACTTCTCCCAATTCCAGACAAGATTTGTTTGCTCACATCTCTGCAGAACTCGATCAAGATTGCTTAAACAATCATCAAAAGACTTCCCATAAATAGAAAAGTCATCCATGAAAACCTCAACAATCTTTTCACAAAAGTTAGAGAATATAGCAGTCATACATCTTTGAAAGGTAGCAGGTGCATTGCATAAACCAAAAGGCATACGTCTATAAGCATAAGTTCCAAAAGGACAAGTAAAAGTGGTCTTTTCTTGATCAGGTTGAGAAATAGGTATTTGTGAAAAACTAGAATATCCATCAAGGAAGCAAAAAATGTGTGTCCTTAGATAATCTTTCTAGCATTGAATCAATAAAAGGCAGAGGGTAATGATCTTTTCTAGTTGCTTTGTTTAATTTTCTAAAATCAATTACTATTCTATAGCCTGTAACAATTATATGTGGAATAAGTTCATTCTTATCATTAGGAACAACGGTAATTCCTCCTTTCTTAGGGACACAATGAACATGACTTACCCATCTACTATCCACTATAGGATAGATTATACCTGCTTCCAGAAGCTTCAGTATTTCTATTCTTACCACTTCTTTCATATTCGGAATTAACCGATGTTGGTGATCAACAACGGGTTTAGCATCAGGTTCCATATTAATTTGTGCTGACATAGAGTGGTCACAGTGGCCTTTGGGAAAAAGGAGTTGGCGGGGGGCTGGCCCCTCTGTCTGTTCCCCGGCAGACAAAAGAGGGTGCCGGCAGGATATCCTGCCGGGAAAACTCATTTATTCTATTAAAGAGGCACCTTGCCTCTGCATGGACATACACATGCACGAGTTCTCGACAAGATTCATCTTTTTCATTCATATGCAATTACAAGTACAAGCATTACAGAATACAAAGATGGACTCGAGAGATTACATTATTTGAATTAAAATTTGGCGATTGCCTACAAGTTTAAGATTGGAAAAAGATAAGTGCAACGTGATCCCCTCTTTTGGTTTCCCCTCCTTCAGGCACTGCGGCAGGAGGAGGAAAAGACAAGAAAAGGAGCACCCAAGCAGGAGCCCACCCCGATCTCGTCAGGGCCCGTCAAGCACAGCCTGACAAGATCGGGAGTTGCGAGGCTGCGAAGAAGGAAGATGTGTGGGCACCTCGACGGCCCCCTGGTCACCACCCCCAGAACCGGAAAGGGGGCTCCAGCATAGGCACCGGCACCCAGCCAGAGGACCCCTCGAGGGAGGCGGAAGTACCAGGAGAACGAGCCTTTGCCCAGCAACCGAGAAAATGGTGATGACGGTGCTGGGGAAAGAGGAGGAGAGTCAGGCGGGCGGGTAGCAGGTTGCCAAGATCTGAGACGAGCAGCGTCGATCTGATCGTACTCCTACTGGATGACCTGCCTCCGGTCTTCTACTTCTCCCCTAGCTTCGCCTTCGTCAACACCGTCCCGGAGGAAGGCCAAGACTCCAGTCCGGCACCCCCCTCAGGAAGATGGCGAACGGCCAAGATGGCCAGGGGGCTGGGGGTGCGCTGCTCCCCACCTTGGAGGACGGGAAGGCGCACCCCTCGTCGAAAATGATCCCAAGGCCTCCGGGAGGGGCAATGCTGGGATTACCAATGAACTCCGGCCCTGCCTCCTGGCCGAGCTTCAAAGAGACCAAGAGGTTCACCGCACCAAGGACCAGGCTCGCTCCCTGGGCGTCAGCACCAACATGAGGCAGCAATTGCCCGGAATAGAAGCCCGGGGGCTAACCCCGGGCCCTTCCCTTCAGCATCACCAGAAGAAGCAGAGAACCAGGAAAGAAGGAAGAGGAGGAAGAATGCAGGGATGAATGACTTCGCCCTCCTCCGCCCCTCCTTTTATAGGTCGGTAGGGAAGGGCATTGCTCCATCGTGACAACCGCAGCCCTCCTCCGTCAATTCAAGACGGGCGGACCCACTTCAAGGTGCTCTTCTGCACCACACGCCTCCATTACCTACCCCGCGTCATGCATGCGGCCTACATGGTTAAGGTAAGAGCGCGCTGTGGGAAGAATAATTTGGCGGTTTCTACCCCGTGCATTAAAGTCATTCACGGGCCATCACTACCACGGCCCCGCCACTGTTGGCTTTACACCACGTGTGGGGGAATCGGAAACCGCCCCCAAGATCAAGACTACCACAACAGCAACGAAAAACTTCAAAGGGGCCAACCCCTTCAGCAGCCCTGCCTGTGCACTTATTAGGCCCTACCCCGCCGACGCTCCACAGCGCGATTGGGGCATCTGTCGGTGTAACAAACCCCGGGTATGTTGCCCAACTATGGACAGGCACAAGATCGAGATTGAAGCACCAGCTCACGACTAAGATTGAAGAACCAAGAGACTTGAGGAACCAACATGCAGCTCGGAGAGATCGAGATCGAGCCAAAGGAACAGGATACCGGCAAGAGAAGGGCCTCCCTCGCCGGGCAGGCGAGCACGACAAGGGGCTAGGCCACCACTAGAAGCAACCAACCAAGACTCCCCGGCAGCGCCTGCAGGGAGTAGCGGGGCCTGAACCACCTCGCCAACCGCGCAAGTATGACCCGGGTCGTCAATCAGTGCGGTGTCAAGCCGCAAGGTGATTAAGTGGCAGCATTTGCCACATGGCGGCCATCTCCTATAGAAGAAACCCACAGATGACACCCGTCCAGCAACGTGTCAAGAGAACATGTACGGAGCTGGCGAGATAAGCCCGGCAGGCCTTACCGGGCAGCTAGCGATGTGACGTTGAGCGGTGCATTTAATGCACCCTGTCAGCCCGCAGAGTTAGGTATGATAGCACTGTTTGCTGTCATATCAGTGGGTAATGACCATTTTGCCATTGTGGTGACCCCTTAATCTATAAAAAGAGTCCCATGGCAATTGTAGGAGGGGGTTAGAGGGTTGGAAACTAGACAAACCCAAGCCACCATACGCCAGGTCACCGTAGCCCTGAGGCAGGCCTTGCCGGGCAAGTGTACCACGCACCACCACGTTCATTTCCACCATCAATCCACCAAAGCAGGAGTAGGATCTTACGCCTCATGGCGGCCCGAACCTGGGTAAATTGCTTGTGTGCTCTCTGTCATGCTGCCGCGTGCTGGTCTGCTCTTTGTGCAACGCGACGTCCCTCGTCGAACCAGCAAGGGGCCGCCCGGTCCCATAGGTGGCCGCGGATATCCCACGACGTAAGGATATTTGAAGCCCATATTCTTTTTATTAGCATTACAGACCATATATTATGGGCACTGCTAAAAAATTCAACAAAAATTTGCATATTTCTGTGGGGTCTGAACTCTTTTAATCATGAAATTTTGAGTCACGTTAAAAAGAATTTTTAAAATTATATCAAAATAAAATTCAAAAACAATTCTCCGCAAAAAAATGAATGAAATTTAAAATCTTAACTAGCAAGATGCATGTGCGTTGCACGGAACATGAAGATACATTTGTATGAGTAGTTTATCTTGTGGGAGAAAAGGATGAACGAGGGAAGGTTGTATCTGCAAATGTGGAGAGGAGTGCGGGTAAATTGTCATAGTTTCCTTCCTATCCGTTAGATATAGATCGGACGGCTTACATTGCAGGATGGTAGGCACACCATCATCACCAACTCTGCTTTTTATAAGATTAGAGAAATCCAAAAAAACGAGGTTTTAATGTAATTGCCGGTTGGCTTTGGTTTAAAAACTTACAGCCCATTTCTGACAACTTATAGCCCATTTTCTGGGGAAGCCCATTTCTTACTACTGACATCCCTCCTTGTCTTGAAAGATTTGCAGCCTAGCAGGGCTGAGAAAAGCAAGTAGGCCTCAGTTTTGGTATTCTCCAAAAAAACTAGGCTAGCCATTTTCAGAAAGAAAAAAGATATCAAGTGGGCTCGCCATGTGCTTAAATAAAAGTGTAAGTGTGGGCTAGATGGGCCACAGCCCCCGCATAGTGTGTAGTTGAGCTCTCTCTGAAACTAAAAAAACAACCGGGCGAGCTGCTGGGTCCCTGGTGTTATCCGCTCGTTGTGAAATTTTCTCGTTTATGGACTACATTGACAATGGTGTGGGACCTAGTTGTCAAACAACTAGGAGGAAGTATTTTTTTGGCTTGTAATAACGAGGCACCTGCTTGTGTAATGCAGTGACCCTGGTGGGTCCCTACTATTAGCCTCTCCACGTATAGTCATCTCCTGATTCCTCTTGGGTGTTGACCATGTTGACAATACCAGATGGCAGCAGGCACAGCGAGCGAACCAAGGCGGAGAATGACGGCGAGGCCTCGGACGGGAACGAACAGCAGCCATGGAAGATGCGGCAGTGTAGTGGCAGGTGGAGAGGAGTACGAGGGCAACGACATGCAATACAAGCTTACAAAAGGTACAAAAAGCCCAAGGATTAATTGTTCATCAAATTTAGACAAAAGTCAGATTGAACATGGTATTAACATCTAACCCAACCACTCTTTTTCGCAGTCACAAACAAATGGATCAGTCTGATCCATAAAATCAACATCCTGTGCAAAAAAAAATTATTTCAGGATGACTACAATTTATTGTAAATATAAGCCGAGCACGTTTAGAAGCCCATTTGTCCACCTGAAACTTCTTTTTTTGCTTTTCAACATGTCCATCCGTGACAAATCTCTTGCTGTAAAACTTAAGCCTCATGGATAATAGTAACCTCGCATTCAACAGGAAGAATGTGACAAAGCTTCTGTCTGCCTAGTTGGATGCATATCCTTCCATTGTTATTGTCCTCAAACGAATGTCATGAGAACAGAGAAAATCCTGGTGCTTTATTACGCTCCGATTGGTTATACGTTTTTCTCCATGTGGTTGTAGTGCCTAAGTAGACATGAAGATTTGAAAACAGTTAAGGACTGAAAAAAGAGTATGTCGAAAGAGCAACAGCTGAATGGTTAATTCTAGTACAATATATACGGTCTTTAAATGTGCATGAAATCATCACCTTTATATATAAATTTTCCAGAGACCGAAAGCATCGCAACAAGCCAATAATTATGTTCAGATCATAACTAAACATTCTGATATACAAGATCTTGACAGAATCCAGCAGCATTGAGAGGCTATCCAAAGACGAACTCTTGATTGAGCATATAACATAATATTAGTACCAAAGTGTACTCCAAGATGATATAAAAATTATGCGCACAAATGAAAAATGCAGATTATGATTACAAATGTGTAGATGATAATATACGGTACCTGAAAAAGTGAGGAGCCAAACACCAACTTCTTGTGAACATTAAACGGATCATGAATTACACCCAAGGTCTCCAGTTTGGGCGCAGAGATGACAGTTATTTGCCAAGGTTTATAACAATAATGAAGGAGCAACCTTTGAAGTGAAGGGGCATGTTCGATGATGAGTTGTTGTCCTTCAAAAGCAATTCCAATGCTTTTAAGGTGAGGCGACTTTATTTGGAGACAACTGATAGGGATTTCTACTCCCAAAACAATCAGCAAGCGCTCCAGGGTAGGGGAACTGGAGTGGATGATGTTGTGCGGTGAGGCCTCCGACAGATAAACCAACACGAGCGGAAGTTTTTTTTAACAGTGGGAGTCGAAGCATTTGTACCAGATCGTCTGGTAGATGGCACTGGGTGAAGGTGGCGGTGTGGAGAGAGGAGGAAAAGCACGAGAAGGACAACGGTGGTGTGGGCACAAATTCTTGGTGTTCGGTTTCGTTGTAATCGTATAACTCAAACTGCTGGATTTTTTTGATTTCAGGGGATGTCAGCCAAGCGTTCACCGTGCCGGGTATGGACAGCAGGTAGCGTGTCGGGATGCAGAGGCGTTGAACGGGGCCCTGCTGGTGAGAGGAGACGATGGCTCTGAGGTGATCAAATTCAGGAAGGACATATATCTGAAGACAGTCGAGATCAGGGGCGCGGTGAGCCATAGAGTGCGCCACCGATGATAAGGGGGTGGCACGATCTTCTCAGTGAGCGGAGGATGTCGATGTTGAACTTATAGGATAACTGTGAGATGCTCTCGAACTCTCCGGCTGTTCCCCCATTGCCAATGCAACAGATCTTCAACCCTATGGATATTCGCAACACCACACACTTGCGCACGTAGCCGCTGACCATGAAGCGGTTCTGCAATGTCCCAATTCCCAGTGGAACGACATATAGCACTTGACTTTCAGTAGCAAATACACCCTATCGAAACAAATTTGGTGTAGGTAAATATTCCTGATCGATGCAAAGAGGAATATGAGTACAGAGGAATGCTTAAAGCAATTCAGTCTGATATGAGTTTAACCAAAACGTGGTCTAACACTAAAAGCCACAACTTACAAGGGTATATAAAGACCCCTGGA
The DNA here is from genome assembly GCA_021605145.1 of Aegilops bicornis. Classification (NCBI taxonomy): domain Eukaryota; kingdom Viridiplantae; phylum Streptophyta; class Magnoliopsida; order Poales; family Poaceae; genus Aegilops; species Aegilops bicornis. The sequence goes on along the minus strand of CM038674.1, from coordinate 345,340,116 downwards.
CGTCCAACATAGTGTTGGGGTCGAAATCCAACTTATCTCTAACTTTCCTAACTTAAACGAATCTATCTGGAAAAACTGGCAGAAACAACCGCCGTACTGTTTTATGACTGCGACTCGGTCGCCGCGAACCGCGCGCTGCGAGTATACAATTTGGAAAGCACACGAGTCAAGCTTTCCAAATTGTATTTAAAAGCCTTATTTGGAGCACGGACACGGATTTTGCACGTATATCAATTGCGGGCCTCCTGGCTGTCAATCCGAGTCCGGTTCTAATTTTCCTTCTGTTTATGTTGTGCACCTGCCTCCCTCTCCTCCCTCGTGCACTTGCTGATATTAGACATCAGTAGAAGTTCTTCTTGCTGCAATTCTTCATCTCCACGTGCCAAGATTGCCTTCCCTTCAAATCTAATCATACAAATATGCAAAGACTTAGGCAGTATAAAATTCTGATTAACACAAATGTCAGATTCGACTAAGAGTGAATTCACCTTTTGTTCAAGTAGTTTTGCACGTGCTCTTGTAATTGGTCCAATTTTGATTTCATTGGACTTGTCTTGTGCAATATCATCTTTATTTGAAAACGATGGTAAAGGCGTAGGGATGTCCTCATCATCCACCCCCCCCTTGAAAAGGCGTCGACCGCGACGCACCAAGGTCTTCTCCAGTATATGGCGTCAAATCAGCGACGTTGAACATATTACTCACGCCAAACTCTTCAGTCGAAAGATCAATTTTGTATGCATTATTATTAATCTTGGCAAGCACTTTATATGGTCCATCACCTCTTGGTTTCAACTTGGACTTGCGTCGTTCAGGAAATCTATCTTTACGCAAGTGTACCCACACCATGTTGCCCGGCTGAAACAACACCCCCTTTCTCTTCTTATTAACACGATCAGCCGTGTACTTGCCCTTCTTTTCAATGGCTTCTTTGGTCTTCTCGTGTATCTTCCTCACGAAATCTGCTGATGCGGAGCATCCTACGATCATCCCCATGTTCACTCGAGCCTACGCCATTGGACCTAAGGTGAATTCGCTCCTTTCCGAATCTTCCTTTCCGCATGTGAGACATGGCTACTACCTGAGTCCGATATGATATGCATTATTAGGTGTCAAGAGGAGCCTTCCGAAGACACACGTGAAGATGGACGAGCCGCCAAGTCCACGGATGAAGAGGACCACGGGAGCGGGCAAGTTCACCTTCCAGGCCCCGGACATCCGGCCAGGACCTCGGACATCCGGCCCCTGGAGGCGCCAACACAACAGCCGCAGCCCAGCCAGCAACTCTACAGGGCCCGGACATCCGCCCCCCAGGCCCCGGACATCCGGCCTCCCACGAAGCCCCGGATATCCGGCCACTCGCCCGGAAATCCGGTGACACGCACCCGAACCTACAGAAGTCTGCCCTTAGCCGGACATCCGGCCCCCTAGCCCGGACATCCGGCATCTCCCGAAACCCGGACATCCCGCCCGACACCCGAACATCCGGCTCCGCCTGTCTGCGCACAGTAAAGGGCCGAAGCCCATGTACCTCTTCGCCCCCCTAGACTATATATACTCCATCCCCTTCCTCTTTCTAGGGTTACCTTAGTTTAGCTCATGTTTGTGTGAGAGCCTTGCTCATCCACTTGGTTACTTCTCCTCGGAGCTCAGGACCTCTTCGGAGAAGATCCCCCAAGCGGATTCAAGACCCCCTTCTGGGGTGCACCCCATCTAGACCTCCTCTCGGAGAAGAACGGCTACTCGTGTATCCTTACCTTTGTTGACCTTGGATCTCGTTTATCTCTTTGTGTTCTTTGATCTAGCACTTGTGTCACCGATTCCTTGTTGGTTGAGTGTTTTCCCTCGTTCCTCCCCGTGATTCCCTCGTGTTCTTCCGCGTGTTCTTCGTGATTCACCGTAGGATCCGCTCCAACGTGAAAGATCATCCACGTAGGGTTCCGCCCTACATCATCTTGGATCAGAGCTTAGGTTGATCACTTTTTTGGAGCCCCTACCCCTCTTTTTCTATCTTGATTTTGTTGATTTCGTCCTAAATCCGAAAATCCCCACCAAAAATAGCCCCAAAATTTTTTGTGATTTGTTAGTTTTGATGATGTTTTGTTGATTTTGATCCGTGGATTTTCTTGGTTTCAAGTGGATCTAGCATTCCCCCAAGTTTCCCCACTTTCCATCCACGAAATCCATCAAATTTTGCCCCCGAAATCATCAATTTCCGCCCCCAATTCGAAAATTTCCGCCCCAAACGAGATCTGGATTCGTCGGGCCGGACATCCGGGCCTCAGGCCGGACATCCGGGCCATCCGGCCGGACATCCGGCCCCAAGCCGGACATCCGCCCTGGAGCACCAAATCCGCTCGGTTCTGGACATACACCCCGGAAATCCGGCCCTAACCCCGGATATCCGGCCTCAGAGATTTCAGCCTCCCGTTTCACCGCTTTCGCCATAACTAATTCATCCGAGTCCGATTTTGACGTTCTTTAGCCCGTTTTGAAGCTATTGACATCCCCATCCCATAAAAATACTACCACCACCATTTGACTCCATCAAATTTTCGGAACTTTGGCATCTTTGCCTAGGGCTTCCACCACATCCTCAAAGATAACCACCACCGACTTCGCAACCTAACCAATTTTGTTCCCCTTTGCATTTGAGGTTGTTTAAGTTGTGATTCGAGTCTCCTAAGGTGTTTAGGCTACTTAGGGACAGTTGCATCTTCATCAACCACCACCACCACCATAACTTCCGCATAGGCTTGCCCACCATACACTTCAACCACCTCAACTTAACCCAATAGTTGTTTGAGCTTGTTTGAGTTGTGGCTTGTGTCTCCTAAGGTGTTTCGGCTACTTAGGGACGGCAACTTCAACTCCGACACGTGTATAGCCCATCATTCCACTTCTGCATTGCCAAGTGCAAACCACCACCGCATTCCCGCTATCACCATTTTGACATTTGACGTTTGAGATTTTGAGTTCGGGGTTTTTCCATTTCCTAAGTTGTTTCGGCTACTTAGGGACGAGTCTCCATCATCTTGGTATCTACATCAAGAACACCGCTACTCATCATCACGGACGGTAACCTCCATATCATGTTGGTATCGTGGTATCCCTCCATTGTATATTCACCTTGCCATTGCATTGTTAACCCCTAGCCTTACTTTTTGCGTTACTTGCCTATCGAGACTAGCCATTTGAGTATTGTCACAACGCGTTACTTGTGCACATTAGTGATCATACTTCCCATAGCATATATACCATATCATTGTGGTGCATATATTGGTATCATATCTTGTGTCACAAGTTTGTTCCCGCATACACACAATTGCTATCTTGGTTTGTGCATTGTGCAAAGTGGCCATAGAAAAAAAGAAGAAGAAATAAAGCTTTTAAGCAAAAGAAAGAGAGCAAAGAAGCTTGTAAGGAAGTGCCATAGCATCATACCACATTGCATATAAGATTGTCATATCCGATCATCTTGGATCATCTTGAGAAAAACACCGGGAACTATACATACATAGCATACTTGGGATAGAAGTTTATCCATTTTGCATCTTATAGGTTGTGCACAAGTGTCGTATCCGCCTATTGAGCAATCGTGCTAGCGTCTCTCTTGAGTTGTCCAACACGATCGTTTTCCGTGGATTCCACATTTTTGGCTCATTCCTTGGTTGCACGACCCCATTTATCTATCCGTGTGTGTGTTTCCGTGTGCCATTCTTTGCTATATTGGTCCATTTGTTTCACTTGCGAATTTGTGAATCTCTTTCAACATTATTGACTATTGCTAACATTTTGCATTAAATTTTTGTGCCACTATCCTCACCGAGCTCCTCCATAAGCTTTACTTGTGTAGGTGTGAGAACCGACAAGGATTGGTACCAATAGTGCTATTTCATTCTCCGCATTTGAGTGAACTTGATTCATTGTCAACATCGGTCAAGGTACATTGGTATAAGTTCTTCTCTTTCTCCCACTCATAGTTGCTCGAGTCTTGTGATGGATAGGCAAGGCATTTCATCTCCGGTCTTCGACAACAACGACGGCGTGAACAACTACATCACCAAAGCGTCTATCTTCGATCTACAACGACAAGTGCAAGGCACACAATCAAGATTGCGAGCGCATCGAGAACATCTCCATCAACATTCGTCACTCCGAAGCAAGGAGAAGGGACTACTTCGACAAGAAGCTTGCCGCACATAAAGAGGAGCAAGATGCAAGAATGGAGGAGATTCGGACCTTGCTCAAGTCGACTTCCCCTTCATCATCTTCAAGACGGCGACGTTCAAGCCACAAGTCTTCGGAGCGCCCAAGCGATGCAAGCGCAAGTCGTCCACATCTCCATGGCGACCACCATCACATTCTTGATCCTCATCGTCATGAAGGGCAAGTCACCTCCAAGCATCATGTGCACGGCATTTACGACGAAACGACATCTACTACGAGCTCAAGCACGACAACGACATCATCATCATGAAGATGCTCCACAAGCGCAAAGGCACAAGTCCCAACAAGCCCTACTTCACGCCAAGTCGAAGCTTCATAAGCACAAGAGAAGACCATGAGGCGACCACCACCAAGGCGGTGCTACGGCTACATCAACCACTTCGGCATCTTCGCCAAGTGTTCTCAAGGCATCTTCGCCTTTGGACGTACGACATCTTCGCCTATTTACCACGTGTACGCCTACATCGACTTCATCAAGTCCAAGGCGACCACCTACGAGCGAGGGCGACACTTCCATCTTCGGAAGCCCCTCAAGGAAGATGGCCGAGCATGGGAAACTCCCTTCGGTCATGGAGACGAGCTATGAGGTGACTCATCATATGGGCCTCCCACACCAAGACGGTGACAAGAAGGTCGAGCAAGGGCCATCCCCTTCGACCACGGCGACAAGCGCGAACCTCTTCAACAACATGAAGACGACGCCCACATTGGACTCATACTCCGAGTCAAGCTACGCGACCGCGCATGGAGACATTTGCACCTACACTTCTCCGACACCCACACATGTTGAGCTACCCCATTTGTCATGTGAGGAGAGCCACCACCCCATGAGAGAGATGAGTGACTCCACCATACGTGACATTGAGAGCATTTCCTATGAGAGGATGAGTGTGACCACCACTAGCCCCACACATGAGAGCATGCCACACATCCTATGTGAGGTTGAGCGCCATTTGAGTGACTCCACCCACCATACGAGTGTGAGCATCCTTGAGGGAGTGAGTGAGCCACAACTCTTAGTGAGTGAGGTAGTTGACACGGCATGTGAGGCCACTATGATTTCTAACGACTTAACCTCTACTCCTAGTGTGTTGTCTTCTTTGGTGCTAGGTCTCCTACATGACGACATGCCTATCCTTGATGAGTCTATTCCTCCATTGGAGACGACGATGGCCATGGTGGACGATGATACACCCCCCACATGGTTCCATCACGATGAAGATGACAACGAATGGATCATTGACAACTCACCTACAACACATGAGCGATGCTCCAAAGGTAACATAGGTGATGGTGCTTCTCTTGTCCCACTAGTGGACTCTCTTACCATCGATTGCTCCCATGATGTTGACCCACCTATTACCATGCTTCATGCTAGTGAAACTTCTTCATGCCTTGACTTACCTATTTATGATGAATATGATGATGAGCATGTTGAGTTGCCTAGTTGTGATGCTATGCTCCATAGGACATCTTGTGAAAATTCTATTGGTCACTTCATGTTTGACAATCCATTGAACTTGTCATATGCTATGAGTGAGATCTCCCATATTGCATCATTACAATCTCAACATAGTAACTATGCATGCCCCATTAAAATAAATCCCATTTGCACTTATGGCATAGATGACGAGATGATGGTCATTGGCTTTTGCTTCTCTTGTGATGATATTGCCATGCTTCCTTTACATGATTTATGCAATTCATCTACTATTCCATGCCATGATCACATTGTTCCAAATATGCATTGTTTTGGATGTTGTCAATATTCTCCATGTGATGTTGCTACTCATGCTCATGAGGAGACCCCCATAGTTTCCTCATACATATTAGGAGATTTTGCTTCATCCCATACTTTGCATGATTCACATAATTGCTTGCACCTTATGCATTCCATGGATAACAATGCTCTAGATATTTCTCATGATGCATTACACAATTTGAGTCTCCATTATGCTATAAATAACAACAAACCTATCATGATGGATGACATGTTTCTATATCACGCATCTCATTTATTTGAGCATTGGATATTTTGTGCTAACCGACACATGCATGTGCGCATCATGATGGATGATGTGTACATATACCATGCACACACAATTTTTCCTTTGTCTTTGTTTTGTGTAGGTACTCATGTATACTCGTCAACTTCTCAATCCCAAGAGTTGACGAAACAAGCTCTTGAGAGCAACGATGACTGGGGATCCCGTGGACTATCCTTACCACCGTTCCCTCCGCGCAAGGACTACGCGCATCTCTTCTACTTGGCTCTCACACGGCTATGGGCTATTTACCACTTGTCACCTTATGCTCATTTTACCGTGTTCACATTGCATGCTATACTTGCTTCTATGCCTTTGCCATGCAATTGTGACCCTTGCTTGCATATACCCATGATTCACCATTATGCTACTTCTATGTGTATTTGCATGCTTGGTGGAGATCCTTGTTGCTATTGCCATGTTTATCATGTGCCCCATGCTATTGATGCTATTTTGCTCATATCTTGCTTTCATGCTTGTGCTATGTCATGTGCATTATTCATGCCCACTATTTGCACACACGACATGCTTGTCATGATTCCTTCTAGTACGTTGCATCTTCGCACTACTAGCTTGCTTGACTTGATTGCTATGATTGGTTGCTTGGTTGCATCACCCATGTTCCACTCTTACTCGCTTTCTTGGGTTGATGACATATATGTTCATGCCTCTCACATGATATATCTTGATCATTGTCTCTTGTGTCCATTAGTTGCCTCTCTCATATCCACTTGTATTGAGTGCAACCATACTATGCTTATTGATCTTGGAGACTTTGACACTTTACTTGTGATGCATGCTTGTTTGATTGAGCCTATTGCATTTGGTTGTTCTTGCATCATATGCCTCCATACTATGACACGCTCCCTTGTACTTTCTTATGATGAGCATGATGTATACACTTGTTGGGTATCTTACCACTCGAATGATAGGTTTTGCATTTCCGCTAACCTCATTTGTTTTTCCGAGTGTTTATCATGTTCTTTCATTTTGGAGGTTTCACAAGGCGATGCCGTTATGCGACAACTTGGTCATGCGAAGGCATACACGATGTGCAACACCAACATTTGCGAGAATCCACTAAAGGTGAACTCCTTCCCTTTGAGCCATCCTCAAGTTTGCATATTGGATGGGTCATTCTTTCATTGTTGTTTCCTTCTTATTGTCCACATGATACATCTATTGGATGGAGGATCGACATTGGAGACCTGGCTCTATGGACCTTTACATTGAGGAGCGCCGGACTTATTGGGTGCACCTTGGTTTTCCACTCTTGCCACAACATCGAGCATTGGTATACCAACACCTCCATATTTGTTGACTGTGCTCATACTCATGCTCGATGGACATATCATACTCACCACAAGTTTGCACCCTATGCATGGATTGACTCACATTATGCTTGCCTTGTTCCATCTATTTCCATGACATCCATGATATATGAGCTTGTTCACTTCCTTAGCAAATTTGTTGTGATCTTCCTTGATGGCATATTCATACATCATGATCATATTGCCCATCATCAATTGCATGATAACATACACATGTTGAGCATCCATTGCCATATTCATGCTATTGATAAACCGTCTCACTATGACATCATTTTGCACCGTGGTTGCATTGATCACATTCACTATACATTTGTGTGCACAATGAATGCTTTACATGTCATTTTACATCATTTGGAAAAGCATCTCATGCCTTGTCATGAACAAGTCCTTTGGACGACCTCATTCTTACATGATGGACACTTTGTGTGCGCTAACCATTGTATTTCCGAGTTTCGTTTGTGTTTGCTCTCTTTGCATGTCTACCATCCCGACGACACCTTGGAGTACTTGGATTGCGCAATGTCTTCCACTTCGTCCTACTACAAGTCCATCCACGACGACCGTTTCCATGGCGATGAGGATTTCGATCCAAGGTCGGATCTTTCCCAAGGGAGGGGAGATGATGCGGAGCATCCTACGATCATCCCCATGTTCACTCGAGCCTACGCCATTGGACCTAAGGTGAACTCGCTCCTTTCCGAATCTTCCCTTTCCGCATGTGAGACATGGCTACTACCTGAGTCCGATATGATATGCATTATTAGGTGTCAAGAGGAGCCTTCCGAAGACACACGTGAAGATGGACGAGTCGCCAAGTCCACGGATGAAGAGGACCACGGGAGCTGATAGAGGCAAAGGTGTCCCGTCTTTCGATGAGATGTTGGTTTTCGCTTTGGAGGAAGTCGACTTTGACGATCCGACTACGAACGTGCGAGGACGTCGCGCCTTAGCAATCGCTAAACCAACTCCGAGAGGTTATTGACCACGCCGAGCACGCATCAACTCCGACCACGAGGGTCTGCTTTCCTGCGAGCAAACGAAGAACAAGCAAGAAACTGAGATTGCAATCTGGATATTGCGAATATAAGATGAAAGCTTTATTGATCAAGGTGGGGTTACGTGGACGCCTTTGTCCGTCGTTGAACACAAACGGCACGCGAAGTTGCAGCTATGGCGAACTTTTAATCTAAACAAAACCCAAAGTCTAAACGACGCCCTAAGGGCTGTATATATGGAGGAAGAGGAGGGAATTTCGTGGCCCTTGAGGGAGGGGTCCGAAACCATCCCTAACTCTTGTTTCCCCACACATACGGACTCTAAAAACAGCCTATACTTAAGTATTTCGAAATTACATGGGCCTGGCCCAATAATAAGGTGACGCAACACCTAGAATAGCCTATGGACGAATATTATGAAGTGGCATCTTGTATATTTCGTCCAAGGCTTCATGCACCCATTATGGTGGCTTCAAAGTCCCGAAATCATCACTTGTAACTCCGTTCTTGTTCCCCTTAGCATGGCATTATCTCCATGCTTGTTCTTGCTCCAATGTCCATCCTTCTCCAAGCTAGGGCCTTCATTTGTAAGCAAAACAAATGTATCCAATTTAGGCAGCATCATATTCTCATGAACATTAGAATCATTACCAAGAAAGCGAAAGTACACGATAATTTAATTGGCGTCGCTTGAGCTCTAGTAATTGGTCCAAAGATATGTAGCGATGAGGGGCTGTGGGTGTAACAATGGTATTGATGTCCTCATCATCCTCCCTTCTTGAAATGAAGTCGTCCTCGACGGAAGCTCATATTCCTCACCCAAATAAGGCTTCAAATCTGCAATGTTAAAAGTGGGACTAACCCCAAAATCTGCAGGTAGCTCAAGTTTATATGCATTATCATTTATTTTCTCTAACACCTTAAATGGACCATCAAGACGTGGCATTAGCTTTGATTTGCAAACTAGGAAACCTATCCTTACGCAAATGTAACCAAACAAGATCTCCAGTGCAAAGACAACATGTTTTCTACCCTTATCTCCAGACGTTTATATTTAGCATTCATACGCTCAATGTTTTCCTTAGTTATCTCATGCATTTTTAAAATCAATTCAGCACGTTCTTTAGCATCAAAATTAACCTTCTCCGAAGATGGAAGAGGCAACAAATCAATAGGTGCACGAGGTAGGAAGCCATACACAATTTCAAAAGGGCACATCTTAGTAGTAGAATGCAATGAACGATTATAAGCAAATTCAATATGAGGCAAGCATTCTTCCCACATTTTCTTATTATTCTTCAAAACAGCCCTAAGCATAGTAGACAATGTTCTATTGACTACTTCAGTTTGTCCATCGGTTTGGGGGTGACAAGTAGTACTAAAAAGCAGTTTAGTCCCCAACTTAGCCCATAAACATCTCCAAAAGTGGCTAAGAAATTTAGTATCACGATCTGAAACAATAGTATTTGGCACACCATGCAAGCGAATAATTTCACGAAAGAACAAATCAGCAACATTAACAAGATCATCGCTTTTATGACATGGTATAAAGTGTGCCATTTTAGAATCTATCCATGACAACAAATATGCTATCCCTCCCTTCTTTGTTCGAGGTAAACCTAAAACAAAGTCCATAGATATATCCTCCCAAGGAACACTAGTCACTCGCAAAGGCATATATAAACCATGAGGATTGAGTCGTGACTTAGCTTTTTGACATGTAGTGCAGCGAGCAACAAAACGCTCAACATCCCGTCTCATCTTTGGCCAAAAGAAATGTGTAGCAAGTATATCCTCCGTCTTCTTCACGCCAAAGTGTCCCATTAATCCTCCTCCATGCGGCTCCTGCAACAACAAAAGACGAACAGAGCTAGCAGGAATGCATAGCTTGTTAGCACGGAACACAAAACCATCATTAATAACGAACTTGTTCCATGTTCTTCCTTCTTTACAATTCTGCATTACATCTTTAAAATCAGCATCATGCACATATTGATCTTTGATGGTCTCCAAACCAAATATTTTGAAGTCAAGTTGTGAAAGCATAGTATAGCGACGAGACAAAGCATCAGCAATAACATTTTCTTTACCCTTCTTGTGTTTAATGACATAAGGGAAAGTCTCAATGAATTCAACCCATTTAGCATGTCTACGATTCAGTTTAGCTTGACTTTTAATATGTTTCAAAGATTCATGATCGTAATGTATAACAAATTCTTTGGGCCATAAATAATGTTGCCATGTCTCTAAAGTCCGAACAAGAGCATATAATTCTTTGTCATAAGTAGAATAGTTCAGACTAGGCCCACTCAATTTTTCAGAAAAGTATGCAACAGGTTTGCCATCTTGTAATAACACACCTCCTAATCCAATTCCACTAGCATCACATTCAAGCTCAAAAGTCTTATTAAAGTCGGAAGTTGGAGTAAAGGAGCATGTGTCAACTTATCTTTCAATACCGTGAAGGCTTCTTCCTGTGCGGTACCCCAAACAAAAGGCACATCCTTCTTTGTAAGCTCATTGAGAGGTGCAGCAATGGTGCTAAAGTCTCTCACAAAACGCCTATAGAAACCAGCAAGTCCAAGAAAACTCCTCACTTGTGTGACCGTTTTGGGCTGCGGCCAACTCTCAATAGCTTCAATCTTGGCTTTATCAACTTCAATTCCCTGTGGAGTAACAACATAGCCAAGAAAAGATACTCGGTCGGTGCAAAAGGTGCACTTCCCAAGGTTACCAAACAAGCGTGCATCACGTAGAGCATTAAAAACAAGACGTAAATGTTCCAAATGTTCTTCCAAAGATTTGCTATAAATCAGTATATCATCAAAGTAAACTACCACAAATCGTCCAATGAAAGCACGTAAAACTTCGTTCATTAATCTCATGAAAGTACTAGGTGCATTAGTTAACCCAAAAGGCATGACTAACCACTCATATAATCCAAACTTAGTTTTAAATGCTGTTTTCCATTCATCTCCCAATTTCATACGAATTGGATGGTATCCACTACGCAAATCAACTTTGGAGAATATTGTAGAGCCACTCAATTCATCAAGCATATCATCTAGCCTAGGAATAGGATGACGATAACGAATAGTAATATTATTAATGGCTCTACAATCAACACACATCTGCCGACGTACCATCCTTTTTAGGCACTAGTATAATAGGAACAGCACAAGGACTAAGAGATTCGCGTATATAACCTTTGTCGAGCAGCTCCTGTACTTGACGCATAATCTCCTTCGTCTCCTCTGGATTGGTACGGCATGGTGCGCGGTTGGGTAGCGATGCACCGGGAATTAAGTCAATTTGATGCTCAAGCCCTCGAATAGGTGGTAATCCGGTGGCACGTCTTGTGGGAAGACGTCGTGAACTCCTGCAAAATGTTAGTGACGGCGGGGGCAAAGAGGAAGGCACGTCCTCGAATGAAAATAATGCCTCTTTGCACACAAAAGCATAGCAAACAGATTTGCTAGAATCTAGCTCATCAATATCAGATTTGGTGGCAAATAGACATGCACTTTTCAGTTTAATTTCGAAGCAACATTAGATGGTTTATTATGAGGCTTCATTTGTTGCTCAAATTCTTTTGCCACAATCTGATTTTCACTCTTATTTTTCTCCTGTTTTGCTTTATTAGCTCTATTAATATCATCTTTCAAAATGGAATCAGGAGTCATAGGAAGCAAAGTAATATTTTATCCTTGTGAACAAGAGTATACTGATTGTTTCTACCATGGTGTACAGAATTTTTATCAAATTGCCATGGTCTACCAAGTAATAAGGAACATGCTTGCATAGGTACCACATCACAATCAACATAATCAGCATATGTAGAGATACTAAAATGCACACGAACAAGACGTGTTACCTTAACCTTGCCGCTGTTGTTGAACCATTGGATGTAGTAAGGATGTGGATGTGGTCTTGTGGTGAGAGAAAGCTTCTCCACCATATCCATGCTAGCCAAGTTGTTGCAGCTCCCTCCATCTATGATGACGCTGAATAGAACGTTCCTTCACAACTCCCTTTGTATGGAACAAGTTATGCCTCTGATTTTGCTCAGCTTGTGTAACCTGCACACTCAAAACACGTTGAGCAACTAAACATTCATACTGTCGGCATCTTCAGAGCCATGAATTGCGTCTCATGATCGTAATCATCTCCACCATGTTCTTCATGTGTAATAAGAGCCAAAGTCTCTTCATCATAGTCACTAAGCGGACTCATACCCACCATCCTCGTGAGCAATCATCACACGCTGAGATTGGCATTCTCTCATAAAATGTCCTCTTCCCTTACAACGACGACAAATAATATCACTTGTGTGCCCTGTTGACGCCATGGAAGAAGAAGAGCTCGTGTAGGCCCAGCAGTGTGCTCTTGGCGAGATAGTGGTGGTTGTGCACCTTTCTTGTATCACGGTTGGAGGTGGCAGCCGACGGAGGTGCCGGTGTAGTAGAACGTGTGGGCGTAGATGATGCACGTGGTGTCCATGATGAAGGTCGACCTGCGAGAAAAGTTAGTCCGCGCCAAGGCACATCGATCCAAGACTTCACGTTCAGCTTTACAAGCAAGATGGAATAATCGAGTGATATTATTATAATCCTTGTAGTCTAGAATGGTCTGAATCTCTCTATTTAATCCACCCGTAAAACGTGCAAGCATAGCTTCATTCTCCTCAACAATACCACATCTAATCAAGCCAGTTTGTAATTCCCGATAATATTCTTCTGCGAATTTTTTCCTTGTCTTAAGCGCTGCAATTTTTGAAGTAATTCACGTTGATAATATGGTGGAACCCAACGATGCACGCATAGCAGTTTTCAAAGCAGCCCAAGTAGCTGGAACAGGATATAATCTACAATGTTCGAACCACCAAACACATGCAAAGCTAGTGAAAGCACAAACAACAGCAGGAACACGTCTCTCCTCGTGATATTGTAAACATGTAAATCGTTGTTCAGTTTCTAACTCCCAAGTAAGATATATATCGTGAACATATCTACCCTCAAATGGTGGAATATTCAATTTCAGTTTAGGGAGATGGTCATGATCTCGCACTGAAGGGGAGCCCGAACATTGCCATTATTTGCATGTGGGCGACCTGGTGGTTGCACGTAGTTCGATGTTGATCAACCTCATCCTCGTAATCTCTCACATAATCATCCTCCCCCACCGCAGCGGGGGCCACGGAAGTATCAACAAGCAGCACCAGCAGCTTGGCGGTGAAGAGGGACACGGGAAGCTTCGGCGGAGGGCTGTTTCATGATGTGGAGGTAGTCCTTGTTGTTGTAGTAGAGGTGCGTTAGGTGCCGCCGGTGGTGGTGGTGGTAGACGCCATGAGCAATTCATTAAACTTGTTATCGAGCTTTGTTTGACGCCTTCTCAATGCCATCTATCTTCTCCATGGCCTCTTCAAATCTATTTAGCACATCGTCCACCTGCCCACTCATCATTTGTTGAAACTTATCATGTAGCGCTTTGTTTGTCATGTTCTCCCGGTCGGTCTCGTCGGCTTGTGATCCTGCCATGGTTAGCAGCAATAGAAACACACAAGAATATGATTCGACGGACTACTAGGAAGTGGTGGTGGTTGTGTGGTGGACAGTCACAAATCCGTCAAGCAAATCTCAAATTCTTACCAGTTCTTACCCGGAAGAAAGCGGTGATCGGCAACCGATGTAGTCAAAACTCTCAAAGCTTGGATAGAGCGATTACCGTGGAGAGTCAAACGCATCGATGTAGATGTATGTGGAGCTGGGAAGGCTTATAATATGGTAGCAAAAAGGGTCAAGAATAATCAATTCAGAGATGCAAAGTTGAATAAACGCTCAACGACGGTACTGTGCTGGTCCTAGGCTAGACCGTGCTAGAGACGCGAGCCTAGAACACTAACAAAATCACGGCGCTGCACGTAAACAAGGGAAAAGCACACTCTGGATTTTTTCGCTCTGTTTTTTTTTTGCGCTCTCTTTTATTTTTTTTTGCGCTCCTCTTTTTTTTGCGAAAAACCACTATAATGGCGAGTATCTCAAAACTCTTCCTAGGTCAAACCGATGTGATGGGCACGGAATTTTTTCGACCAATTTTTTTTTTTTTGATCGCCGGACCCAAAAACTGAAACGGGTCAAAAAACTTTCTATAATGGCGATCGTCTCAATACGCTTAGAAACACCTAAAATAGGATAGCCAGAAAATTTTTCGACAAGTGCGTTTTCGAAAATTTTGGGCCTAAGCAGGGTGGTTTCCGGATTTTTTTTTTCCGAAACCTACTCCGGCTAGGAAACACGAATCGGAAACTAGATGGATCTCGAAAACAAACCTAATATGAGAAGAACTCGGATTGGTGGTGGATATATGGTGGTGGTATATGGCAGCGGTGGTGGTATATGGCAGCGGTGGTGGTATATGGCTACGGATTGGTGGTGGATAAGAAGGGTGGTAGATGGCAAGGCGATGATGATGGTCTTGGCGGCGGCGTGACAACTTATGACCGTAACTCGAAACTCTAAAAGACTAGACTCTAAGACCAAAGCAACTTGACACGACGATGCAAATCAAGAATTCAACAAAGCAAAAACCCCAAAAAGATTATGCGAAGGCTCAGATTGGTTCGGATATGATGAACTAACCCTAATTTTTTTTGTGGCTTTTTCGTGGACTTTAGGTATGAAGAACAGACTCGATCTAATCTACGAAAAACTGTAAAATCTCACCGAGCAACCTGAAAATCTGATACCACTTGATAGAGGCAAAGGTGTCCCGTCTTTCGATGAGATGTTGGTTTTCGCTTTGGAGGAAGTCGACTTTGACGATCCGACTACGAACGTGCGAGGACGCCGCTACTTAGCAATCGCTAAACCAACTCCGAGAGGTTATTGACCACGGAAAGCACGCATCAACTCGACCACGAGGGTCTGCTTCCTGCGAGCAAACGAAGAACAAGCAAGAAACCGAGATTGCAATCTGGATATTGCGAATATAAGATGAAAGCTTTATTGATCAAGGTGGGGTTCTGTGGACGCCTTTGTCCGGTCGTTGAACACAAACGGCACGCGAAGTTGCAGCTATGGCGAACTTTTAATCTAAACAAAATCCAAAGTCTAAACGACGCCCTAAGGGCTGTATATATGGAGGAAGAGGAGGAATTTCGTGGCCCTTGAGGGAGGGGTCCAAACCATCCCTAACTCTTGTTTCCCCACACATACGGACTCTAAAAACAGCCTATACTTAAGTATTTCGAAATTACATGGGCCTGGCCCAATAATAAGGTGACGCAGCACCTAGAATAGCCTATGGACGAATATTATGAAGTGGCATCTTGTATATTTCGTCCAAGGCTTCATGCACCCATTATGGTGGCTTCAAAGTCCTGAAATCATCACTTGTAACTCCGTTCTTGTTCCCCTTGCGCATGGCATTATCTCCATGCTTGTTCTTGCTCCAATGTCCATCCTTCTCCAAGCTAGGGCCTTCATTTGTAAGCAAAACAAATGTATCCAATTTAGGCAGCATCATATTCTCATGAACATTAGAATCATTACCAAGAAACGAAAGTACCTGATAATTTAATTGGCGTGCGCGAGCTCTAGTAATTGGTCCAGTATATGTAGCAGTAGGGGCTGTGGGTGTAACAATGGTATTGATGTCCTCATCAGGAGCGGGCAAGTTCACCTTCCAGGCCCCGGACATCCGGCCAGGACCCCGGACATCCGGCCCCTGGAGGCGCCAACACAGCAGCCGCAGCCCAGCCAGCAACTCTATAGGGCCCGGACATCCGGCCCCCAGGCCCCGGACATCCGGCCTCCCACGAAGCCCCGGATATCCGGCCACTCGCCCGGAAATCCGGCGACACGCACCAACCTCTGATAAGTTCTGCCACTTGACATCCATCCGCCCCTAGCCCGACATCCGCATCTCCGAACCCCGGACATCCGTCCGACGCCGGACATCCGGCTCACTTTGTCTGCAAGACAAAGAAGGGCGAAGCCCATGTACCTCTTCGCCCCTAGACTATATATACTCCATCCCTTCCTCTTTCTAGGGTTAGCTTAGGTTTAGCTCATGTTTGTGTGAGAGCCTTGCTCATCCACTTGGTTACTTCTCCTCGGAGCTCGGGACCTCTTGGAGAAGATCCCCAAGCGGATTCAAGACCCCTTCTAGGGTGGACCCCATCAAGACCTCCTCTCGGAGAAGAACGGCTACTCGTGTATCCTTACCTTTGTTGACCTTGTATCTCGTGTATCTCTTTGTGTTCTTTGATCTAGCACTTGTGTGACCGATTCCTTGTTGGTTGAGTGTTTTCCCTCGTTCCTCCCCGTGATTCCCTCGTGTTCTTCCGCGTGTTCTTCATGATTCACCGTAGGATCCGCTCCAACGTGAAAGATCATCCACGTAGGGTTCCGCCCTACATCATCTGCCCTCTTGGATGCATCCATGTTCACTCTCTCTTGAATTGGAAGGGGCAGCAAATCAAGTGGTGTAGTTGGCTTAAAACCATAGACCACCTCAAATGGACAGAACTGAGTTGTGGAATGTACCGCCCTGTTATATGCAAACTCCACATGCGTTATGTACTCCTCCCATTCACGCAGGTTCTTCTTTATCATGGATCGCAACAACGTGGATAGTGTGCGATTGACCACCTCTGTTTGCCCATCTGTTTGGGGATGACAAGTAGTGCTGAATAGTAACTTTGTCCCCAGCTTTCCCCAAAGTGTCTTCTAGAAATAGCTCATAAACTTCATGTCACGATCAGAAACAATCGTCTTTGGTACTCCATGTAAGTGCACGATGTCCCAGAAAAACAGAGTAGCAATGTGAGACACATCGTCGCTTTTGTGGCAGGCAATAAAATGTGCCATCTTAGAAAAACGATCAACTACCACAAAAATTGAATCATGTCCTCTCCTGGTCCTAGGCAATCCTAACACAAAGTCCATGCTTATGTCTTCCCATGGTGTAGTAGGAGCGGGAGAGGAGTATACAAACCGTGAGGTTTCAGCTTAGACTTTGCCTTATTACAAGTAATGCAACGCTTCACAAATCTGTCCACATCACGCCTCATCTTAGGCCAATAAAAGTGATCAGCGAGCATAAGCAAAGTCTTCTCACGTCCAAAATGACCCATCAAACCACCGGCATGTGATTCCTGCAACAATAGCAAATGCACGGACAATTCTGGAGCACATAGTTTGTTAGATCTAAACAAATAGCCATCATGTATGTGATATTTTTCCCATGCTTTTACATCTGAACACTATTTATATGGTGCTGAAAAATCAAGATCAGTGGCATATAAATCACGCAAACTCTCTAAACCAGGAACTTGAACATCCAATTGTGTCAACAACATGTTTTTCCTAGAAAGAGCATCAACAACCAACACTATCTTTACCCTTTTTGTATTTAATGATGTATGGGAAAGATTCAATAAATTCAACCCGTTTTGCATGACATTTGTCCAAATTGGATTGGCTTTTCAAATATTTCGGAGCCTCATGATCAGAATGTATGATAAATTCTTTTAGCCACAAATAATGTTGCCAAACCTCAAGGACACGAACTAGAGCATACAATTCTTTATCATAAACAGGATAGTTCAATTGTGCACCATTAAGTTTTTCAGAAAAATATGCAATCGGTTTACCCTCTTGCATCAACACACCTCCAATACCAATTCCACTAGCATCACATTCAATCTCAAATTGTTCAGTGAAATCAGGAAGTATAAGCAAAGGTGCAGCAGTCAAACGACGTTTCAGCTCATCAAAAGCATTATCTTGGGCTGCGCCCCACACAAAATCAACACCCTTTTTTGTGAGCTCATTCAAAGGTGCAGCAATAGTACTGAAATCTTTCACAAAACGTCTATAGAAACCAGCAAGACCGTGAAAGCTTCGTACTTGACTAACATTCAGAGGAGTAGGCCAATTTTTAATAACTTCTATTTTTGATTCATGTACCTCAACTCCATGCTTAGAAACAACATATCCGAGAAATATGACCTTATGTTTGCAAAATGTGCACTTATCAAGATTACCATATAACTGAGCATCACGCAACACTTGCAAAACTTGTCGAATATGATCACTATGTTCAGATTCATTGCGGCTGTAAATAAGTATATCATCAAAATATACAACCACAAATTTACTAATGAAATGCCTCAAAACATGGTTCATTAATCTCATGAAAGTACTAGATGCATTAGTTAACCCAAAAAGAATGACTAACCACTCATATAAACCAAACTTTGTTTTAAAGGCTGTCTTCCATTCATCCCCTTCTTTCATCCTAATTTGATGATAACCACTACGCAAATCAATTTTAGAGAAAATAGCAGCACCACTCAATTCATCCAACATATCTTCTAAACATGGAATAGGATGACGATATCGAATAGTGATGTTATTTATAGCTCTACAATCTACGGACATGCGCCATGTACCATCTTTCTTAGGAACCAAAATTACAGGAACAGCACAAGGACTTAAGCTCACGTGAATATAACCTTTGTCTAGAAGCTCTTGTACTTGTTTCTGAATTTCCTTTGTTTCCTCGGGGTTGGTGCGGCACGATGCTCTATTGGGCAGCGATGCTCCTGGTATCAAATGAATTTGATGCTCTATACCTCGCAATGGTGGTAAACCAGCGGGTACCTCCTCCGGAAACACATCGCTAAATTCCTGCAATACATTAGAAACACCAATAGAGAGAGGGGTCATGTCGTTAGAAACCAAAAATTTGACCCTTGCACAACAGCACAAGTGGTACAGTAGTCGGATCCTCACGAAACTCTCTCAAATCAGATTTGGTGGCTAACATAACTAAGAAATTCACTCCCTCACTTTTATTTTGACCACTCAGATTTGGCTTGTGGCTCTCACTCACCGGAAGTGTAGTCTCTCGCCTATCTAATCTCTCACTCTCTTTTTCAAGATTCACTTCAATTTTTTGACGAGATTCATTTACAATTTGCTGCGGTGTCATAGGCCTCAAAGTAACCTCCTTGCCACGCCAATTTAAATGATATGTGTTGGCTCTCCCATTGTGGCGGACATCTCTATCATACTGCCATGGGCGTCCCAACAACAGGTGACACACGGTCATAGGAACCACATCACACTCAATGGTATCTTTATATGGCCCGATCTGAAATCCCACACGCACCATGTGGCTGATCTTCATCTCTCCACTATCACTTAACCACTGAATAAAATATGGATTGGGGTGCGGTAAATATTTCAATTTCAGCTTTTGGCACAACTCCTTACTAGCCAAATTGTGACAACTACCACCATCAATTATAACCTTGCATGCCTTACCAGGACCAACAACTGCCTTTGTTTGAAACAAATTGCACCGTTGTTCTGCAGGACTAGGCGTAACACTTAGCACTTTGGGCGAGCAAACAATTGTAGGATAGTGTGTAGCATAAGCATCTATTAAACCATCTTCATCTTCCTCCCACATTTCAGAATCAGGGTCAACATCATCACTGGTTTCATATTCTGTTGTATCCTCATTAATCAACATAACCTTTTTATTGGGACAATCTCTCTTAAAATGACCGCTTCCACCACATGTATGACAACTCATGTCCCTGTTTCTTGCTGTAGAATTAGTAGAACCAGCAGCACTAGCAGCAGGTTTTGCCGGTTTCTTCGCATTAGAAATCACCAATCTGATTTGGAAGAAGTATTACCACGAAAACCAGAAGTGGAACTAGGAGTAGGCTCCATACTAGGTGTTGTTCGTGGTGTAAAACGTCCTCTACTCGCTGTTGTGCGAGATGTAAACTTAGCATCCTCAGCCACTTGCAATTCAGCCTCACGTGCTTGGTGTAACAAATCTGTCATGTCATAATATTGGTGAAGACGAACAATACGCTTGATGTTATAGTTCAGACCAGAGAGAAATCGCTGCATTGTTTGTTCAGGCTCTTCACGCACTCTAGCACGCTGCATAGTAAGCTCCATCTCCTGAAAATATTCATCCACGGAAGAAGTACCTTGCCTCAAATTTTGCAATTTGTCATAGAGAGAACGAATATAATTGCGTGGAACAAAGCGAGCACGCATCTCTTCCTTCATAGCTCTCCATGTAACAATGGGACGTTCACCATCTTCAATTCTGGACTTTACAATATTATCCCACCAAAGCAAAGCATAGTCATCAAATTCAGAAGATGCAAGTTTTATTTTTCTGTCCTCGGTGTACTCATGCATGCACCATAATTTTTCCACCTTCAGCTCCCAATTGAGGTACTCTTCAACATCAGTAGAACCAACAAACTTGGGGACGGTGAACTTTGGTTTGCCCAGACCATCATCATCACGGTTGGCTAGTTGTGCAAAAGCATCATTATCAAATCGACGGCGCGCACCAAGAGGAGCAAATCCACGGCCTACGGGCATTGCAGCAGCATGGCCACCACCACGGCCTCCATTACCACGACCACCATCTTGACCAGCAACAACCGGCTCGTGTGGAGCTTGCTGGTCCCGATTAGCTTGCTGTAATTATGCACGACGTGCTGCAGCCCCTTGTACATTGGCAGCATTAGCAGCTGCAACACCCTCATTACCACCATGAACACTAGCTTCACCATCATCATCATCACGCTGCTGATTATGTTGGCGATCAACGGACTGTTGCAACGCAGCCATAGCTTGCTGCAAGTTAACTAGAGTCCCCTGAATTCCAGTAACTTGACGTTGTGTAGCTGTGATGGTTTCTGTGGCATCCTTGAGGTCCAACTCCATGTTCTGCACATTCTCATTTATAGGATCGGTTTCACACTGAATTTGTCTCTGAAGATGATCACGAAGAGCTTCATATTCATTCCAATGCACCAAGGATTTAGGGTCCTTTTTCTGCTGTATAT
Organism: Aegilops bicornis; assembly: GCA_021605145.1. Classification (NCBI taxonomy): domain Eukaryota; kingdom Viridiplantae; phylum Streptophyta; class Magnoliopsida; order Poales; family Poaceae; genus Aegilops; species Aegilops bicornis. The sequence continues at coordinate 345,318,620 of CM038674.1, read as the reverse complement.
CAAAAGACTCGTCGGACATGATTAGGTGATTAGCACTCACAGAAAATATAGTGTATGTGGAAAACTCTCAACTCAATCAAAACCGAAAGAAACAAGGTATCTTACCGTTCCAAAGTGAATTAGAAAAGCTTACCAACTTGTATGGGCAGAACGTGCACGGATGTGATGTAGCGAATACCGAGGGTGAAAACTATCACACAAAAAATAGGGTATATGGTGGAGCTTGGTTGGAATACCTATCAACACCAATTCACAAATCCTAGTGTTGATCGTATGATAGAGACCCAAGAAACACACATGGTGGAGATAAGTGAGGCAAATGCAACTTTGAAACAGAGCTCAAAATTCTGGAATGTCGGAGTAATGCTCGTGTTGCAAATGCATAGGAGAGACGCTAGCAAATTGCTCAATTTATACGGGCACGAGATTGCTCAATCTACTAGTGCAATGAACGTGGCAGAAAAACTGACAAACTCGCCAAAAATATATGCAACTTCCACGTATAGCTTTCTTTTCCTCCTCTTTTTTTTCGTTTTCTTTTTCTTTCTTTTTTTTGTTTTCTTTTTCTTTCTCTTTTTTTGTTCTTCTTTTTGTATCAGTAACCTGAGCAATTAGTAACCAATCTGATTCTGCCAAAACAAAAGATGCACTCTCCAAATTCCTATATGAGCAGCCCGTAGAGCAAAGGATATGCTAGTCTCAATAGGAAAGTACTACGCAAAAGAAGAAAGGCTGACTATGGTTATCAAATGAAACACAATCTGATTTGGATAGTTAATCAAACCAAACAAAATCTGACTCGGATCAACAGACTTGACAGCAACCAAACGACTCCGACGTGAGAAAAGGAAAACCTAGACAATCTACAACGACTCAGATCAGAAAGTAAGTTACGCAAATAAAAGACTACGATCAACAACTAAAACTTGGAACCGATGCTATCTAGGCTATGGCAAAAACTCTAAACCCTAATATTTTTGTATGGCTTTTTCTGTGTAGGACGAAAACAAAACTAATCTAAGGGATTGGTGGATGCTCACCGAGATAACACTGAAAATCTGATACCAAAATGATAAGGGGGTGGCCCGATCTTCTCAGTGAGCGGAGGATGTCGATGTTGAACTTGTAGGATAACTTGTGAGATGCTCTCGAACTCTCCGGTTGTTCCCCCGTTGCCAATGCAACAGATCTTCAACCCTATGGATATTCGCAACACCACACACTTGCGCGCGCGTAAGCCCGACCACGAAGCGGTTCCGCAATCTCCCAATTCCCAGTGGAACGACAGATAGCACTTGACTTTCAGTAGCAAATACACCCTATCGAAACAAATTTGGTGTAGGTAAATATTCCTGATCGATGCAATGAGGAATATGAGTACAGAGGAATGCTTAAACCAATTCAGTCTGATATGAGTTTAATCAAAACGTGGTCTAACACTAAAAGCCACGACTTACAAGGGTATATAAAGACCCCTGGACGTCCAACATAGTGTTGGGGTCGAAATCAAACTTATCTCTAACTTTCCTAACTTAAACGAATCTATCTGGAAAAACTGGCAGAAACAACCGCCGTATTGTTTTGGGGACTGCAACTCGGTCACCGCGAATCGCGGGCTGCGAGTATACAATTTGGAAAACACACGAGTCAAGCTTTCCAAATTGTATTTAAAAGCCTTATTTGGAGCACGGACACGGATTCTGCACGTATATCAATTGCGGGCCTCCTGGCTGTCAATCCGAGTCCAGTTCTGATTTTCCTTCTGTTTATGTTGTGCACCTGCCTCCCTCTCCTCCCTCGTGCACTTGCTGATATTAGACATCAGTAGAAGTTCTTCTTGCTGCAATTCTTCATCTCCACGTGCCAAGCTTGCCTTCCCTTCAAATCTGACCATACAAATATGCAAAGACTTAGGCAGTGTAAAATTCTGATTAACACAAATGTCAGATTCAACTAAGAATGAATTCACCTTTTGTTCAAGTAGTTTTGCACGTGCTCTTGTAATTGGTCCAATTTTCATTTCATTTGACTTGTCTTGTGCAATATCATCTGATGATGAGGACATCAATACCATTGTTACACCCATAGCCCCTACTGCTACATATACTGGACCAATTACTAGAGCTCGCGCACGCCAATTAAATTATCAGGTACTTTCGTTTCTTGATAATGATTCTAATGTTCATGAGAATATGATGCTGCCTAAATTGGATACATTTGTTTTGCTTACAAATGAAGGCCCTAGCTTGGAGAAGGATGGACATTGGAGCAAGAACAAGCATGGAGATAATGCCATGCGCTAGGGGAACAAGAACGGAGTTACAAGTGATGATTTCAGGACTTTGAAGCCACCATAATGGGTGCATGAAGCCTTGGACGAAATATACAAGATGCCACTTCATAATATTCGTCCATAGGCTATTCTAGGTGATGCGTCACCTTATTATTGGGCCAGGCCCATGTAATTTCGAAATACTTAAGTATAGGCTGTTTTTAGAGTCCGTATGTGTGGGGAAACAAGAGTTAGGGATGGTTTGGACCCCTCCCTCAAGGGCCACGAAATTCCCTCCTCTTCCTCCATATATACAGCCCTTAGGGCGTCGTTTAGACTTTGGGTTTTGTTTAGATTAAAAGTTCGCCATAGCTGCAACTTCGCGTGCCGTTTGTGTTCAACGACTGCACAAAGGCGTCCACGTAACCCCACCTTGATCAATAAAGCTTTCATCTTATATTCGCAATATCCAGATTGCAATCTCAATTTCTTGCTTGTTCTTCGTTTGCTCGCAGGAAATGCAGACCCTCGTGGTCAGGTTGATCGTGCTCGGCGTGGTCAATAACCTCTCGAGTTGGTTTAGCGATTGCTAAGGCGCCGACGTCCTCGCCGCGTTAAGTAGTCGGATCGTCAAAGTCGACTTCCTCCAAAGCGAAAACCAACATCTCATCGAAAGACGGGACACCTTTGCCTCTATCAAGTGGTATCAGATTTTCAGGTTGCTCGGTGAGATTTTACAGTTTTTCGTAGATTAGATCGAGTCTGTTCTTCATACCTAAAGTCCACGAAAAAGCCACACACAAAAAATTAGGGTTAGTTCATCATATCCGAACCAATCTGAGCCTTCGCATAATCTTTTTAGGGTTTTTGCTTTGTTGAATTTGCGGTTGCATCGTCGTGTCAAGTTCTTTGGTCTTAGAGTCTAGTCTTTTAGAGTTTCGAGTTCTGGTCATAAGTTGTCACGCCGCCGCCGCACCATCATCATCGCCTTGCCATCTACCACCAATCCATATCCATATACCACCACCAATCCGTCTCCATATACCACCACCGCTACCATATACCACCACCGCTGCCATATACCACCACCATATATCCACCACCAATCCGAAGTTCTTCTCATATTAGGTTTGTTTTGAGATCCATCTAGTTTCGATTCGTGTTTCCTAGCCGCAGAGGTTTGGAAAAAAAAAGAGTCCGAAACCACCCTCCGTTTAGGCCCAAAATTTTCCGAAACGCACTTGTCGAAAAAATTTTACGGCTATCCTATTTTTAGGTGTTTCTAAGCGTATTGAGACAATCGCCATTATAGAAAGTTTTTTTGACCCGTTTCAGTTTTTGGGTCCCGGCGGTCAAAAAAAATTGGTCGAAAAATTCGTGCCCATCCTGTCGGTTTGACACAGGAAGAGTTTTGAGACACTACGCCATTATAGTGATTTTTCGCAAAAAAAAAAAAGCAAAAAAAAGCAGCGTAAAAAAAAAGAAGAGCGAAAAAAAAATTTCCAGTGTGCTTTTCCGTTGTTTCCGCAGCCCGTGATTTTGTTAGTGTTCTAGGCTCGCGTCTCTAGCACGGTCTACCCTAGGACCAAAGACAAGATCAGTCGTTGAGCTGTTCATTCAACTTTGCATCTCTGAATTGATTATTGCTGACCTTTTTGCTACCATATTATAAGCCTTCCCAGCTCCACATACATCTACATCGTCGCGTTTGACTCTCCCCGGTAATCGCTCTATCCAAGCTTTATGAGTTTTTGACTACATCGGTTGCCGATCACCGCTTCTTTGGGTAAGAACTGGTAAGAATTTGAGATTTGCTTGTGACGGATTTGTGATCGCCCACCACACCACCACCACCACTTCCTAGTAGTCTGTCGAATCATATTCTTGTGTGTTTCTATTGCTGCTAACCATGGCAGGATCACAAGCCGACGAGACTGACTGGGAGAACATGACAAGTTTCAACAAATGATGAGTGGGCAGGTGGAAGATGTTCTAAATAGATTTGAAGAGGCCATGGAGAAGATAGATGGCATTGAGAAGGCGTTCGAAACAAAGCTCGATAACAAGTTTAATGAATTGCTCGCGCGTCTACCACCACCACCACCGGCTGCACCTAATGCACCTCTACAACAACAACAACAACAACGACTACCTCCACATCGCGAAGCAGCCCTCCGCCAAGCGAGTCGTGTCCCTCTTCAGCCTGGCCAAGCTGCTGGTGCTGCTGTTGATACTTCTGTGGCTCCTGCTGCTGATGTGGGGGAGGATGATTATGTGAGAGAGTACAAGGATGAGGTTAATCAACTTCAGAACTACGTGCAACCACCGACCACAACCACCAAAGCACCACAACCACCCGGTCGTCCACATGCCAATAATGGCAATGTTAGGGCTCCCCTCAGTGCGAGATCATGACCATCTCCCTAAATTGAAGTTGAATATTCCACCATTTGAGGGTAGATATGTTCCTGATATATATCTTACTTGGGAGTTAGAAACTGAACAACGATTTACATGTTTACAATATCCCGAGGAGAGACGTGTTCCGCCTGCTGTTTGTGCTTTCACTAGCTTTGCATGTGTTTGGTGGTCTCAACATTGTAGATTATATCCTGTTCCAAATTACTTGGGCTGCTTTGAAAACTGCTATGCGTACTCGTTGGGTTCCACCATATTATCAACGTGAATTACTTCAATAGTTGCAGCGCTTAATACAATGAAAAAATTCGGTAGAAGAATATTATCAGTAATTACAAACTGGCTTGATTAGATGTGGTATTGTTGAGGAGAATGAAGCTATGCTTGCACGTTTTCTGGGTGGATTAAATAGAGATATTCAGACCATTCTAGACTACAAGGATTATACTAATATCACTCGATTATTCCATCTTGCTTGTAAAGCTGAACGTGAAGTGCAGGATCGGCAAAGCGTTGGCGCGGACTAACTTTTCTGCAGGTCGACCTTCATCATGGACACCACGTGCATCATCTACTTCCACACGTTCTACTACACCGGCACCTCCGTTGGCTGCCACCTCCAACCGGTGTACAAGAAAGCAGGCACAACCACCACTATCTGCCAAGAGCGCACCTGCTGGGCCTACACAGAGCTCTTCTTCGTCCATGGCGTCAACAGGGCACACAAGTGATATTATTTGTTGTCGTTGTAAGGGAAGAGGACATTTTGCCAGAGAATGCCAATCTCAGCGTGTGATGATTGCTACTGAGGATGGTGGGTATGAGTCCGCTAGTGACTATGATGAAGAGACTTTGGCTCTTATTACACATGAAGAACACGGTGGAGATGATTACGATCATGAGACGCAATACATGGCTGCGAAGATGCTGTGGTATGAATGTTTAGTTGCTCAACGTGTTTTGAGTGTGCAGGTTACACAAGCTGAGCAAAATCAGAGGCATAACTTGTTCCATACAAAGGGAGTTGTGAAGGAACGTTCTATTCAAGCGTCATCGTAGATGGAGGGAGCTGCAACAACTTGGCTAGCATGGATATGGTGGAGAAGCTTTCTCTCACCACAAGGCCACATCCACATCCTTACTACATCCAATGGTTCAACAACAGCGGCAAGGTTAAGGTAACACGCACTATTCGTGTGTATTTTAGTATCTCTACATATGCCGATTATGTTGATTGTGATGTGGTACCTATGCAAGCATGTTCCTTATTACTTGGTAGACCATGGCAATTTGATAAAAATTCTGTACACCATGGTAGAAACAATCAGTATACTCTTGTTCACAAGGATAAAAATATTACTTTGCTTCCTATGACTCCTGATTCCATTTTGAAAGATGATATTAATAGAGCTAATAAAGCAAAACAGGAGAAAAATAAGAGTGAAAATCAGATTGTGGCAAAAGAATTTGAGCAACAAATGAAGCCTAATGATAGAGGCAAAGGTGTCCCGATGTTTCGATGAGATGGTGGCTATCGTTTCAGTGGGAGTCGACCTTGACGATCCGACTACGAACGTGCGAGACGTCGCGCCTTAGCAATCGCTAAACCAACTTCCGAGGGTTATTGACCACGCCGAGCACGATCAACTCCGACCACGAGGGCCTGTTTCCTGCGAGCAAACGAAGAACAAGCAAGAAACTGAGATTGCAATCTGAATATTGCGAATATAAGATGAAAGCTTTATTGATCAAGGTGGTGTTATGTGACGCCTTTGTCTGGTCGTTGAACACAAACGAAGTACGCTAAGTTGCAGCTATGTCGAACTTTTAATATAAACAAAACACCAAAGTCTAAACTGTGCCCTAAGGGCTGTATATATGGAGGAAGAGGGGGAATTTCGTGGCCCTTGGTGGAGGGGTCCAAATCAACCCTAACTCTTGTTTCCCCACACATACGGACTCTAAAAACAGCCTATACTTAAGTATTTCGAAATTACATGGGCCTGGCCCAATAATAAGGTGTCGCAGCACCTAGAATAGCCTATGGACGAATATTATGAAGTGGCATCTTGTATATTTCGTCCAAGGCCTCATGCACTCATTAGGGTGGCTTCAAAGTCCTGGAATCATCACTTGTAACTTCGTTCTTGTTCTCCTTGCGCATGCCAACATCTCCATGCTTGAACTTGCTCCAAGGTTCATCTTTCTTGTCCATGGTAGGCCCTTCATTTGTAAGCAAAACAAATGTATCCAATTTAGGCAGCATCATATTCTCATGAACATTGGAATCGTTACCAAGAAACGAAAGTACCTGATAATTCAATTGGCGTGCGCGAGCTCTAGTAATTGGTCCAGTATGTATAGCAGCAGGGGCTGTGGGTGTAACAATGGTATAGCAGCAGGGGCTGTGGGTGTAACAATGGTATTGGTGTCCATGATGAAGGTCGACCTGCAGAAAAGTTAGTTCGCGCCAACGCCTGTCGATCCTGCACTTCACGTTCAGCTTTACAAGCAAGATGGAATAATCGAGTGATATTATTATAATCCTTGTAGTCTAGAATGGTCTGAATCTCTCTATTTAATCCACCCGTAAAACGTGCAAGCATAGCTTCATTCTCCTCAACAATACCACATCTAATCAAGCCAGTTTGTAATTCCCTGATAATATTCTTCTACCGAATTTTTTCCTTGTCTTAAGCGCTGCAATTTTTGAAGTAATTCACGTTGATAATATGGTGGAACCCAACGAGCACGCATAGCAGTTTTCAAAGCAGCCCAAGTAGCTGGAACAGGATATAATCTACAATGTTCGAGACCACCAAACACATGCAAAGCTAGTGAAAGCACAAACAATGAAAGGAACACGTCTCTCCTCGTGATATTGTAAACATGTAAATCGTTGTTCAGTTTCTAACTCCCAAGTAAGATATATATCAGGAACATATCTACCCTCAAATGGTGGAATATTCAATTTCAGTTTAGGGAGATGGTCATGATCTCGTACCTGAAGGGGAGCCCGAACATTGCCATTATTTGCATGTGGACGACATGGTGGTTGTGGTGCTGGTGGTTGCACTTTGTTCTGATGTTGATCAACCTCATCCTCGTAATCTCAAGACATAATCATCCTCCCCACCGCAGCAGCGAGGAGCCACGTATCAACAAGCAGCACCAAAGCAGCTTGGCCAGTGAAGAGGGACACGGAAGCTTCGGCGGAGGGCTGTTTCACGATGTGGAGGTAGTCCTTGTTGTTGTAGTAGAGGTGCGTTAGGTGCCGCCGGTGGTGGTGGTGGTAGACGCGCGAGCAATTCATTAAACTTGTTATCGAGCTTTGTTTCGAACGCCTTCTCAATGCCATCTATCTTCTCCATGGCCTCTTCAAATCTATTTAGCATATCGTCCACCTGCCCACTCATCATTTGTTGAAATTTATCATGTAGCGCTTTGTTTGTCATGTTTTCCCGGTCGGTCTAAATACGGCTTGTGATCCTGCCATGGTTAGCGATAATAGAAACACACAAGAATATGATTCAACAGACTACTAGGAAGTGGTGGTGGTGGTGTGGTGGACAGTCACAAATCCGTCAAGCAAATCTCAAATTCTTACCAGTTCTTACCCAGAAGAAAGGTGATCGGCAACCGATGTAGTCAAAACTCTCAAAGCTTGGATAGAGCGATTACGGGGAGAGTCAAACGCATACGATGTAGATGTATGTGGAGCTGGGAAGGCTTATAATATGGTAGCAAAAAGGGTCAGCAATAATCAATTCAGAGATGCAAAGTTGAATAAACGCTCAACGACGCAGATCAGGTCTTTGGTCCTTGGCTAGACCGTGCTAGAGACGCGAGCCTAGAACACTAACAAAATCACGGCGCTGCACGTAAACAAGGGAAAAGCACACTCTGGATTTTTTTTTCGCTCTTTTTTTTTTGCGCTGCTCTTTTTTTTTTTTGCGAAAAATCACTATAATGGCGAGTGTCTCAAAACTCGTCCGAGGTCAAACTGACAGGATGGGCACGAAAATTTTTTCGACCAATTTTTTTTTCGACTGCCCGGACCCAAAAACTGGAAACGGGTCAAAAAACTTTCTATAACAAATAATCGTCTCAATACACTTAGAAACACTTAAAAACAGGATAGCCGTAGAAAATTTTTTTTTTTCGACAAGTGCGTTTTCGGAAAATTTTGGGCCTAAACGGAGGGTGGTTTCAGACTCTTTTTTCGAAACCTACTCCGGCAGGGAAACACGAATCGGAAACTAGATGGATCTCGAAAACAAACCTAATATGAGAAGAACTCGGATTGGTGGTGGATATATGGTGGTGGTATATGGCAGCGGTGGTGGTAGCGGTGGTAGTATATGGATATGGATCGGTGGTGGTATATGGACACGGATTGGTGGTGGTATATGGATACGGATTTGGAGCGGTGATGGTAGGTGGCGAGGCGATGATGATGGTGCGGTGGCGGCGTGACAACTTATGACCGTAACTCGAAACTCTAAAAAGACTAGACGCTAAGACCAAAGAACTAGACACGACGATGCAACCGCAAATTCAACAAAGCAAAACCCTAAAAAGATTATGCAAAGGCTCGATTGGTTCGGATATGATGAACTAACCCTAATTTTTTTTTTGTGGCTTTTCGTGGACTATAGGTATGAAGAAACAGACTCGATCTAAACTACGGAAAACTGTAAAATCTCACCGAGCAACCTGAAAATCTGATACCACTTGATAGAGGCAAAGGTGTCCCGATGTTTCGATGAGATGGTGGCTATCGTTTCGGGAGTCGACCTTGACGATCCGACTACGAACGTGCGACGTCGGCGCCTTAGCAATCGCTAAACCAACTTCCGAGGGTTATTGACCACGCCGAGCACGATCAACCGACCACGAGGGCCTGTTTCCTGCGAGCAAACGAAGAACAAGCAAGAAACTGAGATTGCAATCTGAATATTGCGAATATAAGATGAAAGCTTTATTGATCAAGGTGGGGTTCTGTGGCGCCTTTGTCCGGTCGTTGAACACAAACAAAGTACGCCGAAGTTGCAGCTATGGCGAACTTTTAATCTAAACAAAACCCAAGGTCTAAACGGTGCCCTAAGGGCTGTATATATGGAGGAAGAGGGGAATTTCGTGGCCCTTGGTGGAGGGGTCCAAATCAACCCTAACTCTTGTTTCCCCACACATACGGACTCTAAAACAGCCTATACTTAAGTATTTCGAAATTACATGGGCCTGGCCCAATAATAAGGTGTCGCAGCACCTAGAATAGCCTATGGACGAATATTATGAAGTGGCATCTTGTATATTTCGTCCAAGGCCTCATGCACTCATTAGGGTGGCTTCAAAGTCCTGGAATCATCACTTGTAACTCCGTTCTTGTTCTCCTTGCGCATGCCAACATCTCCATGCTTGAACTTGCTCCAAGGTTCATCTTTCTTGTCCATGGTAGGCCCTTCATTTGTAAGCAAAACAAATGTATCCAATTTAGGCAGCATCATATTCTCATGAACATTGGAATCGTTACCAAGAAACGAAAGTACCTGATAATTCAATTGGCGTGCGCGAGCTCTAGTAATTGGTCCAGTATGTATAGCAGCAGGGGCTGTGGGTGTAACAATGGTATTGATGTCCTCATCACCTAATAATAAACCATCTAATGTTGCTTCTGAAATTAAACTGAAAAGTGCATGTTTATTTGCCACCAAATCTGATATTGATGAGCTAGATTCTAGCAAATCTGTTTTCTATGGTTTTGTGTGCAAAGAGGCATTATTTTCATTCGAGGACGTGCCTTCCTCTTTGCCCCGCTGTCACTAACATTTTGCAGGAGTTCGCCGACGCCTTCCCACAAGACGCGTGCCACCGGATTACCACCTATTCGAGGGATTGAGCATCAAATTGATTTAATTCCCGGTGCATCGCTACCCAACCGTGCACCATACCGCATCAATCCAGAGGAGACGAAGGAGATTATGCGTCAAGTACGTGAGCTGCTCGACAAAGGTTATATACGCCAATCTCTTAGTCCTTGTGCTGTTCCTATTATACTAGTGCCTAAAAAGGATGGTACGTCACGTATGTGTGTTGATTGTAGAGGCATTAATAATATTACTATTCGTTATCGTCATCCTATTCCTAGGCTAGATGATATGCTTGATGAATTGAGTGGCTCTACAATATTCTCCAAAGTTGATTTGCGTAGTGGATACCATCAAATTCGTATGAAATTGGGAGATGAATGGAAAACAGCATTTAAAACTAAGTTTGGATTATATGAGTGGTTAGTCATGCCTTTTGGGTTAACTAATGCACCTAGTACTTTCATGAGATTAATGAACGAAGTTTTACGTGCTTTCATTGGACGATTTGTGGTAGTTTACTTTGATGATATACTGATTTATAGCAAATCCTTGGAAGAACATTTGGAACATTTACGTGCTGTTTTTAATGCTCTACGTGATGCACGTTTGTTTGGTAACCTTGGGAAGTGCACCTTTTGCACCGACCGAGTATCTTTTCTTGGCTATGTTGTTACTCCACAGGAATTGAAGTTGATACGGCCAAGATTGAAGCTATTGAGAGTTGGCCGCAGCCCAAAACGGTCACACAAGTGAGGAGTTTTCTTGGACTCGCTGGTTTCTATAGGCGTTTTGTGAGAGACTTTAGCACCATTGCTGCACCTCTCAATGAGCTTACAAAGAAGGATGTGCCTTTTGTTTGGGGTACCGCATGTGAAGAAGCCTTCATGGTATTGAAAGATAAGTTGACACATGCTCCTTTACTCCAACTTCCTGACTTTAATAAGACTTTTGAGCTTGAATGTGATGCTAGTGGAATTGGATTAGGAGGTGTGTTATTACAAGATGGCAAACCTGTTGCATACTTTTACGAAAAATTGAGTGGGCCTAGTCTGAACTATTCTACTTATGACAAAGAATTATACGCTCTTGTTCGGACTTTAGAGACATGGCAACATTATTTATGGCCCAAAGAATTTGTTATACATTCTGATCATGAATCTTTGAAACATATTAAAAGTCAAGCTAAACTGAATCGTAGACATGCTAAATGGGTTGAATTCATTGAGACTTTCCCTTATGTCATTAAACACAAGAAGGGTAAAGAAAATGTTATTGCCGATGCTTTGTCTCGTCGATATACTATGCTTTCACAACTTGACTTCAAAATATTTGGTTTGGAGACCATCAAAGATCAATATGTGCATGATGCTGATTTTAAAGATGTAATGCAGAATTGTAAAGAAGGAAGAACATGGAACAAGTTCGTTATTAATGATGGTTTTGTGTTCCGTGCTAACAAGCTATGCATTCCTCGCTAGCTCTGTTGCCTTTTGTTGTTGCAGGAGGCGCATGGAGGAGGATTAATGGGACACTTTGGCGTGAAGAAGACGGAGGATATACTTGCTACACATTTCTTTTGGCCAAAGATGAGACGGGATGTTGAGCGCTTTGTTGCTCGCTGCACTACATGTCAAAAAGCTAAGTCACGACTCAATCCTCATGGTTTATATATGCCTTTGCCAAAGGCCTAGTGTTCCTTGGGAGGATATATCTATGGACTTTGTTTTAGGTTTACCTCGAACAAAGAAGGGAGGGATAGCATATTTGTTGTCGTGGATAGATTCTCGAAAATGGCACACTTTATACCATGTCATAAAAGCGATGATCTTTGTTAATGTTGCTGATTTGTTCTTTCGTGAAATTATTCGCTTGCATGGTGTGCCAAATACTATTGTTTCAGATCGTGATACTAAATTTCTTAGCCACTTTTGGAGATGTTTATGGGCTAAGTTGGGGACTAAACTGCTTTTAGTACTACTTGTCACCCCCAAACCGATGGACAAACTGAAGTAGTCAATAGAACATTGTCTACTATGCTTAGGGCTGTTTTGAAGAATAATAAGAAAATGTGGGAAGAATGCTTGCCTCATATTGAATTTGCTTATAATCGCTCATTGCATTCTACTACTAAGATGTGCCCTTTTGAAATTGTGTATGGCTTCCTACCTCGTGCACCTATTGATTTGTTGCCTCTTCCATCTTCGGAGAAGGTTAATTTTGATGCTAAAGAACGTGCTGAATTGATTTTAAAAATGCATGAGATAACTAAGGAAAACATTGAGCGTATGAATGCTAAATATAAACGTCTTTGGAGATAAGGGTAGAAAACATGTTGTCTTTGCACCGGAGATCTTGTTTGGTTACATTTGCGTAAGGATAGGTTTCCTAGTTTGCGCAAATCAAAGCTAATGCCACGTGTCGATGGTCCATTTAAGGTGTTAGAGAAAATAAATGATAATGCATATAAACTTGAGCTACCTGCAGATTTTGGGGTTAGTCCCACTTTTAACATTGCAGATTTGAAGCCTTATTTGGGTGAGGAATATGAGCTTCCGTCGTGGACGACTTCTTTTAAAGATGGGGTGTATGATGTGGACATAAATACCTTTGTTACACCCACAGCCCCTCTTGCTACATATACTGGACCAATTACTAGAGCTCAAGACGCCAATTAAATTATCAGGTACTTCCGTTTCTTGATAATGATTCTAATGTTCATGAGAATATGATGCTGCCTAAATTGGATACATTTGTTTTGCTTACAAATGAAGGCCCTAGCTTGGAGAAGGATGGACATTGGAGCAAGAACAAGCATGGAGATAATGCCATGCGCAAGGGAACAAGAACGGAGTTACAAGTGATGATTTCAGGACTTTGAAGCCACCATAATGGGTGCATGAAGCCTTGGACGAAATATACAAGATGCCACTTCATAATATTCGTCCATAGGCTATTCTAGGTGCTGCGTCACCTTATTATTGGGCCAGGCCCATGTAATTTCGAAATACTTAAGTATAGGCTGTTTTTATAGTCCAGATGTGTGGGGAAACAAGAGTTAGGGATGGTTTCGACCCCTCCCTCAAGGGCCACGAAATTCCTCCTCTTCCTCCATATATACAGCCCTTAGGCGCTGCTTAGACTTTGGATTTTGTTTAGATTAAAAGTTCGCCATAGCTGCAACTTCACAGCATTTCGCTTGTGTTCAACGACCGCATAAAGGCGCCACAGAACCCCACCTTGATCAATAAAGCTTTCATCTTATATTCGCAATATCCAGATTGCAATCTCAATTTCTTGCTTGTTCTTCGCTTGCTCGCAGGAAACAGACCCTCGTGGTCGTTGATCGTGTTCGCGTGGTCAATAACCTCTCGGAGTTGGTTTAGCGATTGCTAAGGCGCGACGTCCTCGCACGTTCGTAGTCGGATCGTCAAAGTCGACTTCCTCCAAAGCGAAAACCAACATCTCATCGAAAGACGGGACACCTTTGCCTCTATCATCTGATGTAGGGCGGAACCCTACGTGGGCGATCTTTCACGTTGGAGCGGATCCTACGGGGAATCACGAGGAACACGCGGAAGAACACGAGGGAAACACGGAGGAAACGAGAGAGAGATCACGAAACCGACAAGAGATCAATCACACAAGTGCTAGATTATCGATCACATAAAGTGGCACAAGATTCAAGATCAACAAAGGTAAGATACAAAGCGGTAACCGTTCTTCTCCGTGAGGAGGCCTTGAGGGGTCCACCCTAGAAGGGGGTCTTGAATCCGCTTGGGGATCTTTCTCCTGAGAGGTCCTGATCTCGGTGGAGAAGTAGCCAAGTGGATGAGCAAAGGCTCTCACACAAGAATATGAGCTAATCCAATGCTAACCCTAGAAAGAGGAAGGGATGGAGTATATGTAGTCTAGGGGCGAAGGGTACAAGGGCCTCGGCGGATGCATCGCACGCAGTGTGGGAGGCCGGATGTCCGGCGTCGGGCGGATGTTCGGGCTTTCGAGACGCCGGATGTCCGGCTAGGGGCCGGATGTCCGGCTGGCGGGTCTTCCAAACGCATCGGTGATGGGGGCCGGATTTCCGGGCAAGGGGCCGGATATTCGGGCTTCCTAAGAGCCGGATGTCCGGGCCCGGCCGGATGTCCGCCCCTGTAGCTTTGTGGCTGTCATGATGGGGGCCGGATGTCCGGGCCGGGGCCGGATGTCCGGGTTCTTTGGAAGGGCCGGATGTCCGCCAAGGGCCGGATGTCCGGCTGTCCTGTCCCTTTCTTCCTTCTCCTTCCTCGCTCCCGCCACGCTTGGCCTTGGTCCTTGGGCTCTCCATGATCTCCTCGGGTGTACTGAGTATGCACAATGTCCGCGCTTGAAGTAGCGTCCATGTCTTACATGCGGAAAGGGACGATTCGGAAAGGAGCGAAGTTCACCTTAGGTCCAATGGCGCATAGTCGAGGTCTCATCTTATGTATCCTTGGGGCTTGGAGAGTAGATGGAGTGTACATGGGGATGAGCGTGGGATGCTCCGCATCATCTCCCTCCCTTGGGAAAGATCCGACCTCGGATCGTGATCCTCATCACCATGGAAAGCGGTTGTCGAAGTCGGACTTGTAGTTGGACGAAGTTGAAGACATGGCGCAATCCAAGTAGTCCACGGTGTCATGGGAGTGATAGACATGCAAAAGAGCAAACACAAGCAACACTGAAATACAATGGTTAGCGCACACAAAGTGTCCATCATGTAAGAATGAGTCCGTGAGGCAAGATTGTTCATGACAAAGCACATGAAGCTTAGCAAGATAATATGAAATGAGATGTAAAGCATTCATGGGAACAAATGCAATCATTGTGCACACAATTGTGTTGTGAATATGATGAATGCAACCACGGTGCAAAATGATGTCATAGTGAGACAGTTTATCAATAGCATGAATATGGCAATGGATGCTCAACATGTGTATGTTATCATGCAATTGATGATTGGCAATATGATCATGATGTATGAATATGCCATCAAGGAAGATCACAACAAAATTGCTAAGAAAATGCACAAGCTCATATATCATGGATGACATGGGAATACAAGATGCAACAAGGCAATCATAATGTGTGTCAATCCATGCATGGGGTGCAAACTTGTGGTGAGTATGATATGTCCATCGAGCATGACATGTATGAGCACACGCAACATATATGGATGTGTGGGTACAATGTGTCAAAGGAGTGTTGATGTACCAATGCTCGATGTCGTGGCATGAGTGGAGGTTCGAAGGTGCATCCCATAAGTCCAAGCGCCTCAATGTAAAGGTCCATAGAGCCAATCTCCAATGTCGCTTCCTCCGTCCAATAGATGTAACATGTACACAACAAGAAGGAAACAACAATGAAAGAGTGACCCATCCAATATGCGTGTTGAGGATGGCTCAAAGAGAAGGAGTTCACCTTATGAATGTTCTCGCAAATGTTGGTGTTGCACATCATGTATGCCTTCACATAACCAATATGTCTCCTAACTGTAATGCCTTGTGAATCCTTCAAAATGAAAGAACATGACAAACACTGGAAAAACAAATGAGGTTAAGCGCAAGTGCAAAACCTATCATTCGTGTGGTAAGATACCGAACAAGTGTATGCATCATGCTCATCATAAGAGAGTACAAGGGAGCATTTCAAAGTATGGAGGCATATGATGTAAGAACATCCAAATACAAGAGGCTCAATCAAACAAGCATGCATCACAAGTAAAGTGTCAAAGTCTCCAAGATCAATAAGCCTAGTATGGTTGCACTCAATACAAGTGGATATGAGAGAGGCAACTAATGGACACAAGAGACAATGATCAAGATATATCATGTGAGAGGCATGAGCATATATGTCATCAACCCAAGAAAGCAAGTAATAGTGGAACATGGGTGATGCAACATAGCAAGCAATCGTATCAATTAAGTGAAGCAAGCTAGTAGTGCGAAGATGCAACGTACTAGAAGGGATCAAGGCAATCATGTCATGGGTGCAAATAGTGTGCATGAATACTTCACATGACATGTCACAAGCATGAAGGCAAGATATGAGCAAAATAGCATCAATAGCATGGGGCACATGATAAACATGGCAAAAGCAACAAGGATCTCCACCAAGCATGCAAATACACATAGAGGTAGCATAATGGTTAATCATGGGTATATGCAAGCAAGGGTCACAATTGCATGGCAAAGGCATAGGAGCAAGCATAACATGCAAAGTGAACACGGAAAATGAGCATAAGGTGACAAGTGGTAAATAGCCCATAGCCGTGTGAGAGCCAAGTAGAAGAGATGCACGTAGTCCTTGCGCCAAGGGAATGGTGGTAAGGATAGTCCACGGGATCCCAAAGCATCATTGCTCTCAAGAGCTCGTTTAAATCAACTCATGGGATTGAGATGTCGACGAGTGTATGTGGGTACCTACACAAAACAAAGACAAAGAGAAAATTGTGTGCGTGGTAGATGTACACATCATCCATCATGATGCATACGTGCATGTGTCGGTTAGCACAAAATAGCCAATGCTCAAATAAATGAGATGCGTGATATAGAAACATGTCATCCATCATGATAGGTTTGTTATTATGTATGGCATAATGGAGACTCAAATTGTGCAATGCATCATGAGAAATATCTAGAGCATTGTTATTCATGGAATGCATATGGTTCAAGCAATTATGGGAATCATGCAAGGTATGAAATGCATCAAGATCTCCTAATATGTATGAGGAAACTATGGGGGTCTCCTCATGAGCATTAATAGAAACATCACATGGAGAATATTGACAACATCCAAAACAATGCATATTTGGAACAATGTGATCATGGCATGACATAGTAGACGAATTGCGCAAATCATGTAAAGGAAGCATGGCAATATCATCACAAGAGAAGCAAAAGCCAATGACCATCATCTCGTCATCTATGCCATAAGTGCAAATGGGATTGATTTTAATGGGGCATGCATAGTTACGATGTTGAGATTGTAATGATGCAATATGGGAGATCTCACTCATAGCATATGACAAGGTCAATGGATTGTCAAACATGAAGTGACCAATAGAATTTTCACAAGATATCCTATGAAGCATAGCATCACAACTAGGCAACTCAACATGCTCATCATCATATTCATCATAAATAGATAAGTCAAGGCATGAAGAAGTTTCACTAGCATGAAGCATGGTAATAGGTGGGTCAACATCATGGGAGCAATCAAGTCAAGAGAGTCCACTAGTGGGACAAGAGAAGCACCATCACCTATGTTACCTTTGGAAGGTCGCTCATGAGTTGTAGGTGAGGTGTTGAAGATCGCCTCGTTGTCATCTTCATCTTGATGGAACCATGTGGGGGTGCATCATCATCCACCATGGCCATCATCGCTCCAATGGAGGAATAGACTCGTCAAAGATAGGCATGTCGTCATGTAGGAGACCTAGCACCAAAGAAGAAAACACACTAGGAGTAGAGGTTAAGTCGTTAGAAATCATAGTGGCCTCATGTGTCGTGTCAACTACCTCACACACTAAGTGTTGTGGCTCACTCACTCCCTCAAGGATGCTCTCCCTCGTATGGTGGGTGGAGTCACTCAAATGGCGCTCAACCTCACATAGGATGTGTGGCATGCTCTCATGTGTGCGGCTAGTGGTGGTCACACTCATCCTCTCATAGGAAATGCTCTCAATGTCACGTATGGTGGAGTCACTCATGTCACTCATGGGGTGGTGGCTCTCCTCACATGGCAATTGGGGCATCTCGACATATATGGGTGTCGGAGAGATGTAGGTGCAAATGTCTCCATGCGCGGTCGCGTAGCTTGACTCGGAGTATGAGTCCAAAGTGGGCGTCGTCTTCATGTTCTTGAAGAGGTTCGCGCTGTCGCCGTGGTCGAAGGGATGGCCCTTGCTCGACCGTCGTGTCACCGCCTTGGTGTTGGAGGCCCATATGATGTGGCACCTCATAGCTCGCCTCCATGACCGAAGGGAGTTTCCCATGCTCGGCCATCTTCCTTGAGGGGCTTAGAAGATGGAAGTGTCGCCTCGGTCGTAGGTGGTCGCCTTGGACTTGAAGAAGTTGTTGTAGGCGTGCATCGTGGGAGGTAGGCGAAGATGCCGTACGTCCAAAGGCGAAGATGCCTTGAGAAAACTTGGCGAAGATGCCGAAGTGGTTGATGTAGCCGTAGCGCCGTCTTGGTGGTGCTCGTCTCGCGGTCTTCTCTTGTGCTTATGAAGCTTCGACTTGGCGTGAAGTAGGGCTTCTTGGGACTTGTGCATTTGCGCTTGTGGAGCATCTTCATGATGATGATGTCGTTGTCGTGCTTGAGCTCGTAGTAGATGTCGTTCGTCGTCGTTGTGCACATGATGCTTGGAGGTGACTTGCCCTTCATGACGATGTTGATCACGAACGTGATGGTGGTCGCCATGTAGATGTGGACGAGGACGATGTGCACTTGCGTCGTTTGCGCGCTCCGAAGACTTGTGGCTTGAATGCCGCCTTGAAGATGACGAAGGGGAAGAAGACTTGATCAAGGCCCGAATCTCCTCCATCCTTGCATCTTGCTCCTCTTTATGTGCGGCAAGCTTCTTGTCGAAGTAGTCCCTTCTCCTTGCTTCGGAGTGATGAATGTCGATGGAGATGTTCTCGATGCGCTCTCACAATCTTGATTGTGTGCCTTGCACTTGTCGTTGTAGATCAAAGAGAGACGCTTTGGTGATGTAGTTGTTCACGCCGTCGTTGTTGTCGAAGACCGGAGATGAAATGCCTTGCCTATCCATCACAAGACTCGAGCAAATATGAGTGGGAGAAAGAGAAGAACTTATACCAATGTACCTTGACCGATGTTGACAATGAATCAAGTTCACTCAAATGCGGACAATGAAATAGCACTATTGGTACCAATCCTTGTCGGTTCTCACACCTACACAAGTAAAGCTTATGGAGGAGCTCGGTGAGGATAGTGGCACAAAAATTTAATGCAAAATGTTAGCAAGAGT
This sequence comes from Aegilops bicornis, assembly GCA_021605145.1. Lineage (NCBI taxonomy): Eukaryota > Viridiplantae > Streptophyta > Magnoliopsida > Poales > Poaceae > Aegilops > Aegilops bicornis. Next base: position 345,299,053 of record CM038674.1, on the reverse strand, counting down.
CAATAATGTTGAAAGAGATTCACAAATTCGCAAGCGAAACAAATGGACCAATAGCAAAGAATGGCTGCGGAAACACACACACGGATAGATAAATGGGGTCGTGCAACCAAAGAATGAACACAAAATGTGGAATCCACGGAAAACGCTCGTGTTGCACAACTCAAGAGAGACGCTAGCACGATTGCTCAATAGGCGGATACGACACTTGTGCACAACCTATTTGATGCAAAATGGATAAACTTCTATCCCAAGTATGCTATGTATGTATGGTTCCCGGTGTTTCTCTCAAGATGATCCAAGATGATAGGATATGACAATCTTATATGCAATATGGTATGATGCTATGGCACTTGCTTACAAGCTTCTTTGCTCTCTTTCTTTTGCTTAAAAGCTTTATTTCTTTTTTTGTATGGCCACTTTGCACAATGCACAAACCAATATAGCAATTGTGTATATGAGTGAACAAACTTGAGACACGATGGATGATATGATACCAATATGATATGGTACGGTATGTAATGGAAGGTATGATCACTAATGTGCACAAGTAACGTTGCCGGCAATACTCAAATGGCTAGTCTCGATAGGCAAGTAACGCAAAAGTAAGGCTAGGGGTTAACAATGCAATAGCAAGGGAATATACAATGGAGGGATACCATGATACCAAGATGATATGGAGGTTACCGTCCGTGATGATGAGTAGTGGTGTTCTTGATGTAGATACCAAGATGATGGAGACTCGTCCCTAAGTAGTCAAACACCTTAGGAAACGGAAAAACCGCGAACTCAAAATCTCAAACGTCAAATGTCAAAATGGTGGTAGCGGGAATGCGGTGGTGGTTTGCACTTGGCAATGCGGAAGTGGAATGATGGGCTATACACGTGTCGGAGTTGAAGTTGCCGTCCCTAAGTAGCCGAAACACCTTAGGAGACACAAGTCACAACTCGAAAAAGCTCAATCAACAATTGGGTTAAGTTGGGGTGGTTGAAGTGTATGGTGGGCAAGGTTATGTGGAAGTGGTGGTGGTGGTTGATGAAGAAGCAATCGTCCCTAAGTAGCCGAAACACCTTAGGAGACTCGAATCACTACTCAAGCAACCACTAATGCTATGGGGAACAAAATTGGTTAGGTTATGAAGTCGGTGGTGGTTATGCGGAGGATGTGGCGGAAGCCCTAGGCAAAGATGCCAAAGTTCACAAACTTTGATGGCGTCAAATGGTGATGGTAGTATTTTTATGGGAAGGGGGATGTCAATAGCTTCAAAACGAGCTAAAGAACGTCAAAATCGGACTCCGGATGAATTAGTTATGGCCGAAACGGTGAAACGGAAAAAACAGAAATCTCAGGGGCCGGATATCCGGGGCTCGGGCCGGATTTCCGGGGGTGTATGTCCAGAACCGTGCGGATTTGGTGCTCCAGGCCCCGGATGTCCGGCTTGGGGCCCGGATGTCCGGCCGGATGGCCCGGATGTCGGCGTGAGGTCTGGATGTCGGCCCGACGATTCAGATCTCGTTTAGGCGGAAATTGATGATTTCAAGGTCAAAATTGGAGGGATTTCGTGGATAGAAAGTGGGGAAACTTGGGGAAATGCTAGATCCACTCGAAACCAAGCAAATCCATGGATCAAAATCAACAAAACATCATCAAAACTAACAAATCACAAAAAAAATTGGGGCTATTTTTGGTGGGGATTCTCGGATTTAGGACGAAATCAACAAAATCAAGCTAGAAAACACGGGGTAGGGGCTCCAAAAACGTGATCAACCTAAGCTCTGATACCATAGATGATGTAGGGCGGAACCCTACGTGGGCGATCTTTCACGTTGGAGCGGATCCTACGGGGAATCACGAGGAACACGCGGAAGAACACGAGGGAAACACGGAGGAAACGAGAGAGAGATCACGAAACCGACAAGAGATCAATCACACAAGTGCTAGATTATCGATCACATAAAGTGGCACAAGATTCAAGATCAACAAAGGTAAGATACAAGCGGTAACCGTTCTTCTCCGTGAGGAGGCCTTGAGGGTCCACCCTAGAAGGGGTCTTGAATCCGCTTGGGGGATCTTCTCCGGAGAGGTCCTGATCTCGGTGGAGAAGTAGCCAAGTGGATGAGCAAAGGCTCTCACACAAGAATATGAGCTAATCCAATGCTAACCCTAGAAAGAGGAAGGGGATGGAGTATATATGATAGAGGCAAAGGTGTCCCGATGTTTCGATGAGATGGTGGCTATCGTTTCTGTGGGAGTCGACCTTGACGATCCGACTACGTACGTGCGAGACGTCGCGCCTTAGCAATCGCTAAACCAACTTCCGAGGGTTATTGACCCACGGAGCACGATCAACTCCGACCACGAGGGCCTGTTTCCTGCGAGCAAACGAAGAACAAGCAAGAAACTAAGATTGCAATCTGGATATTGCGAATATAAGAGGAAAGCTTTATTAATGAAGGTGGGGTTACGAGACGCCTTGGTCCGGTCGTTGAACACAAAGCGAAATCTGTGAAGTTGCAGCTATGGCGAACTTTTGATCTAAACAAAACCCAAAGTCTAAACGACGCCCTAAGGGCTGTATATATGGAGAAAGAGGAGGAATTTCGTGGCCCTTGAGGGAGGGGTCCAAACCAACCCTAACTCTTGTTTCCCCACACATACTGCACTCTAAAAACAGCCTACACTTAAGTATTTCGAAATTACATGGGCTTGGCCCAATAATAAGGTGACGCAGCACCTAGAATAGCCTATGGACGAATATTATGAAATGGCATCTTGTATATTTCGTCCAAGGCCTCATGCTCTCATTAGGGTGGCTTCAAAGTCCTGGAATCATCACTTGTAACTCCGTTCTTGTTTCCCTTATGCATGCCAACATCTCCATGCTTGAACTTGCTCCAAGGTTCATCTTTCTTGTCCATGGTAGGCCCTTCATTTGTAAGCAAAACAAATGTATCCAATTTAGGCAGCATCATATTCTCATGAACATTGGAATCGTTACCAAGAAAGCGAAAGTACACGATAATTCAATTGGCGTCGCGAGCTCTAGTAATTGGTCCAAGATGTATAGTAGCAGGGGCTGTGGGTGTAACAATGGTATTGATGTCCTCATCATCCTCCCCTTCTTGAAATGAAGTCGCCCTCGACGGAAACTCATCTTCCTCACCCAAATAAGGCTTCAAATCTGCAATGTTAAAAGTGGGACTAACCCCAAAATCTGCAGGCAGCTCAAGTTTATATGCATTATCATTTATTTTCTCTAACACCTTAAATGGACCATCAGCACGTGGCATTAGCTTTGATTTGCGCAAATTAGGAAACCTATCCTTACGCAAATGTAACCAAACAAGATCTCCGGGTGCAAAGACAACATGTTTTCTACCCTTATCTCCAGCAAGTTTATATTTAGCATTCATACGCTCAATGTTTTCCTTAGTTAACTCATGCATTTTTAAAATCAATTCAGCACGTTCTTTAGCATCAAAATTAACCTTCTCCGAAGATGGAAGAGGCAACAAATCAATAGGTGCATGAGGTAGGAAGCCATACACAATTTCAAAAGGGCACATCTTAGTAGTAGAATGCAATGAACGATTATAAGCAAATTCAATATGAGGCAAGCATTCTTCCCACATTTTCTTATTATTCTTCAAAACAGCCCTAAGCATAGTAGACAATGTTCTATTGACTACTTCAGTTTGTCCATCAGTTTGGGGGTGACAAGTAGTACTAAAAAGCAGTTTAGTCCCCAACTTAGCCCATAAACATCTCCAAAAGTGGCTAAGAAATTTAGTATCACGATCTGAAACAATAGTATTTGGCACACCATGCAAGCGAATAATTTCACGAAAGAACAAATCAGCAACATTAACAGCATCATCGCTTTTATGACATGGTATAAAGTGTGCCATTTTCGAGAATCTATCCACGACAACAAATATGCTATCCCTCCCCTTCTTTGTTCGAGGTAAACCTAAAACAAAGTCCATAGATATATCCTCCCAAGGAACACTAGGTACAGTGCAAAGGCATATATAAACCATGAGGATTGAGTCGTGACTTAGCTTTTTGACATGTAGTGCAGCGAGCAACAAACGCTCAACATCCCGTCTCATCTTTGGCCAAAAGAAATGTGTAGCAAGTATATCCTCCGTCTTCTTCACGCCAAAGTGTCCCATTAATCCTCCTCCATGCGCCTCCTGCAACAACAAAAGACTAACAGAGCTAGCAGGAATGCATAGCTTGTTAGCACGGAACACAAAACCATCCTTAATAACGAACTTGTTCCATGTTCTTCCTTCTTTACAATTCTGCATTACATCTTTAAAATCAGCATCATGCACATATTGATCTTTGATGGTCTCCAAACCAAATATTTTGAAGTCAAGTTGTGAAAGCATAGTATAGCGACGAGACAAAGCATCAGCAATAACATTTTCTTTACCCTTCTTGTGTTTAATGACATAAGGGAAAGTCTCAATGAATTCAACCCATTTAGCATGTCTACGATTCAGTTTAGCTTGACTTTTAATATGTTTCAAAGATTCATGATCAGAATGTATAACAAATTCTTTGGGCCATAAATAATGTTGCCATGTCTCTAAAGTCCGAACAAGAGCATATAATTCTTTGTCATAAGTAGAATAGTTCAGACTAGGCCCACTCAATTTTTCGTAAAAGTATGCAACAGGTTTGCCATCTTGTAATAACACACCTCCTAATCCAATTCCACTAGCATCACATTCAAGCTCAAAAGTCTTATTAAAGTCGGGAAGTTGGAGTAAAGGAGCATGTGTCAACTTATCTTTCAATACCGTGAAGGCTTCTTCCGTGCGGTACCCCAAACAACAGGCACATCCTTCTTTGTAAGTTCATTGGGAGGTGCAGCAATGGTGCTAAAGTCTCTCACAAAGCGCCTATAGAAACCAGCGAGTCCAAGAAAACTCCTCACTTGTGTGACCGTTTTGGGCTGCGGCCAACTCTCAATAGCTTCAATCTTGGCTTTATCAACTTCAATTCCCTGTGGTGTAACAACATAGCCAAGAAAAGATACTCGTTCGGTGCAAAAGGTGCACTTCCCAAGGTTACCAAACAAACGTGCATCACGTAGAGCATTAAAAACAGCACGTAAATGTTCCAAATGTTCTTCCAAAGATTTGCTATAAATCAGTATATCATCAAAATAGACTACCACAAATCGTCCAATGAAAGCACGTAAAACTTCGTTCATTAGTCTCATGAAAGTACTAGGTGCATTAGTTAACCCAAAAGGCATGACTAACCACTCATATAAACCAAACTTAGTTTTAAATGCTGTTTTCCATTCATCTCCCAATTTCATACAAATTTGATGGTATCCACTACATAAATCAACTTTGGAGAATATTGTAGAGCCACTCAATTCATCAAGCATATCATCTAGCCTAGGAATAGGATGACGATAACGAATAGTAATATTATTAATGCCTCTACAATCAACACACATACGCCGACGTACCATCCTTTTTAGGCACTAGTATAATAGGAACAGCACAAGGACTAAGAGATTCGCGTATATAACCTTTGTCGAGCAGCTCCACATGATTGACGCATAATCTCCTTCGTCTCCTCTCTGGATTGGTACGGTATGGTGCACGGTTGGGTAGCGATGCACGGGAATTAAGTCAATTTGATGCTCAATCCCTCGAATAGGTGGTAATCCGGTGGCTCGTCTTGTGGGAAGACGTCAGTGAACTCCTGCAAAATGTTAGTGACAGCAGGGGGCAAAGAGGAAGGCACGTCCTCGAATGAAAATAATGCCTCTTTGCACACAAAAGCATAGCAAACAGATTTGCTAGAATCTAGCTCCTCAATATCAGATTTGGTGGCAAGTAAACATGCACTTTTCAGTTTAATTTCAGAAGCAACATTAGATGGTTTATTATTAGGCTTCATTTGTTGCTCAAATTCTTTTGCCACAATCTGATTTTCACTCTTATTTTTCTCCTGTTTTGCTTTATTAGCTCTATCAATATCATCTTTCAAAATTGAATCAGGAGTCATAGGAAGCAAAGTAATATTTTTATCCTTGTGAACAAGAGTATACTGATTGTTTCTACCATGGTGTACAGAATTTTTATCAAATTGCCATGGTCTACCAAGTAATAAGGAACATGCTTGCATAGGTACCACATCACAATCAACATAATCAGCATATGTAGAGATACTAAAATACACACGAACAAAGACGTGTTACCTTAACCTTGCCGCTGTTGTTGAACCATTTGATGTAGTAATGATGTGGATGTGGTCTTGTGGTGAGAGAAAGCTTCTCCACCATATCCATGCTAGCCAAGTTGTTGCAGCTCCATCCATCTATGATGACGCTAATAGAACGTTCCTTCACAACTCCCTTTGTATGGAACAAGTTATGCCTCTGATTTTGCTCGACTTGTGTAACCTGCACACTCAAAACACGTTGAGCAACTAAACATTCATACCGCCAAGATCTTCAAGCAGCCATGTATTGCGTCTCATGATCGTAATCCTCTCCACCGTGTTCTTCATGCGTAATAAGAGCCAAAGTCTCTTCATCATAGTCACTAAGCGGACTCATACCCACCATCCTCGTGAGCAATCATCACACGCTGAGATTGGCATTCTCTCATAAAGTGTCCTCTTCCCTTACAACGACGACAAATAATATCACTTGTGTGTCCTGTTGACGCCATGGAAGAAGAGGAGCTCTGTGTAGGCCCAGCAGTGTGCTCTTGGCGGATAGTGGTGGTTGTGCCATTTCTTGTATCACGGTTGGAGGTGGCAGCCGGCGGAGGTGCCGTGTAGTAGAACGTGTGGAAGTAGATGATGCACGTGGTGTCCATGATGAAGGTCGACTGCGAGAAAAGTTAGTCCGCGCCAACGCACGCCGATCCTGCACTTCACGTTCAGCTTTACAAGCAAGATGGAATAATCGAGTGATATTAGTATAAATCCTTGTAGTCTAGAATGGTCTGAATATCTCTATTTAATCCACCTAGAAAACGTGCAAGCATAGCTTCATTCTCCTCAACAATACCACATCTAATCAAGCCAGTTTGTAATTCCTGATAATATTCTTCTACCGAAATTTTTCCTTGTCTTAAGCGCTGCAATTTTTGAAGTAATTCACGTTGATAATATGGTGGAACCCAACGAGTACGCATAGCAGTTTTCAAAGCAGTCCAAGTAGCTGGAACAGGATATAATCTACAATGTTCGCACCACCAAACACATGCAAAGCTAGTGAAAGCACAAACAGCAGCGGAACACGTCTCTCCTCGTGATATTGTAAACATGTAAATCGTTGTTCGATTTCTAACTCCCAAGTAAGATATATATCGTGAACATATCTACCCTCAAATGGTGGAATATTCAACTTCAGTTTAGGGAGATGGTCATGATCTCGCACTGAGGGGAGCCCTAACATTGCCATTATTTGCATGTGGACGACGGGTGGTTGTGGTGCCGGTGGTTGCACTTGCACGTAGTTCTGAAGTTGATCAAAATCAACCTCGTACTCTCTCACATAATCATCCTCCCCCACATCACCAGAAGGATCCACAGAATAATCAACAAAGACACCGGCAGCTTGGCCAGTGAAGAGGGACACGGCTCGCTTCGGCGGAGGGTTGCTTCATGATGTGGAGGTAGTCGTTGTTGTTGTTGTAGAGGTGCATTAGGTGCAGCCGGTGGTGGTGGTGGTAGACGCAGCGAGCAATTCATTAAACTTGTTATCGAGCTTGGTTTTGACGCCTTCTCAATGCCATCTATCTTCTCCATGGCCTCTTCAAATCTATTTAGAACATCTTCCACCTGCCCACTCATCATTTGTTGAAACTTATCATGTAGCGCTTTGTTTGTCATGTTCTCCCGGTCGGTCTCGTCGGCTTGTGATCCTGCCATGGTTAGCAGCAATAGAAACACACAAGAATATGATTCGACAGACTACTAGGAAGTGGTGGTGGTGGTGTGGTGGACGATCACAAATCCGTCAAGCAAATCTCAAATTCTTACCAGTTCTTACCCAAAGAAGAAAGGTGATCGGCAACCGATGTAGTCAAAACTCTCAAAGCTTGGATAGAGCGATTACGAGGAGAGTCAAGCATACGATGTAGATGTATGTGGAGCTGGGAAGGCTTATAATATGGTGGCAAAAGGGTCAACAATAATCAAGTCAGAGATGCAAAGTTGAATAAACGCTCAACGACGGTACTGTGCTGGTCCTAGGCTAGACCGTGCTAGAGACGCGAGCCTAGAACACTAACAAAATCACGGCGCTGCACGGAAACAACGGAAAAGCACACTCTGGAAATTTTTTTTCGCTCTTTTTTTTTCTTGTTGCTTTTTTTTGCTCTTTTTTTTGCGAAAAATCACTATAATGGCGAAAGTGTCTCAAAACTCTTCCTGTGTCAAATCGACAGGATGGGCACGAAATTTTTCGACCAAAAAATTATTTTTTTCATTGCCTGCACTCCAAAAACTGGAAACGGGTCAAAAAACTTTCTATAATGGCGACTGTCTCAATACGCTTAGAAACACCTAAAAATAGGATAGCCAGAAAATTTTTCGACAAATGCGTTTTCGGAAAATTTTGGGCCTAAACGGAGGGTGGTTTCCAGACTCAAAATCAACAGAACATCATCAAAACTAACAAATCACAAAAAAAAATTGGGGCTATTTTTGGTGGGGATTCTCGGATTTAGGACGAAATCAACAAAATCAAGCTAGAAAACACGGGGTAGGGGCTCCAAAAACGTGATCAACCTAAGCTCTGATACCATAGATGATGTAGGGCGGAAACCTACGTGGGCGATCTTTCACGTTGGAGCGGATCCTACGGGGAATCACGAGGAACACGCGGAAGAACACGAGGGAAACACGGAGGAAGCGAGAGAGATCACGAAACCGACAAGAGATCAATCACACAAGTGCTAGATTATCGATCACATAAAGTGGCACAAGATTCAAGATCAACAAAGGTAAGATACAAGCGGTAACCGTTCTTCTCCGTGAGGAGGCCTTGAGGGGTCCACCCTAGAAGGGGGTCTTGAATCCGCTTGGGGATCTTTCTCCGGAGAGGTCCTGATCTCGGTGGAGAAGTAGCCAAGTGGATGAGCAAAGGCTCTCACACAAGAATATGAGCTAATCCAATGCTAACCCTAGAAAGAGGAAGGGGATGGAGTATATATGATAGAGGCAAAGGTGTCCCGATGTTTCGATGAGATGGTGGCTATCGTTTCCTGTGGGAGTCGACCTTGACGATCCGACTACGAACGTGCGAGACGTCGGACCTTAGCAATCGCTAAACCAACTTCCGAGGGTTATTGACCACGCCGGAGCACGATCAACTTGACCACGAGGGCCTGTTTGCTGCGAGCAAACGAAGAACAAGCAAGAAACTAAGATTGCAATCTGGATATTGCGAATATAAGAGGAAAGCTTTATTAATGAAGGTGGGGTTACGAGACGCCTTGGTCCGGTCGTTGAACACAAACGGCACGCGAAGTTGCAGCTATGGCGAACTTTTGATCTAAACAAAACCCAAAGTCTAACGACGCCCTAAGGGCTGTATATATGAAGAAAGAGGAGGAATTTCGTGGCCCTTGAGGGAGGGGTCCAAACCAACCCTAACTCTTGTTTCCCCACACATCTGGACTCTAAAACAGCCTACACTTAAGTATTTCGAAATTACATGGGCTTGGCCCAATAATAAGGTGACGCAGCATCTAGAATAGCCTATGGACGAATATTATGAAGTGGCATCTTGTATATTTCGTCCAAGGCCTCATGCTCTCATTAGGGTGGCTTCAAAGTCCTGGAATCATCACTTGTAACTCCGTTCTTGTTTCCCTTGCGCATGCCAACATCTCCATGCTTGAACTTGCTCCAAGGTTCATCTTTCTTGTCCATGGTAGGCCCTTCATTTGTAAGCAAAACAAATGTATCCAATTTAGGCAGCATCATATTCTCATGAACATTGGAATCGTTACCAAGAAACGAAAGTACCTGATAATTCAATTGGCGTGCGCGAGCTCTAGTAATTGGTCCAGTATGTATAGCAGCAGGGGCTGTGGGTGTAACAATGGTATTGATGTCCTCATCAATATATAGTCTAGGGGGCGAAGGGGTACAAGGGCCTCGGCCCGGATGCACTGCACGCAGGCAGGGGAGGCTGGATGTCCGGGCTTTCCCGAGACGCCGGATGTCCGGGCTAGGGGGCCGGATGTCCGGGCTGGCGGGGTCTTCCAAACGCAATCGGTGATGGGGGGCCGGATTTGCAGGGGCCGGATATCCGGGGCTTCCAAGAGCCGGATGTCCGGGCCGGGCGGATGTCCGCCCTGTAGCTTTGTGGTCAGTGATGGGGGCGGATGTCCGGGCCGGGGCCGGATGTCCGGGCTTCTTTGGAAGGGCCGGATGTCCGCCAAGGGCCGGATGTCCGCTGTCCCGGTCCCTTTCTTCCTTCTCCTTCCCTCGCTCCAAGACGCTTGGCCTTGGTCCTTGGGCTCTCCATGATCTCCTCGGGTGTACCTGAGTATGCACAATGTCCGCGCTTGAAGTAGCGTCCATGTCTTACATGCGGAAAGGGACGATTCGGAAAGGAGCGAGTTCACCTTAGGTCCAATGGCGCATAGTCGAGGTCTCATCTTATGTATCCTTGGGGCTTGGAGAGTAGATGGAGTGTACATGGGGATGAGCGTGGGATGCTCCGCATCATCATCTTTATTTGAAAATGATGGTAAAGGAGTAGGGATGTCCTCATCAACTGAGTTGAGAGGACTTGTGTGCGGCAGCAATCCTTGGTGGGGAGAAGCGAGATGATCTCATCAAGGATGATGTCCGGGAGATCGTTGATGCGGTCTAGCGGAGATTCTACCAGTTCCTGAGATCCAGTGGGGGGGCTCGCACTTCTCCCCGTGCTATCGGGTGCAGGATGTACAACCGACGTCGCAGCTGGCGGGAGCCTCATCTTCTTGGCGCTGGGGCCAGCCGACTCCATTTTCCTTGCGGGCGTCGCGCCGAGCTCACGGGTTTGATTAGAGTAGCCAAAGATGAGCCTAGTGGCAGTGCGAGCAGGGAAGAAGAACGGCTGGGGTTTTCTGTAGGAGTAGAAGAAGAGGAGCAGGTGTTTTCTGTACGAGTGAGGAAGAAGGTGAGCGGGGGTTTTCTGTACGAGTGAGGAAGATGGGGAGTGGGGGAATTGGGGGGCGACGAAAGTCGGAGAGTCCAGTGAGCTGCCGTATAAGTGGAAGCGAGGAGGAAGGAGGGTTTTTCTGGGATCGCCCCCTCTTCAAGAAATATGGGTTTCTCCTCCCAAAAAACAAAAACAAATTGGCTTTAAGATGGATAAGCTTTTGTATCGGCCCAGTCGGCTCCCCATGTTTCGTACTAGAGGGCCTTAACACTAGAGGTAGCCCATTAGAGACACTCTCCAGCTCTCCAGCTTATTGTACATTCGAAAGATAATAAGAGACGCCTCCAGCTTAATTACGGCTCATCATCGGTAACATTTTTCAACTTGAGAAAAGGTTATAGCTCCTTTTCGGGTCGGCTTGGCATCCACCAAATTAGAGGATGGTGTACTACATGCAGACACTCACCTTTGGTCAAATGGCAGCGGCAAAATGAGGGGTCAAAAAACATGCACACAATATACATAGATTAATAGGGATTGTGGGGGATTAAATCATGTACAAGCCAAATTCCCCTCCATTCCTCTCCAAACCCCTTGGGAGGAGGTTGAACCGAACAAGGTCTAAGACCAACCACAGTGGGAGTAACTTAATTCCATACGGTATCATAATATGATACTCAACCCTCTCTTTCTTCATTTAATTCTACGCCACCTCATCAAATTTTCCTACTAGTTGGCATGCATGATACTACTTATGATATTCCCATTACAACCAGCCTGGTAGAATTAAAATACCTAATCTAAATGGTCGCCGCCCGATCTCTTTGTCCTCCTCCAGCATCCGGCCGAAGAAGAATCATGCAAGACCCCGGTTGTATTCGTCGGCGTCGCCTCGGCGGTGGCCTTCATGGGATACAATTGGCGGCGGCCTTCCGTGTTCTATTTCTCGATGATGGCAGGCGGCGGGGACGTGCTACCCGTCACCTCATCGACATCCGCGTCGACTTCTTTCTCTGCCTGCATGTCACGGCTACGCGCGCGTCGACGGTGGATAGCGCAGTCGCAGACACTGGAGGCGTGTTACGATGCGGCAGCGTCGAGGGCAGCGACAATGCTGTGTCGCCATGCTCCCCGACAAGGCGGCGTGGAGCAATTCGGCACTCGTCCTCGAGCTGTATTGGAGAGGCCAGCTATGGAACCACGCACTGGCTTAGTGCGGCAACTGCCTCTGACGGGCTAGGTGAGGTAGGTGGAGAAGCGAGCTGCCTCGCTCAAAACTATCGGGCTCGGCGGGCCACCCGGACGGCTTTTATGCTGGAGAACTGCTCTTCCTGATTGTCGGATGCCGTCGAAAGAGTGGACAAAATGGTGGAAGGAGGAGCTTGGCCGGCGTCCTACTCCTGAACGGACGTGTGTGGCCGGAGTTGGTTTCTCGCATTCCACGCGGGTTTAAATGTAGGTTTTTGAATGCGGCGAGGAGGCAGGTACAGCTAGGAGTGCAATGGCGGCGCCTGGACCGTCTTGCCGCTTCAAATGGCAGACGCAGTGAGAGGCCGCGTCCGGCCTGACCCCCTTGACCGTGGACCTTGATGGTGTATGTCACCACGTGTCCAGATCTGAGATGCCACGTGTACCATATGAATGACTCCAAGTTCGACCACCATGATGCTAGGTGCGAGCCGAGGAACACTGTTGGAGACACCCCCCTCATAATTTTCCTAGAGACTAGCAAGATGCCCGTGCATTGCATAGAACATCAAGATCTTGTGGGAGAAAAGGATGAACGAGGGAAGGCCTTATCTACAAATGTGGAGAGGAGTGCGGGTAAATTGTCATAGTTTCCTTCCTATCCGTTAGATATAGATCGGATGGCCTATATTGTAGGATGGCAAGCATACCATCATCACCAACTCTGCTTTTTATAAGAGTAGAGATAAATAAACTGATGGTCACTGAAGTTGAGGTCGAACGGTCATTGGACTTCAGAATACGCTTAATACAATCATTGAATACAAGTTACAGTAATTATACGGTCACTAGCTCCCCGTAGAGCTCTGTGTTTTGTCCAGTTGACTAATCAAATTTGTATACATGGAACCTAGTATTGCATTGTCATTACTACATCCTGCATGTCTCATGGGTCCCACCTGTCAACTAATGAAATAAATAAACATGTAAAAAGACAAGGACTATGCGCGAGAATCCAGAATCTCTCGCTTGCTCATCACGTAGTAGGCTAACTATTTGAATCAATACACTTTAATGCTAATGTACATATCTTTTCTTTTTAAATAATACCCATGCATGCACACACGACGCACACCACGTCCGCACACAACACATGGATACCCATGCCTGCCTTCTCGTGCGCCATCTATGGGTAGGTGGAAGGGGGATGCGTATGCATGCCGGACGGCCGCACCACATAGACGGTCACGTGCTCTGCTCTGCTTGGCCCATCGTGCAGCACCACCACGGCCACCACACACAGCACCAGTAGCCAGCAAGCAAGGAGACCTCTCCGTGCGCTGCAGCAGCAGCAGCTGATCGCATGAGAAGGCAGGCACCCACCATCATGGCCTTCACTGTCGGTTCATCGTGCTACAGCCAAGCTTGTCCAAAACAGCACCCTGATGTGCCATCTCTTGTAGCACCTCTTTTTCGTCGTTGCTCAATGACCAAATGGAGATGAAGGCAAGGCGGCGACAGCTTCGGCCTTAGAGCATCGGTGGAATGCACGCACACACATAAGGACATACGGACATTGGAGCACCGGCCAACCCCTTCATCACCCTTGATATGCTCATGTTTTTCTTATGCTCGCTGTCTGCTGCGGCCGACGTGCTCCTGCATGACATGCTTGGCGTCAATGCGCCTTGCATGGAGTCCTGCTCGAGCGTGAACCACTCTTGCTCATTGTTGAGTACCATTGTTAGATTAGAAATATAGGATAGACTACGAAATATTCTGACTTGCCGTATACTCCAAGATGACCATGTACTCCTATATGTATGCCCACGAGGCTCAGGCAATACAATCAACTATTCCATCAAATCCCTCTCTACCTTCTAACAATCACCATGCCGGATCAGCCCCCCGGACAACCACATCGCCTCGCCACCATGGGTCCACGGCCCTAGCTCATGCTCTGCATCTTGTGCCTCCTGCCATCAGCCGTCTAGTCTGTATCGTCATCATCTGTGTCCTAGAAGTTCTCGCCCACATCATCATTAGGCATGCAGCCGCCTTCATAGAGAACATGCACAGAAGGAGTAGAGGCGACTGGGGACACACCACGTCGTGGGCACTCTGTACATGCTCGTGTGCATGCAGTGTGTGTGCTTTTCCATAGGTGCTAGCTCTAAGGCCGAGCCTGCGGTCGCCTTCGTCTCCCACTAGTCGTTGAGCAACGACGACAAAGAGGTGCTGCAAGATATGTGTAGGCGCCGTTGTGTGCGAGCTTCGCCGTAGCACGACGAACCGGACGTAGCCGCAGATGGCGCATGCCTCCATGCAGCCGAGTGTGTGCGCATGCATGTGTTATTCACGTGCATTCTGCGGCCTAGTGTGTGTGCATGCATGTGTTGTGTACGTCCGTTATGTGCTCTATGTTGTGCACGTGTGTGCATGAGTTAGTGCGTTGGTGGGTGTACATGTGTGGTTGCATGCATCCTGTACATGCGTGGCTGCTTGCGTGGTTATCAATATAAAATATCTTCAACTTAGCATCCTGATGTATCATCTCTAGTGGTTAGCGAACAGTTCATGTTCTTTTATTTGTTTATTCCTCTAACTGACATGTGGAACCACAAGGCAGAGAGAGGACATGTTGCACTAGGCGCCACATAGACTGTTTAACAGGTCAACAAGTGCCATACAGATAGGATACCGAGCTATACGATGAACCAATGACCGTACAATCATCACAACTCGTATTCAGTGACCATATTGAGCGTATTCTGAAGTCGGATGATCGTAGTGTGCTTCGGCCACAACTTCAGTGACCGCCGGTGTATTTATCTCATTTTACTATTCCTGTGTTTTAAGTTCCTACGAAGATAGACTTGTTCAGTTCAACCGCCTCCCTAGGTGTTTGGAGAGGAATTGGCCAGCGTGAGGCTGTTCTATAGGTGGGCAGGCGACAAAAAACAGGGGAAAACGCGCAAGGTTCCTTGCAGACGCTCCACAGCGAGATTCCTTGCTCCTTCTCGGTCACCGGGAATCTATGTTCTTCCACTCTTTTTTACGTGAGCTTTGTTCATCCTTTTGCCAGCATGCGAGACATCTAGCATCAAGGTGCACGTGTCATGCAAGAAAATGGAGATAATCAGATAAGGAGTGCATAATTGAGTCGTGCACTTCGATGGCACCTACTACGCAATATTTTTTCTCCTCGATGGCACGTGAATAGTGCACATACTCAACGACGGAGCACGAGATGGTAGCCATGACATGGTCAACCCTTTTTTGGAGAGAGTACGTACTAAATAACTTTGATGTGTCCCGTCAACTCGCAGAACAACGAGAAGCTTGCTTACTACACCTTCTCCCTCGCCAATGCGTGCACGGTGGCTCGCAGCACGAGGAGAAACTTTTGCTTACAAGCGATGGACGTGCATCAATTCATTTGGTGTCAGATTGCGAGAAGTACTACTATAGTACAATCATTATTGTTCAACTTCCGGAAGAGGCGAAGAGCCAAGCGCAAGGTCACCTACTAACCTTAGGCTAGCCATAGTGGGAGTAACATAAGTAGGAGTACCTCCTTTTTTATTCTAGAAACAACCACACGCGAATATTGGACGGTAGGAGCATAGCAACTGAATCAAATATCGAAACCAACCAATGAACTACTACTAATGGTGAGTGTTTGCTAGTATCATGTATTCTGGCTATCCATGTATATAGGGCTTAATGCGTTTTTTGAGACTAACTTTGGCCCTGTTTGGATCGATGGGTTAGAGTTAGTTTGAGCTAGTTGGGGTTCAAATAGCCCTAAAGTATCCAAACATAAGGGTTAAATTGGAGCAAGTTGCCCCAAACCCACCAAGAAAAATATCCCACCCAAGAGTCGCTAACATGTGATGAGTTAACCGACCTCAATAGACGGCAAAAACGCCAAACCGCCGCACTTTGAGAGAGACGAGAGTGAGAAGCGATACGGGCTGGTGGATTACTAGAGCTAGTTGTTGCACGCAAGCCAAGAAATATGGTGATAGCGTGGGTTAGCCATGTAGTATGATGTAACTACACTGGGCTGTCGTGTTTTGTACTCTTACGGTCTACTGTGGAGATGTTTGGTTGATTTTATATTTCTGAATAGTATAAAATATTATGAGTGCAGACGCTCTACCACGAGGTTCCTTGATCCTTCTCGGTCGTCGAGAATCTATGTTCTTCCACTTTTTTTGACGTGAGATTTGTTCATCCTTTTGCCAACACGCCACAACTCGCAGAATGACGAGAAGCTTGCTTACTATGCCTTCTCCCTCGCCAACGCGTGCGCGGTGGCTCGCGGCACGTGGAGAAACTTTTTCTTACAAGCGGTGGACGTGCAGCAGTTCATTTGTTGTCAGATTGCCAGAAGTACTACTGTAGTACCATCATTGTTGTTCGATTTCTAGAAGAGGCGAAGAGCCGAGTGCAAGGTCACCTACTAAGAGCAAGTACAATAGTGGGCTTATAGCTCGCTTACATGTCATTTTTTCCTATGTGATGTAGGGCGGAACCCTACGTGGACGATCTTTCACGTTGGAGCGGATCCTACGGTGAATCATGAAGAACACGCGGAAGAACAAGAGGGAAACACGGAGGAAACGAGAGAGAAATCACTAAACCGACAAGGGATCAATCACACAAATGCTAGATCACCGATCACAAGAGTGGCACAAGATTCAAGATCAACAAAGGACGATATAAACGGTAGCCGTTCTTCTCCGTGAGGAGGCCTTGAGGGGGTCCACCCTAGAAGGGGGTCTTGAATCCGCTTGGGGGATCTTCTCCGTAGAGGTCCTGATCTCCGAGGAGAAGTAGCCAAGTGGATGAGCAAAGGCTCTCACACAAGAATATGAACTAATCCAATGCTAACCTAGAAAGAGGAAAGGGAACAAGTATATATAGTCTCGGGGCGACGGGGTACAAGGGACAAGGCCCAGAGGCCCTACGCAGGGCAGGGGGGCCGGACGTCCGGGCGTCGGGCCGGATGTCCGGGCCTTCGCGAGGCGCCGGATGTCCGGGCTCTCGGCCGGATGTCCGGCTGGGCGACCGTTTCAGCCGAATCGGGAAAGGCGCCGGATTTCGGTGGGGTCCGGATTTCGGGCTGGTGGCGGATGTCCGGGTTTGGACGGCGGATGTCCGGGCCCTGGAGACTTGGGCATTTTGATGCATGTTGAGGTAGAAGCTCCAGGGGCCGGATGTCCGGGGTCAGGGCCGGATGTCCGGGGCCTAGAAGGGGATTTTGCTCGTTTCCGTTGGTTCTCGTCGTCCATGGACTTGGCGGCTTGTCCGTCTTCACGTGCATCCTCGGGAGGTTCCCCTTGACACCTAATCATGCATAGCATATCGGACTTAGGTAGTAGCCATGTCTCGAGTGGATCATATGTGATATCAATAAGGAAAGAGGTCACCTCGTTCTCGAGAGCTCTAGCTCTAGCTCGTGTCATGGGTCCTCTTGGCTCTTGATGAGACAGTTGTATGTCCATGGGGATGATCGTGGGATGCTCCGCATCATCCCCCCCCCTTGGGAGAGATCCGACCTCGGATCAAAAGCTTCATCTCCCTGGAATGGTCCGAGGTCCTTGACGTTGAAGATGTCGCTCACGTTGTATTTGTCTCGAGGTATGTCGATCTTGTAGGCGTTGTCGTTGTAGCGTGCTAGCACCTTGAAAGGTCCATCGGCTCGAGGGAGAAGCTTGGACTTGCGTTCTTTGGGGAAGCGGTCCTTGCGTAGGTGTAGCCACACTAGATCACCAATGTTGAAGATGATGGGTTGCTTGTTGGCGTTGAGCTTGTTTGCTTGACGTTGTACTTGGCGCTCAATGGTGTGCCTTGTATCTTCGTGCATCTTCTTGATGTAGCTTGCTCGTTCACTTGCATCCATGTTGGTGCGCTCTTGGAGAGGAAGAGGTAGAATGTCCAATGGGGACAACGGGTTGAAACCGTAGAGCGACCTCGAAGGGGACTTGCCGGTAGTTGAATGTCTTGCACGGTTGTAGGCGCACTCGGCGATGGGTAGACATGCTTCCCATTCCTTAATGTTCTTCTTGATCAAGACACGAAGTAGAGTGGATAGTGTGCGGTTCGTCACCTCCGTTTGGCCGTCGGTTTGAGGATGGTATGCCGAGGAGAACAAGAGCTTGATTCCGAGCTTGGCGCATAGGGTCTTCCAAAAGTAACTCGAGAACTTGACGTCACGATCGGAGACGATTGTCTTTGGTACGCCATGGAGTCGCAAGATTTCCCTACAAAAGAGATTGGCAACATGTGAAGCATCGTGTTGCAAGGTATGAAATGTGCCATCTTAGAAAATCTATCCACAACAACAAAGACGGAATCCTTGCCATTTTGAGTCCTAGGCAAACCAAGTACAAAATCCATACTAATGTCTTCCCATGGTTGATATGGAATAGGAAGAGGCATGTAAAGACCATGAGATTGAGCTTTAGACTTAGCTTTGCGACATGTATAGCATCGGTTGGTGAAGCGTGAGACGTCATGAACATCTTGGGCCAAAAGTAGTTGGTGGAGAGCGTGGCGAATGTCTTGTCGCGTCCAAAGTGTCCCATGAGTCCGCCTCCATGAGCCTCTTGCAAAAGGAGCAAACGAAGAGAAGACTCGGGAATGCAAAGTTTGTTAGCTCTCATAAGATAACCATCCTTGATGTAATATTGTTCCCGAGAAGTATGCGTCAGACACTTAGCATAAGGAGAAGCAAAAGATGGATCATGCTCATACAAGTCTTTTATATGCTCAAAACCAATAACATTCAACTCAAGTTGAGTGACAAGCATGCATATGCGTGAAAGCGCGTCGGCAACTACATTTTCTTTACCCTTAATATACTTGATCACGTAAGAAAAAGATTCAATGAATTCACTCCATTTGGCATGACGCTTGTTTAACTTAGTTTGACCTTTGAGGTACTTAAGCGTTTCATGATCGGTATGGATGACAAACTCGTGAGGTCTAAGGTAATGTTCCCAAACATGTAGCACGCGCACTAAAGCATACAACTCTTTGTCATAGATGGGATAATTAAGTTGAGCACCGGATAGTTTTTCACTAAAATAAGCAATGGCTCGTTTTTCTTGCATCAAAACTCCGCCAATTCCGGTACCACTTGCATCACAATGAACCTCAAAAGTTTTGTCAAAATTGGGCAAAGCAAGAATCGGAGCATGAGTAAGCAAAGATTTAAGCTCATCAAAAGCGGTTGATTGCAAAGTTCCCCAAACAAAGGGAGTATTCTTCTTGCTCAAAGCATGCAAAGGAGCGGCAATTGTGCTAAAATCTTTCACAAAGCGACGATAGAAACCCATAAGACCAAGAAAACTTCGCACTTGTTGCAAATTGGTGGGTTGGGGCCAAGTTTTAATTGCTTCAATTTTAGATTCATCAACATGGACACCCTTTGAGGAAACCACAAAACCCAAGAAAACCACTTTGTCAACTCCAAAAGTGCATTTTTTTAAGTTTGCATAAAGGCTTTCCTTGCGAAGAGTTTGCAACACAGATTTTACATGATCGATGTGCTCTTTCATGGTGTTGCTAAACACAAGAATGTCATCGAAGTAAACCACAACAAAGACTCCAATATAAGGACGAAGCACATGATGCATAAGACGTACAAAATTACCGGGACCTTCCGAAAGACCCATAGGCATCACTAACCATTCATATAAACCAAATTTGGTTTTGAAAGCAGTTTTCCATTCATCACCCTCTTGTATGCGGATTTGATAATAGCCACTTTTAAGGTCAATTTTTGAGAAAAAGTTGGCTCCGCTAAGTTCATCAAGCATGTCATCTAAACGAGGAATGGGATGCCTATAACGGACGGTGATCGCATTGATAGGTCTACAATCAGAACACAAGCGAAAACTTCCATCGGGCTTAGGCACAAGTATAACGGGAACGGCACAAGGGCTTAAGCTTTCACGTACATGACCGTTGTCGATTAGTTGTTGTACTTGCCGTTGAATCTCCTTGGTTTCTTCCAGATTGACTCGGTATGGAGCTTTGTTTGGTAGAGGCGCTCCGGGGATGAGGTCAATTCGATGCTCTATGCCTCGAAGAGGAGGTAGACCCGGAGGTAGCTCATCGGGGAAAACATCTTGAAATTCCTGCAAAAGAGATTGAAACACCAAA
Source organism: Aegilops bicornis (assembly GCA_021605145.1). NCBI lineage: Eukaryota > Viridiplantae > Streptophyta > Magnoliopsida > Poales > Poaceae > Aegilops > Aegilops bicornis. Next base: position 345,278,543 of record CM038674.1, on the reverse strand, counting down.
GGTAGCTCGTGAATGGTGTTAGCTTTTGGATCTCCATCCTTGCACACAAGGACAAAGTGCATCACAATCGATGGGTTCTCACACACTTCTCTCATCTCACTTTTGGTGGCAAATAGGGTGAGGTTTTTCTCTCTAGGCGAAGAGTCGCTCAAATTTGGCTTGTGGCTCTCACTCACGTTTGGGTGGAACAATTTCTCACTCTTTTCTCTATGATGTGTGGCTTGCTTGTCGGCTATCACTTGAGTAGGAGACATAGGTCGTAGCACATATTCCTTCCCTTTCATCTTGAAGCTATAGTGATTGGTGTGCCCATTGTGGATGACACCACGGTCGAATTGCCATGGTCGACCTAGAAGTAGGTGGCAAACGGTCATTGGGACCACATCACATTCCAACGTGTCTTCATAAGCACCAATTTTGAAGGAGACTTGGACCGTATGCTCGACTCGTATAGTGCCGAAGTCACTTAGCCATTGAACCTTGTAGGGTGCGGGTGCTTCCTCTTGACCAATTGGAGCTTGGAGCATAGTTCTTCACTTGCCAAGTTGTGGCAACTACCTCCATCGATGATGACCTTGATGGACCGGCCCATTGATGCCGGCTTTTGTGTGGAAGATGTGGCATCGTTGGTCTTCTTCTTGTTGATGTTGGAGAGTCAAGACCTTGGAGACAACGAGAGCGAGGCTCAAATCCTCATCACAAAAGACTTGGTCATCTTCATCTTCGTTCACTTGCCGGTGCATAGCCACTTGCTCAAGAGCTTCCATCTCCTCTTCACTCATGGAGTCATATGTGCCATCGTCGTTGAGGATCATGGTGCGCTTGTTGGTGCATTCAGATGACTTGTGGCCTCGGCCGCAAGTGAAACACTTGAAGGAGCTTGTCTTGATGGTCTCATCGGTCGGAGTAGAGGATGAAGCACGCGGCTTGAGGTTGCTTGTAGTAGGAGGAGGACGACTTGAACTTGTCGAAGTCTTCTTGCAACTTGACTTGTCGTCGTTTCTTGAAGAAGGTTTGGTTGATGTAGATGTTGGAGGAGTCGTTGAAGTTTGGTTGTTGGAGGAGCCGTAGGTCTTGGATGAGTACTTGGCGTACTTGAAGTCATCTTGCACTTGGCGTTCCGCCTTTGTAGCTTGATGCACGGGCTCAATGAGGGATGAGTATGGTTGGAAGTCGGCGATCTTCTTGATGGGATGATTGAGTCCATTTAAGAAACGTGCCATAGTTTGCTCATCGTCTTCCTTGACATTCGCTCGAATCATGGCTATCTCCATTTCCTTGTAGTATTCTTCAACACTCTTTTTTCCTTGCTTGAGTAGTTGGAGTTTCTTGAAGAGGTCGCGGTTGTAGTAGGTTGGCACAAAACGTGCTCGCATGACATCCTTCATTTGAGCCCAAGTGGTGATTGGAGGTTCACCTCTTGCTTGACGTCGTTCAATGATTTGTTCCCACCATATGAGCACATAGTCTTGGAACTCAAGTGATGATAGAGGCAAAGGTGTCCCGTCTTTCGATGAGATGTTGGTTTTCGCTTGGGAGGAAGTCGACTTTGTCGATCCGACTACGAACGTGCGAGGACGTCGCGCCTTAGCAATCGCTAAACCAACTTCGAGAGGTTATTGACCACGCCGAAGCACGATCAACCTGACCACGACGGTCTGTTTCCTGCGAGCAAACGAAGAACAAGCAAGAAACTGAGATTGCAATCTGGATATTGCGAATATAAGATGAAAGTTTTATTGATCAAGGTGGGGTTCTGTGACGCCTTTGTCTGGTCGTTGAACACAAACGAAATGCTGTGAAGTTGCAGCTATGGCGAACTTTTAATCTAAACAAAACCCAAGGTCTAAACGGTGCCCTAAGGGCTGTATATATGGAGGAAGAGGGGAATTTCGTGGCCCTTGGTGGAGGGTCCGAAATCAACCCTAACTCTTGTTTCCCCACACATACGGACTCTAAAACAGCCTATACTTAAGTATTTCGAAATTACATGGGCCTGGCCCAATAATAAGGTGACGCAGCACCTAGAATAGCCTATGGACGCATATTATGAAGTGGCATCTTGTATATTTCGTCCAAGGCCTCATGCACTCATTAGGGTGGCTTCAAAGTCCTGGAATCATCACTTGTAACTCCGTTCTTGTTCTCCTTGCGCATGCCAACATCTCCATGCTTGAACTTGCTCCAAGGTTCATCTTTCTTGTCCATGGTAGGCCCTTCATTTGTAAGCAAAACAAATGTATCCAATTTAGGCAGCATCATATTCTCATGAACATTGGAATCGTTACCAAGAAACGAAAGTACCGATAATTCAATTGGCGTCTTGTGAGCTCTAGTAATTGGTCCAAGATGTATAGCCATGAGGGGCTGTGGGTGTAACAATGGTATTGATGTCCTCATCATCCTCCCTTGTTGAAATGAAGTCGTCCTCGACGGAAGCTCATCTTCCTCACCCAAATAAGGCTTCAAATCTGCAATGTTAAAAGTGGGACTAACCCCAAAATCTGCAGGCAGCTCAAGTTTATATGCATTATCATTTATTTTCTCTAACACCTTAAATGGACCATCAAGACGTGGCATTAGCTTTGATTTGCGCCAATTTAGGAAACCTATCCTTACGCAAATGTAACCAAACAAGATCTCCGGTGCAAAGACAACATGTTTTCTACCCTTATCTCCGGCAAGTTTATATTTAGCATTCATACGCTCAATGTTTTCCTTAGTTAACTCATGCATTTTTAAAATCAATTCAGCACGTTCTTTAGCATCAAAATTAACCTTCTCCGAAGATGGAAGAGGCAACAAATCAATAGGTGCACGAGGTAGGAAGCCATACACAATTTCAAAAGGGCACATCTTAGTAGTAGAATGCAATGAACGATTATAAGCAAATTCAATATGAGGCAAGCATTCTTCCTACATTTTCTTATTATTCTTCAAAACAGCCCTAAGCATAGTAGACAATGTTCTATTGACTACTTCAGTTTGTCCATCTGTTTGGGGGTGACAAGTAGTACTAAAAGCAGTTTAGTCCCCAACTTAGCCCATAAACATCTCCAAAAGTGGCTAAGAAACTTAGTATCACGATCTGAAACAATAGTATTTGGCACACCATGCAAGCGAATAATTTCACGAAAGAACAAATCAGCAACATTAACATCATCGCTTTTATGACATGGTATAAAGTGTGCCATTTTCGAGAATCTATCCACGACAACAAATATGCTATCCCTCCCTTCTTTGTTCGAGGTAAACCTAAAACAAAGTCCATAGATATATCCTCCCAAGGAATACTAGGCACAGGCAAAGGCATATATAAACCATGAGGATTGAGTCGTGACTTAGCTTTTTGACAGTAGTGCAGCGAGCAACAAAACGCTCAACATCCCGTCTCATCTTTGGCCAAAAGAAATGTGTAGCAAGTATATCCTCTGTCTTTTTGACGCCAAAGTGTCCCATTAAGCCTCCTCCATGCGCCTCCTGCAACAACAAAAGACGAACAGAGCTAGCAGGAATGCATAGCTTGTTAGCACGGAACACAAAACCATCATTAATAACGAACTTGTTCCATGTTCTTCCTTCTTTACAATTCTGCATTACATCTTTAAAATCAGCATCATGCACATATTGATCTTTGATGGTCTCCAAACCAAATATTTTGAAGTCAAGTTGTGAAAGCATAGTATATCGACGAGACAAAGCATCAAGAATAACATTTTCTTTACCCTTCTTGTGTTTAATGACATAAGGGAAAGTCTCAATGAATTCAACCCATTTAGCATGTCTACGATTTCAGTTTAGCTTGACTTTTAATATGTTTCAAAGATTCATGATCAGAATGTATAACAAATTCTTTGGGCCATAAATAATGTTGCCATGTCTCTAAAGTCCGAACAAGAGCATATAATTTTTTGTCATAAGTAGAATAGTTCAGACTAGGCCCACTCAATTTTTCAGAAAAGTATGCAACAGGTTTGCCATCTTGTAATAACACACCTCCTAATCCAATTCCACTAGCATCACATTCAAGCTCAAAAGTCTTATTAAAGTCAGGAAGTTGGAGTAAAGGAGCATGTGTCAACTTATCTTTCAATACCGTGAAGGCTTCTTCCCATGCGGTACCCCAAACAAAAGGCACATCCTTCTTTGTAAGCTCATTGAGAGGTGCAGCAATGGTGCTAAAGTCTCTCACAAAACGCCTATAGAAACCAGCGAGTCCAAGAAAACTCCTCACTTGTGTGACCGTTTTGGGCTGCGGCCAACTCTCAATAGCTTCAATCTTGGCTTTATCAACTTCAATTCCCTGTGGAGTAACAACATAGCCAAGAAAAGATACTCGGTCGGTGCAAAAGGTGCACTTCCCAAGGTTACCAAACAAACGTGCATCACGTAGAGCATTAAAAACAGCACGTAAATGTTCCAAATGTTCTTCCAAAGATTTGCTATAAATCAGTATATCATCAAAGTAAACTACCACAAATCGTCCAATGAAAGCACGTAAAACTTCGTTCATTAATCTCATGAAAGTACTAGGTGCATTAGTTAACCCAAAAGGCATGACTAACCACTCATATAATCCAAACTTAGTTTTAAATGCTGTTTTCCATTCATCTCCCAATTTCATACGAATTTGATGGTATCCACTACATAAATCAACTTTGGAGAATATTGTAGAGCCACTCAATTCATCAAGCATATCATCTAGCCTAGGAATAGGATGACGATAACGAATAGTAATATTATTAATGCCTCTACAATCAACACACATACGCCGACGTACCATCCTTTTTAGGCACTAGTATAATAGGAACAGCACAAGGACTAAGAGATTCGCGTATATAACCTTTGTCGAGCAGCTCACGTACTTGACGCATAATCTCCTTCGTCTCCTCTGGATTGGTATGGTATGGTGCGCGGTTGGGTAGCGATGCACCGGAATTAAGTCAATTTGATGCTCAATCCCTCGAATAGGTGGTAATCCCGGTGGCACGTCTTGTGGGAAGACGTCAGCGAACTTCTGCAAAATGTTAGTGACAGCAGGGGGCAAAGAGGAAGGCACGTCCTCGAATGAAAATAATGCCTCTTTGCACACAAAAGCATAGCAAACAGATTTGCTAGAATCTAGCTCATCAATATCAGATTTGGTGGCAAATAAACATGCACTTTTCAGTTTAATTTCAGAAGCAACATTAGATGGTTTATTATTAGGCTTCATTTGTTGCTCAAATTCTTTTGCCACAATCTGATTTTCACTCTTATTTTTCTCCTGTTTTGCTTTATTAGCTCTATTAATATCATCTTTCAAAATGGAATCAGGAGTCATAGGAAGCAAAGTAATATTTTTATCCTTGTGAACAAGAGTATCTTGATTGTTTCTACCATGGTGTACAGAATTTTTATCAAATTGCCATGGTCTACCAAGTAATAAGGAACATGCTTGCATAGGTACCACATCACAATCAACATAATCAGCATATGTAGAGATACTAAAATACACACGAACAAAGACGTGTTACCTTAACCTTGCCGCTGTTGTTGAACCATTGGATGTAGTAAGGATGTGGATGTGGTCTTGTGGTGAGAGAAAGCTTCTCCACCATATCCATGCTAGCCAAGTTGTTGCAGCTACCTCCATCTATGATGACGCTAATAGAACGTTCCTTCACAACTCCCTTTGTATGGAACAAGTTATGTCTATGATTTTGCTCAGCTTGTGTAACCTTCACACTCAAAACACGTTGAGCAACTAAACATTCATACCACAAGATCTTCCGCAGCCATGTATTGCGTGTCATGATCGTAATCATCTCCACCGTGTTCTTCATGTGTAATAAGAGCCAAAGTCTCTTCATCATAGTCACTAAGCGGACTCATACCCACCATCCTCGTGAGCAATCATCACACGCTGAGATTTACATTCTCTCGCAAAATGTCCTCTTCCCTTACAACGACGACAAATAATATCACTTGTGTGCCCTGTTGACGCCATGGAAGAAGAAGAGCTCATGTAGGCCCAGGTGTGCTCTTGGCGGATAGTGGTGGTTGTGCACCTTTCTTGTATCACGGTTGGAGGTGGCAGTCGGAGGTGCCGGTGTAGTAGAACGTGTGGAAGTAGATGATGCACGTGGTGTCCATGATGAAGGTCGACCTGCAGAAAAGTTAGTTCGCACCAACGCCTGTCGATCCTGCACTTCACGTTCAGCTTTACAAGCAAGCTGGAATAATCGAGTGATATTATTATAATCCTTGTAGTCTAGAATGGTCTGAGTCTCTCTATTTAATCCACCTAGAAAACGTGCAAGCATAGCTTCATTCTCCTTAACAATACCACATCTAATCAAGCCAGTTTGTAATTCCTGATAATATTCTTCTACCGAATTTTTCCTTGTCTTAAGCGCTGCAATTTTTGAAGTAATTCACGTTGATAATATGGTGGAACCCAACGAGTACGCATAGCAGTTTTCAAAGCAGCCCAAGTAGCTGGAACAGGATATAATCTACAATGTTCGGACCACCAAACACATGCAAAGCTAGTGAAAGCACAAACAGCAATGAGAACACGTCTCTCCTCGTGATATTGTAAACATGTAAATCGTTGTTCAGTTTCTAACTCCCAAGTAAGATATATATCGTGAACATATCTACCCTCAAATGGTGGAATATTCAATTTCAGTTTAGGGAGATGGTCATGATCTCTCGTACTGAAGGGGAGCCCGAACATTGCCATTATTTGCATGTGGACGACCTGGTGGTTGTGGTGCCGGTGGTTGCACGTAGTTCGATGTTGATCAACCTCATCCTCGTAATCTCTCACATAATCATCCTCCCCACCGCAGCAGCAGGAGCCACGAAGTATCAACGGCAGCACCAAAGCAGCTTGGCCGGTGAAGAGGGACACGGGAAGCTCGGCGGAGGGCTGTTTCGCGATGTGTAGGTAGTCCTTGTTGTTGTAGTAGAGGTGCGTTAGGTGCCGCCGATGGTGGTGGTGGTAGACGCGCGAGCAATTCATTAAACTTGTTATCGAGCTTTGTTTCGAACGCCTTCTCAATGCCATCTATCTTCTCCATGGCCTCTTCAAATCTATTTAGCACATCGTCCACCTGCCCACTCATCATTTGTTGAAACTTATCATGTAGCGCTTTGTTTGTCATGTTCTCCTAGTCAGTCTCGTCGGCTTGTGATCCCTGCCATGGTTAGCAGCAATAGAAACACACAAGAATATGATTCGACAGACTACTAGGAAGTGGTGGTGGTTGTGTGGTGGGCAGTCACAAATCCGTCAAGCAAATCTCAAATTCTTACCGGTTCTTACCCAAAGAAAGCGGTGATCGGCAACCGATGTAGTCAAAACTCTCAAAGCTTGGATAGAGCGATTACTGGGGAGAGTCAAACGCATACGATGTAGATGTAGGTGGAGCTGGGAAGGCTTATAATATGGTAACAAAAAGGGTCAAGAATAATCAATTCAGTAGATGCAAAGTTGAATAAACGCTCAACGACGGTATCAGGTCGGGTCCTAGGCTAGACCGTGCTAGAGACGCGAGCCTAGAACACTAACAAAATCACGGGCGCTGCACTAAACAACGGAAAAGCACACTCGAATTTTTTTTTCGCTTTTTTTTTTTTTGCGAAAAATCACTATAATGGCGAGTGTCTCAAAACTCTTCCTGTGTCAAATCGACAGGATGGGCACGAAATTTTTTCGACCAATTTTTTTTTTTTTCCGACCGCCGGACCCAAAAAGCTGAAACGGGTCAAAAAACTTTCTATAATGGCGATCGCCTCAATACGCTTAGAAACACTTAAAAACAGGATAGCCAGAAATTTTTTCGACAAGTGCGTTTTCGAAAAATTTTGGGCCTAAACGGAGGGTGGTTTCCAGACTCTTTTTTTTCCGAAACCTACTCCGGCTAGGAAACACGAATCGGAAACTAGATGGATCTCGAAAACAAACCTAATATGAGAAGAACTCGGATTGGTGGTGGATATATGGTGGTGGTATATGGCAGCGGTGGTGGTAGCGGTGGTAGTATATGGATATGGATCGGTGGTGGTATATGGACACGGATTGGTGGTGGTATATGGATACGGATTCGAGCGGTGATGGTAGGTGGCGAGGCGATGATGATGGTGCGGTGGCGGCGTGACAACTTATGACCGTAACTCGAAACTCTAAAAGACTAGACGCTAAGACCAGCAACTAGACACGACGATGCAACCAAGAATTCAACAAAGCAAATCCCTAAAAAGATTATGCAAAGGCTCGATTGGTTCGGATATGATGAACTAACCCTAATTTTTTTGTGGCTTTTTCGTGGACTATAGGTATGAAGAACAGACTCGATCTAAACTACGGAAAACTGTAAAATCTCACCGAGCAACCTGAAAATCTGATACAAGTTGATAGAGGCAAAGGTGTCCCGCCTTCGATGAGATGTTGGTTTTCGCTTGGGAGGAAGTCGACTTTGACGATCCGACTACGAACGTCTCGAGGACGCCGCGCCTTAGCAATCGCTAAACCAACTCCGAGAGGTTATTGACCACGCCGAGCACGATCAACCTGACCACGAGGGTCTGCTTCCTGCGAGCAAACGAAGAACAAGCAAGAAACTGAGATTGCAATCTGGATATTGCGAATATAAGATGAAAGTTTTATTGATCAAGGTGGGGTTCTGTGGACGCCTTTGTCCGGTCGTTGAACACAAACGAAATGCACGCCAAGTTGCAGCTATGGCGAACTTTTAATCTAAACAAAACCAAAGGTCTAAACGGTGCCCTAAGGGCTGTATATATGGAGGAAGAGGGAATTTCGTGGCCCTTGGTGGAGGGGTCCAAATCAACCCTAACTCTTGTTTCCCCACACATACGGACTCTAAAAACAGCCTATACTTAAGTATTTCGAAATTACATGGGCCTGGCCCAATAATAAGGTGACGCAGCACCTAGAATAGCCTATGGACGCATATTATGAAGTGGCATCTTGTATATTTCGTCCAAGGCCTCATGCACTCATTAGGGTGGCTTCAAAGTCCTGGAATCATCACTTGTAACTCCGTTCTTGTTCTCCTTGCACATGCCAACATCTCCATGCTTGAACTTGCTCCAAGGTTCATCTTTCTTGTCCATGGTAGGCCCTTCATTTGTAAGCAAAACAAATGTATCCAATTTAGGCAGCATCATATTCTCATGAACATTGGAATCGTTACCAAGAAACGAAAGTACCTGATAATTCAATTGGCGTGCGCGAGCTCTAGTAATTGGTCCAGTATGTATAGCCGCAGGGGCTGTGGGTGTAACAATGGTATTGATGTCCTCATCAAGTGATGCCATAGCGATTTTCTTCGCTTCATCGTAGTTGTGCAACCGGAAGATTTTGTCAACCTTCAATGCCCATGAGAGGTAGTCTTCGGGGTCATTGCTTCTATTGAACTTGGGCATGGTGAATTTTAGCTTGTCCGTAGCGTTGCTCTTCATTGTGTTGTTGACGATGTTGATGATGACGTCCTTGACGTGGATTGTAGTCGTCTTCATGTTGCTCTTGGCGTGGAGGAAGACCATGGTCAACTTGCTCTTGTTGTACTTGAGGTTGAGGTGGAGCTTGACGAGCTTGTGGAGGAGCTTGAGGAACTTGACGTTGTACATGAGGTTGGTAGTTCCTCTCATGGATTTCTTCTCGAAGGGCTTCCTCTTGATTGCGCCGTTCGCGATTGCGGTTGGCGAAGGCTCTACTTGATTCTTGAAGGGCACGTTGCGCCTCAAGAGCTTGCGCCTCACGTTGTTGTTGTTGAAGACGTTGAGCCTTGGCGTCTTGTTCGTCTTGGTGAAGACGTGCTCGTTCTTCCTCTTGTTGGCGACGAAGACGTTGTCGTTCTTGAGCTTGAGCAAAAGCCTCTTGGTTAGATTGAGGACGAGGAACTTGATCATTAACTTGCTCTTGTGAATGCTTGTCATGTAGCGGGTTGCGAGATGCATGACGGTCTTGACGAGCGGCACGACGAAGAGTGTTCGATGTAGGTGTACTTGAGTCGTAGAAGGTGTCGTCGGAGGTCGACTCGAGCGGCCCATCTTGATGACGAAGAAGTTGAATGATGCCGGTTTCTCATCAACGCGCGGATCTCGTCCATTCTTGCATCATTCTCTTGCTTGTGAGCCTCGAACTTGTTGTCAAAGTAGTCTCTTGTACGTTGCTCGGAGAGTCGCAAGTCGGTGGCGAGGTTATCGATTCGATGCCGCTCATTGCTTGTTGTTCTTGGTGCAACGTCACAGCACCAAAGAGGTGGCTCTTGGTGACGTAAGATGACATGTCGTCGTCTTGCTGGATGAAGAGTGGGTTGGTAGAAGAACTTGGCCTATCCATCATTCCAAACAAAATGTGAGTGGTAGAACGGAAAAGAACTTATACCAATGTACCTTTGACCGATGTTGAAGGTGAATCAAGTTCACTCAAATGCGGACAATGAAATAGCACTCTTGGTACCGATTCTTGTCGGTTCTCACACCTACACAAGTAAAAGCTTATGGTGGAGCTCGGTTAGGATGGTGGCACAAAATTTGATGCAATTGTAAGTGAGACTCAATAAAGTTGGAAATGATTCACAAATTTGCAAATGCAACAAGTAGACCACTAGCAAGATAAGGTACACGGAAACACACACGCAAAAGATAATATGGGGTTATGCAACCAAGGATAAGCCAAAATGTGGAATTCACCAAGATGCTCTTGTTGCACAACACTAGAGAGACGCTAGCACGATTGCACAATAGGCGGATACGAACTTGTGCACAACCTACTAAGCAAAATGCAACGACTTCTACCCAAGTATGCTATATGTATGGTGTTTCGATGTGCTGATCCAAGGTGATCAAGTATGACAATCTTAATGTTGTATGATGCTATGGTTCTTGTTCGTAAGCTCTTTGCTTATCTTTTTCTCTTTGCTTAAAAGCTTGATTGGCTCTTTCTCTTTTGAGCTCTTTTCTCATGCAAAACTTCACGAACCAAGATAGCAATTGTGTATGCGATGACAACTTTGTGACACACAAGTTGATGGTAAGATATGCACCACTTTGGTATGGTATGTATGCTATGGAGTATGATCACTAATGTGCACAAGTCACGCTGCGGCAATACTCAATGGCTAGTCTCGATGGGTAAGCAACGCGAAAGATGGGCTATGATGGTTATCAATGCAATTGCAAGTAATGTCAAAGGTGTCGATGATGTTACCGTCCTTGGCGAAGATTACCGGTGGTGATGTTGATGTTGAACCGTATCTAGGTAGCCGAAACACAAAAGGATACGGAAAGCCACAACTCAAATTCTCAAGGGAAAAGTTGGCAACATTGTCGGAATTGGAAGTGGGAAAGGTGGAAGTGTATGTGGGCACGGGACAAAATTTGGCGAAAGTTAGGCGGTGATCGGGGTGGTGGAAAGGATTGTTGTTACCAGGGGCCGGAAATCCGGGCTGGAAGCCGGATGTCCGGGGCGCCGGATGTCCGGGCTGCTCGGGCCGGATGTCCGGGATGCCGGATGTCCGGGCTGGTCGGGCCAGATGTCCGGGCTCGATGAACACCGCGGGGAAAAGGTCAAATCCGGTCAAAATTTGGGCGATTTTGTGGATGGAAATTATGGAAAAGATGGGGGAATGCTAGATCTACCTGCAACACGCGAAATCCACGGATCAAATCCAACAAAACTTCATCACACGAACAAATCACAAAAAAAAAGTTGGGGCTATTTTTGTGGGGAATTTTCGGAATTAGGACAAAAACAACAAAATCAAGCTAGAAAAGAGGGGTAGGGGCTCCAATAACGTGATCAACGTGGCTCATGATACCATAAATGATGTAGGGCGGAACCCTACGTGGACGATCTTTCACGTTGGAGCGGATCCTACGGTGAATCACGAAGAACACGCGGAAGAACAAGAGGGAAACACGGAGGAAACGAGAGAGAAATCACTAAACCGACAAGGGATCAATCACACAAATGCTAGATCACCGATCACATAGAGTGGCACAAGATTCAAGATCAACAAAGGACGATACAAACGGTAGCCGTTCTTCTCCGTGAGGAGGCCTTGAGGGGGGTCCACCCTAGAAGGGGGTCTTGAATCCGCTTGGGGGATCTTCTCCGTAGAGGTCCCGATCTCCGAGGAGAAGTAGCCAAGTGGATGAGCAAAGGCTCTCACACAAGAATATGAGCTAATCCAATGCTAACCTAGAAAGAGGAAAGGGAACAAGTATATATAGTCTCGGGGCGAAGGGGTACAAGGGACAAGGCCCTGAGGCACTGCGCGCAGGCAGGGGGGGCCGGACGTCCGGGCGTCGGGCCGGATGTCCGGGCCTTCGTGAGGCGCCGGATGTCTGGGCTCTCAGCCCGGATGTCCGGCTGGGCGACCATTTCAAATTAATCGGGAAAGGGCGCGGATTTCGGGTCAGGTGGCGGATGTCCGGTTTGACGCCGGATGTCCGCCCTGAGACTTGGGCATTTTGATGCATGTTGAGGTAGAAGCTCCAGGCGGATGTCCGGGTCGTGGCCGATGTCCGGGGCCCGAAGGGATTTTGCTCGTTCCGTTGGTTCTCTTCGTCCATGGACTTGGCGGCTTGTCCGTCTTCACGTGCATCCTCGGGAGGTTCCTTGACACCTAATCATGCATAGCATATCGGACTTAGGTAGTAGCCATGTCTCGAGTGGATCATATGTGATATCAATAAGGAAAGAGGTCACCTCGTTCTCGAGAGCTCTAGCTCTAGCTCGTGTCATGGGTCCTCTTGGCTCTTGATGAGACGGTTGTATGTCCATGGGGATGATCGTGGGATGCTCCGCATCACTATGTGGAGGAGAGAGATGTGAAAAAGTAAGGGGAGTGGGCTCTCATGCAAGAGCCTAGCTATATACTCATTCCTAGGTAAATGCAATAAATGTGAAGAAAGAGATAGAGAGAAGATGGAAAAAAGTACTAATGTAATAGCCAACCTTATAGCCCATACTATTGTATGAGTGCATATAGATGATGGCTGTAGATGACATGGCGGTTCCTTGTAGCCATCAGTTGGATATATTATTAACCATGCTAAAGCTAGTCATAGTGGGCAGTAATTTACACTAGTAATATATGCATGTTACTAGTTTATGTTACTACCATCATAGTGGGTAGTAACATAAATGTAGTGTCATGCAAGCCTTCATTTATTATGTTGTAGACTCATTTTGCATTGGTGTGCGTTATGTTACGGTAACATATTATGTTACTACAAACACCTCTCTCCTCATTAACTCCATGCCACATAACCATATATGTCTTGGGATGCGTTCTATTCAAAAAACCTTCGATTACCATGTGCTCAGAAAACAAAAAATGTCAAAAATTACAAAACAAAGAACTCGATGTTAACTAGATGGATGGGTCACTGCAAAGGTTTATAATAAACCTTTGTAGTAACCCATCCCTCTAGTTAACATCGAGTCCACTTCCCATCCGGTCACCCATCTCCTGACTACACTAGCCTCAGCACAGTTAACTTGAGAGTTTTGTTAGATGAGCTATCCATAGGGAAGTTGGTCCTTGCTAATATAGGGTGGCTCTTCGTATCCTTTATGGCGTACCCGAATGAACGCATGTTGCCGCCCAATAGCCAATGCCACGTCCCCTGCGAATGTAGAAGCTTCCCTCCCTCGCCTAGCTGGTTCGCACGTTTTCCCTTGTTTTTAGCCGCCTTCCCACCTATAGAACCGCCTCGCGCTGGCCAATTCCTCTCCAAACACCTAGGGAGGCGGCTGCACCGAACAAGTCTAACTTGTTTCTAGTGGGTACATTGACATGGCACCGAAAGGGTGTGATAGCTGACACTGGCTAAATAATTGACTACTACCACATTGGCATACATGAGCATGGGGCCCACTTGTCAGAGTGCTGGATGGAGGAAGGAACGCAAGACAAAATGGAGCGCGGAAGGGTGTGAACCGATTGGCTCACGTGTGATGACCACTGGAGCAATCCACTCAGATTGTACTACGTTAAAAAATTCATGCAAACACGGCTGGTTATACTGTGAGTAGATGACCATGCGCTTGGCTCTTCACCTCTTCCGAAAGTCGAACAATGATGATAGTAGTACTGTATAGATACTTCTGGCAATCTAAAACCAAATGAACTGTTGCACGTCCACCGCATGTTCTAAGCGCACTATCGTAAGCAAAAGCTTCTCCTCATCCTACGAGCCACCACCCGCGCGTGAGCGAGTACTTGTTATTTGTGTGCAGGTGTTGTTTAGGTAGTGTTGCTTGGTTCTCCTACTGGTTCGATAACCATGGTCTCGTCACTGAGGGAAATAGCTACCGTCGCTGTGCTGCATCATCCCTTCCTCTTTGGGGAAATACTGACGTAGTCTAGCAGACATCATATTTCTTCTTCGAATCTTTGGTTTAGTTAGGCCAACTAGATCGGTTTTTCTTGCCATGGGAAGAGATGCTTTGTGATGGGTTCGATCTTACAGTGCTTGATCCCAGTGACAGAAGGGGTGCCGACACGTATGTATCGTTGCTATTAAGGATAACAAGATGGGGTCTATTTCTACATAAACAGATCTTGTCTACATCATGTCATCGTTCTCATTGCATTACTCTGTTTCTCCATGAACTTAATACACTAGATGCATGCTGGATAGCGGTCGATGTGTGGAGTAATAGTAGTAGATGCAGGCAGGAGTTGGTCTACTAATCTTGGATGTGATGCATATATAATGATCATTGCATGGATATCGTCATAATTATTTGAAGTTCTATCAATTGCCCAACAGTAATTTGTTTACCCACCGTATGCTATTTTTATCGAGAGAAGCCACTAGTGAAATCTACGACCCCAGGGTCTCTTCTTTATTATATTTGCCTTCATGATCTATTTTTATATGCTTTTATTTTATTGATCCAAAAATACAAAAATACCTTGCTGCAATTTATTATTATTTATTTTATCTCTTGTTCCCGCGAGATCTATTTATCCAATCTAATACAATTGTACCTATCTTTTTACCCGTGAGGGATTGACAACCCCTCTCTTACGTCGGGTTGCAAGTATTTGTTCTTTGTGTGCAGGAGCTGTTTACGTGATGTTGCGTGGTTCTCCTACTGGTTCGATAACCTTGATCTCATCACTGAGAGAAATACCTACCGTAGCTGTGTTGCATCATCCCTTCCTCTTTGGGGAAATACTGACGTAGTTCAAGCCGCATCGAAAGGAATATCTGGCACCATTGCCAGGGAGACATAATCAACATCTACCAGGTTCCTAATCACAAACCTCACCTCCTTGCAATTTACATTATTTGTCATTTGCCTCTTGTTTTCCTCTCCCCCACTTCACTAACATTTGTTGTTTTATTCGCCCTCTTTTTCGTTCACTGTTTTCTCTCAGATCTGTTTTGTGTGTTCTTGTTTGCATAGTCATGATGCCTCAAAGAAAATATTATGATGTTCCTTACCCCCAATATTTTGCTTGAAATTGAGAAAAACACTAAGGAATATATGACTACACAGTTTGAGCACAATAATATTTTACCGAAGAACTTAAGGAGCACTCCGTTGTCCTAGTTGCTATAACAAAACAGCTTGATGATATTAGTAAAGAAGTTTGCAATCTCCAATCTAACTATGATTTTGCTGAAAGTTTGCTAGGCAAAATATACGATGCACAAGCTACCCTAGTAAATCAAATGACTGCTAAACCAATCTTGTTAGAAGATGAAAATGATGAAGATCTTAAAATGATTGGTGTTTCTTCTATTGATTCTTTGTTTAGTAAAATTAAGATTGATGAAAAAGGTATTGAAGAAGAGTCAACTTTAGTTAGAAGGCGTCCCGATAATTCGGAGGTGAAAATCTTCTTGAGAAAAATGATAAAAGTGGGTTTAAAGAGGTCAAAACTTTAACTAGCGATGTGCCCACTCTTTTGGATTACAAACAATTTAATTATGATAATTGCTCTTTGATTGATTGTATTTCTTTGTTGCAGTCCATGATAAATTCACCCCATGCTTATGAACAAAATAATGCTTTTACTAAACATATTGTTGATGCTATGATGAAAGCTTTGGAAGAAGAGTTGGAATTAGATATTTCAATTCCTAGAAAATTATACATGATGAATGGGAACCTACTATCAAAGTCATTATTAGAAATTATGAGTGGTTTGCTTTATGTGAATTGGGTGCTAGTGTTTCTACAATTCCGAAATCTTTATGTGATGTGCTTGGTCTTACCGATATTGAAGAATGTTCCTTAAATTTGCACTTGGCGGATTCTACTATTAAAATGCCTATGAGAAGAATTAATGATGTTCTTATTCTTGAAAATAGGAATTATGTGCTCATAGATTTTATTGTTCTTGATATTGATTGCAATCCGTCTTGTCCAATTATACTTGGTAGACTATTTTTACGTACTATTGGTGCCGTGATTGATATGAAAGAAGGCAATATTAAATTTCAATTTCCACTAAGGAAGGGTATGGAACGCTTCCCTAGAACAAGAATCAGGCCACCATATGAATCAATCATGAGGGCATCTTATTGATCTAGAAATAAAGATGACAATACTTAGATCCTTGCGTTATGCCTAGCTAGGGGCGTAAAACGATAGCGCTTGTTGTGAGGCAACCCAATGAATAAAATTTATTTTTGTCTCTTTCTTTCTGTTCTTGAGTGTTTGCACAATTATGCTACTGTTATGATTGTGTTTTTTGTGTTTTAATTAGTGTGTGTGCCAAGCAAAGCCTTTGGGATCATGTTGGGTGATAGTTGATTTGATCTTGCTGAAAAACAGAAACTTTTGCACTCACGAAAATAATTCTCATTTTTAACAGAAGCATGATAAAATACTGATTATTTTTGCAGAAGATTACTGTACAAATTTCTCATGTTTTCCTAATTTTTCAGAATTTTTGGAGTTACATAAGTATTCAAAATATTCAGATTGCTACAGACTGTCCTGTTTTTTACACATTCTGTTTTCTTTGCGCTGTGTGCTTATTTTCATTAATCTATGGACTCTTACTAGGGGTTTGAGCCATAGCAAAGTTGGAATACAGTAGATATAATGCAAAAATAAAATATGAACGGGTTTGCAACATTACTTATAGTAGTGATTTGCTTTCTTATACTAACGGATCTCACGAAGGTTTTGTTGAGTTTTGTGTGATTGAAGTTTTCAAGTTTTGGGTGATATTATGATGGATGAAGGAATAAGGAGTAAGAAGAGCCTAAGCTTGGGGACGCCCAGGGCATCCCGAGCTATTATCTAAAGAGAAGCAAGCAATTAATCTTGGGGATGCCCGAGTGGCATCCCCTCTTTCTTCTAATGACCATCAGTATTTTACTTGGAGCTATATTTTTATTCGTCACATATCATGAGTTTTGCTTGGAGCGTCTTGTATGATATGAGTCTTTGCGTGTTTTGCTTTTTATTTTTAGTTATAAATCCTTGTTGGACACACCTATTTGAGAGAGACAAAATTATGCTATGACTTGTTAAAATTGCTCTCTATGCTTCACTTAAATCTTTATGAGCTATGGAATTGCTCTAGTGCTTCACTTATATCTTTTTGAGCATGGTGTGCTTTAGTATTTTTGAAGAAATGCTCTCATGCTTCACTTAGATTTATTTGAGAGTTAGTAAAAAAATTAAGAAATTCTCGCTTGCTTCACTTAAATTATTTTGAGATTAGAAAAAATTTATGCTGATGTTCTTCACTTAGATTTGTTTGAGCTATCAAAAGCAACATATGAAATTAGTCCCAAAGTGATAGATATTCAAGAAGGACATAATAAAAACTTTCATGAAGATCATTGGACAAAATAAACTTGATTCCTTGTAATAGTTTTGCGATATGTGGATATAATATGTGAGTCATGTTGATGAGTAATTGTGCTTTAGTAAGAATATTGATGTTAACGTTTGTGATTCCCTATGCAAGCGCGAAAGTCAATAGTTATGCTATGAAGTTACATCTTACTTATGGTGCATTATTCGGTGTTAGTTATGCTTAATGCTCGCTTAGGAGATTTTTCATTTCTTGGTTGGATGCTTCTCACTATTTTGCTAGCCTTCATTTGCACTAAGTATGATCACTACTGGTGCAACCAAAATCCTTAAACGAGTTTTGCCACATGAGTCCACTATACCTACCTATATGCGGTATACGTTTGCCGTTCTAAGCAAATTTGTATGTGCCATCTCTAATTTTCAAAATAAATTTCTCTTTTGTTTACTCGTACCGCTCATGAAACGGTAGGGGGTGGCTGATATATTTCCATGCTAGATGTGTTATTCTCAAGATGAGTGTTTATTCACTTGTCATTGCACGAGAGTATGGCAAAGGTATTAGGGATGCCCAGTCCCGAAATGAAAAATGAATTTACTTTATGTTGTCAAATAATAAATTCCTTGGAAAGTGTTGGTATGGAAGGCACCCGTGAATATGGCTAGCCATGGAAAGTGAAAGTATGGTTGAAAAAGGAATAAACTTTATTTTCTGTTTGGGAACTGCCTATGATATATCCACCATGGAAAGTATTGAGCACTACTCGATCATTCTCGTTGACAGGAAAAGCATGCCACTCAAAATGTTTTTATCTCTATCTTATACGCTTTCAGCTCTGGCACCTCTACAAATCCCTACTTCCCTCCACGAAGGGCCTTTCTTTTACTTTATGCATTTTTTATTTTTACTCGAGTCTCCATCTTCTCTTATAAAGCACCAACTAAGGGGCACTATGATCGTACTTGAGCATTGGTTGTAGCTAATATGCGAGTATGTTTCACGAATGGATTAATGATTGAGCATAATGGGCTAGGGATAACTTGCTTTAGTATTGATATTTTGGAAGACATGGTTGCTTGATGATATGCTTGAGTATTGAAATCTTCATGTCAAAACTAGAATATTGCTTTGAATCATATAAAAGTCCAAATGTCCATGCTACAACGAAAAGAATATGTGATGAACATGCTAGGCAGCATTCCACATCAAAAATTCTGTTTTTGTAATTGACCTACTCGAGGACGAGCAGGAATTAAGCTTGGGGATGCTGATACGTCTCCAACGTATCTATAATTTTTTATTGTTCTATGTTGTTATATTATCGATCTTGGATGTTTTACAATCATTTTGTAGCAACTTTATATCATTTTTTGGGACTAACCTATTGACATAGTGCCTAGTGCTAGTTGCTGTTTTTTGCTTGTTTTTTTACTTCACAGGAAATCAATACCAAACAGAATCCAAACACTGCAAAAACATTTGGTGATTTTTTCTGGACCAGAAGACACCTGTTGGGCCAAGAAAGTACCTGAGGGGAGCTTCGAGGGGAGCACAACCCACCAGGGTGCACCTGGGGGCCCAGGCGCGCCCAGGTGGATTGTGCCCACCTCGGTAGCCTCCCGCACCGCCTCTTTGCTCTATAAATACCCCAATATTCCAGAAACCCTACGGGAGTTGGCGAAAATCAATTCCAGCCTCCGCAAGTTCCTGAACCACCAGATCCAATCTAGACACCATCACAGAGGGGTTCATCATCCTCATTGGTGCCTCTCCAATGATGCGTGAGTAGTTCATTGTAGACCTACGGGTCAGTAGTTAGTAGCTAGATGGCTTCCTCTCTCTCTTTTGATTCTCAATACAATGGTCTCTCGGAGATCTATGTGATGTAAGTCTTTTTGCAATGTGTTTGTTGGGATCCGATGAACTTTGAGTTTATGATCAGATCTATGTTTTATCCATGAAAGTTATTTGAGTTTTTTGATCTCTTATATGCATGATTACTTATAGCCTCGTATTTCTTCTTTGAATCTTTGGTTTAGTTAGGCTAACTAGATCGATTTTTCTTGCCATGAGAAGAGGTGCTTTGTGATGGGTTCGATCTTACTGTGCTTGATCCTAGTGACAGAAGAGGAACCAACACGTATGTATCATTGCTATTAAGGATGACTAGATGGGGTCTATTTCTACATAAATAGATCTTGTCTACATCATGTCATCGTTCTTACTGCATTACTCCGTTTCTCCATGAACTTAATACACTAGATGCATGCTGGATAGCGGTCGATGTGTGGAGTAATAGTAGTAGATGCAGGCAGGAGTCGGTCTACTAATCTTGGACGTGATGCCTATATAATGATCATTGCCTAGAGAACGTCATGATTATTTGAAGTTCTATCAATTGCCCAGCCGTAATTTGTTTACCCACCATATGCTATTTTTCTCGAGAGAAGCCACTAGTGAAATCAACGGGCCCTGGGTCTCTTCTTTATTATATTTGCCTTCGCGATCTATTTATATTTGCTTTTATTTTCAGATGTATTAATACAAAAATACCTTGCTGCAATTTAATTATTATTTATTTTATCTCACGTTCCCGCGAGATCTATTTATCCAATCTACTATAATTTTACCTATCTTTGTACCCATGAGGGATTGACAACCCCTCTGTTACGTCGGGTTGCAGGTATTTGTTCTTTGTGTGCAATAGTTGTTTACGTGGTGTTGCATGGCTCTCCTACTGTGATGTAGGGCGGCACCCTAATCGGAGATCTTTCACGTTTGGAGGGGATCCTACGAGGGAAACACGACGAACAAGCGAAAGAACACGGGGAAACACACACGCAAGAGGAACACTAAACCGACAAGTATCGATCACACAAGGGCTAGATCATCAAACACAAGGTAGCACAAGATTCAAAATCAACAAAGGAAAGATACACGAGTAGCCGTTCTTCTCCGAGAGGAGGTCTTGATGGGGTCCACCCTAGAAGGGGGTCTTGAATCCGCTTGGGGGATCTTCTCCGAAGAGGTCCTGAGCTCCAAGGAGAAGTAACCAAGTGGATGAGCAAGGCTCTCACACAAACATGAGCTAAACCAATGCTAACCCTAGAAAGGTGGGGAAGAAAGAGTATATATAGTCTAGGGGACGAAGGGGTACAAGGGCTGCGGCCCCAAATGAAGTCAACACACAGGCGTCGAACGTCTGGAGGTCACCGGTCGTCCGGAGGCTCGAGAGGGTCCGGACGTCCGGAGGCCTTCGGACGTCCGTAAATTCGGCTCGGGCGCACATCGGTCGGACGTCTGGAGGCTTTCAGACGTCCGTAGTTTCGGTTCGGGCATGCGTCGGTCGGACGTCCGGAGGCTTTCGGACGTCCGTAGATTCCATTCGGTGCCCATCTGCCGGACGTCCAGGGCGTCGGTCGTCCGTGGCTCGAGTTCGCCGGACGTCGGACGTGGTCGGACGTCCGATGCCTGTAACTGCAGATCCTTTCTTCTTCTTCTTCAACATGCTTGGGGTCCTCTTCGTCTTGGCTCTTGGAGGTAGTTGTTCCTTGGCTTATCTCCATGTACCTGATTATACATAGGGTTTCTGAATGAGGTAGTAGCCAAGTCTCGTGAGTAGGAGGAGGGAGTTCGGAGAGGAGCGAGTTCACCTTATCTTCGATAGCCTTAGCTCGGCTCGCGTCATGGGTCCACGTGGTATTGAGGAAGATGTCAGTGCGTCCATGGGGATGAATGAGGGATGCTCCGCATCATCTCCCCCCCTCCCCCCTTGAGAGAGATCCGACCTCGGATCAAAAGCTCCATCTCCATAGTATGGTGCGAGGTCCTTGACATTGAAGATGTCGCTCACATTGTACTTGTCTCGAGGTAGGTCGATCTTGTAGGCGTTGTCGTTGTAGCGTGCTAGCACCTTGAAAGGTCCATCGGCTCTAGGAAGAAGCTTGGACTTTCGTTCTTTGGGGAAGCGGTCCTTAACGTGTAGCCACACTAGATCACCAATGTTGAAGACCATGGGTTGCTTGTTGACGTTGAGCTTGGTCGCTAGTCGTTGTACTTGGCGCTCGATGGTTTGTCTTGTATCCTCATGCATCTTCTTGATGTAGCTTGCCCATGTACTCGCATCCATGTTGGTGCGCTCTTGTAGAGCAAGAGGTAGAATGTCCAATGGGGACAACGGGTTGAAGCCGTAGACGACCTCGAAGGGGGACTTGCCGGTAGTCGAATGTCTTGCACGGTTGTAGGCGTACTCGGTGATGGGTAGACATGCTTCCCACTCCTTGATGTTCTTCGTGATCAAGACACGAAGTAGAGTGGATAGTGTGCGGTTCGTCACCTCCGTTTGGCCGTAGGTTTGAGGATGGTATGCGGATGAGAACAAGAGCTTGATTCCGAGCTTGGCGCATAGGGTCTTCCAAAAGTAACTCAAGAACTTGACGTCACGATCAGAGACGATTGTCTTTGGTATTCCATGGAGTCGCAAGATTTCCCTACGAAAGAGATTTGCAATATGTGAAGCATCGTCTATCTTGTTGCAAGGAATGAAATGTGCCATCTTAGAAAATCTATGCACAACAACAAACACGGAATCCTTTCCATTTTGAGTTCTAGGCAAACCAAGTACAAAATCCATGCTAATGTCTTCCCAAGGTTGATAAGGGATAGGAAGAGGCATGTAAAGACCATGAGATTGAGCTTTAGACTTAGCTTTGCGGCATGTAGGGCATCGGTTGGTGAAGCGTGAGACGTCGCGGAACATCTTGGGCCAAAAGTAGTTCTTGGAGAGCGTGGCGAATGTCTTGTCGCATCCAAAGTGTCCCATGAGTCCGCCTCCATGAGCCTCTTGCAAAAGGAGCAAACAAAGAGAAGACTAGGAATGCATAGTTTGTTAGCTCTCATAAGATAAGCATCCTTGATGTAATATTGTTCCCAAGAAGTATGCGTCAAACACTTAGCATAAGGAATAGCAAAAGATGGGTCGTTAGCATACAATTCTTTTATGTGCTCAAAGCCAATAACATTCAACTCAAGTTTAGTGAAAAGCGTGCATATGCGTGAAAGTGCATCGGCAACTACATTTTCTTTACTCTTAATGTACTTGATGACATAAGGAAAAGATTCAATAAATTCACTCCATTTGTCATGACGCTTGTTCAACTTAGTTTGGCCTTTTAAGTACTTAAGCGTTTCATGATCGGTATGGATGACAAACTCACGCGGTCTAAGGTAATGTTCCCAAACATGTAGGACACACACTAAAGCATACAATTCTTTGTCATAGATGGGATAGTTAAGTTGAGCACTGGAGAGTTTTTCACTAAAATAAGCAATGGCTCGTTTTTCTTGCATCAAAACTCCACCAATTCCGGTACCACTTCCATCACAATGAACCTCAAAAGTTTTGTCAATATTGGGCAAAGCAAGAATCGGAGCATGAGTAAGAAAAGACTTGAGCTCATGAAAAGCGGTTGATTGCAAAGTTCCCCAAACAAAGGGAGTATTCTTCTTACTCAAAGCATGCAAAGGAGCGGCAATTGTGCTAAAATCTTTCACAAAGCGACGATAAAAACCCGCAAGACCAAGAAAGCTACGCACTTGTTGCAAATTGGTGGGTTGGGGCCTAGTTTTAATTGCTTCAATTTTAGATTCATCAACATAGACACCCTTTGAGGATACTACAAAACCCAAGAAAACCACTTTGTCAACACCAAATTTGCATTTTTTTTCATGTTGGCATAAAGACTTTCTCATGAAGGGTTTGCAAAACAGCCCTAACATGATTAAGATGTTCTTTCATGGTTTTACTAAACACAAGAATATCGTCAAGTAAACCACAACAAAGACTCCAATGTAAGGGCGAAGCACATGATGCATAAGACGCATTTAAAGTACCGGAGCCTCCGATAGACCCATAGGCATCACTAACCACTCATATAAACCAAATTTGGTTTTGAAAGCAGTTTTCCATTCATCACCCTCTTGTATGCGGATTTGATAATAGCCACTTTTAAGATCAATTTTTTAGAAAAAGTTGGCTCCACTAAGTTCATCAAGCATATCATCTAAGCGAGGAATGGGATGCCTATAGCTTAACGGTAATAGCATTTATAGGTCTACAATCGGAACACAAGCGGAAACTTCCATCGGGTTTAGGCACAAGTATAACGGGAACGGCACAAGGACTTAGGCTTTCACGTACATGACCGTTGTCGATGAGTTGTTGTACTTGCCGTTGAATCTCCTTGGTTTCTTCGGGATTGACTCGGTATGGAGCTTTGTTTGGTAGAGGCGCCGGGGATGAGGTCGATTCGATGCTCAATGCCTCGAAGAGGAGGTAGACCCGGAGGTAGCTCATCGGGGAAAATATCTTGGAATTCTTGCAAAAGAGATTTAAACACTAAAGGTAGCTCATGAGAGGTGTTAGTTGTTGGGTCGCCATCCTTGCACACAAGGACAAAGTGCATCACACTAGATGGGTTCTCACACACTTCTCTCATCTCACTTTTGGTGGCAAATAGGATGAGGTTTTTCTCTAGGCTAAGAGGCGCTCAAGTTTGGCTTGTGGCTCTCACTCATTTTTGGTGGATCACTTTCTCACTCTTGTCTCTATGATGGGTGGCTTGCTTGTCGGCTATCACTTGACTAGGAGACATAGGTCGTAGCACATATTCCTTCCCTTTCATCTTGAAGCTATAGTCATTGGTGCGCCTGCTGGAAGACACCACGGTCGAATTGCCATGGTCGACCAAGAAGGAGGTGGCAAACCGTCATTGGGACCACATCACATTCCAAAGTGTCCTCATATGCACCAATTTTGAAGGAGACTTGGACCGTATGCTCAACTCAGATAGTGCCGGAGTCACTTAGCCATTGAACCTTGTATGGAGTCGGGTGCTTCCTCTTGACTAATTGAAGCTTGGAGCATAGTTCTTCACTTGCCAAGTTGTGACAACTTCCTCCATCGATGATGACCTTGACGGACCTTCCGTTGATGCCGCCTTTGTGTGGAAGATGTGGCATCTTTGGTCGCCTTCTTGTTGATGTTGAAGAGTCAAGACCTTGGAGACAACGAGGGCGGGCTCGAATCCTCATCGCATAAAGACTTGATCATCTTCATCTTTGTTCACTTTCGCCGGTGCATGGCCACTTGCTCAAGGGCTTCCATCTCCTCATCACTCATTGAGTCATATGTGCCGTCGTCTTTGAGGATCATGGTGCGCTTGTTGGTGCATTCGCAGGACTTGTGGCCTCGGCCGCCGCAAGTGAAACACTTGAAGGAGCTTGTTTTGATGGTCTCATCGGTCGGAGTAGATGATGAAGCACGCGGCTTGAAGTTGCTTGTAGTAGGAGGAGGACGACTTGAACTTGTCGAATTTCTCTTGTAACTCGACTTGTAAATGCGTTGTTTGTAGAAGGTTTGGTTGATGTAGATGTTGGTGGAGGTGTTGAAGCTTGGTTGTTGGAGAAGTCAGAGGTCTTGGATGAGTACTTCATGCATTTAAAGTCATCTTGCACTTGATGTTCCGCCTTTGTAGCTTGATGCACGAGCTCAATGAGGGTTGAGTATGGTTGGAAGTCGGCGATCTTCTTGATGGGATGATTCAGTCCATTCAAGAAACGTGCCATAGTTTGCTCATCATCTTCCTTCACATTGGCTCGAATCATGGCTATCTCCATTTCGTTGTAGTATTCTTCAACACTCTTTGTTCCTTGCTTGAGGAGTTGGAGTTTCTTGAAGAGGTCATGCGGTTGTAGTAGGTTGGCACAAACGTGCTCGCATGATATCCTTCATTTGAGCCCAAGTGGTGATTGGAGGTTCACCTCTTGCTTGTCGTCGCTCAATGATTTGTTCCCACCATATGAGCACATAGTCTTGGAACTCAAGTGATGCCATAGCGATTTTCTTCTCTTCATCGTAGTTGTGCAATCGGAAGATTTTGTCAACCTTCAATGCCCATGAGAGGTACTCTTCAGGGTCATTGCTTCCATTTAACTTGGGCATGGTGAATTTGAGCTTTCCATATCGTTGCTCTTCATTGTGTTGTTGGCGATGGTGATGATGACGCCCTTGACGTGGATTGCAATCGTCTTCATGTTGCTCTTGGCGTGGAGGAAGACCATGATCAACTTGCTCTTGTTGAACTTGAGGTTGAGGTGGAACTTGACGAGCTTGTGGAGGAGCTTGAGGACTTGACGTTGTACATGGGGTTGGTAGTTCCTTTCTTGGATTTCTTCTCGAAGGGCTTCCTCTTGATTCGCCTGCTCAGTGATTGCGGTTGGCGAAGGCTCGACTTGATTCTTGAAGGGCACGTTGCGCCTCAAGAGGTTGCGCTTCTCGTTGTTGTTGTTGAAGACGTTGAGCCTTGGTGTCTTGTTCGTCTTGGTGTAGACGCGCTCGTTCTTCCTCTTGGCGCCGTAGTCGTTGTCGTTCTTGAGCTTGGGCAAAAGCGGCTTGGTTTGATTGAGGACGAGGGACTTGCTCATCGACTTGCTCTTGTGAATGCTTGTCATGTAGCGGGTTGCGAGATGCATGACGCTCTTGACGTGCGGCACGACGAAGAGTGTTCGAAGTAGGTGTCCTGAGACGTAGAAGGTGTCGTCGGAGTGTCGACTCGAGCGGCTCCGTCTTGAGGATGAAGAAGTGGAATGGTGCCGGTTCCTCATTAAGGCCCGGATCTCGTCCATTCTTGCATCATTCTCTTGCTTGTGAGCATCGAACTTGTTGTCGAAGTAGTCTCTTGTACGTTGCTCGGAGAGTCGCAAGTCGGTGGCGAGGTTGTCGATGCGGTCGCTCATTGTTTGTTGCTCTTGGTGCAACGCCACAGCACCAAAGAGGTGGCTCTTTGTGACGTATGATGACATGTCGTCGTCTTGCTCGAGGAAGAGTGGATTGGTAGAAGTACTTGGCCTATCCATCATTCCAAACAAAAATGTGAGTGGTAGAAGGAGAAGAACTTATACCAATGTACCTTTGACCGAAGTTGATGATGAATCAAGTTCACTCAAATGCGGACAATGAAATAGCACTATTGGTACCAATCCTTGTCGGTTCTCACACCTACACAAATAAAAGCTTATGGTGGAGCTTGGTGAGGATGGTGGCACAAAATTTGATGTAATTGTAAGTGGCGTCAATAATGTTGGAAAAAGGTACACAAATTTGCAAATGCAACAAGTAGACCAAGCAAATAATGGTACACGAAACACACACGCAAATAGATAAGTGGGATTGTGCAAACCAAAAGTGAGCCAAAATGTGGAATCCACGAAAATGCTCTTGTTGCACAATACTAGAGAGACGCTAGCACGATTGCACAATAGGCGGATACGAAACTTGTGCACAATCTACTAGGCAAAAATGCAACTATCTCTGTCCCACATATGCTATATGTATGGTATTTCGGTGCTATGATCCAAGATGATCCAATATGACAATCTTAATGTAGTATGATGCTATGGTTCTTGCTCATAAGCTCTTTGCTTATCTTTCCTCTTTGCTTAAAAGCTTGGGTGGCTCTTTCACTTTTGAGCTCTTTTCTCATGCAAAACTTCACGAACCAAGATAGCAATTGTGTATGCAATGACAACTTTGTGACACACAAGTTGATCTCAAGATATGCACCCCTATTGTATGGTATGTATGCTATGGAGTATGATCACTAATGTGCAAAAGTCACGTTGCTTGCAATACTCAACGGCTAGTCTCGATGGGTAAGCTACGCAAAAGTAGGGACAATGTGGGTATCAATGAAAATGCAATGTTTGACAAAGATGTCGTCGAAGTTACCGTCCTTGGCGATGATGAGACCCTTGCGAAATTGAGCCGTGGTGATTGTGAAGCCGAACCGCACCTAGATAGCCGAAACACAAGAGGACACGGCTGCCACAACTCAAAATCTCAAGGACCAAAATGTGTCAAAATCGTCATAGGAGGTATCGGGGAAGATGTTTGTGTATGTTGGTATGGAAGGTGTGGTGGAATGTGGAATTGTGGTGGTGGAACTGTCAAACTTTAGTTTCGTGAGGGTTTCACGGACGTCCGGGATTTTACGGTCGTGCGGACTTCGTCGTCGGACGTCCGACCTTTTCCGGTCGTCCGGAGCCTGGGCGAAAATCGGGCTCGGGATGAACTGCGAGATTTCGGGAAGAAAAAATGGTGAGGTTGAAATCGAGTGATTTGGTGGATGGAAAAGGGGGAGAGGGTGGGGAAAGCTAGATCCACACGCAGCAACACAAATCCATGGACCAAATCCAACAAAATCTCAACTCACAAACAAATCACAAAAAAATTTGGGGCTATTTTTGGTGGGGAATTTTCGGATTTAGGACAAAAACAACAAAATCAAGCTAGAAAAAGAGGGGTAGGGGCTCCAAAAACGTGATCAACGTGGCTCATGATACAAAGATGATGTAGGGCGGAACCCTAATCGGAGATCTTTCACGTTTGGAGGGGATCCTACGAGGGAAACACGATGAACAAGCGGAAGAACACGGGGAAACACACACGCAAGAGGAACACTAAACCGACAAGTATCGATCACACAAGGGCTAGATCATCAAACACATAAGGTAGCACAAGATTCAAAATCAACAAAGGAAAGATACACGAGTAGCCGTTCTTCTCCGAGAGGAGGTCTTGATGGGGTCCACCCTAGAAGGGGGTCTTGAATCTGCTTGGGGATCTTCTCCGTAGAGGTCCCGAGCTCGAGGAGAAGTAACCAACCTGGATGAGCAAGGCTCTCACACAAACATGAGCTAAACCAATGCTAACCCTAGAAAGGTGGGGAAGAAAGAGTATATATAGTCTAGGGGGCGAAGGGGTACAAGGGCTGCGGCCCCAAATGAAGTCAACACAGGCGTCGGACGTCCAGGTCACCTGGTCGTCCGGAGGCTCGAGAGGGTCCGGACGTCCGGAGGCCTTCTTGACGTCAGAATTGCCTCAGGCGCATCGGTCAACGTCCCGAGGCTTTGACGTCCGTAGATTCGGTTCGGCGTCGTCGGTCGGACGTCCGGAGGCTTTCAGACGTCCGTAGATTCCATTCGGTGCCAGCTTGTTTGACGTCCGAGGGCGCTGCCGTCTGTGGTTCGGGAGTTCACGGACATGGTCGGACGTCCGATGCCCTGTAGAGTGCAGCATCCTTTCTTCTTCTTCTTCAACATGCTTGGGGTCCTCTTCGTCTTGGCTCTTGGAGGTAGTTGTTCCTTGGCTTATCTCTATGTACTGATTATACATAGGGTTTCCGAATGAGGTAGTAGCCAAGTCTCGTGAGTAGGAGGAGGGAGTTCGGAGAGGAGCGAGTTCACCTTATCTTCGATAGCCTTAGCTCGGGCTCGCGTCATGGGTCCACGTGGTATTGAGGAAGATGTAGGTGCGTCCATGGGGATGAGTGAGGGATGCTCTGCATCATATTGGTTTGATAACCTTGGTCACATCACTAAGGGAAATACATACCGTAGCTATGCTGCATCATCCCTTCCTCTTTGGGGAAATACCGACTTAGTTCAAGCCACATCAACTACCGCTTCGACGTCTGCAGGAGGGTTAAGTGCATGGGTATGGGCAGTTCTAACTCCCCATACCCATTCACTTCCCCTCCCCATGACTTCTCCCCTCGCGGGTGATGGGAACTGCCATGGCCGCCACCTCTGGCATGCCGAGTGATTTTGTCTGGTGCTATCAATCCCCACCATCTCCTCTCGCCATGGAACCCGATATTGCCCCCTTTGTCTCTCCTACGGTTCTATTTCTTGAATCCAGGTTTCCTAGGGCAATGTGTGTTGGTTCTTCGATTTTTGGTTAAATCGGGGCTTCGGAAGGATGTGGAATGGCTGCTAGATAGGAGGGTAGGAACTTTTTGCTGATTTTTTGAAAATTAGGGTCTCTGGTACTACCAGATCTTGGCCGCGGATGTGTGTCTGTAGTGAAAACGGTACTGCCGCTCCAAGCGGTACTACTGCTCCATTTCTGCAGATTACCGCTTGAACTCCAAAGTGATACTACGGCACTGGTCTGCATCGCCGCTTGAGATCCCAATTTTCTAAAATTTTGTAAATAGTTCCTCTCTCACTTTGTATCTTTTTGGCTTATGCAATGCTTTTACACCTGCTTTTTCCCGCGTGCTTCTGTTTGGTTCAGGTGGTAGCTCCAGTCCGCATTGGGCATGTCGTAAGAACCCTGACTATCAAAGTTCCAAGTGTGGTCGTACTAGTGATGCAATAGAGGGTTCTGGTGCTCAAAGCGCTTAGAGGCATGACACAAAGTCCATTGCCAAGAAGCGTAAAGAGAAGGCCAAGCCACCAAACGAGATGATGAGCAAGGAGTAATCGGGCATTCCATCAAGATGATCCCTATCGTCAGTCCTCAAGATCCTACTCTTGTGGGTCATCCGCTCGACCGAGGAGCAGGCCTCCATTTTCATGGATGTTCTCAAGGCAAAGAATAATCTTTTCGTGGATGTGAGGTCTATTGATCTTGCTCATTTGGAGAAGGACTCGGCTTACTTTGGAGAGCCTCTTTGATGAGGATTGATACCATTGTTACACCCACAGCCCCTGCAGCTATACATACTGGACCAATTACTAGAGCTCGTGCATGCCAATTGAATTACGAGGTACTTTCATTTCTTGGTGACAATTCTAATGTTCATGAGAATCTGATGCTTCCTAAATTGGATACATTTGTGTTGATTACTAATGAAGGGCCTAGCATGGACAGGAGGGATGAACACTGGAGCAGGATCAAGCATAGAGATGAAAGCGTGCGCGAAGGGATCCAGAATGGCATTTCTAGTGCATATTTGAGCACTTTGAAGCCTCCATGATGACCTACAAGGACATGGACGAAATATACAAGATGGCTCTTCATAAATTTCGTCCATAGCTTATTTTAGGTGCTGCGCCACCTTATTTTTGGGCCAGGCCCATGTAATTTCAAAATACCTAATTATAGGTTGTTTTTAGAGCCCGTATGTGTGGGGAAACAAAGTTAGGGTTGGTTTCGGACCCCTCCTACAAGGGGTCACGAAATTACCCCTGCTCCTCCATATATACAGCCCTTAGGGCGTCGTTTAGACTTTGGGTTTTGTTTAGATTAAAAGTTTGCCATAGCTGCAACTTCGTGTACTTCGTTTGTGTTCAACGACCAGACCAAGACGTCACAGAACCTCACCTTGATTCCGTGCTACGCCATAATTTTGTTAGTGTTCTAGGCTCGCGAATCTGCATGGTCTAACCTAGGACCAGCACAGTGTCGTCGTTGAGCGTGTATTCAACTTTTCATCTCTGAATTGATTATTGCTGACATTTTTGCTACCATATCATAAGCCTTCCCAGCTCCACATACATCTATATCATGCGTTTGACACCACCTGACAATCGCTCTGTCCAAGCTTTGAGAGTTTTTGACTACAACGGTTGCCGATCACCACCTGCTGCTGGGTAAGAACTGGTAAGAATTTGAGATTTGCTTGAAGGATTTGTGACACCCACCACCACCACTTTCTCGTAGTCTGTAGGTCATATTCTTGTGTGTTTCTATTGCTGCTAACCATGGCAGGACCACAAGCCGACGAGATTGACTGGGAGAACATGACAAAGAAGGAGCTTCATGATAAATTTCAGCAAATGTTGGGTCAACAGGTGGAAGACGTGATGGCCAGCTTTGGAAAGGCACCAGAGAGTATTGATGACATTGAGAAGACAACTGACACCAAGTTGGACGCCAAGTTCGATGAAGTACTCGCGCATCTACCACAACCACCAAATTACTTTCATCAAGCACCGTTGCACGAACATCAACAACCACCTCCACGTTGTGATCTAGTAGCGCGAGCGCAGCGTGCTCCTCTTGAGCCAGGACAAACTTCCGTGTCATTGCCATCGTTGTTGATGCTTTTGTAGCTCCTGCTGCTACTACAGAGGTGGAGGACCATTACGAGGATGAGGTTGATCAAAATTAGGACTACGTGCAACCACCAGCACCACCGCCACCAGGTTAACCTCATGTATATCATCGCAATGGTAGGGCTGCACCACCACCTGAGGTACGAGATCATGACCATACTCCTAGACTAAAATTGAATATTCCACCATTTGAGGGTAGATATGTTCCTGATATGCATCTTACTTGGGAGTTAGAAACTAAACAACGTTTTACATGTTTACATATCCCGAGGAGAGACGTGTTCCTACTGCTACTTGTGCTTTCATTAGTTTTGCATGTGTTTGGTGGTCTGAACATTGTAGATTATATCCTACTCTAGCTACTTGGGCTGCTTTGATAACTGATATGTGTACTCTATGGGTCCCACCATATTATCAACATAAATTACTTCAAAATTGCAGTGTTTAAGACAAGGAAAAAATTATGTAGAAGAATATTATCAGGAATTACAAACTGGCATGATTAGATGTGGTATTGTTGAGGATAATGAAGCTATGCTTGCATGTTTTATGGGTGGATTAAATAAAGAGATTCAGACAATTCTAGAGTGTAAGGATTATAATAATATCACTCGTTTATTCCATCTTGCTTGCAAAGCTGAATGTGAAGTGCAAGATCGACAAGCATTGGCGCGAACTAATTTTTCTGCAGGTCGATCTTCATCATGGACACCATGTATATCCTCTACTCCCACACGACCTACTGCAGCACCACTGACTTCAGCCGCCAATTCCAACTGAGATACAAGAAAACAGGCACCACCACCACCACCTGCCTGGAGTACACCTTCTGGTCATGCCCAGAGCTCATCTTCATCCATGGCATCAACAGGTCACACACATGATACTATTTGTCATCGTTGTAAGGGAATAGGTCATTATGCGAGAGAATGCCAATCTCCGCGTGTTATGATTTCTACTGAGGATGGTGGGTATGATACCGCTAGTGACTATGATGAGGATACTTTGGCTCTTATTACAAGTGAAGAACACGGTGGAGATGATTCTGATCATGAGACGCAATACACGGCTGCTGAAGATGCTGGCAGGTATGAAAGTTTAGTTGCTCGACGTGTTTCGAAAAGGGTCACACAAGTCGAGCAAAATCAGAGGCATAATTTGTTCCGTACAAAGGGAGTTGTGAAGGAACGTTCTATGCGCGTCATCATAGATGGAGGGAGCTGCAACAACTTAGCATGGAGATGGTGGAGAAGCTATCTCTCACCACAAGACCACATCCACATCCTTACTACATCCAATGGTTCAACAACAGTGGCAAGGTTAAGGTAACACGTACTGTTTGTGTGCATTTTAGTATTTGTATATATGTTGATTATGTTGATTGTGATGTGGTACCCATGCAAGCATGTTCCTTATTACTTGGTAGACCATGGCAATTTGACATAAAAAATTGTACACCATGGTAGAAACAATCAGTATACTCTTGTTCATAAGGATAAACATATTACTTTGCTTCCAATGACTCCTGATTCCATTTTGAAAGATGATATTAATAGGGCTAATAAAGCAAAACAGGAGAAAAATAAGAGCGAAAATCAGATTGTGACAAAAGAATTTGAGCAACAAATGAAGCCTAATAATAAACCATCTAGTGTTGCTTCTGAAATTAAATTGAAAAGTGCTTGTTTACTTGCCACCAAATCTGATATTGATGAGCTAGATTTCAGAAAATCTATTTGCTATGCTTTTATGTGCAAAGAGGCATTATTCTCATTCGAGGATGTGCTTCCTCTTTGCCTCCTGATGTCACTAACATTTTGCACGTGTTCGCTGACCTCTTTCCAGAAGACGTGCCACCGGGATTACCACCTATTCGAGGAATTGAGCATCAGATTGACTTAATTCCCGGTGCTTCGCTGCCAAACCATGCGCCATACCGTACTAATCCAGAGGAGACGAAGGAGATTATGCGTCAAGTAGAGGAGTTGCTCGACAAAGGTTATATACGCGAATCTCTTAGTCCTTGTGCTGCTCCTATTATACTAGTGCCAAAAAAGGATGGTACGTCGTGTATGTGTGTTGATTGTAGAGGCATTAATAATATTACTACTCGTTATCGTCATCCTATTCCTAGGCTAGATGATATGCTTGATGAATTGAGTGGCTCTATAATATTCTCCAAAGTTGATTTGCGTAGTGGACACCATCACATTCGTATGAAATTGGGAGATGACTGGAAAACAGCATTTAAAACTAAGTTCGGATTATATGAGTGGTTAGTCTTGCCTTTTGGGTTAACTAATGCACCTAGTACTTTCATGAGATTAATGAACAAAGTTTTACGTGCTTTTCAGTGGATGATTTGTGGTAGTTTACTTTGATGATATATTGATTTATAGCAGATCTTTGGAGGAACATTTGGAACATTTACATGCTGTTTTTATTGCTCTATGTGATGCATGTTTGTTTGGTAACCTTGGGAAGTGCACCTTTTGCACCGACCGAGTATCTTTTCTTGTCTATGTTGTTACTCCACAGGGAATTGAAGTTAATAAAGCCAAGATTGAAGCTATCGAGAGTTGGCCGTAGCCCAAAATGGTCACACAAGTGAGGAGTTTCCTTGGCCTCATTGGTTTCTATAGGCATTTTGTGAGAGATTTCAGCACCATTGCTGCACCTCTCAATGAGCTTACAAAGAAGGATGTGCCTTTTGTTTGGGGTTCCGCACAGGAAGAAGCCTTCACGGTATTGAAAGATAAGTTGACACGTGCTCCTCTACTCCAACTTCCTGATTTTAATAAGACTTTTGATCTTGAATGTGATGCTAGTGGAATTGGATTAGGAGGTGTGTTATTACAAGATGGTAAACCAGTTGCATACTTTTCTGAAAAATTGAGTGGGCCTAGTCTGAACTATTCTACTTATGATAAAGAATTATATGCTCTTGTTCGACCTTAGAAACATGGCAACATTATTTATGGCCCAAAGAATTTGTTATACATTCTCATCATGAATATTTGAAACACATTAAAAGTCAAGCAAAACTTAACCGTAGAGATGCTAAATGGGTTGAATTCATTGAGACTTTCCCTTATGTCATTAAACACAAGAAGGATAAAGAAAATGTTATTGTTGATGCATTGTCTCGTTGTTATACTATGCTTTCACAACTTGACTATAGAATATTTTGTTTGGAGACCGTCAAAGATCAATATGTGATGTATTGCAGAATTGTAAAGAAGGGAGACATGGAACAAGTTCGTCGTTAACGATGGATTTGTGTTTCGTGCTAACAGGCTATGCAGTCCAGCTAGCTCCGTTCGTCTTTTGTTATTGCAGGAGGTGCATTGAGGAGGATTAATGGGACACTTTTGCGTGAAGAAGATGGACGATATACTTGGTACACATTTATTCTGGCCAAAGATGAGACAGGATGTTGAGCGTTTTGTTGTTCGCTCACTACATGTCAAAAAGCTAAGTCAAGACTCAATCCACATGGTTTATATATGCCTTTGCCTGTACCTAGTGTTCCTTGGGAGGATATATCTATGGATTTTGTTTTAGGATTACCGCGAACAAAGAAGGGGAGGGATAGCATATTTGTTGTCGTGGATAGATTTTTGTAAACAGCACACTTCATACCATGTCATAAAAGCGATGATGCTGCTAATGTTGCTGATTTGTTCTTTCGTGAAATTATTCGCTTGCATGGTGTGCCAAATACTATTGTTTCAGATCGTGATACTAAATTTCTTAGCCACTTTTGGAGATATTTATGGACTAAGTTGGGGACTAAACTGCTTTTTAGTACTACTTGTCACCCTCAAACTGATGGACAAACTGAAGTAGTAAATAGAACATTGTCTACTATGCTTAGGGTTGATTTTAAGAATAACAAAAAAAATGTGGGAAGAATGCTTGTCTCATATTAAATTTTCTTATAATCGTTCGCTGCATTCTACTACTAAGATGTGCCCTTTTGAAACTGTGTATGGTTTCCTACCTCATGCACCTATTGATTTGTTGCCTCTTCCATCTTCGGAGAAGATTATTTTTTATACTAAACAACAAGTTGATTTGAACTTAAAAATGCATGAGTTAACTAAGGAGAACATTGAGCGTATGAATGCTAAATATAAACTTGTTGGAGATAAGGGTAGAAAACATGTTGTGTTCACCTGGAGATCTTGTTTGGTTACATTTCCGTAAGGATAGATTTCCTAATTTGTGCATATCAAAGATAATGCCACATGCTGATGGTACTTTTAAGGTGTTAGAGAAAATAAATGATAATGCATATAAACTTGAGCTGCCTGCAGATTTTGGGGTTAGTCTCACTTTTAACATTGCAGATTTGAAGCCTTATTTGGGTGAGGAAGATGAGCTTCCGTCGAGGACGACTTCATTTTAAGAAGGGGAGGATCATGAGGACATCAATACCATTGTTACACCCGCAGCCCCTGTTGCTATACATACTGGACCAATTACTAGAGCTCGTGCACGCCAATTAAATTACCAGGTACTTTCATTTCTTGGTGACAATTCTAATGTTCATGAGAATATGATGCTGCCTAAATTGGATACGTTTGTGTTGATTACTAATGAATGTCCTAGCATGGACAAGAGGGATGAACATTGGAGCAGGATCAAGCATAGAGATGAAAGCGCGCGCGAAGGGATCCAGAATGGCATTTCTTGTGCATATTTGAGCACTTTGAAGCCTCCGTGATGACCTACATGGACATGGACGAAATATACAAGATGACCCTTCATAAATTTCATCCATAGCTTATTTTAGGTGCTACACCACCTTATTTTTGGGTCAGTCCCATGTAATTTCGAAATACTTACTTATAGGTTGTTTTTAGAGTCCGTATGTGTGGGGAAACAAAGTTAGGGTTGGTTTCGGACCCCTCCTACAAGGGGTCACGAAATTCCCCCCTACTCCTCCATATATACAGCCCTTAGGGCATCATTTAGAATTTGGGTTTTGTTTAGATTAAAAATTTGCCATAGCTGCAACTCGTGTACTTCGTTTGTGTTGAACGACCAGACCAAGACGTCACAGAACCGCACCTTGATCAGTAAAGCTTTCATCTTATATTCGCAATATCCAGATTGCAATCGTAGTTTCTTGCTTGTTCTTTGTTTGCTTGCAGGAAATAGACCCTCGTGGTTAGGTTGATCATGCTCCGGCGTGGTCAATAACCTCTCGAAGTTGGTTAGCTATTGCTAAGGCGCGACATGCTACCTCTTGAGCACTGCATTGGTTTTCCCTTGAAGAGGAAAGGGTGATGCAGTAAAGTAGCGTAAGTATTTCCCTCCGTTTTTGAGAACCAAGGTATCAATTGATGAGGACATCAATACCATTGTTACACCCACAGCCCCTACTGTTACATATACTGGACCAATTACTAGAGCTCGCGCACGCCAATTAAATTACCAGGTACTTTCGTTTCTTGGTAATGATTCTAATGTTCATGAGAATATGATGCTGCCTAAATTGGATACATTTGTTTTGCTTACAAATGAAGGGCCTAGCTTGGAGAAGGATGAACATTGGAACAAGAACAAGCATGGAGTTGATGGCATGCGCAAGGGGATCAATAATGAAGTTACAAGTGATGATTTCAAGACTTTGAGGCCATCATAAGGAATGCATGAAGCCTTGGACGAAATATACAAGATGCCACTTCATAAATTTTGTCCAGAGGCTATTCTAGGTGCTGTGTCACCTTATTATTGGGCCAGGCCCATGTATTTTCGAAATACTTAAGTATAGGCTGTTTTTAGAGTCCGTATGTGTGGGGAAACAAGTTAGGGTTGGTTTCGGACCCCTCCTCCAAGGGCCACGAAATTCCCCCCTCTTCCTCCATATATACAACCCTTAGGGCGTCGTTTAGACTTTGGGTTTTGTTTAGATTAAAAGTTCGCCATAGCTGTAACTTCGCATACTTCGTTTGTGTTCAACGACCAGACCAAGATGTCACAGAATCCCACCTTGATAAATAAAGCTTTCCTCTTATATTCGCAATATCCAGATTGCAATCTTAGTTTCTTGCGTGTTCTTCGTTTGCCTGTAGGAAACAGACCTTCGTGGTCAGGTTGATCGTGCTCCGGCGTGGTCAATAACCTCTCGGAGTTGGTTTAGCGATTGCTAAGGCGCGACGTCCTCGCGCGTTGTAGTCGGATCGTCAAAGTCGACTTCCTCCAAAACGATAGCCACCATCTCATCGAAAGACGGGACACCTTTGCCTCTATCAAGTGGTATTAGATTTCCAGGTTGCTCGGTGAGATTTTACAGTTTTTCATAGTTTAGATCGAGTCTGTTCTTCATACCTACAGTCCACGAAAAATCCAAAAAAAATAGTGTTAGTTCATCCTGTCCGAACCCGTCTGAGCCTTTGCATAATCTTTTCTGTATTTGCTTTGTTGAATTTGCGGTTGCATCGTCGTGTCAAGTTGTTGGTATTAGCGTCTAGTCCTTTAGAGTTTCGAGTTCTGTTCACAGGTTGTCACGTCATCACTGCCATATATCACCACCGCATCATCATCATCGTTGCTGCCGTATACCACCACCACACCAACTTCATCGTCGCTGCCATATACCACCACTACATATTCGCCGCCAATCCGAGTCCATATATGCCACCACCTATCCACCGCCGTCACGCCAATCCGAGTCCACCTGCAACATATATCCGCCACCAGTCCGAGTTCCACCAGATTCATCGCCGCCACCAGTCCGAGTTCCACCAGATTCATCTCCGCTACCAGTCCTAGTCCGAGTCCAGTATTTGTTCCTTTATTTTCGAGTTCTAGATCACGCGATACTAAGAGTCGTGACCAAGTCGGACTCCCCAACTTCTGTGGTACCCGCAGTAGAAAAAAGTTCCTGTTTAAAAAAAACTAAGTCTGGAAAATTCTGGCTAGGCAGTTTTTAGACCATTTGTAGACTTTTTCGAGAAAAAAAATGTTGCGGAGCAAAAAAAAGAGGAAAAAAGTGCAAAAAAAGAGAAAAATTCAGAGTGTGCTCCTTCCTTGTTTACATGCAGCGCCGTGATTTTGTTAGTGTTCTAGGCTCGCGTCTCTAGCACGGTCTAGCCTAGGACCAAAGACAAGATCGTCGTTGAGCGTTTATTCAACTTTGCATCTCTGAATTGATAATTGCTGACCCTTTTTGTTACCATATTATAAGCCTTCCTAGCTCCACATACATCTACGTCGTGTGTTTGACTCTCCCTGGTAATCGCTCTATCCAAACTTTGAGAGTTTTGACTACAACGATTGACGATCACCGCCTGCTGCTGGGTAAGAACTGGTAAGAATTTGAGATTTGCTTGACGGATTTGTGACTATCCACCACACCACCACCACCATTTCCTAGTAGTCTGTAGGATCATATTCTTGTGTGTTTCTATTGCTGCTCACCATGGCAGGATCACAAGCCGACGAGACTGACTGGGAGAACTTGACGAACAAGCATGATAAGTTTCAGCAAATGATGAGTGTACAGGTGGAAGATGTGCTAAACAGATTTGAAGAGGCCATGGAGAAAATAGATGTCATTGAGAAGGCGTTCGAAACAAAGCTCGATAGCAAGTTTAATGAATTGCTCGCGCGTCTTCCACAACCACCGCCCGCTGCACCTGTCGCACATCTACAATAGCAACAACAACATCGCCTTCCAAATCAAGTGGGACGAGCAGTAGCGTTCCCCTTGAGCCTGGTCAAACT
This sequence comes from Aegilops bicornis, assembly GCA_021605145.1. Lineage (NCBI taxonomy): Eukaryota > Viridiplantae > Streptophyta > Magnoliopsida > Poales > Poaceae > Aegilops > Aegilops bicornis. The sequence goes on along the minus strand of CM038674.1, from coordinate 345,239,085 downwards.
TCTGGTGCCGATGTACCTCTTGTTGATGCTTCTGTAGCTCCTGCTATTACTGCAGAGGTGGGGGACCATTACGAGGATGAGGTTGATCGAAATCAGAACTACGTGCAACCACCATCACCACCACCACCAGGTCGTCCTCATGCATATCATCGCAACGGTAGGGCTGCACCACCACCCGAGGTACGAAATCATCATGACCATCTTCCTAAACTAAAGTTGAATATTCCACCGTTTGAGGGTAGATATGTTCCTGATATATATCTTACTTGGGAGTTAGAAACTGAACAACGTTTTACATGTTTACAATATCCTGAGGAGAGACGTGTTCCTGCTGCTGTTTGTGCTTTCACTAGTTTTGCATGTGTTTGGTGGTCTGAACATTGTAGATTATATCCCATTCCAGCTACTTGGGCTGCTTTGAAAACTGCTATGCGTACTCGTTGGGTTCCACCTTATTATCAACGTGAATTACTTCAAAAATTGCAGCGCTTAAGACAAGGAAAAAATTATGTAGAAGAATATTATCAGGAATTACAAACTGGCATGATTAGATGTGGTATTGTTGAGGAGAATGAAGCTATGCTTGCACGTTTTATGGGTGGTATAAATAGAGAGATTCAGACCATTCTAGAGTATAATAATATCACTCGTTTATTCCATCTTGCTTGTAAAGCTGAACGTGAAGTGCAGGATCGACAGGCACGGGCGCGAACTAACTTTTCTGCAGGTCAACTTTCATCATGGACACCACGTGCATCCTCTACTTCCACTACACCAGCACCTCCATCAGGTGCCACCTCCAATCGTGATACAAGAAAGCAGGCACAACCACCACTATCTTCCAAGAGCACACCTGCCAGGCCTGCACAGAGCTCTTCTTCTTCCATGGCATCAACAGGGCCCGCAAGTGATATTATTTGTCGTCGTTGTAAGGGAAGAGGACATTATGCGAGAGAATGCAAATCTCAGCGTGTGATGATTGCTACTGAGGATGGTGGCTATGAGTCCGCTAGTGACTATGATGAGGAGATTTTAGCTCTTATTACACGTGAAGAACATGTTGGAGATGATTCTGATCATGAGACGCAATACATGGCTCCACGAAGACAGCAGCGGTATGAATGTTTAGTTGCTCAACGTGTTTTGAGTGTGCAGGTCACACAAGCTGAGCAAAATCAAAGGCATAATTTGTTCCATACAAAGGGAGTTGTGAAGGAATGTTTTGTTCGCGTCATCATAGATGGAGGGAGCTGTAACAACTTGGCTAGCATGGAGATGGTGGAGAAGCTATCTCTCACCACAAGACCACATCCACATCCTTACTACATCCAATGGTTCAACAACAGCGGCAAGGTTAAGGTAACATGTACTGTTCGTGTGCATTTTAGTATCTCTACATTTGTTGATTATGGTGATTGTGATGTGGTACCCATGCAAGCATGTTCCTTATTACTTGGTAGACCATGGCAATTTGATAAAAAATATGTACACCATGGTAGAAACAATCAGTATACTCTTGTTCATAAGGATAAAAATATTGCATTGCTTCCTATGACTCCTGATTCCATTTTGAAAGATGATATTAATAGAGCTAATAAAGCAAAACAGGAGAAAAATAAGAGTGAAAATCAGATTGTGGCAAAAGAATTTGAGCAACAAATGAAACCTCATAATAAACCATCTAGTGTTGTTTCTAAAATTAAATTGAAAAGTGCATGTTTACTTGCCACAAAATCTGATATTGATGAGCTAGATTTCAGCAAATCTGTTTGCTATGCTTTGGTGTGCAAAGAGGCATTATTTTCATTCAAGGACGTGCCTTCCTCTTTGCCTCCTACTGTCACTAACATTTTGCAGGAGTTCGCTGACGTCTTTCCACAAGACGTGCCACCGGGATTACCAACTATTCGAGGGATTGAGCATCATATTGACTTAATTCCCGGTGCACCATTACCCAACCGTGTACCATGCCGTACCAATCCAGAGGAGACGAAGGAGATTATGCTTCAAGTACAAGAGCTGCTCGACAAAGGTTATATACGCGAATCCCTTAGTCCTTGTGTTGTTCCTATCATTTTAGTGCCAAAAAAGGATGGTACGTCGCTTATGTGCATTGATTATACAGGCATTAATAATATTACCATTCTTTATCATCATCCTATTCCTAGGCTAGATGATATGCTTGATGAATTGAGTGGCTCTACAATATTCTCCAAAGTTGATTTGCATAGTGGATACCATCAAATTCGTATGAAATTGGGAGATGAATGGAAAACAGCATTTAAAACTAAGTTTGGATTATATGAGTGGTTAGTCATGTCTTCTGGGTTAACTAATGCACCTAGTACTTTCATGAGATTAATGAACGAAGTTTTACGTGCTTTGATTGGACGATTCGTGGTAGTTTACTTTGATGACATATTGATTTATAGCAAATCTTTGGAGGAACACTTGGAACATTTACGTGATGTTTTTATTGCTCTACGTGATGCACGTTTGTTTGGTAACCTTGGGAAGTGATGAGGACATCAATACCATTGTTACACCCACAGCCCCTACTGCTACATATACTGGACCAATTACTAGAGCTCGCGCACGCCAATTAAATTATCAGGTACTTTCGTTTCTTGGTAATGATTCTAATGTTCATGAGAATATGATGTTGCCTAAATTGGATACATTTGTTTTGCTTACAAATGAAGGCCCTAGCTTGGAGAAGGATGGACATTGGAGCAAGAACAAGCATGGAGATAATGCCATGCGCAAGGGAACAAGAACGGAGTTACAAGTGATGATTTCAGGACTTTGAAGCCACCATAATGGGTGCATGAAGCCTTGGACGAAATATACAAGATGCCACTTCATAATATTCGTCCATAGGCTATTCTAGGTGCTGCGTCACCTTATTATTGGGCCAGGCCCATGTAATTTCGAAATACTTAAGTATAGGCTGTTTTTAGAGTCCGTATGTGTGGGGAAACAAGAGTTAGGGATGGTTTGGACCCCTCCCTCAAGGGCCACGAAATTCCCTCCTCTTCCTCCATATATACAGCCCTTAGGGCGTTGTTTAGACTTTGGGTTTTTGTTTAGATTAAAAGTTCGCCATAGCTGCAACTTCGCGTACTTCGTTTGTGTTCAACGACCAGACAAAGGCGTCACAGAACCCCACCTTGATCAATAAAGCTTTCATCTTATATTCGCAATATCCAGATTGCAATCTCAGTTTCTTGCTTGTTCTTCGTTTGCTCGCAGGAAATGCAGACCCTCGTGGTCGAGTTGATCGTGCTCGGCGTGGTCAATAACCTCTCGGAGTTGGTTTAGCGATTGCTAAGGCGCGGCGTCCTCGCTGCGTTAAATGATCGGATCGTCAAAGTCGACTTCCTCCAAAGCGAAAACCAACATCTCATCGAAAGGCGGGACACCTTACCCTCTATCAAGTGGTATCAGATTTTCAAGGTTGCTCGGTGAGATTATACAGTTTTCCGTAGTTTAGATCGAGTCTGTTCTTCATACCTATAGTCCACGAAAAAGCCACAAAAAAATTAGGGTTAGTTCATCATATCCGAACCAATCGAGCCTTTGCATAATCTTTTTAGGGTTTTGCTTTGTTGAATTTGATTTGCATCGTCGTGTCTAGTTCTTTGGTCTTAGCGTCTAGTCTTTTAGAGTTTCGAGTTACGGTCATAAGTTGTCACGCCGCCACCGCACCATCATCATCGCCTCGCCACCTACCATCACCGCTCGAATCCATATCCATATACCACCACCAATCCGTGTCCATATACCACCACCGATCCATATCCATATACTACCACCGCTACCACCACCGCTGCCATATACCACCACCATATATCCACCACCAATCCGAGTTCGTCTCATATTAGGTGTGTTTTCGAGATCCATCTAGTTTCCGATTCGTGTTTCCTTGCCGGAGTAGGTTTCGGAAAAAAAAAAAGAGTCCGGAAACCACCCTCCGTTTAGGCCCAAAATTTTCCGAAAACGCACTTGTCGGAAAAATTTTCCGCTATCCTGTTTTAAGTGTTTCTAAGTGTATTGAGACAACCGTTATAGAAAGTTTTTTGACCCGTTTCGATTTTTGGGTCCGGCGATCGAAAAATAAAATTTGGTCGAAAAAAAAAATTTCGTGCCCATCCTGTCAGTTTGACCTCGGAAGAGTTTTGAGACACTCGCCATTATAGTGATTTTTCGCAAAAAAAAAAAAAAAAAAAAGAGCAGCGCAAAAAAAAAAGCAGCGCAAAAAAAAAAGAGCGAAAAAAAAATCCAGAGTGTGCTTTTCCCTTGTTTACGTGCAGCGCCGTGATTTTGTTAGTGTTCTAGGCTCGCGTCTCTAGCACGGTCTAGCCTAGGACCAAAGACCTGATCTGCGTCGTTGAGCGTTTATTCAACTTTGCATCTCTGAATTGATTATTGCTGACCCTTTTTGCTACCATATTAAAAGCCTTCCCAGCTCCACATACATCTACATCGTACGTTTGACTCTCCCTAGTAATCGCTCTACCCAAGCTTTGAGAGTTTTGACTACATCGGTTGCGGTCACCGCTTCTTCTTTGAGTAAGAACTGGTAAGAATTTGAGATTTGCTTGACGGATTTGTGATCGTCCACCACACAACCACCACCACTTCCTAGTAGTCTGTCGAATCATATTCTTGTGTGTTTCTATTGCTGCTAACCATGGCAGGATCACAAGCCGAGACCGACCGGGAGAACATGACAAACAAAGCGCTACATGATAAGTTTCAACAAATGATGAGTGGGCAGGTGGACGATGTGCTAAATAGATTTGAAGAGGCCATGGAGAAGATAGATGGCATTGAGAAGGCGTTCAAACAAAGCTCGATACCAAGTTTAATGAATTGCTCATGCGTCTACCACCACCACCACCAGCGGCACCTAACGCACCTCTACTACAACAACAAGGACTACCTCCACATCGCGAAACAGCCCTCCACGAGCTTCCCGTGTCCCTCTTCACCTGGCCAAGCTGCTGGTCTTTCTTGTTGATACTTCTGTGGCTCCTGCTGCTGCGGTGGGGAGGATGATTATGTGAGAGATTACGAGGATGAGGTTGATCAACATCGCATTACTACGAGCAACCACCACACCACCGCCACCAGGTCGTCCACATGCAAATCATGGCAATGTTGGGCTCCCCTTCAGTGCGAGATCATGACCATCTCCCTAAACTGAAATTGAATATTCCACCATTTGAGGGTAGATATGTTCCTGATATATATCTTACTTGGGAGTTAGAAACTGAACAACGATTTACATGTTTACAATATCCCGAGGAGAGACGTGTTCTGCTGCCGTTTGTGCTTTCACTAGCTTTGCATGTGTTTGGTGGTCTGAACATTGTAGATTATATCCTGTTCCAGCTACTTGGGCTGCTTTGAAAACTGCTATGCGTACTCGTTGGGTTCCACCATATTATCAACGTGAATTACTTCAAAAATTGCAGCGCTTAAGACAAGGAAAAAATTCGGTGAAAGAATATTATCGGGAATTACAAACTGGCTTGATTAGATGTGGTATTGTTGAGGAGAATGTAGCTATGATTGAACGTTTTCTGGGTGTATTAAATAGAGAGATTCAGACCATTCTAGACTACAAGGATTATAATAATATCACTTTCGATTATTCCATCTTGCTTGTAAAGCTGAACGTGAAGTGCAGGATCGGCAGGCGTTGGCCTTGAACTAACTTTTCTCGCAGTCGACCTTCATCATGGACACCACGTGCATCATCTACTTCCACACGTTCTACTACACCGGCACCTCCGTCGGCTGCCACCTCCAACCGTGATACAAGAAAGCGGGCACAACCACCACTATCTGCCAAGAGCACACCTGCTGGGCCTACACAGAGCTCTTCTTCTTCCATGGCGTCAACAGGGCACACAAGTGATATTATTTGTCGTCGTTGTAAGGGAAGAGGACATTTTCTTGAGAGAATGCCAATCTCAGCTGTGATGATTGCTCGAGGATGGTGGGTATGAGTCCGCTAGTGACTATGATGAAGAGACTTTGGCTCTTATTACACATGAAGAACACGGTGGAGATGATTACGATCATGACACGCAATACATGGCTGCGAAGATGCTTTGACAGGTATGAATGTTTAGTTGCTCAACGTGTTTTGAGTGTGCAGGTTACACAAGCTGAGCAAAATCGGAGACATAACTTGTTCCATACAAAGGGAGTTGTGAAGGAACGTTCTATTCGCGTCATCATAGATGGAGGGAGCTGCAACAACTTGGCTAGCATGGATATGGTGGAGAAGCTTTCTCTCACCACAAGACCACATCCACATCCTTACTACATCCAATGGTTCAACAACAGCGGCAAGGTTAAGGTAACACGTCTTTGTTAGGTGTGTATTTTAGTATCTCTACATATGCTGATTATGTTGATTGTGATGTGGTACCTATGCAAGCATGTTCCTTATTACTTGGTAGACCATGGCAATTTGATAAAAATTCTGTACACCATGGTAGAAACAATCAAGATACTCTTGTTCACAAGGATAAAAATATTACTTTGCTTCCTATGACTCTGATTCCATTTTGAAGGATGATATTAATAGAGCTAATAAAGCAAAACAGGAGAAAAAAGAGTGAAAATCAGATTGTGGCAAAAGAATTTGAGCAACAAATGAAGCCTAATAATAAACCATCTAATGTTGCTTCTGAAATTAAACTGAAAAGTGCATGTTTATTTGCCACCAAATCTGATATTGATGAGCTAGATTCTAGCAAATCTGTTTGCTATGCTTTTGTGTGCAAAGAGGCATTATTTTCATTCGAGGGGCGTGCCTTCCTCTTTGCCCCCGCTGTCACTAACATTTTGCAGGAGTTCGCCGACGTCTTCCCACAAGACGTGCCACCGGATTACCACCTATTCGAGGGATTGAGCATCAAATTGACTTAATTCCGGTGCATCGCTACCCAACCGCGCACCATACCGTACCAATCCAGAGGAGACGAAGGAGATTATGCGTCAAGTACAGAGCTGCTCGACAAAGGTTATATCTGCGAATCTCTTAGTCCTTGTGCTGTTCCTATTATACTAGTGCCTAAAAAGGATGGTACGTCGGCGTATGTGTGTTGATTGTAGAGGCATTAATAATATTACTATTCGTTATCGTCATCCTATTCCTAGGCTAGATGATATGCTTGATGAATTGAGTGGCTCTACAATATTCTCCAAAGTTGATTTATGTAGTGGATACCATCAAATTCGTATGAAATTGGGAGATGAATGGAAAACAGCATTTAAAACTAAGTTTGGATTATATGAGTGGTTAGTCATGCCTTTTGGGTTAACTAATGCACCTAGTACTTTCATGAAATTAATGAACGAAGTTTTACGTGCTTTCATTGGACGATTTGTGGTAGTTTACTTTGATGATATACTGATTTATAGCAAATCTTTGGAAGAACATTTGGAACATTTATGTGTTGTTTTTAATGCTCTACGTGATGCACGTTTGTTTGGTAACCTTGGGAAGTGCACCTTTTGCACCGACCGAGTATCTTTTCTTGGCTATGTTGTTACTCCACAGGAATTGAAGTTGATAAAGCCAAGATTGAAGCTATTGAGAGTTGGCCGCAGCCCAAAACGGTCACACAAGTGAGGAGTTTTCTTGGACTCGCTGGTTTCTATAGGCGTTTTGTGAGAGACTTTAGCACCATTGCTGCACCTCTCAATGAGCTTACAAAGAAGGATGTGCCTTTTGTTTGGGGTACCGCACAGAAGAAGCCTTCACGGTATTGAAAGATAAGTTGACACATGCTCCTTTACTCCAACTTCCCGACTTTAATAAGACTTTTGAGCTTGAATGTGATGCTAGTGGAATTGGATTAGGAGGTGTGTTATTACAAGATGGCAAACCTGTTGCATACTTTTACGAAAAATTGAGTGGGCCTAGTCTGAACTATTCTACTTATGACAAAGAATTATATGCTCTTGTTCGGACTTTAGAGACATGGCAACATTATTTATGGCCCAAAGAATTTGTTATACATTCTGATCATGAATCTTTGAAACATATTAAAAGTCAAGCTAAACTGAATCGTAGACATGCTAAATGGGTTGAATTCATTGAGACTTTCCCTTATGTCATTAAACACAAGAAGGGTAAAGAAAATGTTATTGCTGATGCTTTGTCTCGTCGATATACTATGCTTTCACAACTTGACTTCAAAATATTTGGTTTGGAGACCATCAAAGATCAATATGTGCATGATGCTGATTTTAAAGATGTAATGCAGAATTGTAAAGAAGGAAGAACATGGAACAAGTTCGTTATTAATGATGGTTTTGTGTTCCGTGCTAACAAGCTATGCATTCCTGCTAGCTCTGTTCGTCTTTTGTTGTTGCAGGAGGCGCATGGAGGAGGATTAATGGGACACTTTGGCGTGAAGAAGACGGAGGATATACTTGCTACACATTTCTTTTGGCCAAAGATGAGTCGGGATGTTGAGCGTTTTGTTGCTCGCTGCACTACATGTCAAAAAGCTAAGTCACGACTCAATCCTCATGGTTTATATATGCCTTTGCCAGTGCCTAGTGTTCCTTGGGAGGATATATCTATGGACTTTGTTTTAGGTTTACCTCGAACAAAGAATGGGATGGATAGCATATTTGTAGTCGTGGATAGATTCTCGAAAATGGCACACTTTATACCATGTCATAAAAGCGATGATCTTTGTTAATGTTGCTGATTTGTTCTTTCGTGAAATTATTCGCTTGCATGGTGTGCCAAATACTATTGTTTCAGATCGTGATACTAAATTTCTTAGCCACTTTTGGAGATGTTTATGGGCTAAGTTGGGGACTAAACTGCTTTTAGTACTACTTGTCACCCCCAAACTGATGGACAAACTGAAGTAGTCAATAGAACATTGTCTACTATGCTTAGGGCTGTTTTGAAGAATAATAAGAAAATGTGGGAAGAATGCTTGCCTCATATTGAATTTGCTTATAATCGTTCATTGCATTCTACTACTAAGATGTGCCCTTTTGAAATTGTGTATGGCTTCCTACCTCGTGCACCTATTGATTTGTTGCCTCTTCCATCTTCGGAGAAGGTTAATTTTGATGCTAAAGAACGTGTTGAATTGATTTTAAAAATGCATGAGATAACTAAGGAAAACATTGAGCGTATGAATGCTAAATATAAACGTCTTTGGAGATAAGGGTAGAAAACATGTTGTCTTTGCACCGGAGATCTTGTTTGGTTACATTTGCGTAAGGATAGGTTTCCTAGTTTGCGCAAATCAAAGCTAATGCCACGTGCTGATGGTCCATTTAAGGTGTTAGAGAAAATAAATGATAATGCATATAAACTTGAGCTACCCGCAGATTTTGGGGTTAGTCCCACTTTTAACATTGCAGATTTGAAGCCTTATTTGGGTGAGGAATATGAGCTTCCGTCGAGGACGACTTCATTTCAAGAAGGGAGGATGATGAGGACATCAATACCATTGTTACACCCACAGCCCCTACTGCTACATATCTTTGGACCAATTACTAGAGCTCGCGCCGCCAATTAAATTATCAGGTACTTTCGTTTCTTGGTAATGATTCTAATGTTCATGAGAATATGATGCTGCCTAAATTGGATACATTTGTTTTGCTTACAAATGAAGGCCCTAGCTTGGAGAAGGATGGACATTGGAGCAAGAACAAGCATGGAGATAATGCCATGCGCAAGGGGAACAAGAACGGAGTTACAAGTGATGATTTCAGGACTTTGAAGCCACCATAATGGGTGCATGAAGCCTTGGACGAAATATACAAGATGCCACTTCATAATATTCGTCCATAGGCTATTCTAGGTGCTGCGTCACCTTATTATTGGGCCAGGCCCATGTAATTTCGAAATACTTAAGTATAGGCTGTTGTTAGAGTCCGTATGTGTGGGGAAACAAGAGTTAGGGATGGTTTGGACCCTCCCTCAAGGGCCACGAAATTCCCTCCTCTTCCTCCATATATACAGCCCTTAGGGCGTCGTTTAGACTTTGGGTTTTGTTTAGATTAAAAGTTCGCCATAGCTGCAACTTCGCGTACTTCGTTTGTGTTCAACGACCAGACAAAGGCGTCACAGAACCCCACCTTGATCAATAAAGCTTTCATCTTATATTCGCAATATCCAGATTGCAATCTCAGTTTCTTGCTTGTTCTTCGTTTGCTCGCAGGAAATGCAGACCCTCGTGGTCAGGTTGATCGTGCTCGGCGTGGTCAATAACCTCTCGGAGTTGGTTTAGCGATTGCTAAGGCGCGACGTCCTCGCACGTTCGTAGTCGGATCGTCAAAGTCGACTTCCTCCAAAGCGAAAACCAACATCTCATCGAAAGACGGGACACCTTACCCTCTATCAGGAAGTGCACCTTTTGCACCGACCGAGTATCTTTTCTTGGCTATGTTGTTACTCCATAGGGGATTGAAGTTGATAAAGCCAAGATTGAAGCTATTGAGAGTTGACCGCAGCCCAAAACGGTCACACAAGTGAGGAGTTTCCTTGGCCTCGCTGGTTTCTATAGGCGTTGATACGGAGCATCCCACGTTCATCTCCATGTACACCTTCATAGCACATCAAGCCCCAAGCAAACCTACCGGAGTTAAGGTGAACTCGCTCCTCTTCAAGATTTAAACGAATATCCATAGGACTTGGCCGCTACATCACCACGAAACGTTGTGCATCTTCAGGTTCGAGGACGACCGCCACCAAGCAGCTAAGGAGCTTCCTGGAGGCCAAGGAGAAAGACCCCAAGGCCACAAGGAAGAAGATGGAGTCCAACTGGAGCTGGACAGGAGGTCCCAGGCGACCCCTTGCGCACAGGCCCCCGAGACCCCGTGCGCACGGACTACTCAGAGAGTTTGCGCTGGAGCACCCCGTGCGCACGGGCCTGTACCGTGCCCATGGGACCCCGTGCAAGACGGGCCCAACTTACCCGTCTTGCATCGGGCTCACCAGGATGGACGGCTGTGATCTCCATTCCGAGCCCCTCTTCCTCCACTTCGTCCCCAAGACTATATATTCCGTACCTAGACCATTTGTTAGAGTTAGCAAAGGATATGTTAGACTTATGAGAGCTTTGCTCCATGGATCCACTCCACTAGGAGATCAAGATCTCCTCTTGGATTTACCTAGCTCAAGACCCCCTCATGGGTGGCCCCTATCAAGACCTCCTCACGGAGAATAACCCGGTTACCTCTTGTATCGTCCTTTGTTGATCGTGGATCGTGTATCTCTCTTTGTGTTCATCGTTCTAGCGCATGTGTAATCGAATCTTGTTGGTTTTAGTGATTCTCTTGTGTTTTCCCCGTGATTTCCCTCGTGCTCTTCCACTCGTTCTTCGTGTTCATCATAGGGATCCACTCCAAACGTGAAAGATCATCCCCATAGGGTTCCACCCTACATCATATGGTATCATGAGCCACGTTGATCACGTTTTTGGAGCCCCTACCCTGTGTTTTCTAGCTTGATTTTGTTGTTTTTGTCCTAAATTCAAAAATCCCCCACCAAAAATAGCCCCAAATTTTTTTGTGATTTGTTGGTTTAGTGTTGATTTTGTTAGATTTGATCCATGGATTCGGTGTTTGGCAAGTAGATCCACCCCTCTACCACCTTCCCCTACCTTCCATCCTTCGATTTTGCCCCCAATTGCGAAATTTGCCACGGATCCGGAGCAGTTCATCCGCTCTCAGAGGACCTCGTGCACACGGGCCATCGGGACCCCGTGCACACGGGCCCCCTTGCACACGGGCCTGTCAGACCCCGTGCGCACGGCTCTTCCAGTGCGTTTCTTCCGTGGTGCCTTCCACCTCCCACCCTCCCATACCACCCCCCCTACTCCCCAGCCACGAGATCCATCCACTTGGAGCCCAGATCGGGACGAAATCCGCCAAACCCGCACGTCCCAGGTGACCCCGTGCCCTCGGTGTGTGTACCGTGCGCACGGGACCCCATGCGCACCCCCCCCCCCAGGCCAGCCACGAGCAGTTCATAGTTTCGGCCATAACTTCCACATCCGTAGTCTGATTTTCGCGTTCTTTAGCTCGTTGAGTAGCTATTGACATCCACCATCCACCTAGTTAGGTTCCAACACCATTTGACTCCATCAAAATTTTGACACTTTGGCATCTTTGCCTAGGCTTCCACCACATCATCCGCATAGCCACCACCATAGCCTTCCGCAACCTAACCCAATTTTGTTTGTGTTGTGAGTTGTGTCTCCTAAGGTGTTCGGCTACTTAGGGACTGTAGCGACCAGACCTCAAATAGTCTGATCTTTGTGCTCAGTGTCATCCCTGGATCAGTAATGCTGACACCACACATTACTCGGAGGATTTATAACAGAGTAGCAATCACAAACTTATTACAATCGAATGTCTAGAGAGAGAACTTAATAAAATAAATATGGCTTAAGGCCATCTAATATGATAACAGCGGAAGGCTTGGAAGAATAAGCGATTCCATCAACTCCAACGGCATCACTGAGTATAGAACCACGACCTATGCATCTTACTCGTCATCTGAAAAGTCTGCAACATGAAACGTTGCAGCCCGAAAATGGGTCAGCACATGGAATATGCTGGCAATGTAACACATAGAGAAATAATGGAATAATAAGCCTATACTACATGCATATTTGGCTGGTGGAAAGCTCTATGGTTACAGCTTTTGCATAAAGCCAATTTTTCCCTACTGCAAAGGAATAAATTTATTTAACTATCATGGTGGTTGTTAAACATTGAGAATGGTTGACAGCATTCTCAATCCCAATTAAAAGTACTCATTAAAAACCCAACAATATTAATTAGAGGTAACATGATGAGATTCACATGATATCCAAGTACTAGATACTCAAGATGTCCGTAACCGGGGACACGGCTAACCATGATTAGTTTATACACTATGCAGTAGGTTTAGCACTTTTCCCCACAAGACTCGATCGCCTCCGTTTAGTTTCTCGCACAACATGGTGTTTGAGAGGCGGATGACCGAGACATAGTCTTTCGTAAGCGCTTAGCACCTTACATGTGGGTAGACCGTACCAACCTACAACCCCTACATCTGCTAGCCTACCCGTAAGAGTTCACACAACCTAGTCAACTACGCCAGAGCCTATAATGGCTTGTGGCTGCACACGGAAGTTTCTAGTTTGAATAATCTCATGATCCCTTTGAGCCTGGGTGGCGGTCCGAAGAAATAGAGGCAAGTCCTGATGGAAACCAAGTGCCTCAATCCACCCAGATGTGTGTTTAAGTTGCCACCTTAAATAAACAATTAAATAACAATCTCACATCTGTCATGGATACACTCACCCAATCCACCTCTACTAGCATAGCACAGCATAATAAGCAAACGCAGAAGTAACTCCCAAGGTTTATAATAAAACAGGTAATAGGTACTACCTCAACTACTTCCCATCCCACAGTTTAATTAGATCCTAATCATGCAAGTGTTTGAGGATAGATCTAATGCATAAAAACTGGGTATGAGAAAAAGTATGATCAAAGTGTTACTTGCCTTGCTGATGATCCGCGAAACCTAGAGACTCGAAGTAACAGGCGGCGCACTCCGGGTAATATATCGCAGACAAACAAACAAGCATACAATAAATACTCATCTAATGCACAGGTAAAACTCAAATAGATCTAACCAGATAGTTCAACTTAAGAACTCCGGTTTGCAAAAAGAATCAAATCAAACGAAGCAACGAAAGTCAAACGGCGGAAGAAAACAGCTTCGTTTTACTAATCTGGATCTAACTCAAATTTTACAGAAGCAAAAACTTGTTTAAGTTCATTATTCGGAAAGAGAGTTTCGAGACGAAACTCTAGGTGCTTGAATCGCCTGATTCCAATAAACGAGCGAAAAGATATACTAAAACGAAAATCGGATCAAGAATCGCGATCAGAAAAATCGCGGATTAAATCCGAGAAAAAGAAAAACGACGAACGGGTTAACGAACGATCATTCATTAACTAAACTAATCTGACGAACGCGTTCGTTTAAACGAACTAACGGACGAACGTCCGCTAATTAGCCTAAACCGAAAAAAACTGAACTAATAAAAAAACGAAACTAAAAAAATTGAAATAAAACCGGAATAAAAAACCGTAATAAAAACCGTCCGGTTTTAGAAAAACCGGTGGCACGCGGATCGAGGCGACGTCGAACCTCGTCGGCGGCGGTGTCCGTGGTCGGTAATGGCGGCGGGTCCCGTGGCAATGAGAAGGCGCGGGAGGCGGAGGCTCGGCGGCTCGAGGCGGCTCAGGGCTAAGGGTTTGCCCGGTGGGCTGCCCGGCTTATAAAGCCTGTCGGGCGAGTCCCGGACGGACCACGGCCCGGTTAGGTCGGTGGCGCGTTTTTTAAATAATTCTGGCGTAGAAGAAATAAAAAGAAATACTAAACGGACTCCAAAAATCCCGAAATAAATTTTCCCCGGCTTCTAAAATCAAGCCGGACAAGATGAACTTTTATTTGGGGTCTAAATGCAATTTTGAAAAACGCGCATTTTTCCTAAATTCAAATAAAAGGCGAAAAACTCCAAAATAAAATCTTATTTGATTTCATTATTAAATCTTCATTATTTCTTTATTTTGGGAAAGTCATTTTATTCCCTCTCTCATATTTTGATAGAAGAAATAATTGGTGATAAAATAATTAAAATCAAATGATCCTATTTTCAAAATTTGAGAAAACTCAAATATGAAAATAATGAAAATCCCCAACTCTCTCCGTGGGTCCTTGAGTTGTGTAGAATTTCTAGGATCGAGCAAAAATGCAACGAAAAAATATGATATGCAATGATGCTCTATGTATAACATTCCAAACTGAAAATTTGGGATGTTACAGGGACCGTGTTACTAACTCTGACACCGTGTATATCCCATCATACCCTTCCACATTAACCCATTTTGACCGGGTTTCCACCAATACTTCCGCAACAACCATAACCTCCACTTCCGCATTGCCTAGTGCAACATCATCGCTTTCCGCTACCACCATTTGACTTTTGTCCTTGAGATTTTGAGTTCGCGGTTTTTTCGTTTCCTAAGGTGTTTCGGCTACTTAGGGACGAGTCTCCATCATCTTGGTATCTGCATCAAGAACACCGCCACTCATCATCGCAAAGGACGGTAACCTCGATGACACCATTGTATATTGATGATTTACAAACTACCTTGTTGCACTCATTTTTAGAAGAAAGTGAAGAAGATTTTATGGATAGATTTTGGGGAGGATTAAACCATAATATTCAGGAGATACTAATTCATGAAGAGTGTTATCCTATGGACCATTTGTTTCGTCTTGCTTGCAAAGCTGAGCAGGAAATAAAACGACGTGTTGCCCACAAGGAGAACAAGCGCCACGGTGCACATTCCAACTGTTGATACAGATGTTTATTCAACTACTAGGCGTACTATGACAACCACATCCGTTGTTGCGAGGACTACATCATCTCCACCATGTGACACATCATCATCGAGAGTGCCCGCATCATCTGAGTTGACTATAAGAGGTAATGACAAAGGTACAGATTTTCCACTTTTACATGAGAATGATGCATGCCTAGTTAACTTGAATACATCATGTGTTGAGCTACCCACTACTTTGATCACACCACCTATTTTAGAGGATTATATTGATAATTTGACTTTGCCATGTGATCAAACAACTGAAATACCAACAATTTTGAGTGCACCCATTGAATTAATTGTTGATGCAAAAGAATCAATATTTAATCATTTTGATATGACCTCTAATCTTGGTGATGATTCTGTGTCGAATGACTTATTGCATGTTTACTTATTTAAGCATGTTGTAGCATGTAAACTTGATGCAAGTAAGGTTTATTCACTAATGTTGGGATGGTTTAATGATGAACATTGTCAATCTTTTGAAATGAATAAGAGCTTCACTTATATGTGCAAACTGAGTTGCAATATTTTCATGCCTTCTACTTCTTGTGATAATGTTTTGGCTTTAGATTTTATGAACTATGCAAGTTACTCATCTATTTATGTGTCATATGTGCAAAAATCAAGGGAAATAAAATGGATGACATATACATATACAACATGTACACCTTGTCTCTTTTGTTAGCCACATTTCAGACTAAGAACACTTGAAGACGGCTTTGTTTTCAAGAAGTGGAGGATGATGAGGACATGACTACCTTGGATAAGACCAAAATATTGCATACATGCATATTTGTCGGTGATTTCTAGTGCAAACTATTCAATAATCTATTTATGTTATCCGAACAAAATACATCACATACTTTTGTGTTTTGTCTAATTGTAGGTGTATGGGACATTTGTATAATACACATATGAAGATAAAGGGAAAAGGAGAAGTTTAGGTGCTGTTCAAAAGTCCTCTCACGTCACTTTTGGACCAAGAGAAGATAGAGTCCAAGTCTCTCACGTTACGGACTCAGATTCGGACTGCACCAGACATACACGACTCAAAACGTCAATAACTTTTCATCCGGACTCCAAATTGGGTGATTCTTTTTTGTTGAAAAATAGATTTCGTGCACCTTCCAACCCAATTGGATTCACCTTCAAATTCGTTCGGAGCGTTGAGTTATGGACGAAACAATCTGATCTTTGCAGCAGAATCCGAGTCAAACTACAAGTCCAAAGGTGTTCGTCACCTCCGCTTGGGCCCATTGGCCTTATGCGACCTAGGGTTAGTTTTAGGCTGCCTTGGGACGTCCTACCACCTCCTTGGCCGCCACCCCTTGATCCTATATAAGTAGGTCCATCTAGTAGCTTTTTCCTTGGGATTTGTTTAGTTAAAAGTTAGCCATTGCAACCCGTGTGCCGTTTGTGTCCAACGACCAGACCAAGACCGCTTACGGATCTCCACCATTATCAATACTTCATATATATTCGCAATATTCAGATTGCTTTATCATATTCTTGCTTGTTCTTGATTGCTTGCGAGGAATAGACCTTCGTGGTCAGGTTGATCATGCTCGGTAATTGATAACCTCTCGGAGTTGGTTTAGCGATTGCTAAGGCGCAACGTCGTGCATGTTTGTAGTCGGATCGTCAAAGTCGTCTCCGCCAAATCGATAGTTATCATCTCATCGAAAGATCGGGACACCCCCGCCTCTATCAATAGATCTAACTTTTCTGGTGGCCTTTTCTTGGACAATAGGTAAGAAAATAAATCGAATCTAGGGGCAATTGGAAATTCTCACCGAGCAACTGGCGTACCACTTGATAGGCGAGGGGTGTCGATCTTTCGATGAGATGATAACTATCGATTTGGTGGAATCAACAAATGCTATTAACGACACTAATATCTGAGTCAGATTGTGCAAATGGTGATCCTCATCTGATACCACTTGATAGGCGAGGGTGTCGATCTTTCGATGAGATGATAACTATCGATTTGGTGGAGACGACTTTGTGATCCGACTACAAGCGTGCGATGTTGCGCCTTAGCAATCGCTAAACCAACTCCGAGAGGTTATTGACCACGCCGGAGCACAATCAACGACCACGAAGGTCTATTCCTGCAAGTAATCGAAAAACAAGCAAGAATATGATAAAGCAATCTGAATATTACGGTATATATGAAGTATTGATAAAGGTGGGGATCCGTAAGCGGTCTTGGTGCAGTCGTTGGACACAAGCGAAGTACGAAGTTGCAATGGCTAACTTTTAACTAAACAAATCCCAAGGAAAAAGCTACTAGATGGATCTACTTATATAGGAGCAAGGGGTGGCGGCCAAGGAGGTGGGAGGACGTCCCAAGGCAGCCTAACACTAACCCTAGGTCGTACAAGGCCAATGGGCCCAAGTGGAGGTGACGTAACACCTTTGGACTTGTAGTTTGACTCGGATTCTGTTGCAGCATCAGATTGTTTCGTCCATAACTCAACGCTCCGGACGAATTTGAAGGTGAATCCAATTGGGTTGGAAGGTGCACGAAATCTATTTTCCAACAAAAAAAGAATCACCCAATTTGGAGTCCGGATGAAAAAGTTATTGACGTTTTGAGTCAGGTATGTCTTGCAGTCAGAATCTGAGTCCAGAACGTGAGAGACTTGGACTCTTATCTTCTCTTGGTCCAAAAGTGACGTGAGAGGACTTTTTGAACAGCACCTAAACTTCTCCTTTTCCCTTATCTTCATATGTGTATTATACAAATGTCCCATACACCTACAATTAGACAAAACACAAAAGTATGTGATGTATTTTTGTTCTGGATAGCATAAATAGATTATTGAATAGTTTGCACTAGAAATCACCTGACAAATATGCATGTATGCAATATTTTTGGTCTTATCCAAGGTAGTCATGTCCTCATCATATATTCCCCTTGCAATTGCATTGATAACCCCTAGCCCATTTTGCGTTACTTGCCTATTGAGACTAGCCATTTGAGTATTGCCGGGCCACGTTACTTGTGCACATTAGTGATCTACACCTCCCATTGCATACATACCATATCATATTGGTATCATATCATCAATTGTGTCACAATATCGTTCCCACATATATACAATAGCTATCTTGGTTTGTGCATTGTGCAAAAGTGGCCATAGAAAAAAAAAGAATAAGCTTTTAAGCAAAAGAGAGAGCAAAAGAGCTTGTAAGCAAGTGCCATAGCACCATACCACATCGCACATAAGATTGTCATATCCGATCATCTTGGATCATCTTGAGAGAAACACCGGGAACCATACATACATAGCATACTTGGGATAGAAGTTTATCCATTTTGGCATCTTATAGGTTGTGCACAAGTGTCATATCCGCCTATTGAGCAATCGTGCTAGCGTCCCTCTTGAGTTGTGCAACACGAGCGTTTTGGTGGATTCCACATTTTGAGCTCATTCCTTGGTTGCACGACCCCATTTATCTATCCGTGTGTGTGTTTCCGTGTGCCATTCTTTGCTATTGGTCTACTTGTTTCACTTGCGAATTTGTGAATCTCTTTCAACATTATTGACTCTTGCTAACATTTTTGCATCAAATTTTTTGTGCCACTATCCTCACCAAGCTCCACCATAAGCCTTATTTGTGTAGGTGTGAGAAACCGACAAGAATTGGTACAATTGTGCTATTTCCTTGTTACATCATTGAGTGATCATTGATCCATTTTCAACATCGGTCAAGGTACATTTGGTATAAGTTCTTCTCTTTCTCCCACTCATATTTGCTCGAGTTTTGTGATGGATAGGCAAGGCATTTCATCTCCGGTCTTCGACAACAACGACGGCGTGAACAACTACATCACCAAAGCGTCAATCTTGATCTACAACGACAAATGCAAGGCGCACAATCAAGATTGCGAGGCGCGCCGAGAACATCTCCATCGAGATTCATCACTCCGAAGCAAGGAAAAGGGACTACATCGACAAGAAGCTTTCCACACATAAAGAGGAGCAAGATGCAAGGATGGAGAAGATTAGAGCCTTGATCAAGTCCTCTTCCCCTTCGTCATCTTCAAGGCGGCGACGTTCAAGCCACAAGTCTTCGGAGCGCCCAAGCGGTGCAAGCGCAAGTCGTCCACGTCCACATCTCCATGGCGACCATCATCACATTCGTGATCAACATCATCATGAAGGGCAAGTCACCTCCAAGCATCATGTGCACGACGACGACGAACGACATCTACTACGAGCTCCAGTTCGACAACGACACCATCATCATAAAGATGCTCGCCAAGCACAAGTGCACAAGTCCCAACAAGCCCTACTTCACGCCAAGTCCAAGCTTCATGAACAAAAGAGAAGACCGCGAGACGACCACCACCAAGACGGTGCTACGACTACAACAACCACTTCGGCATCTTCGCCAAGTGTTCTCAAGGCATCTTCACCTTTGGATGTACGGCATCTTCACCTACTTCCCGTGAGTTCGCCTACATCGACACCTTAAACAACAATGCGACCACGTACGAGCGAGGGCGACACTTCCATCTTCGGAAGCCCCTTAAGGAAGATGGCCGACCATGGGACATTCCCTTCGGTCATGGAGACGAGCTACGAGGTACCACATCATATGGGTCTCCAACAACAAGACGGTGACAAGAAGGTTGAGCATGGGACTATCCCGTCAACCAAAGCGACGATAGTAGTTGAGCATGGAGACATTTGCACCAACATCTCTCCGACACCCACATATCATGAGATGACCCAATTGCCATGTGAGGAGAGCCACCAACCCATGCGTGAGATGAGTGACTCCACCATATATGACACTGAGTGCATTTCCTATGAGAGGATGAGTGTGACCACCACTAGCCCCACACATGAGAGCATGCAACACATCCTATGTGAGGTTGAGAGCCATTTGAGTGACTCCACCAACCATACAGTGAGAGCATCCTTGAGGGAGTGAGTGAGCCACAACACTTAGTGAGTGAGGTAGTTGACCACGACATGTGAGGCCACTATGATTTCTAACGACTTAACCTCTACTCCTAGTGTGTTTTCTTCTATGGTGCTAGGTCTCCTACATGACGACATGCCTATCCTCGGCGAGTCCATACCTCCAATGGAGGCAGCGATGGCCATGGTGGACAATGATGCACCCCCACATGGTTCCATCAAGATGAAGATGACAATGAGGCGATCTTCAACACCTCACCTACAACACATGAGCAGCGCTCCAAAGGTAACAGAGGTGATGGTGCTTCTCTTGTCCCACTAGTGGACACTCTTGACAATGATTGCTCCCATGATGTTGACCCACCTATTACCATGCCTCATGCTAGTGAAACTTCTTCATGCCTTGACTTACCTATTTATGATGAATATGATGATGAGCATGTTGAGTTGCCTAGTTGTGATGCTATGCTTCATAGGATATCTTGTGAAAATTCTATTGGTCACGTCATGTTTGACAATCCATTGAACTTGTCATATTCTATGAGTGAGATCTCCCATATAGCCTCATTTCAATCTCAACATAGTAACTATGCATGCCCCATTAAAATAAATCCCATTTGCACTTATGGCATAGATGACAAGTTGATGGTCATTGCCTTTTGTTTTTCATGTGATGATATTGCCATTCTTCCTTTACATGATTTGCGCAATTCATCTACTATGTCATGCCATGATCACATTGTTCCAAATATGCATTGTTTTGGATGTTGTCAATATTCTCCATGTGAAGTTTCCACTAATGCTCATGAGGAGACCCCCATAGTTTCCTCGTACATATTAGGAGATCTTGATGCATTCCATACTTTGCATGATTTCCATGATTGCTTGCACCATATGCATTTCATGAATAACAATGCTCTCGATATTTCTCATGATGCATTACACCCTTTGAGTCTCCATTATGCTATACATAACAACAAACCTATCATGATGGATGACATGTTTCTATATCACGCATCTCATTTATTTGAGCATTGGATATTTGGTGCTAACCAACACAAACACGTATGCATCATGATGGATGATGTATACATCTACCACGCTTACACAATTTTTCCTTTGTCTTTGTTTTGTGTAGGTACTCATGTCTTCTCGTCAACTTCTCAATCCCATGAGTTGACGAAACGAGCTCTTGAGAGCAATGACGATTTGGGATCCTGTGGACTATCCTTACCACCGTCCCCTTCGCGCAAGGACTACGCGCATCTCTTCTAATGGCTCTCACACGGCTATGGGCCATTTACCACTTCTCACCTTATGCTCATTTCCCCGTGTTCACTTTGCATGTTATGCTTGCTTCTATGCCTTTGCCATGCTATTGTGACCCTTGCTTGCATCTACCCATGTTTCATCATTATGCTACTTCTATGTGTATTTGCATGCTTGGTGGAGATCCTTGTTGCTATTGCCATGTTTATCATGTGCCCCATGCTATTGACACTTGTTGTGTTGGGAGAGTCATGATGCCCTATTGCTATGTCCATATGGCCTCTCGCCAATACATTCATGCCATTCTACTCATATTTTGCTTTCATGCTTGTGCTATGACATGTGAATCTTTCATGCCCACGATTTGCACCAATGACATGTTTGCCATGATTCCCTCTAGTATGTTGCATCTTCGCACTACTAGCATGCTTGACTTGATCGCTATGATAGCCCGCTATGTTGCATCACCCATGTTCCACTATTACTTGCTTTCTTGGGTTGATCGCACCTATGTTCATGCCTCTCACATGATTTATATCGATCATTGTCTCTTGTCTCCATTACGTGCATCTCACATATCACCTTGTATTGAGGACCAACTTGCTATGCTTATTGATCTTGGAGACTTGGACACTTTACTTGTGAAGCATGCTTATTTGATTGAGCCTATTGTATTTGGTCGTTCTCGCATCATATGCCTCCATACTATGAAATGCTCCCTTGTACCTTCTTATGATGAGCTTGATGCATACACTTGTTGGGTATCTCACCCCTCGAATGATAGGTCTTGCATTTGCACTACCCTCATTTGTTTTTCCAAGTGTTTGTCATGTTCTTTCATTTTGGAGGATTCACAAGGCGGTGCGTTATGCGACTTATTGGTTATGTGAAGGCATGCATGATGTACGACTCCAACATCTTTGGGAACTTTCTTGAGGTGAACTCCTTCTCTTTGAGCCATCCTCACATATGCATATTGAATGGGCCATACTTTCATTGTTGTTTCCTTCTTCTTGTCTACATGATACATATATTGGATGGAGGACCGACATTGGAGATGGACACTATGGACCTTCAAGTTGAGGAGTGCCACGACATCGACCTATGGTACATACATGCCTACCGTGTACATGGCGATACAGTTTACGATCCGAGGACGGATCTTTCCCAAGGGGGAGGAGATGATACGGAGCATCCCATGTTCATCTCCATGTACACCTTCATAGCACATCAAGCCCCAAGCAAACCTACCGGAGTTAAGGTGAACTCGCTCCTCTTCAAGATTTACATGAATATCCATAGGACTTGGCCGCTACATCACACGGAACGTTGTGCATCTTCGGGTTCGAGGACGACCGCCGCCAAGCAGCTAAGGAGCTTCCCGGAGGCCAAGGAGAAGGACCCCAAGGCCACAAGGAAGAAGATGGAGTCCAACTAGAGCTGGACAGGAGGTCCCAGGCGACCCCATGTGCACGGGCCCCGAGACCCGTCTTGCAGGCCCCCGAGACCCGTCTTGCGCACGGACTACTCGAAGAGTTCTTGCTGGAGCACCCGTGCGCCGGGCCTGCACTGCGTGCCCACAGGACCCCGTCTTGCCAGACCCAACTTACCCGTCTTGCACGGGCTCATCAGGATGGACGGCTGTGATCTCCATTCCGAGCCCCTCTTCCTCCACTTCGTCCCCAAGACTATATATTCCGTACCTAGACCATTTGTTAGGGTTAGCAAAGGATATGTTAGACATATGAGAGCTTTGCTCCATGGATCCACTCCACTAGGAGATCAAGACCTCCTCTTGGAGTGACCTAGCTCAAGACCCCTCATGGGTGGCCCCTATCAAGACCTCCTCACGGAGAAGAACCCGGTTACCTCTTGTATCGTCCTTTGTTGATCGTGGATCGTGTATCTCTCTTTGTGTTCATCGTTCTAGTGCATGTGTAATCGAATCTTGTTGGTTTTAGTGATTCTCTTGTGCTTTCCCCGTGATTTCCCTCGTGCTCTTCCGTTCGTTCTCCGTGTTCATCATAGGGATCCACTCCAAACGTGAAAGATCATCCCCATAGGGTTCCACCCTACATCAGGCGTTTTGTGAGAGATTTCAGCACCATTGCTGCACCTCTCAACGAGCTTACAAAGAAGGATGTGCCTTTTGTTTGGGGTACCGCACAGGAAGAAGCCTTCACGGTATTGAAAGATAAGTTGACACATGCTCCTTTACTCCAACTTCCTGACTTTAATAAGACTTTTGAGCTTGAATGTGATGCTAGTGGAATTGGATTAGGAGGTGTGTTATTACAAGATGGCAAACCTGTTGCATACTTTTACGAAAAATTGAGTGGGCCTAGTCTGAACTATTCTACTTATGACAAAGAATTATATGCTCTTGTTAGGACTTTAGAGACATGGCAACATTATTTATGGCCCAAAGAATTTGTTATACATTCTGATCATGAATCTTTGAAACATATTAAAAGTCAAGCTAAACTGAATCGTAGACATGCTAAATGGGTTGAATTCATTGAGACTTTCCCTTATGTCATTAAACACAAGAAGGGTAAAGAAAATGTTATTGCTGATGCATTGTCTCGTCGCTATACTATGCTTTCACAACTTGACTTTAAAATGTTTGGTTTGGAGACCATCAAAGATCAATATGTGCATGATGCTGAATTTAAAGATGTATTGCAGAATTGTAAGGAAGGAAGAACTTGGAACAAGTTCGTTCTTAACGATGGACTTGTGTTTCGTGCTAACAAGCTATGCATTCCAGCTAGCTCCATTTGTCTTTTGTTGTTGCAGGAGGCGCATGGAGGAGGATTAATGGGGCACTTTGGCGTCAAGAAGACGGAGGATATACTTGCTACACATTTCTTTTGGCCAAAAATGAGACGGGATGTTGAGCATTTTGTTGCTCGCTGCACTACATGTCAAAAAGCAAAGCCATGTCTCAATCCTCATGGTTTATATATGCCTTGGCCTATACCTAGTGTTCCTTTGGAGGATATATCTATGGACTTTGTTTTAGGTTTACCTCGAACAAAGAAGGGGAGGGATAGCATATTTGTTGTCGTGGATAGATTTTTAAAAATGACACACTTTATACCATGTCATAAAAGCAATGATGTTGTTAATGTTGCTGATTTGATCTTTCGGGAAATTATTCGCTTGCATGGTGTGCCAAATAATATTGTTTCAGATCGTGATACTAAATTCCTTAGCCACTTTTGGAGATGTTTATGGGCTAAGTTGGGGACTAAACTGCTTTTTAGTACTACTTGTCGCCCCCAAACTGATGGACAAACGGAAGTAGCCAATAGAACATTGTCTACTATGCTTAGGGCTGTTTTGAAGAATAATAAGAAAATGTGGGAAGAATGCTTGCCTCATATTGAATTTTCTTATAATCGTTCATTGCATTCTACTACTAAGATGTGCCATTTTGAAATTGTGTATGGTTTTCTACCTCGTGCACCTATTGATTTGTTGCCTCTTCCATCTTCGGAGAAGGTTAATTTTGATGCTAAAGAACGTGTTGAATTGATTTTAAAAATGCATGAGTTAACTAAGGAAAACATTGAGCGTATGAATGCTAAATATAAACTTGCTTTGGAGATAAGGGTAGAAAACATGTTGTGTTTGCACCGGAGATCTTGTTTGGTTACATTTGCGTAAGGATAGATTTCCTAATTTGCATAAATCAAAGCTAATGCCACGTGTTGATGGTCCTTTTTAGGTGTTAGAGAAAATAAATGATAATGCATATAAACTTGAGCTACCTGCAGATTTTGGGGTTAGTCCCACTTTTAACATTGCAGATTTGAAGCCTTATTTGGGTGAGGAAGATGAGCTTCCGTCCAGGACGACTTCATTTCAAGAAGGGGAGGATGATGAGGACATCAATACCATTGTTACACCCACAGCCCCTCTGTTACATATACTTTGGACTAATTACTAGAGCTCACATGCGCCAATTAAATTACCAGGTACTTTGATTTCTTGGTAATGATTCTAATGTTCATGAGAATATGATGCTGCCTAAATTGGATACATTTGTTTTGCTTACAAATGAAGGGCCTAGCTTGGAGAAGGATGAACATTGGAGGAAGAACAAGCATGGAGTTGATGGCATGCGCAAGGGGATCAATAACAGAGTTACAAGTGATGATTTCAGGACTTTAAAGCCACCATAAGGAGTGCATGAAGCCTTGGACGAAATATACAAGATGCCACTTCATAAATTTCGTCCAGAGGCTATTCTAGGTGCTGCGTCACCTTATTATTGGGCCAGGCCCATGTATTTTCGAAATACTTTAGTATAGGCTATTTTTAGAGTCCGTATGTGTGGGGAAACAAGAGTTAGGGTTGGTTTCGGACCCCTCCTCCAAGGGCCACGAAATTCCCCCCTCTTCCTCCATATATATAGCCCTTAGGGCGTCGTTTAGACTTTGGGTTTTGTTTAGATTAAAAGTTCGACATAGCTGCAACTTCGCGTACTTCGTTTGTGTTCAACGACCAGACCAAGACGTCACAGAACCCCACCTTGATCAATAAAGTTTTCCTCTTATATTCGCTATATCCAGATTGCAATCTTAGTTTCTTGGTTGTTCTTCATTTGCCTGCAGGAAACAGACCTTCGTGGTCAGGTTGATCGTGCTCTGGCATGGTCAATAACTTCTCGGAGTTGGTTTAGCGATTGCTAAGGCACGACTTCCTCACACGTTCGTAGTCGGATCATCAAAGTCGACTTCCTCCAAAATGATAGCCGCCATCTCATCGAAAGACGGGACACCTTTGCCTCTATCATCAATCCAGTAGGAGACCACACACGAGTCCCACGCACCCACACAAACAAATAAGAACCTCGCAACCAACGCGATAAAGGGGTTGTCAATCCCTTCATGATCACTTACGGGAGTGAGATCTGATAGATATGATAATATTATATTTTTGGTATTTTTATGATAAAGACTAAAAGTAAAGAAAGCAAAATAGACGGCAATAGAAATAGCTAAGTGTTGGAAGATTAATATGATGGAATATAGACCCGGGGGCCATAGGTCTCAATAGTGGCTTCTCTCGAGATAGCATAAGTATTACGGTGGGTGAACAAACTACTGTCGAGCAATTGATAGAATTGAGCATAGTTATGAGAATATCTAGGTATGATCATGTATATAGGCATCACGTCCATGCGACAAGTAGACCGAAAGCGATTATGCATCTACTACTATTACTCCACACATCGATCGCTATCCAGCATGCATCTAGAGTATTAAGTTCAAAAGAACAAAGTAATGCTTTAAGTAAGATGACATGATGTAGAGGGATAAACTCATGCAATATGATATAAACTCCATCTTGTTATCCTCGGTGGCAACAATACAATACGTGCCTTGCTGCCCCTGCTGTCACCGGGAAAGGACACTGCCAGATTGAACCCAAAGCTAAGCACTTCTCCCATTGCAAGAAAGATCAATCTAGTAGGCCAAACCAAACTGATAATTCGAAGAGACTTGCAAAGATAACCAATCATACATAAAAGAATTCAGAGAAGAATCAAATATTGTTCAGAGATAATCTTGATCATAAGCACACAATTCATCGGTCTCGACAAACACACCGCAAAAGAAGATTACATCGAATAGATCTCCAAGAAAATCGAGGAGAACTTGTATTGAGATCCAAAGACAGAGAAGAAGCCATCTAGCTAATAACTATGGACCCAAAGGTCTGAGGTAAACTACTCACACATCATCGGAGAGGCTATGGTGTTGATGTACAAGCCCTCCGTGATCAATGCCCCCTCCGGCAGGACGCTGGAAAAGGCCCCAACATGGGATCTCACGGGTACAGAAGGTTGTGGCGGTGGAATTAGGTTATCGTGGATGCCTCTAATGGTTTGGGGTACATAGGTATATATAGGAGGAAGAAGTACGTCGGTGGAGCAACGTGGGCCCCATGAGGGTGGAGGGCGCGCCTGGCGGAGGTGGGCGCGCCCCCCTACCTCGTGCTCTCCTCGTTGATTGCTTTACGTAGACTCCAAGTCCTCTGGATCACGTTTGTTCTGAAAATCACGTTCCCGAAGGTTTCATTCCGTTTGGACTCCGTTTGATATTGTTTTTCTGTGAAACACTGAAATAGGCAAAAAAACAGCAATTTGGGCTGGGCCTCTGGTTAATAGGTTAGTCCCAAAAATAATACAAAAGTGTATAAATAAGCCCATTAAACATCCAAAACAGAATATATAATAGCATGGAACAATAAAAAATTATAGATACATTGGAGACGTATCACGACGTCATCACACATTCGTAGTCGGATCGTTAAAGTCTACTCCTCCGAAAACGATAATCACCATCTCATCGGAAGACTGGACACCTTTGCCTCTACCACATAACGATAATCACCATCTCATCGATATTGTCAAGGATTTTGACCCAGAGCTTGTGGTCCAGTTCTATGCCATGGTACCCTTTGGTACGGATGATGACCAGACACTCACCTGGATGACTCATGGAAGATGGTTGGAAGCTAAGTCGAAGCCATTCATGAACAATCTTGGATATGGTGATGAGGGGCTTGAGAGCTCTCTTTGTCTCCGCTCTCACAAGGGACCTGGATCAGGTACATTCTTATTTGGTGGGCATGCTTCTTATGTGCATGAAGGAGAAGGGCAAGACTTGCGTTCTTGATAGAGACAAAGGTGTCCCGTCTTTCGATGAGATGTTGGTTTTCGCTTTGGAGGAAGTCGACTTTGACGATCCGACTACGAACGTGCGAGGACGTCGCGCCTTAGCAATCGCTAAACCAACTCCGAGAGGTTATTGACCACGCCGGAAGCACGATCAACTCGACCACGAGGGTCTGCATTTCCTGCGAGCAAGCGAAGAACAAGCAAGAAACTGAGATTGCAATCTGGATATTGCGAATATAAGATGAAAGCTTTATTGATCAAGGTGGGGTTACTGTGGCGCCTTTGTCCGGTCGTTGAACACAAACGAAATGCCGAAGTTGCAGCTATGGCGAACTTTTAATCTAAACAAAACCCAAAGTCTAAGCAGCGCCCTAAGGGCTGTATATATGGAGGAAGAGGAGGGAATTTCGTGGCCCTTGAGGGAGGGTCCCAAACCATCCCTAACTCTTGTTTCCCCACACATACGGACTCTAAAACAGCCTATACTTAAGTATTTCGAAATTACATGGGCCTGGCCCAATAATAAGGTGACAGCACCTAGAATAGCCTATGGACGAATATTATGAAGTGGCATCTTGTATATTTCGTCCAAGGCTTCATGCACCCATTATGGTGGCTTCAAAGTCCTGAAATCATCACTTGTAACTCCGTTCTTGTTCCCCTTGCATGGCATTATCTCCATGTTTGTTCTTGCTCCAATGTCCATCCTTCTCCAAGCTAGGGCCTTCATTTGTAAGCAAAACAAATGTATCCAATTTAGGCAGCATCATATTCTCATGAACATTAGAATCATTACCAAGAAACGAAAGTACCGATAATTTAATTGGCGTCATGAGCTCTAGTAATTGGTCCAAAGATATGTAGCAAGAGGGGCTGTGGGTGTAACAATGGTATTGATGTCCTCATCATCCTCCCTTCTTGAAATGAAGTCGTCCTCGACGGAAGCTCATATTCCTCACCCAAATAACGCTTCAAATCTGCAATGTTAAAAGTGGGACTAACCCCAAAATCTGCAGGCAGCTCAAGTTTATATGCATTATCATTTATTTTCTCTAACACCTTAAATGGACCATCAGCACGTGGCATTAGCTTTGATTTGCGCAAATTAGGAAACCTATCCTTACGCAAATGTAACCAAACAAGATCTCCGGTGCAAAGACAACATGTTTTCTACCCTTATCTCCAGCAAGTTTATATTTAGCATTCATACGCTCAATGTTTTCCTTAGTTAACTCATGCATTTTTAAAATCAATTCAGCACGTTCTTTAGCATCAAAATTAACCTTCTCCGAAGATGGAAGAGGCAACAAATCAATAGGTGCACGAGGTAGGAAGCCATACACAATTTCAAAAGGGCACATCTTAGTAGTAGAATGCAATGAACGATTATAAGCAAATTCAATATGAGGCAAGCATTCTTCCCACATTTTCTTATTATTCTTCAAAACAGCCCTAAGCATAGTAGACAATGTTCTATTGACTACTTCAGTTTGTCCATCAGTTTGGGGGTGACAAGTAGTACTAAAAAGCAGTTTAGTCCCCAACTTAGCCCATAAACATCTCCAAAAGTGGCTAAGAAATTTAGTATCACGATCTGAAACAATAGTATTTGGCACACCATGCAAGCGAATAATTTCACGAAAGAACAAATCAGCAACATTAACATCATCGCTTTTATGACATGGTATAAAGTGTGCCATTTTCGAGAATCTATCCACGACAACAAATATGCTATCCCTCCCTTCTTTGTTCGAGGTAAACCTAAAACAAAGTCCATAGATATATCCTCCCAAGGAACACTAGGCACTGGCAAAGGCATATATAAACCATGAGGATTGAGTCGTGACTTAGCTTTTTGACATGTAGTGCAGCGAGCAACAAAACGCTCAACATCCCGTCTCATCTTTGGCCAAAAGAAATGTGTAGCAAGTATATCCTCCGTCTTCTTCACGCCCAAAGTGTCCCATTAGTCCTCCTCCATGCGCCTCCTGCAACAACAAAAGACGAACAGAGCTAGCAGGAATGCATAGCTTGTTAGCACGGAACACAAAACCATCATTAATAACGAACTTGTTCCATGTTCTTCCTTCTTTACAATTCTGCATTACATCTTTAAAATCAGCATCATGCACATATTGATCTTTGATGGTCTCCAAACCAAATATTTTGAAGTCAAGTTGTGAAAGCATAGTATATCGACGAGACAAAGCATCAGCAATAACATTTTCTTTACCCTTCTTGTGTTTAATGACATAAGGGAAAGTCTCAATGAATTCAACCCATTTAGCATGTCTACGATTCAGTTTAGCTTGACTTTTAATATGTTTCAAAGATTCATGATCAGAATGTATAACAAATTCTTTGGGCCATAAATAATGTTGCCATGTCTCTAAAGTCCGAACAAGAGCATATAATTCTTTGTCATAAGTAGAATAGTTCAGACTAGGCCCACTCAATTTTTCGTAAAAGTATGCAACAGGTTTGCCATCTTGTAATAACACACCTCCTAATCCAATTCCACTAGCATCACATTCAAGCTCAAAAGTCTTATTAAAGTCAGGAAGTTGGAGTAAAGGAGCATGTGTCAACTTATCTTTCAATACCGTGAAGGCTTCTTCCGTGCGGTACCCCAAACAAAAGGCACATCCTTCTTTGTAAGCTCATTGAGAGGTGCAGCAATGGTGCTAAAGTCTCTCACAAAACGCCTATAGAAACCAGCGAGTCCAAGAAAACTCCTCACTTGTGTGACCGTTTGGGCTGCGGCCAACTCTCAATAGCTTCAATCTTGGCTTTATCAACTTCAATTCCTGTGGAGTAACAACATAGCCAAGAAAAGATACTCGGTCGGTGCAAAAGGTGCACTTCCCAAGGTTACCAAACAAACGTGCATCACGTAGAGCATTAAAAACAGCACGTAAATGTTCCAAATGTTCTTCCAAAGATTTGCTATAAATCAGTATATCATCAAAGTAAACTACCACAAATCGTCCAATGAAAGCACGTAAAACTTCGTTCATTAATCTCATGAAAGTACTAGGTGCATTAGTTAACCCAAAAGGCATGACTAACCACTCATATAATCCAAACTTAGTTTTAAATGCTGTTTTCCATTCATCTCCCAATTTCATACGAATTTGATGGTATCCACTACGCAAATCAACTTTGGAGAATATTGTAGAGCCACTCAATTCATCAAGCATATCATCTAGCCTAGGAATAGGATGACGATAACGAATAGTAATATTATTAATGCCTCTACAATCAACACACATACGCCGACGTACCATCCTTTTTAGGCACTAGTATAATAGGAACAGCACAAGGACTAAGAGATTCGCGTATATAACCTTTGTCGAGCAGCAGCTCACATACTTGACGCATAATCTCCTTCGTCTCCTCCGGATTGGTACGGTATGGTGCGCGGTTGGGTAGCGATGCACCGAATTAAGTCAATTTGATGCTCAATCCCTCGAATAGGTGGTAATCCGGTGGCACGTCTTGTGGGAAGACGTCGGTGAACTCCTGCAAAATGTTAGTGACAATGAGGGGCAAAGAGGAAGGCACGTCCTCGAATGAAAATAATGCCTCTTTGCACACAAAACCATAGCAAACAGATTTGCTAGAATCTAGCTCATCAATATCAGATTTGGTGGCAAATAAACATGCACTTTTCAGTTTAATTTCAGAAGCAACATTAGATGGTTTATTATTAGGCTTCATTTGTTGCTCAAATTCTTTTGCCACAATCTGATTTTCACTCTTATTTTTCTCCTGTTTTGCTTTATTAGCTCTATTAATATCATCTTTCAAAATGGAATCAGGAGTCATAGGAAGCAAAGTAATATTTTTATCCTTGTGAACAAGAGTATACTGATTGTTTCTACCATGGTGTACAGATTTTTATCAAATTGCCATGGTCTACCAAGTAATAAGGAACATGCTTGCATAGGTACCACATCACAATCAACATAATCAGCATATGTAGAGATACTAAAATACACACGAGCGATGCGTGTTACCTTAACCTTGCCGCTGTTGTTGAACCATTGGATGTAGTAAGGATGTGGATGTGGTCTTGTGGTGAGAGAAAGCTTCTCCACCATATCCATGCTAGCCAAGTTGTTGCAGCTCCCTCCATCTATGATGACGCTTGAATAGAACGTTCCTTCACAACTCCCTTTGTATGGAACAAGTTATGTCTCTGATTTTGCTCAGCTTGTGTAACCTGCACACTCAAAACACGTTGAGCAACTAAACATTCATACCACAAGATCTTGACAGCCATGTATTGCGTGTCATGATCGTAATCATCTCCACCGTGTTCTTCATGTGTAATAAGAGCCAAAGTCTCTTCATCATAGTCACTAAGCGGACTCATACCCACCATCCTCGGTAGCAATCATCACACGCTGAGATTGGCATTCTCTCAAGAAATGTCCTCTTCCCTTACAACGACGACAAATAATATCACTTGTGTGCCCTGTTGACGCCATGGAAGAAGAAGAAGAGCTCTGTAGGCCCAATGGTGTGCTCTTGGCGAGATAGTGGTGGTTGTGCACCTTTCTT
This sequence comes from Aegilops bicornis, assembly GCA_021605145.1. Classification (NCBI taxonomy): domain Eukaryota; kingdom Viridiplantae; phylum Streptophyta; class Magnoliopsida; order Poales; family Poaceae; genus Aegilops; species Aegilops bicornis. The sequence continues at coordinate 345,206,163 of CM038674.1, read as the reverse complement.
GTATCACGGTTGGAGGTGGCAGCCGACGGAGGTGCCGGTGTAGTAGAACGTGTGGAAGTAGATGATGCACGTGGTGTCCATGATGAAGGTCGACCTGCGAGAAAAGTTAGTCCGCGCCAACGCCTGTCGATCCTGCACTTCACGTTCAGCTTTACAAGCAAGATGGAATAATCGAGTGATATTATTATAATCCTTGTAGTCTAGAATGGTCTGAATCTCTCTATTTAATCCACCCGGAAAACGTGCAAGCATAGCTTCATTCTCCTCAACAATACCACATCTAATCAAGCCAGTTTGTAATTCCTGATAATATTCTTCACCGAATTTTTTCCTTGTCTTAAGCGCTGCAATTTTTGAAGTAATTCACGTTGATAATATGGTGGAACCCAACGATGCACGCATAGCAGTTTTCAAAGCAGCCCAAGTAGCTGGAACAGGATATAATCTACAATGTTCGGACCACCAAACACATGCAAAGCTAGTGAAAGCACAAACAAAGCAGCAGGAACACGTCTCTCCTCTGGATATTGTAAACATGTAAATCGTTGTTCAGTTTCTAACTCCCAAGTAAGATATATATCAGGAACATATCTACCCTCAAATGGTGGAATATTCAATTTCAGTTTAGGGAGATGGTCATGATCTCGTACCTGAAGGGGAGCCCGAACATTGCCATTATTTGCATGTGGGCCACCTGGTGGTTGTGGTGCTGGTGGTTGCACGTAGTACTGATGTTGATCAACCTCATCCTCGTAATCTCTCACATAATCATCCTCCCCCACCGCAGCAGCAGGAGCCATGAAGTATCAGCAAAGACCGGCAGCTTGGCCAGTGAAGAGGGACACGGGAAGCTTCGGCGGAGGGCTGTTTCGCGATGTGGAGGTAGTCCTTGTTGTTGTAGTAGAGGTGCGTTAGGTGCCGCCGGTGGTGGTGGTGGTAGACGCGAGCAATTCATTAAACTTGGTATCGAGCTTTGTTTGAGCGCCTTCTCAATGCCATCTATCTTCTCCATGGCCTCTTCAAATCTATTTAGCACATCGTCCACCTGCCCACTCATCATTTGTTGAAACTTATCATGTAGCGCTTTGTTTGTCATGTTCTCCCGGTCGGTCTCGTCGACTTGTGATCCTGCCATGGTTAGCGACAATAGAAACACACAAGAATATGATTCGACAGACTACTAGGAAGTGGTGGTGGTTGTGTGGTGGGCGATCCTAAATCCGTCAAGCAAATCTCAAATTCTTACCGGTTCTTACCCAGAAGAAGCGGTGACCGCAACCGATGTAGTCAAAACTCTCAAAGCTTGGATAGAGCGATTACCGGGGAGAGTCAAGCATACGATGTAGATGTATGTGGAGCTGGGAAGGCTTATAATATGGTAGCAAAAGGGTCGTAATAATCAATTCAGAGATGCAAAGTTGAATAAAGCGCTCAGCAGATCTTTGTCTTTGGTCCTAGGCTAGACCGTGCTAGAGACGCGAGCCTAGAACACTAACAAAATCACGGCGCTGCACGGAAACAACGGAAAAGCACACTCTGGAATTTTTTTTTCGCTCTTTTTTTTTTGCGCTGCTTTTTTTTTTGCGCTGCTCTTTTTTTTTTTGCGAAAAATCACTATAATGGCGAGTGTCTCAAAACTCTTCCCAGGTCAAACTGACAGGATGGGCACGAAATTTTTTCGACTAAAATTTTTTTTTTTCGATTGCCGGACCCAAAAGCTGAAGCAGGTCAAAAAACTTTCTATAATGGCGACTGTCTCAATACGCTTAGAAACACTTAAAAACAGGATAGCCAAAATTTTTTTCGACAAGTGCGTTTTCGGAAAATTTTGGGCCTAAACGGAGGGTGGTTTCGGACTCTTTTTTTTTCCAAACCTACTCGGCTAGGAAACACGAATCGGAAACTAGATGGATCTCGAAAACAAACCTAATATGAGAAGAACTTCCGGATTGGTGGTGGATATATGGTGGTGGTATATGGCAGCGGTGGTGGTAGCGGTGGTAGTATATGGATATGGATCGGTGGTGGTATATGGACACGGATTGGTGGTGGTAAGTGGCAGGGGCGATGATGATAGTGCGGTGGCGGCGTGACAACTTATGACCAGAACTCGAAACTCTAAAAGACTAGACGCTAAGACCAGCAACTAGACACGACGATGCAACCGCAAATTCAACAAAGCAAAACCCTAAAAAGATTATGCGAAGGCTCAGATTGGTTCGGATATGATGAACTAACCCTAATTTTTTTTGTGGCTTTTTCGTGGACTATAGGTATGAAGAATGACTCGATCTAAACTACGGAAAACTGTAAAATCTCACCGAGCAACCTGAAAATCTGATACCACTTGATAGAGACAAAGGTGTCCCGTCTTTCGATGAGATGTTGGTTTTCGCTTTGGAGGAAGTCGACTTTGACGATCCGACTACGAACGTCCGAGGACGAAGCGCCTTAGCAATCGCTAAACCAACTCCGAGAGGTTATTGACCACGCCGAGCACGATCAACGACCACGAGGGTCTGTTTCCTGCGAGCAAGCGAAGAACAAGCAAGAAACTGAGATTGCAATCTGGATATTGCGAATATAAGATGAAAGCTTTATCGATCAAGGTGGGGTTCTGTGACGCCTTGGTCTGGTCGTTGAACACAAAGCGAAAGTCTGTGAAGTTGCAGCTATGGCGAACTTTTAATCTAAACAAAACCCAAAGTCTAAACGACGCCCTAAGGGCTGTATATATGGAGGAAGAGGAGGAATTTCGTGGCCCTTGAGGAAGGGTCCGAAACCATCCCTAACTCTTGTTTCCCCACACATACGGACTCTAAAAACAGCCTATACTTAAGTATTTCGAAATTACATGGGCCTGGCCCAATAATAAGGTGACGCAGCACCTAGAATAGCCTATGGACGAATATTATGAAGTGGCATCTTGTATATTTCGTCCAAGGCTTCATGCACCCATTATGGTGGCTTCAAAGTCCTGAAATCATCACTTGTAACTCCGTTCTTGTTCCCCTTAGCATGGCATTATCTCCATGCTTGTTCTTGCTCCAATGTCCATCCTTCTCCAAGCTAGGGCCTTCATTTGTAAGCAAAACAAATGTATCCAATTTAGGCAGCATCATATTCTCATGAACATTAGAATCATTACCAAGAAACGAAAGTACCTGATAATTTAATTGGCGTGCGCGAGCTCTAGTAATTGGTCCAGTATATGTAGCAGTAGGGGCTGTGGGTGTAACAATGGTATTGATGTCCTCATCAGTTCTGGATGTTTATCATGTTATGTGGTCTGAGCTCCACTCTGATGTGTTTGACCGGAAGGTGCCCATCTACTGGCTCTATCTCTTCAAGATTATTGAGGACACATGGGCTGCTAAGTTCCAGGGGGAGCATCTTGTGACTAGCGATCTTGTATCACATGATATGATTAAGCTGAGGCAGAAGGAGCACTGGGGTGCCGCTCTGGTCATCCCTGAGATAGAGATTCCACCTACTAACTCTGCTGAGGATGCTGAGCCTGACTATGTGCCATAATCTTGAGCAGCCATCTTTGGCTACAAAGCTCAAGAGGAAGGTGAAGAAGCACTTTTGCTTCGGTGATATTCGTAAGAAGATGTACAAGGCACATGTGGCGGATAAGATTGCTCGCCAGCGACATATCTTGAGGATGTGACAGCTCAACATGGAGGTTGCTAGTGGCTCCAAGAAGAATATCACTTAGGAGGAGTGGATCTCCAAGCACAGCAAGTGGACAGATTCTGATGATGAGGTCACTTCTGCTCATCTTACTCCTGCAGCTGATGATGAGGAGATTGTTGAGGAGGATCTCGAGGATGATCGCGAGGAGTCTGAGCAGGAGTCCATGGATGAGACCTCGGAGTAGTACTACCACCTTGGCTCGTTAGTCCCTCTTTGCCCTTTTGGTGTCTCGATGCCAAAGGGGGGAGAGTTCATGACCGGGAATTTGCTTTCTAGGGTATTGCCAGTCACAAGCTCGTTTTGTTTGCCTCAATGTCTTGCTTGTGAACTCTTTTATCTTATTTGCTTTCGTGTGACACTTGAGACTATGTGTGTATGGTGTGAGACATAGATTATCGCTTATCCATCCTATTATGTCTTATTATGTTAGTATGTGATGCTATGCTTATTGTGCCCTCTTATCTTTATGCTCACATGCTCATACTTGCATCTATGCTTAGATTCATATTATTTTTGTTGCAAGTATTGCCTAGTCTAAAAAATATAGGGAGGTGTTGATCTTAGTGTGCGTGCTTTACATTCCAAAATCATACTCAAATAGTGCACACATCTAGGGGGAGCTCGTCTATATTTTGTAGTCTTTGGGTTTGCATATTATTCTTTGTTATCTTTGTGCACATCCAGTATTGTCATCAATCCACCAAAAACGGAGAGATTGTTAGGGCATATTTCTCCCTTAGTTGTTTTGGTGTTTGATGACAATGCAATTTGTGGACTAATCGTGTGCATTGAGCATTTAAGATATTCAATCATATGGCACAAGACAATTTATTCCCCTCGGTGATTTAGAGTGAAGACGGTTTACTTCCAGCGTTTCTTTGTCAGTGGAATTAAGTCGTAGGAAAACCGTACTATTAAGAGGGGGTCCGTTTTGGAAAGGATAGGGTGGAATCAACACGTACACATTCCCTTTGCACCCAATTTTCCTTCCGGCAACTTGGAGACCTTTCCTTCTCTGCTTGGGCTTAGCAGAAGCACCCAAGCGGTAGTACCGCACTTGAGAGCGGTAGTACTGCTTCAGCGGTACTGCCGCATTCCAGTATTGCGGCCTCTACCGCTTGTTTTGGGATTATGTGATGCTTTCTTCTTCAGCGGTAGTACCGCTCATGCGGTACTACGGCTCGTACTACTACCCCACTACCGCACTTCACGCTGTGATAGAGGCAAAGGTGTCCTGTCTTTCGATGAGATGTTGGTTTTCGCTTTGGAGGAAGTCGACTTTGACGATCCGACTACGAGCGTCTTGAGGGCGTCGCGCCTTAGCAATCGCTAAACCAACTCCGAGAGGTTATTGACCACGCCGAGCACGATCAACCTGACCACGAGGGTCTGCATTTCCTGCGAGCAAACGAAGAACAAGCAAGAAACTGAGATTGCAATCCGGATATTGCGAATATAAGATGAAAGCTTTATTGATCAAGGTGGGGTTCTGTGGCGCCTTTGTGCAGTCGTTGAACACAAACGAAATGCACGCGAAGTTGCAGCTATGGCGAACTTTTAATCTAAACAAAACCCAAAGTCTAAACGGTGCCCTAAGGGCTGTATATATGGAGGAAGAGGGGGGGAATTTCGTGGACCTTGGTGTAGGGGTCCGAAATCAACCCTATCTCTTGTTTCCCCACACATATGGACTCTAAAAATAGCCTATACTTGTGTATTTCGAAATTACAAGGGCCTGGCCCAATAATAAGGTGACGCAGCACCTAGAATAGCCTCGGAACGAAATTTATGAAGTAGCATCTTGTATATTTCGTCCAAGGCTTCATGCACCCATTATGGTGGCTTCAAAGTCCTGAAATCATCACTTGTAACTCCGTTCTTGTTCCCCTTGCGCATGGCATCATCTCCATGCTTGTTCTTGCTCCAATGTCCATCCTTCTCCAAGCTAGGCCCTTCATTTGTAAGCAAAACAAATGTATCCAATTTAGGCAGCATCATATTCTCATGAACATTAGAATCATTACCAAGAAACGAAAGTACTGATAATTTAATTGGCGTCTTGCGAGCTCTAGTAATTGGTCCAAGATGTATAGCAGCAGGGGCTGTGGGTGTAACAATGGTATTGATGTCCTCATCATCCTCCCTTCTTGAAATGAAGTCGTCCTCGGCGGAAACTCATCTTCCTCACCCAAATAAAGCTTCAAATCTGCAATGTTAAAAGTGGGACTAACCCCAAAATCTGCAGGCAGCTCAAGTTTATATGCATTATCATTTATTTTCTCTAACACCTTAAATGGACCATCAAGACGTGGCATTAGCTTTGATTTATGCAAATTAGGAAACCTATCCTTACGCAAATGTAACCAAACAAGATCTCCAGTGCAAAGACAACATGTTTTCTACCCTTATCTCCAGCAAGTTTATATTTAGCATTCATACGCTCAATGTTTTCCTTAGTTAACTCATGCATTTTTAAAATCAATTCAGCATGTTCTTTAGCATCAAAATTAACCTTCTCCGAAGATGGAAGAGGCAACAAATCAATAGGTGCACGAGGTAGGAAGCCATACACAATTTCAAAAGGGCACATCTTAGTAGTAGAATGCAATGAACGATTATAAGCAAATTCAATATGAGGCAAGCATTCTTCCCACATTTTCTTATTATTCTTCAAAACAGCCCTAAGCATAGTAGACAATGTTCTATTGACTACTTCAGTTTATCCATCAGTTTGGGGGTGACAAGTAGTACTAAAAAGCAGTTTAGTCCCCAACTTAGCCCATAAACATCTCCAAAAGTGGCTAAGAAATTTAGTATCACGATCTGAAACAATAGTATTTGGCACACCATGCAAGCGAATAATTTCACGAAAGAACAAATCAGCAACATTAACAGCATCATCGCTTTTATGACATGTTATAAAGTGTGCCATTTTCGAGAATCTATCCACGACAACAAATATGCTATCCCTCCCCTTCTTTGTTCGAGGTAAACCTAAAACAAAGTCCATAGATATATCCTCCCAAGGAACACTAGGCACAGGCAAAGGCATATATAAACCATGAGGATTGAGTCGTGACTTAGCTTTTTGACATGTAGTGCAATGAGCAACAAAACGCTCAACATCCCGTCTCATCTTTGGCCAAAAGAAATGTGTAGCAAGTATATCCTCCGTCTTCTTCACGCCAAAGTGTCCCATTAATCCTCCTCCATGCGCCTCCTGCAACAACAAAAGACGAACAGAGCTAGCAGGAATGCATAGCTTGTTAGCACGAACACAAAACCATCCTTAATAACGAACTTGTTCCATGTTCTTCCTTCTTTACAATTCTGCATTACATCTTTAAAATCAGCATCATGCACATATTGATCTTTGATGGTCTCCAAACCAAATATTTTGAAGTCAAGTTGTGAAAGCATAGTATAGCGACGAGACAAAGCATCGGCAATAACATTTTCTTTACCCTTCTTGTGTTTAATGACATAAGGGAAAGTCTCAATGAATTCAACCCATTTAGCATGTCTACGATTCAGTTTAGCTTGACTTTTAATATGTTTCAAAGATTCATGATCGTAATGTATAACAAATTCTTTGGGCCATAAATAATGTTGCCATGTCTCTAAAGTCCGAACAAGAGCATATAATTCTTTGTCATAAGTAGAATAGTTCAGACTAGGCCCACTCAATTTTTCGTAAAAGTATGCAACAGGTTTGCCATCTTGTAATAACACACCTCCTAATCCAATTCCACTAGCATCACATTCAAGCTCAAAAGTCTTATTAAAAGTCAGGAAGTTGGAGTAAAGGAGCATGTGTCAACTTATCTTTCAATACCGTGAAGGCTTCTTCCATGCGGTACCCCAAACAAAAGGCACATCCTTCTTTGTAAGCTCATTGAGAGGTGCAGCAATGGTGCTAAAGTCTCTCACAAAACGCCTATAGAAACCAGCGAGTCCAAGAAAACTCCTCACTTGTGTGACCGTTTTGGGCTGCGGCCAACTCTCAATAGCTTCAATCTTGGCTTTATCAACTTCAATTCCTGTGGTGTAACAACATAGCCAAGAAAAGATACTCGGTCGGTGCAAAAGGTGCACTTCCCAAGGTTACCAAACAAACGTGCATCACGTAGAGCATTAAAAACAGCACGTAAATGTTCCAAATGTTCTTCCAAACGTGCATCACGTAGAGCATTAAAAACAACACGTAATCTCCTTCGTCTCCTCTGGATTGGTACGGTATGGTGCACGGTTGGGTAGCGATGCACCGGGAATTAAATCAATTTGATGCTCAATCCCTCGAATAGGTGGTAATCCCGGTGGCACGTCTTGTGGGAAGGCGTCAGCGAACTCCTGCAAAATGTTAGTGACAGCGAGGGGCAAAGAGGAAGGAAAACACGTCCTCGAATGAAAAAAATGCCTCTTTGAACAAAAAACCATAGCAAACAGATTTGCTAGAATCTAGCTCATCATTATCAGATTTGGTGGCAAATAAACATGCACTTTTCAGTATAATTTCATAAGCAACATTAGATGGTTTATTATTAGGCTTCATTTGTTGCTCAAATTCTTTTGCCACAATCTGATTTTCACTCTTATTTTTCTCTGTTTTGCTTTATTAGCTCTATTAATATCATCTTTCAAAATGGAATCAGGAGTCATAGGAAGCAAAGTAATATTTTATCCTTGTGAACAAGAGTATACTGATTGTTTCTACCATGGTGTACAGAATTTTTATCAAATTGCCATGGTCTACCAAGTAATAAGGAACATGCTTGCATAGGTACCACATCACAATCAACATAATCAGCATATGTAGAGATACTAAAATGCACACGAGCGATGCGTGTTACCTTAACCTTGCGCTGTTGTTGAACCATTGGATGTAGTAAGGATGTGGATGTGGTCTTGTGGTGAGAGAAAGCTTCTCCACCATATCCATGCTAGCCAAATTGTTGCAGCTCCCTCCATCTATGATGGCCTTGAATAGAACGTTCCTTCACAACTCCCTTTGTATGGAACAAGTTATGCCTCTGATTTTGCTCAGCTTGTGTAACCTGCACACTCAAAACACGTTGAGCAACTAAACATTCATACACTCGGCATCTTCAAAGCCATGTATTGCGTCTCATGATCGTAATCATCTCCACCATGTTCTTCATGTGTAATAAGAGCCAAAGTCTCTTCATCATAGTCACTAGCGGACTCATACCCACCATCCTCGTTAGCAATCATCACACGCTGAGATTGGCATTCTCTGCAAAATGTCCTCTTCCCTTACAACGACGACAAATAATATCACTTGTGTGCCTGTTGGCGCCATGGACGAAGAAGAGCTCTGTGTAGGCCCAGCAGTGCGCTCTTGGCGGAATAGTGGTGGTTGTGCACCTTTCTTGTATCACGGTTGGAGGTGGCAGCCGGCGGAGGTGCCGGTGTAGTAGAACGTGTGGAAGTAGATGATGCACGTGGTGTCCATGATGAAGGTCGACCTGCGAGAAAAAGTTAGTCCGCGCCAACGCCGTCGATCCTGCACTTCACGTTCAGCTTTACAAGCAAGATGGAATAATCGAGTGATATTAGTATAATCCTTGTAGTCTAGAATGGTCTGAATATCTCTATTTAATCCACCCGGAAAACATGCAAGCATAGCTTCATTCTCCTCAACAATACCACATCTAATCAAGCCGGTTTGTAATTCTGATAATATTCTTCTACGAATTTTTCCTTGTCTTAAGCGCTGCAATTTTTGAAGTAATTCACGTTGATAATATGGTGGAACCCAACGAGTACGCATAGCAGTTTTCAAAGCAGCCCAAGTAGGCTGGAACAGGATATAATCTACAATGTTCGCACCACCAAACACATGCAAAGCTAGTGAAAGCACAAACAGCAATGAGGAACACGTCTCTCCTCGAGGATATTGTAAACATGTAAATCGTTGTTCAGTTTCTAACTCCCAAGTAAGATATATATCAGGAACATATCTACCCTCAAATGGTGGAATATTCAACTTCAATTTAGGGAGATGGTCATGATCTCGTACCTGAGGGGGAGCCCTAACATTGCCATTATTGGCATGTGGACGACCGGGTGGTTGTGGTGCTGGTGTTTGTGGTGCTGGTGGTTGCACGTAGTTCTGAAGTTGATTAACCTCATCCTCGTACTCTCTCACATAATCATCCTCCCCACATCGGCAGGAGCCATAGAAGTATCAACAGCGACACCGGCAGCTTGGCGGTGAAGAGGGACACGGCTCGCTCGGCGGAGGGCTGCTTAGCGATGTGGAGGTAGTCGTTGTTGTTGTTGTAGAGGTGCATTAGGTGCAGCCGGTGGTGGTGGTGGTAGACGCGCGAGCAATTCATTAAACTTGTTATCGAGCTTTGTTGCGAACGCCTTCTCAATGCCATCTATCTTCTCCATGGCCTCTTCAAATCTATTTAGAACATCTTCCACCTGCCCACTCATCATTTGTTGAAACTTATCATGTAGCGCTCTGTTTGTCATGTTCTCCCAGTCAGTCTAAATCGACTTGTGATCCTGCCATGGTTAGCGACAATGTAAACACACAAGAATATGATTCGACAGGACTACTAGGAAGTGGTGGTGGTGGTGTGGTGGACGATCACAAATCCGTCAAGCAAATCTCAAATTCTTACCAGTTCTTACCCAAAGGCGGTGATCGGCAACCGATGTAGTCAAAACTCTCAAAGCTTGGATAGAGCGATTACGAGGAGAGTCAAGCATACGATGTAGATGTATGTGGAGCTGGGAAGGCTTATAATATGGTAGCAAAAAGGTCAGCAATAATCAATTCAGAGATGCAAAGTTGAATGAGCGGCTCAACGATTTGTCTTTGGTCCTAGGCTGAACCGTGCTAGAGACGCGAGCCTAGAACACTAACAAAATCACGGCTGCGGAAACAACGGAAAAGCACACTCTGGAAATTTTTTTCGCTCTTTTTTTGCGCTACTTTTTTTTTGCTGCTCTTTTTTTGCGAAAAATCACTATAATGGCGAGTGTCTCAAAACTCTTCCAGGTCAAACCGACAGGATGGGCACGGAATTTTTTCGACCAATTTTTTTTTTTGCCGGACCCAAAAAGCTGAAGCGGGTCAAAAAAACTTTCTATAATGGCGATCGTCTCAATACGCTTAGAAACACCTAAAAATAGGATAGCGAAAAATTTTTTCGCCAAGTGCGTTTTCGGAAAATTTTGGGCCTAAACGGAGGTGGTTTCAGACTCTCTTTTTTTCAGAAACCTACTCCGTCTAGGAAAAACGAATCTGAAACTAGATGGATCTCTAAAACAAACCTACTATGAGAAGAACTCGGATTGGTGGTGGATATATGGTGGTGTTATATGGCAGCGGTGGTGGTATATGGTAGCGGTGGTGGTATATGGAGACGGATTGGTGGTGGTATATGGATATGGATTGGTGGTAGATGGCAAAGGCGATGATGATGGTGCGGCGGCGTGACAACTTATGACCGTAACTCGAAACTCTAAAAGACTAGACTCTAAGACCAGCAACTTGACACGACGATGCAACCGCAAATTCAACAAAGCAAAAACCTAAAAAGATTATGCGAAGGCTCAGATTGGTTCGGATATGATGAACTAACCCTAATTTTTTTTGTGTGGCTTTTTCGTGGACTTTAGGTATGAAGAACAGACTCGATCTAATCTACGAAAAACTGTAAAGTCTCACCGAGCAACCTGAAAATCTGATACCACTTGATTGAGGCAAAGGTGTCCCGTCTTTCGATGAGATGTTGGTTTTCGCTTTGGAGGAAGTCGACTTTGACGATCCGACTACGGACGTCGCGCCTTAGCAATCGCTAAACCAACTCAGAGAGGTTATTGACCACGCCGGAGCACGATCAACCTGACCACGAGGGTCTGTTTCCTGCGGGCAAACGAAGAACAAGCAAGAAAACTGAGATTGCAATCTGGATATTGCGAATATAAGATGAAAGCTTTATTGATCAAGGTGGGGTTCTGTGACGCCTTTGTCTGGTCGTTGAACACAAAGCGAAATGCTGTGAAGTTGCAGCTATGGCGAACTTTTAATCTAAACAAAACCCAAAGTCTAAACGACTCCCTAAGGGTTGTATATATGGAGGAAGAGGAGGGAATTTCGTGGCCCTTGAGGGAGGGGTCCGAAACCATCCCTAACTCTTGTTTCCCCACACATACGGACTCTAAAAACAGCCTATACTTAAGTATTTCGAAATTACATGGGCCTGGCCCAATAATAAGGTGACGCAGCACCTAGAATAGCCTATGGACGAATATTATGAAGTGGCATCTTGTATATTTCGTCCAAGGCTTCATGCACCCATTATGGTGGCTTCAAAGTCCTGAAATCATCACTTGTAACTCCGTTCTTGTTCCCCTTAGCATGGCATTATCTCCATGCTTGTTCTTGCTCAATGTCCATACTTCTCCAAGCTAGGGCCTTCATTTGTAAGCAAAACAAATGTATCCAATTTAGGCAAGATCATATTCTCATGAACATTAGAATCATTACCAAGAAGCGAAAGTACACGATAATTTAATTGGCGTCATGAGCTCTAGTAATTGGTCCAAAGATATGTAGCAGTAGGGGCTGTGGGTGTAACAATGGTATTGATGTCCTCATCACAATCTCTCAATAGTTAGACTTCTGGAGAAATCACATTTTATTTATATTAGAATGGAATTACAAATATGTGATTTCACAATCAACTTTAACCAAGAAAAGTGATTATTTTCATATAGTTCTAGATGGCTTAAAGTGCACATTTGTAGAGCAGAAAGTATAGCAAACCTATGATATCAGGAATTTGCTTCCTTTCCACAACAGCCTTTTGCAGTTCACCCATGCTTCTTTGTCAGACATCTACAAAGAAGCACAGGAAGAATACTTAAGAATAGAAATTATTTCAACATAGGAAGCAAGTGAGAAAAATAGACCACATACATTACACTTTGCTTATATAGCAAACCTAAATGCACCATTCATATTTCATAAATTGTAGTGCTCTTGACATTAATGCCATGGGCATTATTCAAACTTAAGTTAATATTTAGTATCACAAGTTAAATATCCTCGCTAAATTTTTTCCCTTCACTGAAATCTTCAATGAAAGCAAGAAGACTGCTCACATGACATGTGAATTCTTGATGCTTTCGAGACAAAGGAGCTCATTAGCCTCTGTAATGTCAATAAATGTCCAGCAACTATCATATGGTATAAAAATGGAAGTAGAAAGCTAGCAACCATGACCAGAATTAGAATACTGGGATTGCCTCGTATTGTTAGTCCAAGAGCCAAACAGCCCCATTGTCAACTATGACTACCACAGTTTGACTTCCTCCATGCATCTTTCTTCTCAGCCACCAAATCAATGGAACCTATCAAACTCCTAACTCACAAGATAAAATAGCCTAATCAGCATGACCTGCTGTCATGCCATCCTCCTAGCCATCTTGTTGTCTTCTGCGAGCACGCGGATCCTCCTCAATGGTGACCACAGGCCCCAATCGCTGCCGAGGCTTCCAAAGAAGGCGATCCGCTGTCCCCACAACTTTTCGTCCTTGCCGTTGGCGTGCTCGGGTGATTGATCAAGTGTGCCGTCTACCTTGGCATCCTGCGGCATTTATCCGCGACGCTGATCCTGGATATCTCGCTCTCACGGACGATGTCGTGTTGTTACATCACCCTCACCGGCTGAGATCATCAAGGTGAGGGAGATCCTCATACTGTTTGGCCAAGCCTCCGGCTCCACGTAAACTTCACCCGAGCTCAGCCACCCTCCTCCACTGCGACCCCGACAAGGCCGCACTGTTGTACAGCCTCGAGTGCCCAATCGTCGACATCCCCTCACTTATCTGGGAATTCTCTCCTCACGGTGAGACGCCCTCATCGCATACAATTGCGGCCGCTTGTGGACACGGTGTGAGGGCAGCTCCCGTCGTGGAAAGCAGTGGCTCATGAACAAGGCTGGGCGCCTTGCGGCGGTCAAATCCGTCCTCTGTGGTGATCCCCATGCACCCGATGCTGGTCTTTGCACCACCAAAGAAAACCATCAAGCAGCTCGAGAAAGGCGAGAAGGGGGTTCACGTGGGCTGGGCGCGAGGCTGCCAATGGCGGCAATCGCCATGTTAATTGGCGCCGGACTTACCGTCAATTGAGCTGGGAGGCCTTGGCATCCACGACCGAGCGCACCGGGCTGACCCTTCGTCGGTGATGGCTCTGGTTCAGCCGCAATGATCGCAACCGGGCATGGAGCAACTTAGACCTGCGGTTCTCTCTTTGAAGAGCGTACTCTGTTCTTCGCCTCCACCTCTATGGCCGTGGGCGGCCAGGCGTACCACCTTATTTTGAGAGGACCGATGGATCGACAGCGCTCAAGTCAGCAAGATCGCACCGCAGCTTTACGCCCGCATCTCGAAACACCGCCGGAACCGAGGACCCGTCTCGATGGGCTTCGGGCTAACGCTGCGCTCACGACATCCACAGCACGTCGGTGTTCCACGATATCGGCCAAGATCGTCCAGCTCAGCACGCCGTTGGGTGAACCATCGACCACGGAACCCGATCGCCTCCTATGGAAGTGGATCATGCAGATCTTACCCTGTGAAATCCTGCCATCAGGCCACATTCGAGGGTTCTCTGCGAAATCCTGCTACCAGACCACACATTCCAGGCACCTCCTGGAAGTTCATTTGGAAGAACGTGATGAGGACATCAATACCATTGTTACACCCACAGCCCCTACTGCTACATATACTGGACCAATTACTAGAGCTCGTGCACGCCAATTAAATTATCAAGTACTTTCGTTTCTTGGTAATGATTCTAATGTTCATGAGAATATGATGCTGCCAAAATTGGATACATTTGTTTTGCTTACAAATGAAGGCCCTAGCTTGGAGAAGGATGGACATTGGAGCAAGAACAAGCATGGAGATAATGCCATGCGCAAGGGGAACAAGAACGGAGTTACAAGTGATGATTTCAGGACTTTGAAGCCACCATAATGGGTGCATGAAGCCTTGGACGAAATATACAAGATGCCACTTCATAATATTCGTCCATAGGCTATTCTAGGTGCTTCGTCACCTTATTATTGGGCCAGGCCCATGTAATTTCGAAATACTTAAGTATAGGCTGTTTTTAGAGTCCGTATGTGTGGGGAAACAAGAGTTAGGGATGGTTTGGACCCCTCCCTCAAGGGCCACGAAATTCCCTCCTCTTCCTCCATATATACAGCCCTTAGGCGTCGTTTAGACGGCGGGTTTTGTTTAGATTAAAAGTTCGCCATAGCTGCAACTTCGTGCGTGCCGTTTGTGTTCAACGACCGGACAAAGGCGTCACAGAACCCCACCTTGATCAATAAAGCTTTCATCTTATATTCGCAATATCCAGATTGCAATCTCGGTTTCTTGCTTGTTCTTCGTTTGCTCGCAGAAAGCAGACCCTCGTGGTCAGGTTGATCGTGCTCGGCGTGGTCAATAACCTCTCGGATTTGGTTTAGCGATTGCTAAGGCGCGACGTCCTCGCACGTTCGTAGTCGGATCGTCAAAGTCGACTTCCTCCAAAGCGAAAACCAACATCTCATCGAAAGACGGGACACCTTTGCCTCTATCATATCCGAACCAATCTGAGCCTTTGCATAATCTTTTTAGGGTTTTGCTTTGTTGAATTTGCGGGTACATCGTCGTGTCGAGTTGCTGGTCTTAGAGTCTAGTCTTTTAGAGTTTCGAGTTCTGGTCATAAGTAGTCACGCCGCCCGCACCATCATCATCGCCTTGCCATCTTCCACCATTGCTTATCCGCCACCGCTCTGAATCCATATCCATATACCACCACCGCTAACATATACCACCACCGCTGCCATATACCACCACCATATATCCACCACCAATCCGGGTTCTTCTCATATTAGGTTTGTTTTCGAGATCCATCTAGTTTCCGATTCGTGTTTCCTAGCCGGAGTAGGTTTTGAAAAAAATAAAAAAAGAGTCCGAAACCACCCTCGTTTAGGCCCAAAATTTTCCAACGCACTTGTCGAAAAATTTTCTGGCTATCCTATTTTTAGGTGTTTCTAAGCGTATTGAGACAGTCGCCATTATAGAAAGTTTTTTTTGACCCGTTTCCAGTTTTTGGGTCCGGGCAGTCGAAAAAAAAAATTGGTCGAAAATTTCGTGCCCATCCTGTCGATTTGACAGGAAGAGTTTTGAGACACTCGCCATTATAGTGATTTTTCGCAAAAAAAAGCGCAAAAAAAAAAAGCGTAAAAAAAAAGCGAAAAAATATTTCCAGTGTGCTTTTCCGTTGTTTCCGTGCAGCGCCGTGATTTTGTTAGTGTTCTAGGCTCGCGTCTCTAGCACAGTCTAGCCTAGGACCAAGACAAAGATCAGTCGTTGAGCGTTTATTCAACTTTGCATCTCGACTTGATTATTCTTGACCCTTTTTGCTACCATATTATAAGCCTTCCCAGCTCCACATACATCTACATCGTATGCGTTTGACTCTCCCCAGTAATCGCTCTATCCAAGCTTTGAGAGTTTTGACTACATCGGTTTGCCGATCACCTTTCTTCTTTGGGTAAGGCTGGTAAGAATTTGAGATTTGCTTGACGGATTTGTGACCGCCCACCACACCACCACCACCACTTCCTAGTAGTCTGTCAATCATATTCTTGTGTGTTTCTATTGCTGCTAACCATGGCAGGATCACAAGCCCGAGGACTGACCGGGAGAACATGACAAACAAAGCGCTACATGATAAGTTTCAACAAATGATGAGTGGGCGGTGGAAGATGTTCTAAATAGATTTGAAGAGGCCATGGAGAAGATAGATGGCATTGAGAAGGCGTTGAAACAAAGCTCGATAACAAGTTTAATGAATTGCTCGCTCGTCTACCACCACCACCACCGGCTGCACCTAATGCACCTCTACAACAACAACGACGACTACCTCCACATCGTGAAGCAGCCCTCCGCTGAGCGAGCCGTGTCCCTCTTCAGCCTGGCCAAGCTGCTGGTGCTGCTGTTGATACTTCTGTGGCTCCCCTGGCGATGTGGGAGAGGATGATTATGTGAGAGAGTACGAGGATGAGGTTGATCAACTTCGTAACTACATGAACCACCAAAGCACCACAACCACCCGGTCGTCCACATGCAAATAATGGCAATGTTAGGGCTCCCCCTCAGTGCGAGATCATGACCATCTCCCTAAATTGAAGTTGAATATTCCACCATTTGAGGGTAGATATGTTCACGATATATATCTTACTTGGGAGTTAGAAACTGAACAACGATTTACATGTTTACAATATCCCGAGGAGAGGACGTGTTCCGCTTCTGTTTGTGCTTACACTAGCTTTGCATGTGTTTGGTGGTCTGAACATTGTAGATTATATCATGTTCCAGCTACTTGGGCTGCTTTGAAAACTGCTATGCGTACTCGTTGGGTTCAACCATATTATCAACGTGAATTACTTCAAAAATTGCAGCGTTTAAGACAAGGAAAAAATTCGGTAGAAGAATATTATCGTGAATTACAAACTGGCTTGATTAGATGTGGTATTGTTGAGGAGAATGAAGCTATGCTTGCACGTTTTCGGGTGGATTAAATAGAGAGATTCAGACCATTCTAGACTACAAGGATTATAATAATATCACTCGATTATTCCATCTTGCTTGTAAAGCTGAGCGTGAAGTCTGAGGATCGATGTGCGTTGGCGCGGACTAACTTTTCTGCAGGTCGACCTTCATCATGGACACAACGTGCATCATCTACTTCCACACGTTCTACTACACCGGCACCTCCGTCAGCTGCCACCTCCAACCGTGATACAAGAAAGCAGGCACAACCACCACTATCTGCCAAGAGCACACCTGCTGGGCCTACAGAGCTCTTCTTCTTCCATGGCGTCAACAGGGCACACAAGTGATATTATTTGTCGTCGTTGTAAGGGAAGAGGACATTTTTGAGAGAATGCCAATCTCAGCGTGTGATGATTGCTACCGAGGATGGTGGGTATGAGTCTGCTAGTGACTCGATGAAGAGACTTTGGCTCTTATTACACATGAAGAACACGGTGGAGATGATTCTGATCTTGAGACGCAATACATGGGCTGCTGAAGATCTTTGACAGGTATGAATGTTTAGTTGCTCAACGTGTTTTGAGTGTGCAGGTTACACAAGCTGAGCAAAATCAGAGGCATAACTTGTTCCATACAAAGGGAGTTGTGAAGGAACGTTCTATTCGTGTCATCATAGATGGAGGGAGCTGCAACAACTTGGCTAGCATGGATATGGTGGAGAAGCTTTCTCTCACCACAAGACCACATCCACATCCTTACTACATCCAATGGTTCAACAACAGCGGCAAGGTTAAGGTAACACGTCTTTGTTCGTGTGCATTTTAGTATCTCTACATATGCTGATTATGTTGATTGTGATGTGGTACCTATGCAAGCATGTTCCTTATTACTTGGTAGACCATGGCAATTTGATAAAAATTCTGTACACCATGGTAGAAACAATCAGTATACTCTTGTTCACAAGGATAAAAATATTACTTTGCTTCCTATGACTCTGATTCCATTTTGAAAGATGATATTAATAGAGCTAATAAAGCAAAACAGGAGAAAAATAAGAGTGAAAATCAGATTGTGGCAAAAGAATTTGAGCAACAAATGAAGCCTAATAATAAACCATCTAATGTTGCTTCCGAAATTAAACTGAAAAGTGCATGTTTATTTGCCACCAAATCTGATATTGATGAGCTAGATTCTAGCAAATCTGTTTGCTATGGTTTTGTGTGCAAAGAGGCATTATTTTCATTCGAGGGCGTGCCTTCCTCTTTGCCCCTTTGTCACTAACATTTTGCAGGAGTTCGCTGACGTCTTCCCACAAGACGTGCCACCAGGATTACCACCTATTCGAGGGATTGAGCATCAAATTGATTTAATTCCCGGTGCATCGCTACCCAACCGTGCACCATACCGTACCAATCCAGAGGAGACGAAGGAGATTATGCGTCAAGTACAGGAGCTGCTCGACAAAGGTTATATACGCGAATCTCTGAGTCCTTGTGTTGTTCCTATGAGACTAGTGCCTAAAACGGATGGTACGTCGCGTATGTGTGTTGATTGTAGAGGCATTAATAATATTACTATTCGTTATCGTCATCCTATTCCTAGGCTAGATGATATGCTTGATGAATTGAGTGGCTCTACAATATTCTCCAAAGTTGATTTATGCGTAGTGGATACCATCAAATTCGTATGAAATTGGGAGATGAATGGAAAACAGCATTTAAAACTAAGTTTGGATTATATGAGTGGTTAGTCATGCCTTTTGGGTTAACTAATGCACCTAGTACTTTCATGAGATTAATGAACGAAGTTTTACGTGCTTTCATTGGACGATTTGTGGTAGTTTACTTTGATGATATACTGATTTATAGCAAATCTTTGGAAGAACATTTGGAACATTTACGTGCTGTTTTTAATGCTCTACGTGATGCACGTTTGTTTGGTAACCTTGGGAAGTGCACCTTTTGCACCGACCGAGTATCTTTTCTTGGCTATGTTGTTACTCCACAGGAATTGAAGTTGATACGGCCAAGATTGAAGCTATAGAGAGTTGGCCGCAGCCCAAAACGGTCACACAAGTGAGGAGTTTTCTTGGACTCGCTGGTTTCTATAGGCGTTTTGTGAGAGACTTTAGCACCATTGCTGCACCTCTCAATGAGCTTACAAAGAAGGATGTGCCTTTTGTTTGGGGTACCGCACAGGAAGAAGCCTTCACGGTATTGAAAGATAAGTTGACACATGCTCCTTTACTCCAACTTCCCGACTTTAATAAGACTTTTGAGCTTGAATGTGATGCTAGTGGAATTGGATTAGGAGGTGTGTTATTACAAGATGGCAAACCTGTTGCATACTTTTACGAAAAATTGAGTGGGCCTAGTCTGAACTATTCTACTTATGACAAAGAATTATATGCTCTTGTTAGGACTTTAGAGACATGGCAACATTATTTATGGCCCAAAGAATTTGTTATACATTCTGATCATGAATCTTTGAAACATATTAAAAGTCAAGCTAAACTGAATCGTAGACATGCTAAATGGGTTGAATTCATTGAGACTTTCCCTTATGTCATTAAACACAAGAAGGGTAAAGAAAATGTTATTCTTGATGCTTTGTCTCGTCGATATACTATGCTTTCACAACTTGACTTCAAAATATTTGGTTTGGAGACCATCAAAGATCAATATGTGCATGATGCTGATTTTAAAGATGTAATGCAGAATTGTAAAGAAGGAAGAACATGGAACAAGTTCGTTATTAATGATGGTTTTGTGTTCCGTGCTAACAAGCTATGCATTCCTGCTAGCTCTGTTAGTCTTTTGTTGTTGCAGGAGGCGCATGGAGGAGGATTAATGGGACACTTTGGCGTGAAGAAGACGGAGGATATACTTGCTACACATTTCTTTTGGCCAAAGATGAGACGGGATGTTGAGCGCTTTTGTTGCTCATTTGCACTACATGTCAAAAAGCTAAGTCACGACTCAATCCTCATGGTTTATATATGCCATTGCCAGTGCCTAGTGTTCCTTGGGAGGATATATCTATGGACTTTGTTTTAGGTTTACCTCGAACAAAGAAGGGGAGGGATAGCATATTTGTTGTCGTGGATAGATTCTCGAAAATGGCACACTTTATACCATGTCATAAAAGCGATGATGTTGTTAATGTTGCTGATTTGTTCTTTCGTGAAATTATTCGCTTGCATGGTGTGCCAAATACTATTGTTTCAGATCGTGATACTAAATTTCTTAGCCACTTTTGGAGATGTTTATGGGCTAAGTTGGGGACTAAACTGCTTTTTAGTACTACTTGTCACCCCCAAACCGATGGACAAACTGAAGTAGTCAATAGAACATTGTCTACTATGCTTAGGGCTGTTTTGAAGAATAATAAGAAAATGTGGGAAGAACGCTTGCCTCATATTGAATTTGCTTATAATCGTTCATTGCATTCTACTACTAAGATGTGCCCTTTTGAAATTGTGTATGGCTTCCTACTCGTGCACCTATTGATTTGTTGCCTCTTCCATCTTCGGAGAAGGTTAATTTTGATGCTAAAGAACGTGCTGAATTGATTTTAAAAATGCATGAGATAACTAAGGAAAACATTGAGCGTATGAATGCTAAATATAAACGTCTTTGGAGATAAGGGTAGAAAACATGTTGTCTTTGCACCGGAGATCTTGTTTGGTTACATTTGCGTAAGGATAGGTTTCCTAGTTTGCATAAATCAAAGCTAATGCCACGTGTTGATGGTCCATTTAAGGTGTTAGAGAAAATAAATGATAATGCATATAAACTTGAGCTACCTGCAGATTTTGGGGTTAGTCCCACTTTTAACATTGCAGATTTGAAGCCTTATTTGGGTGAGGAATATGAGCTTCCGTCGAGGGCGACTTCATTTCAAGAAGGGGAGGATGATGAGGACATCAATACCATTGTTACACCCACAGCCCCTCTTGCTACATATCTTTGGACCAATTACTAGAGCTCACATGACGCCAATTAAATTATCAAGTACTTTCGTTTCTTGGTAATGATTCTAATGTTCATGAGAATATGATGCTGCCTAAATTGGATACATTTGTTTTGCTTACAAATGAAGGTAGCTTGGAGAAGGATGGACATTGGAGCAAGAACAAGCATGGAGATAATGCCATGCGCAAGGGAACAAGAACGGAGTTACAAGTGATGATTTCAGGACTTTGAAGCCACCATAATGGGTGCATGAAGCCTTGGACGAAATATACAAGATGCCACTTCATAATATTCGTCCATAGGCTATTCTAGGTGCTGCGTCACCTTATTATTGGGCCAGGCCCATGTAATTTCGAAATACTTAAGTATAGGCTGTTTTTAGAGTCCGTATGTGTGGGGAAACAAGAGTTAGGGATGGTTTCGGACCCCTCCCTCAAGGGCCACGAAATTCCCTCCTCTTCCTCCATATATACAGCCCTTAGGGCGTCGTTTAGACGGTGGGTTTTGTTTAGATTAAAAGTTCGCCATAGCTGCAACTTCACAGTGCCGTTTGTGTTCAACGACCGCAAAGGCGTCCACAGAACCCCACCTTGATCAATAAAGCTTTCATCTTATATTCGCAATATCCAGATTGCAATCTCAGTTTCTTGCTTGTTCTTCGTTTGCTCGCAGGAAATGCAGACCCTCGTGGTCGTTGATCGTGCTCGGCGTGGTCAATAACCTCTCGGAGTTGGTTTAGCGATTGCTAAAGGCGCGACGTCCTCGCCGCTCAGAGTCGGATCGTCAAAGTCGACTTCCTCCAAAGCGAAAACCAACATCTCATCGAAAGACGGGACACACTGTGCCTCTATCAACGGGCGCCCCTGTGCGCTTCTTCCAGCTCGCTGATCGGCACGGTGTTGGATCTGTGACCGCCTCGCCGCGGCCTTCAAAGACCACACTTCATACCTCCTCTGCTGCCGAGCACCGAGATGATGCACCACCTCCTGCTCTGCTGTCCGTTTCCCAAACAGGTTTGGCGTGATGCTTCCCAGCTCCACATGTCTTGCACGCCGCTGCACCATGATACTTCCCTTCTGGACTGGTAGCACGCTGCAAAACAGCGCAACCCCTCATCCCATGCACACGGGCCTCGCCTCCATTGCCTTGCTCACACCATGGATGATCTGGAAACACCGTAACGAATGTGTCTTCAAGGGCGCCTAATCTGGACACACTGTAAAGAATGTGTCTTCGAGGGCGCCCAACCTTCGATCGACAGCCTTGTTGAGAAGATTAAGGATGAGGCGGCGCTCAAGGCCAAAGCAGTGCTTGAGGCTTCGCAACACTCTGCCCCTGCACAGGATGTACATTAATTTCTGCATTTCTCACTCCTGTACCTCTCGGGAGGATCAGAACTTGAACTCTGCCTTTTCAATGAAAAGAAACGCATAAGTCTCTTTGCATTTTCTCGAAAAAATCATCATGTCCAAACAGGTCATTTGTTTCAAGCCATGTCCTAGGGTACACATCATGTTGCATTCACTTGCAGCTAAAGTAAGTATCATTAAGCTAAAACCACTAAGTCCCATTTGATTGGCCAAGGTACCGGATAGCAACAAGACTCTGCACCCACTCTAGCAATGTAGGCATCACGGGATTGAGCTAAAATTGGCGACTAAAAACCAATTTCTCCATGTATATTTCTTTTCAACCACCAAACCAGCAGAACTTATCAAACTCCTAACCCACAAGATAAAATAGCCTAATCAGCATGTCCAAATAGGTCATTAGTTTAAAGCCATGTTCCACGGCACAGATTGCAAATGCTTGGAGCTAAAATAAATCCTAGAGCACATAAAGTATTACTGTTCAACCAGCATGATTCATGAAAGCAAGCATGTAGCTACCAGACTCAAGACAACCCCCCAAAATCACATCAAACATCAAGCTAAAGATAGAAAACACACGAAAATCTTTATTGGTTGGCTGAAGTAACATAGCAGCAAGATATTAGAAATATTAAGTGGTCGAATGGTGAAAATGGTAATTACCATAAGTTAAAGTGGGCCCATTAGTTAATTTTGGGATTAAAACAAATTAACAGTAGCAATTTGCGCCTGTGAATGAGGGGCTAATTAAAAATATGGTTCCCATGTCATATACAAGACTATATATAAAGGAGGGCATTCTGCACCTATCGATCGTGGTATCGTTTAGGGTAACAGATATCCTCCCAAATTTACTCCAAATCCAATCAGAGTGCCTTTGGACGTTGATGTGTTGCGATCGACTACGCCGCTCCAATTCGTCATCAACCTCGGACACTACTTTGTCAAACGAGATGGCCTCTCCAAGCGGAGGTATAATTATTCTACTACCCTCTAATTTCTGCATTATATCAAATTGTGTTCATGTATATCGATAAGATCCGATTAGCAGTTGCACCGCCTCAATAGATCACTGGTAGTAAAAACTACTCATATCATATTCGTTTATGATCCAAATTAGCTTATTGTACGAATGGACAGATCGAGCTAAAATTGTTATCTAAATTTTCCTATTATATTAAATGAAAAAAGGTATCTCATATCACATCATTCGTGCACGCATACAATGCAGTACAATCGAAGCATGAGGTCAATAGGAAGAGGAATAGAGTGCATTACGACGTCGGCGACGGTGAGAAAGTGGCGAGACGGGGAACCCATCTCGGCCTCGAGGGAGCGGATGGGATCGGCGGAGCGGCCGCAGCCGAAGACGGCGTGACCCATGCGAGCGAGCTCCAGATCTAAAGCTCGGCCCAGCCCTCGGCTGACCCCCGTGATGAGCACCGTCCTCGGCCCCTGACCGCCGCTCATGTGACGCCGCACCCGCCGCTCTTAGGCCCCGCCGTCACCTCGCCTCCCTCCTCTCGTTGGCTCGTCCGTGTTTTTTTAATAAATCGCTAGCTTTATTAATTGCAAATAACAATTACATCGTCCATAAGAAGAGGTACAATTCCATCCATGGGATCCTCAAAATATTCATTTGTTACGGAAATTTTCGCTAATCTAGCTAGTTCATGAGCCACCCTATTTGCCTCTCTATTACAATGCTCAAACCTAGTAAGAGAAAAATCACAAGCCAAAAAATAGAATCATCAAAAACCGCCGCCGCTGCTCCCGCTGATTGTCCTCCATTCTTTGTTGTGTTGATGACTTCAATATTGTCTGAGTTGACATCTAGGCGATTGCATCCCGCCCTCTGTGCAAGTAATAATCCAAACCTTAGGGCCAAAACTTCCGCTGTCGTAACATCTCGCACACCGGTCAAACTTCTAGTTTCCGCCGCAATAAATCTTCCTTTATCATCTCCGAGAACAGCCCGGTTGTACCACTAAGCCGATCATGATCAAACGAAGCATCAGTATTTAGCTTAACAAGTCCCATAGGAGGTTTGCTCCATTCTCCTTTTTTAATAGATGCATTCGGGGAATGGGCATTTACATAGTTTGTTGTTATTGCCCTAATCCCCATGGAGGATAGTTGTGCATTTTGAGCCTTACCTTCATGAACCAGCTTACGTCTATCCCACCATAAATACCAAGCGGTTATAGCTATTAGTTCACGTACATTCTGGATTCCTAGAGCAGCTATTTCATTTTCTGGCTTCAGAAGTAAAAATTCAAGGATTGCTTCTCCTGCCCTATCAACAACACATGCTTCTTTAATCACCCCCCACAACTCCAGTTTTTTCCAAACCTCTTTTGCCTTCTGACAGAGGAACAATACGTGTTTCGTGTCTTCTTGTTCATTTGTGCATGAGGGGCATATAGGCGTGACCTTGATGTGTCTATTGGCCAGTGTAACGCGACATGGGAGTGTACCATGTAACGTACGCCAAATAAAGATTTTTACCTTTGCCGGACAAGACAATTTCCAAATCTTCCTCCAAATAGGGTTGACATTGATTCTACCCATGCCGCTTTGTATCGCAACTTCTTTCCATCTTTCTTTGGTTCCATTCCTCCAAATAGGCAGAGCAAACAATGAAAAAACCATTTTTCGTAAAACTCCATGCAATAAAGTCTTCCATGGTATGCATAGGAAGGGGAATGGTGAGGACTCTTTGAACATCAATCGGCCACAGAGTTTGTCTCACCAAATCTTCGTCCCAACAATTCATAACTGGATCAATGAGATCAGCTACCTTTGACAAGAGTTTCCCTCTTCTAGGGGTGATAATTTTCCTATCTGTATTGTGGGGAATCCATGCATCTCTCCAAATATCAATTTTCTGACCATTTCCAACTCGCCAGATATAACCATTTTTCAGTGAGTTAACTCCCGCCAAAATGCTTTGCCAAGTAAAGGACGAACCTTTCTTTAAACTTGCACTCATCAAGTCGCCATCAGGGAAATACTTAGTTCTCAAGATAGTGGCACATAAAGACTCTGGTTTATCAATAAGCCGCCATGCTTGTTTGGCTAACAAAGCCAAGTTGAAACAATGTATGTCTCGAAAGCCCATGCCTCCTTGATTTTTTGGTACACACATCTTCCACCATGCCATCCAAAGGCATTCTCTTGTGATTGTCCTCGTCACCCCACCAAAAATGCGACATCGCGTCAATGATTCCTTTACATTTTTTAGGAATTTTAAAGACGGACATAGCATAGGTAGGTATAAGCTTGAACAACAGATTTGAGCAAAACTTCTTTCCCTCCAGATGATAACAATTTTTCCTTCCATCCATTAATTCTCATAATAACTCGGTCAATCAGAATTGAAAACAATCACTTTTATCCATGCCCACATTGGCAGGTAAACCCAAATATTTATCATTTAGGGCTTCAGTCATAATATTCAGAATTGTACAAATTTGTGCCTTTTCTTCTACTTTTGTGTTTGGACTAAAAAAATATGCTAGATTTTTCAACACTCACCATCTGTCCTGAGGCGGCACAGTAAGAATCCAAAACTGATTTTAACGCCTCTGCATTCATAGCATTTGCTCGTATAAGTATCAAAGAGTCATCCGCAAAGAGAAGATTGGAAATCGGTGGAGCATCTCTGCATACCTTTATGCCTGAAATACTTACATTCTCCTCTGCTTTTGCTAAAAGGGCAGTAAGACCCTCCGTGCATAATAAGAATAAGTAGGGAGAGAGGGGGTCTCCCTGCCTCAATCCTCTAGTGGGTTTAAAACTCTCAGTTTCCTCGGCATTGAAACGAACTCGATACTCCACAGAAGAAACACATTGCATAATTAAATTCACCCATTTCTTATCAAATCCCAATTTTAACATAATCTCCTTTAAAAAGACCCATTCCACTCTATCGTATGCCTTTTGCATGTCTAATTTGATGGCACATAGACCCTCTTTACCAGCCCTCTTTTTCTTTATTGTATGAAAACACTCTTAAGCCACTAATATATTATCTGTAATCATTCTTCCAGGCACAAAAGCGCTCTGAGTTGGGCTGATAGTATCTGTTAGGATTATCTTCAAATGGGAAGCAATCATCTTTGAAATTACCTTATACACCACGTTGCACAAGCTAATTGGTCTAAATTGAGTTACCTTTTCTGGAGCATTAACCTTTGGGATCATTACAATCGCAGTGTCATTCCATCCCTCCGAATGGAGCAAGTATTCACCGCCTTGAGAACCTCTTCAATCGGATCATCTCCCAACATAGGCCGTAATCTTTTATAAAAAATAGCATGAAGGCCATCGACCTGGCGCTTTTAAATCCCCAATGTCGAATAGGGCTTTTGAACTTCGTCATTTGTATAAAGAGGCGAGAAGAGCATTATTCATTTCTTCCGTTATTTTCCTTGGGATAAGCGAAAGAACGTCCCGGTTCGGTTGGGTTACTTCGAGGTAAACAGATTCGCAAAGTACCTCTTAATATGATCCTTCATCTTTGTTCCTTGCACCCAAACACCATTTTCATCAAGTAATTTCTTAATTTGATTTCTTCTCTTTCTGGCCGATGCCGCATTGTGGAAAAATGCTGTGTTACGATCACCATGCATCAACCAATTTGCACGCCCACGTTGTAGCCAATAAATCTCCTCTTGTTCCAAAATGTTTTCAATAAGGACAAGGATTTCCTTTTGTCGGTTGGCTCGTCCGTGTTGGAATGCAGGCGTGGAGAGAGGCCCGGGCCTGGTGATCTCGATATTTCGCTCTTCTAATGCGCCTGCGACCCTAAAGTTTGTAGTTCGTACACGTTCATGGGCCAATGGACGCACGTGGGGCCCGACCCACTCCATTTGGTTGAAAGTTTTATGAAAGAAGTCCATATTTCACCCTCAAATGTGGCCTGAGGGACAAATAACCCCTTGAACTCCAGTTTGGTATGATTTTGACCGCAAAATCTTAAAACCAGGTAAATATTTCCTAATAGGTTTTGCTGCTGTTTTTACAGAATTTAGGCGATGACTTTTGACGTGGCATTGCCCTGCTTGTTGTTGCTTGCACCAGACCAAACGAGCTACTGCACCAGACGCGACTGTTGGTCGCTCCTTCCAGATGGAGCCGCCACCGCTCCATTAGCGCCACACGCCGCCGTAGCGGCAGTCACCTTTCAAATCTGTCGTCGATCAGGATTGCACCAGACAAGCCACTGCACCAGGTCAGGCGAGCCGCTGTTGGTCGCTCCTTCCAGACGAACCATCGCCACTCCATTAGCGATCCAAACCACACACCACTGTTGCGGCCGCCATCATTCAAATCCGCCGTTGTTCGGGGTTGCGCTCGGCCGTGGTGCATCAACATTGCTCGCCTCCATTCAGTTCAAGGTGAGTTTGTTGTTGTTTCTGTTCCAGCTGCCCATCCAAGGTGAGGGAGAACCTGATCAAGATGATCCAAAGGATCCCCTTCATGACCTGAAAAACATGAGACTTCATCAGCTTTCGATAATGCTTTGGTACTGCAAAAAATTTAGATCATCGGTATTGTACAATATTTCCTTCTCCTTCCACACTTCTGTTAATTTTTTTTCTTTTAGCATTGCAGCCTCTGCCTTGTGAGAGATGAAGTAAACTAGTTGTACAAAGACTTGTCTACTACGTATATTATTGAACACATAAATGAAGTTTCTGCAGTACATAGAATGTAATTTCTATTATGCGATTGAAGTACAGATAATACTTTTGCAGTGAATATGCAGTGAAACCCAACTGATTCACCTGCTCTCATCCTCCCGATCAAGTAAACGAGCAGTAAACGACGGCGGGTGATGGGCAAGTGAATTGGAAGAACTTATAAGGCATGTCTTCTTTACTATGATACATGCTACTAACCATCTTTCATGATGGCGAGCAAACATGAAGCTGACTACATACACCATGATACATTACCTTTTCTAAATTTCTGTTAGTAACTAAATTTTTTTCTCCACTAAAAGTGTTACTGAAACGAGTATGATCTGCTTGTTTCAGCAAAAGATGGTGATCAGAGAGTGAGTGTGTGGAGATACGACGAGACGACAGGGACCGAGTGGTGGTGGTCGGAGATGGGGTGGACGCCGCCAACTTGACCTTTATTACAGATTTTGCAAACCGATCGTGACAAATCCAAAGCCAACACCGAAGCCACAAACCTCACCATCGACCGAAAATTCGCCACCTGAGGTTCAAACACAAGAGCAACAGCTAGATGGTGCTAGTGAGCCAGCCAGTGAGGAGGAGCATGGGAATAGCCTGCGGCCGAGCAGATGGACACCGACAAACCAAGTAAAATCCTCCCTCCAACAAACCTCTTTCTCATGCGCCATAAAATCCATAATCATTGGCGAAACATATATACAAAGAGATGGGGAGCGGGTTCGCATCACGTACCAGATCCATGGCTTTCATGCGATCGTGATTTCTTCCTCTCAATCATGGGATGCGTCGGTTGCGTTGATTGTGCCCTTGACGGTGACGAACGGCAGAAGGAGGCAGAGGAGGCAAACCGAGCAGAAAGAGGAGGGCTTGATGCATTCAACTGTCCCAACCCAATCACGCCATGTCAGCTAGGCATAATTCTCGCTACCCACCATAAAGCCACGCCGCGTCAGAAAGTAGTGTCCCAAAACCAGCTTAAATCGAACCAAAACCAGCTAAGGGGGAGATTTACCCGGTTTAAAGCTTTTGGGGTCAAACTCATACCAAATTGGAGTTTAGGGGCTTATTTGTCCCTCTGGCCACATTTAAGGGTCAAATATGGACTTCTTTCAAGTTTTATAGATATTGGAAGTTTTATTATGGAAAAAATGAACCGGGTCCATAGGTTCACTAGTTGTCTCTCTCAAAAGGATAAGTAATTGTGTGGTAATAAATCACAGTTGAACAGTGATTAATTGTAATATTTATAAGTAATACCTATTCATGGCAAAGTTAACATATTAGTATCACATCCGCGAATCTATGGATTATTATCTAACCACATCTATAGCTAGTGCTCCATCCAAGACCGCTATTCAACATGCATTTTAAAGTATTAAGTAAAACTGAGTATTGTAATAAGAACGATGACATGAAGTAGATAATATATCATCTTCACCCTGTGTTCAAAGGACAACTATGCAACCATCTTTTTATCCCTAGTGCCAACAACATAAATACAAACATTTTCTTACTTGTGTTGGAAATATATTAGAAAACAAAAAAATCGGCCTACGGATCAAGTTCCCAGGATCTCTGTGAAGACTATGCATACAAGTTTAGATCTGATCTTACCAACAACGAGTTGCAGTGAAGAAGAGTTGGTGAAAATCATCTTGAAGTCCCTCGAACCGTCCCACTGACAGTTCACTCGAATAAGAATTGGACGCACGATCCATCTAAGGATTGCATGCATACGACACCGGTGATCCAACAATGTTTCACCGTCCAGACACTACATCCAAACACTTCCTTGATGATACGTGTTTGTCACAGTAGGTCACGTTTTCTGTCATGCATGTACATCCGTGACAATTTTAGGACCAAATCAAGATGGTCTTACCTGTATTGTCGTAGAAGTGTTTCATGACAATAATCCATTTATCATCATGGAAGTGTTCACTTCTGCGATGATAAATTGCGCATAATGGAAATAATTTCGTCAAGGGTAACCGACATGTGGTAGCGACTATAACGGGTCACTGTTAAGCTATCGGGTACCGGTTTTGGATCTAATACCCGTTAACAGCCCCGACCAATGACGATTTTCCATGTGTCAATTTCTCATTCGCCAATGGAACCACGTGAGAGCTCTGCACTGCGACACATGCCATCCATCCAATGGACGAGACGCGCCTATGAAACTTCAACACATGGCAAGGCCTAATAGTGGCCCATTTAGGTTAAAAAGGCCAGCCCAATAACGACCTACTTGCACATGGCCCATTTACAACCACGACCCATAAGGAGGGTATCAATTTGATCCATCGCTGGCCCGTTGTCCATTGAACAACATTGCGGCCCATCGGTACTTTCGGCCCACTATCAGTCCGCTATGTATATGGGGCCAATTACGGTCGAGTGTGTTTTAAATCACATTAGCGCCACTTCTGGAATTGGGCCATTTTTGTCAAGTCTATCTTTTAGCCTTTTATCGATCCGTTAAAGAGTTGGGTCATTTCCTGGCCTGTGTAACTTTCGACATGTTAATAGTTGACAGTACACTTGGGTCATTTGTCCGACGTGACATTCAACCTATTAATGACCCATATTCTCTAGGTCACAATTCCGGCCCACCCTTACTTTCGGCTTGTTAAAGGCCTGTGTAGTACGTCGGTGCATTTATGGCCCGAGCTAGCATTCGGACTGTTAACAACCCAACATGTAAAGGGGTTGTCTCTGGCCTAAGGACTGGCCTAAGGTAGGGTTCGACGTGCTAATGGCCCGTGGGCCCTCTGGCACATTTCAAGCCCAAGCTTCCTCTTTGCCTACTAAAAGCGTTGGGTATCTTATGGCCCATTAAGGCCCGAGTGGCCTGTTAACGACCCGTGGCCTGTATGGGCCAAATAAGTCCTACAGTTTACTTCGGTTTGTTAACGACACATTGTTACTATGGGCCCACATTATGACCCACGATGGTTATGGCCAGTTATTTTGGGGCCTTCATTGATTTTCATCTAGTTATTTTCAGTGTGCTATAGGCCCATTAGGACCCATATTTGTTTGAGCTGCATTCGAAATATCAACAACCAGTTATGGGCCAGCCCAATTATGGCCCATTACGCCTCTTCGCCGGTTTGCATGATTTGGCCCGTTGGCCTCCTACTATGCTTTCTGCCTACAAGCAAACCGATGAAACCAAATGCATTAACTAACAATAAACCTACACTATACAAAAATGTCTTGCTATTTTCTAGGGGCGTTGGCTACCCATTAGAAACAAATGTTTATCCGAAAATCCATCTCTACACCCGAGCTCATCTGCACCCATGTTGACAAAAAAATCAAAACAAATACTAGAAAATTCAAAAAATTCCAAAAAAATTGTGCGGTAGACAATTTGATGCGTGATGTCGGCTCCAATTTTAAAATCATTTGGATATCTGAGGAGCTCTTAGCAAGAAAGACTAATTGAGGGTCTGCAAAAATGTTTACTGTTCTTGTACTATTTTGGCCCGATTTATCTTTTTTGCTGAGAGTTGCTCAAATGTCCAAATGACTTGAAATTTGGAGTGGGCCTCACGCATCAAATTGTCTACCGCACAAAAAATTGCAATTTTTTGATGTTTTTCTGAATTTTTTACGAATTGTTTTCTAACCGGGTGCAGATGAGCCTGGGCACCAAAACGCCCTACTCATGTTTATTACAACAAAATAAAGTATAGCCATATAACAAAAGGCCATTTGGCATAAAAGTTTACAGCTCAGCAGATAAATGCACCATCAGAAGTTCAAAAGCACATATCATTTGACCTAACTGGTACGGTTTCATGCTGTAGTGTCTGATGGAGCACCATAACCTTCACCATCATTTCTCATAGGCTCCTGAACAACAAAGCAAATGTCTGATAGTCTGGCTTCAAAACCATGCATATCTTCTCAACATTTGTCAATGGTTGTTCTTGTTTCACAAACGGTCTTTGTTACAGGTTGGACTTGTGTCTGCAGCACAGATATATCATTCTGTCGAGTTTGAAAATCTTGTTCATGAGGCGGTTTGAAAGAGGTTATGCAGGAAGGTGCTTTTGGCACTGATAGTGGAGAGATACTGACTCACTACAGCAAGAGGTAACATTGTGTTTGTGGTTGCCTCATCGCCTTCATGAGGTTATGGCGGTTCCACCATTTGTTCCATAGCTTGCTGAAAAGTTGAATTTGTACGGCAACAAAAACAAACATAATAGCTTTGGCGTATATACATAACTTATGTTGATGAACCCCTGCAACATATTAGTTGTATTTTACTGCAAAGTACATAATAAAATCAGGTTCCAAACATATGTCCATGTAGCATGGCTAATGTATTGTCTATTTTCTTCACATTGTATTAACAACTAAGGATAAGGAGGCAAAGTTTATTATACAATGAGCATAATATGACATCATTCTATCACAGAACAACTAAGATTAGACAAATAGACAGTTGTAACATTGCGTGGGCAAGTCCAGCACGCAACTAGATTACAGATCAAGAGCAAAAGAACATCGTTCCTCTCTTTTAAGGTGCAAGGGCATGTCAAGAAAATTGTGTATAGAATTGAAAAGAGTAACAGACATTGGTTGGAAACCATGCAGTTCAATGCACAAGCCAGAGTAACCAGTACTTCAAAGGCATGAGGATTAAGGACTTACAACAACAACTTTGACTGGTGTAGTCATGCCCTCCATCTTGATGGTGTGATAGTCCTTGAAGGTTTTCACCACATTTGGTTCAGCTTCTTTTTGGTCCTTACGGGCTTTTCATCTGTATTTGGAACAAGTTAATATAGATCTGTGTCGGTGTATTAAACAAGGGATGTAATACCTTGACTTATGCACAGACGAGCAGCAGCTTTCCCGGCAAGAGTAAATTTTCAAACAAAGATCTTCCAATCTAAAAAGAGTAGCTCTTCGTGAGATCAAGGAGCGCATCAAGAAGACCAAGATAAAAACCGCAAGTTGAAGCTATCTCTTGCCGGCAAGGCGAGCCTTAAGAAGATGAAGGCCCGACGGCGCCGAAAGCTGGCAGCCATCACACTAGCAGTCCACCTCACCGAAAGGTAGTCACCCATCGATGAGGTGTCAAGCTCGCAGGCGGTTAGGTGAAGCTTGTCGGGCACGTGGCAGCCCGCTGGAGGGAAACGTACCTTTGTCGACACCCGTCTGAAAGCAGAAGTGCTTCCTGGGTGATTTTGGTAAGTAATGTCAACATATCTCTTGTTGGACTAATTCTTTTATCTAGTATATTTCAGATGAGTTCAACAATGGCGTGGCATGGATAAGAGGATGTGAAACCCCTTCAAAATGCTAAGGACAAAGATTGGCAAAAGCTCAAGACTCTTCATTTCTATTTTAATGATCCAAGATCACATTGAGTCCATAGGAAAAGCCAATACTATTAAAAGGGGATGAGGTGTTGCTCAATGGTCTAGTTGCTCAAAGTGCTTAGTGATATGCTCCAAAGCCCTCAACCACTTTCTCAATTCCAAATATGTCCAAAACCTAAAATTCAAACTCGGCCCCATCGATTTGATTTATCCGGCGCCACCGAGTTCCTTTGACATAGCCACTGCCAGAAACCCTAATCAATTCAGTCTTACCGATTGGGATCTCGGTCTCATCGATTGGGATCTCGGTCTCACCGAGATGGCCCTACAAACTCTCTGTTGCATTTGCAATTATTTCGGTCTCACCGAAATATGCAATCGGTCCCACCGAGTTTGCTTGACCAACTCTGTTGGGGATATAACTATTAGGTATGACCCGCCCAGGAGGGGCCGGGTTATACCTATGGCGATTCATGAAGCCCAAAACAGCTTTGGAAGATGGCGGTTCAGTCAAGGGCCCAAGGCCCAAAGGCAACTCAAGGCCCGTAGAGACAAACCGCCATAAGTACATAACTTGTATTGTAAGGCAGAGATAGTTAGAGACCGAGAAGGACACTGTTTATGAGCATTTTGTATATAAAGGGACGACCCGGCGGCGGTTCAGGACAAGTAAGATCAGATCGAAAGCTAGATCATGCGGATTCGCTC
The DNA here is from genome assembly GCA_021605145.1 of Aegilops bicornis. Classification (NCBI taxonomy): domain Eukaryota; kingdom Viridiplantae; phylum Streptophyta; class Magnoliopsida; order Poales; family Poaceae; genus Aegilops; species Aegilops bicornis. The sequence continues at coordinate 345,171,760 of CM038674.1, read as the reverse complement.
CCTAGTAATCGAAACATAAGCAATCCAACCTCAAACTGGATTAGGCCTTTACGTTCACCACAATGGGCCGAACCAGTATAAAACTTCGTGTCCTTTGTCCCGTTTTAACCCCTTTAAGCTTCCTAGTTGTATTGTCTTAGTCATCCCTTGCATATTATAGTTCATCACGAAGCTCTTGTAGCTTGGTGGCAGTGATTGGAGAATTCTGTCAATGACACTATCATCCGGAAGATTAACTCCCAGCTGAATTAAGTGATTGTTATACCCAGACATTTTGAGTATGTGCTCACGGACAGAACTATTCTCCTCCATCTTGCAGCTATAGAACTTATTGGAGACTTCATATCTCTCAATCCGGCATTTGCTTGAAATATTAACTTCAACTCCTGGAACATCTCATATGCTCCATGACGCTCAAAACGTCGTTGAAGACCCGGTTCTAAGCCGTAAAGCATGGCACATTGAACTATAGAGTAGTCATCACTACGCTTTGCCGTGACGTTCACAACTTCGCTCAAAGATCTGCAGCAGTTCGCACCCAAATGCTTCCAGACGTAATTTTTCAGGCAAAGCAATGAGGATAATCCTCAAGTTACGGACCCAAATTGCGTAATTGCTACCATCATCTTTCAACTTTGCTTTCTCAAGGAACGCATTAAAATTCAACGGAACAACAAAGACGAGCCATCTATCTACAAGTAAACATAGACAAGCAAAATACTATCAGTACTAAGTTCATGATAAATTTAAGTTCAATTAATCATATTAAAAAAACTCCCACTTAGACGGACATCTCTCTAGTCATCTAAGTGATCACGTGATCCATATCAACTAAACCATGTCCGATCATCACGTGAGACGGAGTAGTTTCAATGGTGAACATCACTATGTTGATCATATCTACTATATGATTCACGTTCGACCTTTCGGTCTCCGTGTTCCGAGGCCATATCTGTTATATGCTAGGCTCGTCAAGTTTAACTGAGTATTCGCGTGCGCAACTGTTTTGCACCCGTTGTATTTGAACGTAGAGCCTATCACACCCGATCATCACGTGGTGTCTCAAAGACGAAGAACTTTCGCAGCGGTGCATACTCGGGGAGAACACTTCTTGATAATTTTTAGTGAGAGATCATCTTATAATGCTACCGTCGGTCAAAAGCAAGATAAGATGCATAAAGGATAAACATCACATGCAATCAATATAAGTGATATGATATGGTCATCATCATCTTGTGCTTGTGATCTCCATCGCCAAGCACCGCCATGATCACCATCGTCACCGGCGCGACACCTTGATCTCCATCGTAGCATCGTTGTCGTCTCGCCAACTATTGCTTCTACGACTATCGCTACTCCTTAGTGATAAAGTTTTGCATTTCATACAATAAAGCGACAACCATATGGCTCCTGCCAGTTGCCGATAACTCGGTTACAAAACATGATCATCTCATACAATAAAATATAGCATCACGTCTTGACCATATCACATCACAACATGCCCTGCAAAAACAAGTTAGACGAACTCTACTTTGGTGTTGCAAGTTTTACGTGGCAGCTACGGGCTGAAAGCAAGAACCGTTCTTACCTACGCATCAAAACCACAACGATACTTCGTCAAATAGACTCCGTTTAACCTTCTCAAGGACCGGGCGTATGCTACACTCAGTTCAACTAAAGTGAGAGAGATGACACCGCCGGTCACCTTTAAGCAACGAGTGCTCGGGCGGTGAAACCAGTCTCAGCGTAAGCGTCTGGCGTAATGTCGGTCCGGCCGCTTCATCTCACAATACCCGCTGAACCAAAGTATGACATGCTGGTAGGCGGTATGACTTGTATCGTCCACAACTCACTTGTGTTCTACTCGTGCATATGACATCAACGCATAAAACCTGGCTCGGATGCCCTTTGTTGGGGAACGTGGTAATTTTCAAAAAATTCCTACGATCACGCAAGACCATGGTGATGGCATAGCAACGAGAGGGAAGAGTGTCCGCCCACGTACCCTCGTGAGACCGAAGCGGAAGCGTTATAACAACGCGGTTGATGTAGTCGTCGTCTTCACGATCCGACCGATCCAAGCACCGAACGTCACGGCACCTCCGAGTTACGCACATCGTTCACTCGATGACGATCCCGGACTCCGATCCAAAGAAAGTGTCGGGATGAGTTCCACAAGACGACGGCGTGGTGACGATGTTGATGCTCCACCGACGCAGGCTTCGCCTTAAGCTCATGACGATATGACTTCTCCGGCGCAGGCTTCGCCCTAAGCTCCGCGATGATATGACCGAAGTGGAATATGGTGGAAGGGGCACCGCACACGGCTAAGGAAAGATCCGTGAGATCAACTTGTGTGTTATGGGGTGCCCCCGCCTCAGATATAAAGGAGCCAAGGGGAGGTGGCCGCCCAAGGAGGAGGCGCACTAAGGAGGAGTCCTACTCCCACCGAGTAGGACTCCCCCTCTCCTAGTTGGACTAGGATTGGAGGAGGGAAGAGGAAGGGCGCCGCCCCTTCCTTGTCCTATTCGACTAGAGGGGGAGGGGCGCGCAGCCCACCTTGGCTGGCCCTTCCTCTTCTCTCCTATGGCCCATTAGGCCCATGGACCTCCCGGGGGTTCCGTAACCTCCTGCATCTCAGAAATCCCGATTTCACCCGAACACTTCCGATGTCCAAATGTAGGCTTCCAATATATCAATCTTTATGTCACCACCATTTCGACACTCCTCGTCATGACCTAGATCACATCCGTGACACCGAACAACCATCGGTGCATCAAAACTTATAAACTCATAATGAACTGACATCGAAACGTTAAGCGTGCGGACCCTACGGGTTCGAGAACTATGTAGACATGACCTAGAACCATTCTCGGTCAATAACCAATAGCGGAACACGGATGCCCATATTGGTTCCTACATATTCTACGAAGATCTTTATCGGTCAAACCGCATAACGACATACGTTGTTCCCTTTGTCATCGGTATGTTACTTACCCGAGATTCGATCGTCGGTATCCAATACCTAGTTCAATCTCGTTACGGTAAGTCTCTTTACTCGTTCCGTAATACATCATCTCACAACTAACTCATTAGTTGTAATGCTTGCAAGGCTTAAGTGATGTGTATTACCGAGAAGGCCTAGAGATACCTCTCCGACAATCGGAGTGACAAAACCTAATCTCGAAATACGCCAACCCAACAAGTACCTTTGGAGACACCTGTAGTACTCCTTTATAATCACCCAGTTACGTTGTGACGTTTGGTAGCACCCAAAGTGTGTAAACGGGAGTTGCATAATCTCATAGTTACAGAACATGTATGGGTCATGAAGAAAGCATTAACATACTAAACGCGATCAAGTGTTAAGCTAATGGAATGGGTCATGTCAACCAGATCATTCAACCAATGATGTGACCTTGTTAATCAAATAACAACTCCTTGTTTATGGTTAGGAAACATAACCATCTTTGATTAACAAGCTAGTCAAGTAGAGGCATACTAGTGACATACTGTTTGTCTATATATTCACACATGTATTATGTTTTACGTTAATACAATTCTAGCATGAATAATAAACATTTATCATGATATAAGGAAATAAATAATAACTTTATTATTGCCTCTAGGGCATATTTCCTTCAGTCTCCCACTTGCACTAGAGTCAATAATCTAGATTACAAAGTAATGATCCTAACACCCATGGAGTCTTGGTGCTGATCATGTTTTGCTCGTGGAAGAGGCTGAGTCAACGGGTCTGCAACATTCAGATCCGTATGTATTTTGCAAATCTCTATGTCTCCCACTTGGACTTGGTCCCGAATGGAATTGAAGCGTCTCTTGATATGCTTGGTCCTCTTGTGAAATCTGGATTCCTTTGCCAAGGCAATTGCACCAGTATTGTCACAGAAGATCTTCATAGGTCCCGATGCACTAGGTATAACACCTAGATCGGAAATGAACTCTTTCATCCAGACTCCTTCATTTTGCTGCTTACAAGCAGCTATGTACTCCGCTTCACATGTAGATCCCGCCACGACGCTTTGTTTAGAACTGCACCAACCGACAGCTCCACTGCTTAATAAAAACACGTATCCGGTTTGCGATTTAGAATCGTCCGGATCGTTGTCAAAGCTTGCATCGACGTAACCATTTACGACTAGCTCTTTGTAACCTCCATATACGAGAAACATATCCTTAGTCCTTTTCGTGTATTTCAGATGTTCTTGACCGCTGTCCGATGATCCATTCCTGGATTACTTTGGTACTCTTCCTGCCAAGCTTACAGCCTAAGCATACGCCAGTCTCGTACACGGACATTGCATACATGATAGAGCCTATGGTCAAGCATAGGGAACATCTTTCATTTTTTTTCTCTATCTTCTGCTGTGGTGGGGCATTGAGTCGACTCAATTTTATACCTTGCAGCCTGACAAAAAAAACCTTTCTTTGCACGATCCATTTTGAACTTTTCAAAACTTTATCAAGGTATGTGCTTTGTGAAAGTCCAATTAAGCGTCTTGATCTATCTCTATAGATCTTGATGCCCAATATGTAAGCAGCTTCACCGAGGTCTTTCATTGAAAAAATTTTATTCAAGTATCCTTTTATGCTATCCAGAATTCTATATCATTTCCAATCAATAATATGTCGTCCACATATAATATCGTAAATGCTACAGAGCTCCCACTCACTTTCTTGTAAATACAGCTTCTCCAAAAGTCTGTACAAAACCCATATGCTTTGATCACACTATCAAAGCGTTTATTCCAACTCCGAGAGGCTTGCACCGGACCATAAATTGATCGTTGGAGCTTGCACTTTATTAGCACCCTTTGGATCGACAAAACCTTCTGGTTTGCATCATATACAACTCTTCTTCTAGAAATCCATTCAAGAATGCAGTTTTACATCCATTTGCCAAATTTCATAATCATAAAATGCGGCAATTGCTAACATGATTCGGACAGACTTAAGCATCGCTACGGGTGAGAAAGTCTCATCGTAGTCAACCCCTTGAACTTGTCGAAAACCTTTCGCAACAAGTCGAGCTTTGTAGACAGTTATATTACCATCGGCGTCAGTCTTCTTCTTAAAGATCCATTTATTTTCAATGGCTTGCCGATCATCGGGCAAGTCAACCAAAGTCCATACTTTGTTCTCATACATGGATCCCATCTCAGATTTCATGGCTTCCACCATTTTGCGGAATCTGGGCTCACCATCGCTTCTTCATAGTTTGTAGGTTCGCCATGGTCAAGTAACATGACTTCCGTAATAGGATTACCGTACCACTGCAGTGCGTATTTTACTCTGGTTGACCTCACGAGGTTCAAGAGTAACTTGATCTGAAGTTTCATGATCATCATCATTAGTTTCCTCACTAATTGGTGTAGTTGTCACAGAACCATTTCTTGTGATGAACTACTTTCCAATAAGGGAGCGAATCTGATTATCTCATCAAGTTCTACTTTCCTCCCACTCACTTCTTTCGAGAGAAACTCTTTCTCTAGAAAGGATCCGAATTTAGCAACGAAAATCTTGCCTTCAGATCTGTGATAGAAGGTGTACCCTCTGATCTCCTTTGGGTATCCTATGAAGACACATTTTTCCGATTTGGGTTCGAGCTTATCTGGTTGAAGTTTCTTTACATAAGCATCGCAGCCCCAAACTTTAAGAAACGACAACTTTGGTTTCTTGCCAAACCACAGTTCATAAGGCGTCGTCTCAACGGATTTTGACGGTGTCCTATTCAACGTGAATGCGGCCGTCTCTAAAGCATAACCCCAAAAGCGATAGCGGTAAATCGGAAATAGACATCATAGATCGCACCATATCTAGTAAAATGCGATTCTGACGTTCGGACACACCATTTCTTTGTGGTGTTCCGTGGCGTGAGTTGCTTGAAACTATTCCACATTGTTTCAAATGTAAACCAAACTCGTAACTCAAATATTCTCCTCCACGATCGGATCGTAGAAATTTTATTTTCTTGTTACGATGATTTTCCACTTCACTCAAATTCTTTGAACTTTTCAAATGTTTCAGATTTGTGTTTCATTAAGTAGATATACCCATATCTGCTCCAAATCATCTGTGAAGGTGAGAAAATAACGATACCCGCTTGGCGTGCCTCAACATTCATTGGACCACAAACATCGGTATGTATGATTTCCAACAAATCAGTTGCTCGCTCCATAGTTCCGAGAACGGCGTTTTGGTCATCTTGCCCATGAGGCACGGTTCGCAAGTACCAAGTGATTCATAATCAAGTGATTCCGAAGCCCATCAAGATGGAGTTTCTTCATGCGTTTTATACCGATATGACCTAAACGGCGGTGCCACAAATAAGTTGCACTATCATTATCAACTCTGCATCTTTTGGTTTCAACATTATGAATATGTGTATCACTACCGTCGAGATTCAACAAGAATAGACCATTCTTCAAGGGTGCATGACCATAAAAGATATTACTCATATAAATAGAACAACCATTATTCTCTGTTTTAAATGAATAACCGTCTCGCATTAAACAAGATCCAGATATAATGTTCATGCTCAACGCGGCACCAAATAACAATTATTTAGGTCTAAAACTAATCCCGAAGGTAGATGTAGAGGTAGTGTGCCGATCATTGCGATCACATCGACTTTGGAACCATTTCCAACAGCGCGCCGTCACCTCGTCCTTAGCCAATCTTCGCAATCCGTAGTTCTGCTTTGAGTTGCAAATATTAGCAACAGAACCAGTATCAAATACCCAAGTACTACTGCGAGTATTAGTAAGGTACACATCAATAACATGTATATCACATATACCTTTGTTCACCTTGCCATCCTTTTTATCCGCCAAATACTTGGGGCAGTTCCGCTTCGATGTCCGATGGCTTGCGGTAAAAACACTCGATTTCGTGCTTAGGTCCGGACTTGGGTTTCTTCTCTTGATCGGCAACTTTCTTGCTGTTCTTTTTGAAGTTTCCTTCTTCTTCCCTTTGCCCTTTTCTTGAAACTAGTGGTCTTGTTGATCATCAACACTTGATGCTCTTTCTTGATTTCTACCTCCATGACTTTTAGCATCGCCAAGAGCTCGAGGAATTGTCTTAGTCATCCCTTGCATATTATAGTTCATCACGAAGCTCTTGTAGCTTGGTGGCGATGATTGGAGAATTACATCAATGACACTATCATCCGGAAGATTAACTCCCGGCTGAATTAAGTGATTGTTATACCCGGACATTTTGAGTATGTGCTCACCTTGTAACTATTCTCCTCCATCTTGCAGCTATAGAACTTATTGGAGACTTCATATCTCTCAATCCGGGCATTTGCTTGAAATATTAACTTCAACTCCTGGAACATCTCATATGCTCCATGACGTTCAAAACGTCGTTGAAGACCGGTTCTAAGCCGTAAAGCATGGCACCTTGAACTATAGAGTAGTCATCGGCTACGCTTTGCAGACGTTCACAACTTCGCTCAAAGATCTGCAGCAGGCCTGTCACCCAGCGGTGCTTCCAGGGCGTAATTTTTCTCAGGCAAGAATGAGGATAATCCTCAAATTACGGACCCGATCCGTGTAATTGCTACCATCATCTTTCAACTTTGCTTTCTCAAGGAACGCATTAAAATTCAACGGAACAACAAAGACGAGCCATCTATCTACGATAAACATAGACAAGCAAAATACTATCGGTACTAAGTTCATGATAAATTTAAGTTCAATTAATCATATTAAAAAAACTCCCACTTAGGCGAGACATCTCTCTAGTCATCTAAGTGATCACGTGATCCATATCAACTAAACCGTGTCCGATCATCACGTGAGACGGAGTAGTTTCAATGGTGAACATCACTATGTTGATCATATCTACTATATGATTCACGTTCGACCTTCTGGTCTCCGTGTTCCGAGGCCATATCTGCTATATGCTAGGCTCGTCAAGTTTAACTCGAGTATTCCGCGTGCGCAACTGTTTTGCACCCGTTGTATTTGAGCGTAGAGCCTATCACACCCGATCATCACGTGGTGTCTCAAAGACGAAGAACTTTCGCATAGCGGTGCATACTCGGGAGAACACTTCTTGATAATTTTTAGTGAGAGATCATCTTATAATGCTACCGCTACCAAAGCAAGATAAGATGCATAAAGGATAAACATCACATGCAATCAATATAAGTGATATGATATGGTCATCATCATCTTGTGCTTGTGATCTCCATCGCCGAAGCACCGTCATGATCACCATCGTCACCGGCGCGACACCTTGATCTCCATCGTAGCATCGTTGTCGTCTCGCCAACTATTGCTTCTACGACTATCGCTACTCCTTAGTGATAAAGTTTTGCATTTCATACAATAAAGCGACAACCATATGGCTCACGCCATTCTTGCGATAACTTCGGTTACAAAACATGATCATCTCATACAATAAAATATAGCATCACGTCTTGACCATATCACATCACAACATGCCCCGCAAAAACAAGTTAGACGACCTCTACTTTGTTGTTGCAAGTTTTACGTGGCTGCTACGGCTGAGCAAGAACCGTTCTTACCTACGCATCAAAACCACAACGATACTTCGTCAAATAGACTCCGTTTAACCTTCTCTCAAGGACCGGGCGTAGCCACTTTCAGTTCAACTAAAGTGAGAGAGACAGACACCCGCGGTCACCTTTAAGCAACGAAAGTGCTCGGGCGGTGAAACCGGGCCTCGCGTAAGCGTCTGGCACGTAATGTCGGTCAGCCGCTTCATCTCACAATACCGCTGAACCAAAGTATGACATGCTGGTAGGCGGTATGACTTGTATCGTCCACAACTCACTTGTGTTCTACTCGTGCATATGACATCAACGCATAAAACTGGCTCGGATGCCCTTTGTTGGGGAACGAGTAATTTTCAAAAAATTTCCTACGATCACGCAAGACCATGGTGATGGCATAGCAACGAGAGGGAAGAGTGTCCGCCCACGCACTCGTGAGACCGAAAGCGGAAGCGTTATAACAACGCGGTTGATGTAGTCGTGCGTCTTCACGATCCGACCGATCCAAGCACCGAACGTCACGGCACCTCCGAGTTCTCGCACGCTCACTCGATGACGATCCCCGGACTCCGATCCAAAGAAAGTGTCGGGATGAGTTCCGTCGGACGACGGCGTGGTGGCGATGTTGATGCTCCACCGGCCGCAGGCTTCGCCCTAAGCTCATGACGATATGACTTCTCCGGCGCAGGCTTCGCCTAAGCTCCATGACGATATGACCGAAGTGGAATATGGTGGAAGGGGCACCGCACACGGCTAAGGAAAGATCCGTAGATCAACTTGTGTGTTATGGGGTGCCCCCGCCTTTGTATATAAAGGAGCCAAGGGGAGGTGGCGGCCCAAGGGAGGAGGCGCACCAAGGAGGAGTCCTACTCCCACCGAGTAGGACTCCCCCTCCTAGTTGGACTAGGATTGGAGGAGGGAAGAGGAAGGCGCCGCCCCCTTCCTTGTCCTATTCGGACTAGAGGGGGAGGGGGCGCGCAGCCCACCTTGGCTGGCCCTTCCTCTTCTCTCCTATGGCCCATTAGGCCCATGGACCTCCGGGGGTTCCGGTAACCTCCGGTACTCGATAAAATCCGATTTCACCGGAACACTTCCGATGTCCAAATGTAGGCTTCCAATATATCAATCTTTATGTCTCGACCATTTCGAGACTCCTCGTCATGTCCGTGATCACATCCGGGACTCCGAACAACCTTTGGTGCATCAATACTTATAAACTCATTATGAACTGTCATCGAAACGTTAAGCGTGCGGACCCTACGGGTTCGAGAACTATGTAGACATGACCTAGAACCATTCTCGGTCAATAACCAATAGCGTAACACGGATGCCCATATTGGTTCCTACATATTCTCTGAAGATCTTTATCGGTCAAACCGCATAACGACATACGTTGTTCCCTTTGTCATCGGTATGTTACTTACCCGAGATTCGATCGTCGGTATCCAATACCTAGTTCAATCTAGATTCTGCAGTGAAGTCTCTTTACTAGATTAAAGTAATACATCATCTCACAACTAACTCATAATTTGAAATGCTTCCAAGGCTTAAGTAATGAGCATTAACGACAAGGAATTGAGAAACCTCTCCGACAATCTCAGAGACAAAACAAAATCTCGAAATCGCCAACCCAACAAGTACCTTTGGAGACACCTGTAGTACTCCTTTATAATCACCCGATTACGTTGTGACGTTTGGTAGCACCAAAGTGTTCCTCCGTGGCAGGAGTTGCATAATCTCATAGTTACGGGAACATGTATGGGTCATGAAGAAAGCATTAACATACTAAGCGATCAAGTGTTAAGCTAATGGAATGGGTCATGTCAACAGATCATTCAACCAATGATGTGACCTTGTTAATCAAATAACAACTCCTTGTTTATGGTTAGAAACATAACCATCTTTGATTAACAAGCTAGTCAAATAGAGGCATACTAGTGACATACTGTTTGTCTATATATTCACACATGTATTATGTTTCCGGTTAATACAATTCTAGCATGAATAATAAACATTTATCATGATATAAGGAAATAAATAATAACTTTATTATTGCCTCTAGGGCATATTTCCTTCAACAATTCCACGACAGTTGGCGCCCACCGTGGGGCCTGCGCACGGTGGATTTGGGTTCTTGAAGGGCAGCTTCGAAGGGCTCAAGGGATACGCCGTGGGCCGGATGACCAAGAGTCGTTGCGGCAAGCTCTACATTGACGATGCAGGCTGGGCCCCCGACGCCGGCTCAATTGAGTACGGTACCGGGTCCCCTTCGGCGGAATCCACGTCTTCATCGGCCAGATCGGCGAGCCGGGCCCTGAGCCGGACATCTAGGCCGACATCATCGAGACGGCTCAGCGTGCGAAACCCGCCCGGTCTCAGCCCGCCATGAAGCGTGCCTTCGTGGGATGCATCCATGGAGGGGAATTTTCTGAAGGATCTGTGTCTGGCGGTGAGACAGCCATCTACTCTGATGGTGAGTCGTACACGGGTGAGACGGATTCATTGTATCAACTGCAAGACGGTGGGCTTGGGGGTTGTTCAGATGGCAGCAGTATTCCGGACCCCTTTGAGCCGCCAAGCAGAGTGGGGATCTTCATGGCTGGCACACAAGTCGTTCAAAACTCTCTGATTTGGCGGCGATAACCTCCGGTCGTGGCGGCCGGGCGAGGAAAGGCCTAGCGCTTGCCCGGCTCAGGTGTTGGTAGATCTATGGATAGGATGACAGCCCTGTTAACCGCCATGGTTAATCCGGCGGATCATGCTCAACATGATGTAGAAGTGGCACGATTACGTGAGGAGGTAGCACAAGCGAAGGAAAACTTAGCAGCGGAGGACGTCAGCATGGCCACAGAGCGGGCGGCTTTGGATGCTCAAGCGCAGCAGATTCAATCAGAGGCTTTCCATCTTACCATGGATCTGAACGCATCAAATGAGGTCATGAGGAGAAGGCACCAGAAGGCTCAATCCCGTCTGCCTCCGACTTATGATCCTAGAAACCTCTTCCGCACACCCGGTGTAGGCCCCAGTAATCCGCCGGAGGTAAACCAGGTTACCAACGCCGAGGTGGGGCGCCGGTTCAACCACGGGTGATGGTGAAGGAAACATGCCCTAGAGGCAATAATAAAGTTTTTATTTATATTTCCTTATATCATGATAAATGTTTATTATTCATGCTAGAATTGTATTAACCGGAAACTTAGTACATGTGTGAATACATAGACAAGCAGTGTCACTAGTATGCCTCTACTTGACTAGCTCGTTGAATCAAAAGATGGTTAAGTTTCCTAGCCATAGACATGAGTTGTCATTTGATTAACGGGATCACATCATTAGAGAATGATGTGATTGACTTGACCCATTCCTTTAGCTTAGCACTTGATCATTTAGTATGTTGCTATTGCTTTCTTCATGACTTATACATGTTCCTATGACTATGAGATTATGCAATTCCCGAATACCGGAGGAACACTTTGTGCGCTACCAAATGTCACAACGTGACTGGGTGATTATAAAGGTGCTCTACATGTGTCTCCGATGGTACTTCTTGAGTTGGCATAGATCAAGATTAGGATTTGTCACTCCGATTGTCGGAGAGGTATCTCTGGGCCCTCTCTGTAATGCACGTCACTATAAGCCTTGCAAGCAATGTGACTAATGAGTTAGTTATTGGGATGATGCATTACGGAGCAGTAAAGAGACTTGCTTAGCAGATTGAACTAGGTATTGAGATACCGACGATTGAATCTCGGGCAAGTAACATACCGATGACAAAGGAAACAACGTATGTTGTTATGCGGTTTGACCGATAAAGATCTTCCTAGAATATGTAGGAGCCAATATGAGCATCCAGGTCCCGCTATTGGTTATTGACCGAAGACGTGTCTCGGTCATGTCTACATAGTCCTCGAACCCGTAGGGTCCGCACGCTTAACGTTCGGTGACGATTTGTATTATGAGTTTATGTGTTTTGATGTACCGAAGGTAGTTCAGATTCCTGGATGAGATCGGGGACATGATGAGTAGTCTCGAAATGGTCGAGACGTAAAGATCGATATATTGGACGACTATATTCGGACATCGGAAAGGTTCCGAGTGATTTGGGTATTTTTTTGGAGTACCGGAGAGTTACGGGAATTCGCCGGGGAGTATATGGGCCTTATTGGGCTTTAGGGAAAAAATAGAGGGGAGGCTGCACGCCCCAAGGCTTAGTCCGAATTGGACTAGGGGGAGGGGCGGCGCCCCCTCCTTCCTTCTCTTCTCTTTTCCCTTTCCTTCTCTCCTACTCATATTACTTGGAAGGACTCCTAGTTCTACTAGGAAAAGGGGAATCCTACTCTCGATGGGAGTAGGACTCCCCCAGGGCGCGCCATAGAGAGGGCCGGCCCTCCCCCTCCTCCACTCCTTTATATACGGGGGAGGGGGCACCCCATAGACACACACGTTGATCAGTTGATCTTTTAGCCGTGTGCAGTGCCCCCCCTCCATCATAATCCACCTTGGTCATATTGTAGCGATGCTTAGGCGAAGCCCTGCATCGGTAGCATCATCATCACCGTCATCACGTCGTCGTACTGACGAAACTCTCCCTCGAAGCTCTGCTGGATCGGGGTTCGTGGGACATCATCGAGCTAAACGTGTGCTGAACTCGGAGGTGTCGTGCGTTCGGTACTTGGATCGGTCGGATCATGAAGACGTACGACTACATCAACCGCGTTGTCATAACACTTCCGCTTTCGGTCTACGAGGGTGCATTGGACACACTCTCCCCTCTCATTGCTATGCATCACCATGATCCTGTTAATGCGTAGGAATTTTTTGAAATTACTACGTTCCCCAACGATGGCATCCGAGCCAAGTTTATGCGTAGATGTTATATGCACGAGTAGAACACAAGTGAGTTGTGGGCGATACAAGTCATACTGCTTACCAGCATGTCATACTTTGATCCGGCGGTATTGTTGGATGAAGCGGCCCGGCACGACATTACGCGTACGCTTACACGAGACTGGTTCTACCGACGTGCTTTGCACACAGGTGGCTGGCGGGTGTCAGTTTCTCCAACTTTAGTTGAATCGAGTGTGGCTACGCCCGGTCCTTGTGAAGGTTAAAACATCACATACTTGACAAAATATCGTTGTGGTTTTGATGCGTAGGTAAGAACGGTTCTTGCTCAGCTCGTAGCACGTAAAACTTGCAACAACAAAGTAGAGGATGTCTAACTTGTTTTTGTAGGGCATGTTGTGATGTGATATGGTCAAGACATGATGCTAAATTTATTGTATGAGATGATCATGTTTTGTAACCGAGTTATCGGCAACTGGCAGGAGCCATATGGTTGTCGCTTTATTGTATGAAATGCAATCCCATGTAATTGCTTACTAAGCGGTAGCGATAGTCGTAGAAGCAATACTTGGCAAGACAACAACGATGCTACGATGGAGATCAAGGTGTCGCTCCGGTGACGATGGTGATCACGACGGTGCTTCGGAGATGGAGATCAAAGGCACAAGATGATGATGGCCATATCATATCACTTATATTGGTTGCATGTGATGTTTATCTTTTATGCATCTTATTTTGCTTAGTTCGACGGTAGCATTATAAGATGATCTCTCACCAAATTTTCAAGGTACAAGTGTTCTCCCTGAGTATGCATCGTTGCGACAGTTCTTCGTGCTGAGACCCCACGTGATGGTCGGGTGTGATAAGCTCTAAGTTCACATACAACGGGTGCAAGCCAGTTTTGCACATGCAGAATACTCGGGTTAAACTTGACGAGCCTAGCATATGCAGATATGGCCTCGGAACCTTTGGAGACCGAAGGTCGGCGTGAATCATATAGAAGATATGATCAACATAGTGATGTTCACCATTGAAAACTACTCCATCTCACGTGATGATGGGACATGGTTTAGTTGATATGGATCACGTGATCACTTAGATGATTAGAGGGATGTCTATCTAAGTGGGAGTTCTTAAGTAGTATGATTAATTCAACTTTAATTTATCATGAACTTAGTCCTGCTAGTATTAGCATATCTATGTTGTAGATCAATAGCTCGTGTTTAGCTCCCCTGTTTTATTTTTGTTATGTTCTATGACGCCCTCGATTCAATCGTACACCAATCATACACGCAAATGTGTAGGATCAAGATCAAGGACTCACGGGAAGATATCACAACACAACTCTAGACACAAATTAAAATAATACAAGCTTTACATTACAAGCCAAGGGCCTCGAGGGCTCGAATACATAATCTCGAATACACAAGAGTCCGTGGAAGCAATAATATCTGAGTACAGACATAAGTTAGACAAGTTTGCCTTAAGAAGGCTAGCACAAAAGCAACATCGATCGAAAAGGCAAGGCCTCCTGCCTGGGAGCCTCCTAATTACTCCTGGTCATCGGCGGCCTCCACGTAGTAGTAAGCATCGGCGGTGGCATCTGGCTCCTGAGCTCCAGGCATCTGGTTGCATCAACCGAAAGAAGAAGAAGAAAGGGGAGCAAAGCAATCGTGAGTACTCATCCAAAGTACTGCAAGCAAGGATCTACACTACATATGCATCCATTATCAATGAAAAGGGTAGTATATGTGGACGAACTGCGAGAATGCCGGAAGAGAAGGGGAAAGCCTAGCCTATCGGACTAGCATCTTGGAAACCACCAACTTGCGACAACAGGGAGGAGTAGAGTAGCATAAAGTAAAGTAGTAGCGATGTTATCAACCTTGGCGGAAGATCCTTTCTCGACACCCTCAGAAAGCAATCCCGAACCATACTATCCGATTATCATCACAATCCAATTCTCATCACCATCTAGTTCTCATCACAAGTATCCGTTCTAGTTGTATCGATGGGATACAACTCCAAGTGTCCGTTACCATAGGGCGGGGCTATCGATAGATGTTTTCTTCCACAGCAAGGGTGCACCAACTTACCCACCATGCTCGATTAACTCGTGGGACACACTTTCCTAGGTCATGCCCGGCCTCGGCCAAACAATATGTCGCCAACCCGACCTAGGCTTAATAGAGAAATTCAACCGCGGACTAAACCTATGCCCCCGGGGTCATGGGCCATCGCCCAGGAACTCCTGCTTGGCGTTGCGTCTGCGTGGCGGTGAGCAGACCTAGCTACCTCCCTAAAAATGCGAGGAGCTTACCGGTCCAACCCGGCGATGCGCACTTCGTTCGTGACATCTATTAAGCTTGGTGATGTATCTGACCTTGAAGCCCATACTATGCCCACGTGATGGTTAGTGCTATCGGGCGGAGGCTCCTCGGATCAAATATCCAAATCATAGTGGATTGGGAGCACGCGGTAACAAGCAGAGACTCACGAAAGATGTGACCACGTTGCCCTGTCTCGAGGACTTGCGGCAAGGGCTAAGAATGCCCGGCCATGCCTCGTAATTATCTCGCGGGCACCCTGCAGGTCAGACTCCACATCACTCGCAATTAAGCTCGCGCGGGTACCCCTCAAGGCCGACCCGTCTTTCCAAGTAACAGTGGTAAAGTCCAAGTATTTGTGTGTCCAATGTCCAAACATCAAGGGGAAAACCCGAGGAATCACCCCCGGTGAATTCCACTCGATGTAATCATCAAGGGGAACGTAAGAGGAACCACCCCGAGGTTCACAATTGAGGGTTGCCTGACAGTCGTGTCGGAAGTGGTTAGGCGGAATCACCCTCGATGACCACGACCGAATAGCTACACTCTGAGTTTAACATCGGAAGTGCCGTGAGGTCTCACCCTCGGCACTCGATAGTAACCAGTAGTGTCGAGCAACTAAGGGGAAAGTGATGTGCGGTCTTGGGGCACGGTCTTGATCCCGATTGATCGGGTCTTCAATGATGAAGCGAAGCAACAAGGACAAGATGGGGGTCTTGATGGATCACTAACCAACCTATACTAAGCGATTTAGGATAAGCGGTAAGGTACAACAGCAGATACAAAAGCGGGCTATGCATCGGAATAGGAGCAAACAATAACTTGATGGTAAAATCTAATGCAAGCATGAGAGAATGGAATGGGCGATATCGGGATGATCAAAGGGGGCTTGCACGGTTGCTCTGGCAAGGAGGGATCATTAATCGGCGTAGTCGATCACGAGAAGCGACATCGGTCTCGGGGTCTCTAGGAGAGAGGAGGAAGAAAGCGGTAAATATAAAGCAAACATAGCATCACAAAGCATAGCATTGGCAATATGTTGTGTGGTGTGACCTAACATATGGCTACGATATAGGTGAAGGGGAAATTCAACAGGAATGTATTCTCCATTAGCGGACTGTGTCGAACGGATATGTCAGGAGGAAATGTTCCATGTTCAGATAGTTAGAGGCATCGGACAGGTAAACGGATCATGTATTCGGATTCGTCTCGTTGTTCTGAGCAACTTTCATGTAGAAAACATTTTCATGTGAGTTACAGATTATTTTATATGAATTTCCGAAGTTTAAACAATATTCTGAAATTATTATTAAAACTAAAATGGGGGTTATTGCATCAGCATGACATCAGCATGACATCATCATGACGTCAGCAGTCAAGAGAGTTGACCAAAGTCAATTCTGACGTGTGGGGCCGTTCTGTCATAGACTAACAACTAATTAACAGTTTTAATTAACTAATCAAGTTAATTAGGTACTGAATAGAGTTAATTAAGTTAATTAATTACCTAATTATTTATTTATTTATTTATTTATTCTTTTTTAAAATACATTTTGTTTTTTAAGGAAATTTTGGGCCCATAATTGATGTTAAAGACCCAGCCAAGGTGTCTTGAGCGTGCTATCAGGCGTGGGCGCTTGACAGTAAGCCGCCTTGGCAGCGCCTTCTTGGCCGGAGGCGGCCAGGCGGTCGAGGAGAAAGCGGCGGCCACGAGGCGCGGCATGGGTGTCCACCAGCGGGGTGTGGTCATGGTGGCGCGGGAGTGCGGTCTTGTGAGGCACGACGGCGGCAAGTGAGCACGGCCTTGTGGAGCGGGCAGCGTGGCGGCAAAGCATGGCAGTGCAGGCGCGTGCGCTTCGGCGTGATGGTGGCGCTTGGGGCAGCGGAGAGAGAGGGAGATGGAGGCGCTCACGGCCGTTGCAGAGTAGAGGTGGCGAGGCTCAGCGGGCGATGATGGAGATGAGGCGGCGGCAGCGAGGCGCTCCGTGAGTGGCGTCGGCTCGGGGAAGAAAGTAAGCGTGAGGCGGCAGGTCGGTGCGGTCCCATAGCGAAGCGATTACGGCGAGTGGCGGCCAGAGGCCGCGCCGGCGGCATCGCGGCGTCGGGAAGCGGTGAGGTTGAACATCGGGCGACCGAGGCGAGAAATATCGATCGGTCGGGATCGGGAGGAAGAGTGGGGAATCGAAGTGGGCTGGGGTTTACGGTTGGGTAGTGGGGGTTATGGGGGAAGCAAGGAGAGGTGGGCGGCTGGTTGAGGGAAGCCAGCTGGGCCGATTGGCCCCGTTGGGCCAGGGGGCCTTCTCCCTGTTTTTAATTTTGCCTTTATGTATTCGGTTTTCTCATAAATGGCACGGCGTGTACTTATTTAGGCTATCAAAAGATTATGCAAAATATGAAACTTGGCTCATAATTTGCATTGCAATTTTTGACACTGCCATGAAAAGTTCGAGGTTATTTTGAAGAGTTTAGAATCATGTTTGAATTTAAAATGTTCATTAAGATGTTGTTGGGCCTCTAAATAAATTAGCGAGAACAATTTGGGAATTCAAAAGTGGTTGGTTCCAATATGACAAATATCCAGGGATTATTTGCCACACTTTGAACATTTTAGCTTTCATGTTTGAAATGAGTTTTGGACTTTAATTTGAATTTGAAATTTGAACCGTTTTCGAACCAACGCGAGTTTATCAACAGTAATCGTGGTGACGTGGCATCATTAGCAGAGGATTACTGTAGCTTAATTATTGGGGTGTCACAATTCTCCTCCACTACAAGAGATCTAGATCCCGAGATTTAAGGGGGTGAAATAAGGGGAATGACTCGAGAAGGTAGAGCTCAACACAAGAAAGGTACACAGGGGCTATCTTAGTGAATGTGTCATAGAGGCATCTCTCTAGTTGAAATTCAAGAAAGTCATCGGGAGCAAGGTAAGGAGGTGCAATAAGAAGCTTCAACCAGGTAGGCAATCATTCATTGCCTAAAACAGAGGGTGAATACTTATTCCCATTGCTCTGAACCCCTTTCACCCTCTGTTTTAGGCAATGAATGATTGCCTACCTGGTTGAAGCTTCTTATTGCACCTCCTTACCTTGCTCCCGATGACTTTCTTGAATTTCAACTCGAGAGATGCCTCTATGCCACATTCACTAAGATAGCCCCCAGGTTCCTTTCTTGTGTTGAGCTCGGTCCTTCTCGAGTCATTCCCCCTTATTTCACCCTTTAAATCTCGGGACGAGATTTCTTGTAGTGGAGGAGAATTGTGACACCCCAATAATTAAGCTACAGTAATCCTCTGCTAATGATGCCACATCACCACGATTACTGTTGATAAACTCACATTGGTTTGAAACCGGTTCAAATTTCAAATTCAAATTAAAGTCCAAAACTCAAAGTTTTCAAACATGAAAGCTAAAATGTTCAAAGTGTGGCAAATAATCCCTGGATATTTGTCATGTTGGAACCAACCACTTTTGGATTCCCAAATTGCCCCTGGCGAATTTATTTAATGGCCCTACAGCATCTTAATGAACATTTTAAATTCAAACATGATTCTAAACTCTTCAACATAACCTCGAACTTTTTATGGCAGTGTCAAAAATTGCAATACAAATTATGAGCCAAGTTTCATATTTTGCATAATCTTTTGATAGCCTAAATAAGTACACACCGTGCCATTTATGAGAAAACCGAATACATAAAGGCAAAATTAAAAAGCAGGAGAAGGCCCCTGACCCAGCAGGGCCAATCGGCCCAGCTGGCCTCCCAAACCAGGCCGGCCCACCTCTCCCTGCTTCCCCATAACCCCCACTACCCAACCGTAAACCCTAGCCCACTCCCGATTCCCCACTCTTCCCCTCCCGATCCTGATCTGGATGGGATATTTCCCACCCTCGGTCATGGCCTTGAACCTCACCGCTCAAGCCTTGCGATGCCGCCCGCTGGCGCGTCCCACCGCCACTCGCCCAGGCCGCCCTCGTCGCGCCGGACCAGCCGTCCCGCCTCTCCTCGCGCTACTTCCTCCCCAGCTGGGCCCGCTCATGGGAGCCGCTCCGCGAAGCCTCGCCTCCTCATCTCCCTCATCGGCTCCGTTGAGCCTCGCCGACCCTCTACTCTGCAACGGCCGTGAGCGTCCCCCTCCATCTCCCCTCTCTCTCCGTCGTCCCGAGCGCCACCACATTGGCGCCAGCGCTGCCAAGCCATGCTCGCCCGCCTCTCGCTCACGCCCGTGCTCGCTTCTTGCTCGTGGTGCCCGTGCACGCACCCAGCGTGGCCACCGTGGCCGCCCCTCGTCTTTCTTCCTTCCCTGCCTTGCACGCGCCTCCCCTCGTGGCATGGCTGCCTCGTCGGCGCCGTTCGAGCGTTCTTTGCGCCCGTCAGACGTCCATGCCCGATAGCACGTCCGCACACCCGGTTGGCCCTTTGGGCCACTGACCGTGGGGCCCAGCCCCTTAAAAAACAAAATGTATTTCAAAAATAAGAATAATT
This sequence comes from Aegilops bicornis, assembly GCA_021605145.1. Lineage (NCBI taxonomy): Eukaryota > Viridiplantae > Streptophyta > Magnoliopsida > Poales > Poaceae > Aegilops > Aegilops bicornis. The sequence continues at coordinate 345,151,561 of CM038674.1, read as the reverse complement.
AATTAATTAATTAATTAGGTAATTAATTAACTTAATTAACTCTGTTCAGTACCTAATTAACTTGATTAGTTAATTAAAAATGTTAATTTGTTGTTAGTCTATGACCGAACAGCCCCACACGTCTGGGTTGACTATGGTCAACTCTGTTGACTGCTGACGTCATGATGACATCATGCTGATGCAATAACCCCCATTTTAGTTTTAATAATAATTTTAGAATATTGTTTAAACTTTGGAATTTCATATAAAATAATCCGTAACTCAGATGAAAATGTTTTCTACATGAAAGTTGCTCACAACGACGAGATGAATCCGAATAAGCGTTTCGTTTACCTGTCAGATGCCTCTAACTATCTGAACATGGAACATTTCCCCTCCGGTCATCTGTTTAACACAGGTCCGGAACCGGGAATACATTCCTGGTTGAATTTCCCCTTCACCTATATCGTGTAGCCCCGACACAGCATATTGCCACGTTATGCTTTGTGATGCTATGTTTGCTTTATATTTACTGTTTCTTCCCCCTCTTCTCTTCGGTAGACCCCGAGATCGATGCCGCCCCTGTGATCGACTACGTCGACAACGACCCTTCCTTGCCAGAGCAACCAGGCAAGCCCCCCCTTTGATCATCCCGATATCGCCCATTCCATTCTCTCATGCTTGCATTAGATTTTTGCCATCGTTATTGTTTGCTCCTATTCGATGCATAGCACGCTTTTGTATCTGTTGTTGTACCTTACACCTTATCCTAAATCGCTTAGTATAGGTTGGTTAGTAATCCATAAGTGACCCCATCTTGTCCTTGTTGCCTGCTTCATCATTGAAGACACAGTCAACGGGATCGAAGACCAGGCCCCGACCGCACATCACTTTCCCCTTAGTTGCTCGACACTACTGGGTTACTATCGAGTGGAGGTGAGACCTCTCGGCACTTCCGATGTTAACCTGTAGTGTAGCTATTCGATACGTGGTCATCGAGGGTGATTCCGCCTTAACCACTTCCGACACGACTGCAGCAACCCCTCAATTGTGAACCTCGAGGCTGGTTCCTCTTACGTTCACCTTGATGATTACATCGAGTGGAATTCACCGGGGGTGATTCCTTGGGTTTTCCCCTTGATGTTTGGACACACAGATACTTGGACTTTATCACTGTTACTTGGAAAGATGGGTCGGCCCTGAGGGGTACCCGCGCGAGCTTAATTGCGAGTGATGTGGAGTCTGACCTGGAGGCTGCCCGCGAGATAATTACGAGGCATGGCCGGGCATTCTTAGCCCTTGCCGCAATTCCTCGAGACGGGGCAACGTGGTCACATCTTTCATGAGTCTCTGCTTGTTACCGCGTGCTCCCAATCCACTATGATTTGGATATTTGATCCGAGGAGCCTCTGGCCTGATAGCACTAACCATCACGTGGGCATAGTATGGGCGTTCTGCATCGTATACATCAGCCGAAGCTTAATAGACGTCAGTGGTGGCCCGGCGCCGCCGGTTGGACCAGTAAGCTCCTGCATTTTTAGGAGGTAGCTAGGTGCGCTCACCGCCACGTGCAATGCGCGAGGAGTTCTGAGGCGATGGCCCATGACCCTGAGGGCATAGGTTTAGTCGGCGTGTTGACCTCTCTATTAAGCCTAGGTCGGGTTGCGACGTATTGTTTGGCCGAGGCCGGGCATGACCCAGAAAGTGTGTCCGGGAGTTAATCGAGCGTGGTGGGTAAGTTGGTGCACTGCTGCGGGAGAAAACATCTATCGATAGCACAGCCTCTGATAGCGGACACTTGGAGTTGTATCGATCGATACAACTAGAACGGATACTTGTGATGAGAACTGGATGGTGATGAGAATTGGATTGTGATGATAAGCTGGATAGTATGGCTCAATTGCTTTCTCGGAGGTGTCGAGAAAGGATCTCGCCAAGGTTGATAACACTTGCTACTACTTTACTTTATGCTACTCTACTCCCTCCTGTCAGCAAGTTGGTGGTTTCGTAAGATGCTAGTCCGATAGGCTAGGCTTTCCCCTTCTCTTCGGCATTCTCGATTCGGTCCACATATACTACCCTTTTCATTGATACGGATGCATATGTAGTGTAGATCCTTGCTTGCGAGTACTTTGGATGAGTACTCATGGTTGCTTTGCTCCCCTTTTCCCCTTTCTTCTTCTTTACGGTTGATGCAACCCATGTGAGCTCAGGAGCGGATGCCACCGCCGTCTTGGCGTGGAGGCCGCCGATGACCAGGAGTAGTTAGGAGGCTCCCAGGCAGGAGGCATTGCCTTTTCGATCGATGTTGCTTTTGTGCTAGCCTTCTTAAAGCAAACTTGTCTAACTTATGTTTGTACTCAGATATTGTTGCTTCCGCGGACTCTTGTGTATTCGAGCTTATGTATTCGAGCCCTCGAGGCCCCTGGCTTGTAATGTAAAGCTTGTATTATTTTAATTTGTGTCTAGAGTTGTGTTGTGATATTTTCTCGTGAGTCCTTGATCTTGATCGTACACATTTGCGTGTATGATTGGTGTACGATTGAATCGAGGGCGTCACAGAACATAACAAAAATAAAACAGGGGAGCTAAACGCGAGCTATTGATCTACAACATAGATATGCTAATACTAGCAGGACTAAGTTCATGATAAATTAAAGTTGAATTAATCATACTACTTAAGAACTCCCACTTAGATAGACATCCCTCTAATCATCTAAGTGATCACGTGATCCATATCAACTAAACCATGTCCGATCATCACGTGAGATGGAGTAGTTTTCAATGGTGAACATCACTATGTTGATCATATCTTCTATATGATTCACTCTCGACCTTTCGGTCTCCAGTGTTCCGAGGCCATATCTGCATATGCTAGGCTCGTCAAGTTTAACCCGAGTATTCTGCATGTGCAAAACTGGCTTGCACCCGTTGTATGTGAACTTAGAGCTTATCACACCCGATCATCACGTGGGGTCTCAGCACGAAGAACTGTCGCAACGGTGCATACTCAGGGAGAACACTTGTACCTTGAAATTTGGTGAGAGATCATCTTATAATGCTACCGTCGAACTAAGCAAAATAAGATGCATAAAAGATAAACATCACATGCAACCAATATAAGTGATATGATATGGCCATCATCATCTTGTGCCTTTGATCTCCATCTCCAAAGCACCGTCGTGATCACCATAGTCACCGGCGCGACACCTTGATCTCCATCGTAGCATCGTTGTCGTCTTGCCAACTATTGCTTCTACGACTATCGCTACTGCTTAGTGATAAAGTAAAGCAATTACATGGGATTGCATTTCATACAATAAGCGACAATCATATGGCTCACCCGATTCTTGCCGATAACTCGGTTACAAAACATGTTCATCTCATACAATAAATTTAGCATCATGTCTTGACCATATCACATCACAACATGCCCTACAAAAACAAGTTAGACATCCTCTACTTTGTTGTTGCAAGTTTTACGTGGCTGCTACGGGCTGAGCAAGAACCGTTCTTACCTACGCATCAAAACCACAACGATATTTTGTCAAGTATGTGATGTTTTAACCTTCACAAGGACCGGGTGTAGCCACACTCGATTCAACTAAAGTTGGAGCCGACACCCTTGACCACACAGTGTGCAAAAGCACGTCGGTAGAACCGATCTACGCATAAGCGTCTGCAGCGTAATGTCGATCCGGGCCGCTTCATCCAACAATACCGCGGATCAAAGTATGACATCTTTGGTAAGCGGTATGACTTGTATCGCCCACAACTCACTTGTGTTCTACTCGTGCATATAACATCTACGCATAAACTTGGCTCGGATGCCCTTTGTTGGGGAACGTAGTAATTTCAAAAAAATTCCTACGCACACACAGGATCATGGTGATGCATAGCAATGAGAGGGGAGAGTGTGTCCACGTACCCTCGTAGACCGAAAGCGGAAGCGTTATGACAACGCGGTTGATCCAAGTACCAAACGCACGACACCTCCGAGTTCAGCACACGTTTAGCTCGATGATGTCCCATGAACTCCGATCCAGCAGAGCTTCGAGGGAGAGTTTCGTCAGCATGACGACGTGATGACGGTGATGATGATGCTACCGATGCAGGGCTTCGCCTAAGCACCGCTACAATATGACCGAGGTGGATTATGGTGGAGGGGGGCACCGCACACGGCTAAAAGATCAACTGATCAACTTGTGTGTCTATGGGGTGCCCCCTCCCCCGTATATAAAGGAGTGGAGGAGGGGGAGGGCCGGCCCTCTCTATGGCGCGCCCTGGGGGAGTCCTACTCCCACCGGGAGTAGGATTCCCCTTTTCCTAGTAGAACTAGGAGTCCTTCCAAGTAATATGAGTAGGAGAGAAGGAAAGGGAAAAGAAAAGAGAAGGAAGGAGGGGGTGCCGCCCCTCCCCTAGTCCAATTCGGACTAAGCCTTGGGGGGCGCGCAGCCTCCCCTCTCTTTTTCCCCTAAAGCCCAATAAGGCCCATATACTCCCCGGCAAATTCCCGTAACTCTCCGGTACTCCGAAAAAATACCCAAATCACTCGGAACCTTTCCGATGTCTGAATATAGTCGTCCAATATATCGATCTTTACGTCTAGACCATTTCGAGACTACTCGTGATGTCCCCGATCTCATCCGGGACTCCGAACTACCTTCGGTACATCAAAACACATAAACTCATAATACAAATCGTCACCGAACGTTAAGCGTGCGGACCCTCCGGGTTCGAGAACTATGTAGACATGACCGAGACACGTCTTCGGTCAATAACCAATAAGCGGAATCTGGATGCTCATATTGGCTCCTACATATTCTACGAAGATCTTTATCGGTCAAACCGCATAACAACATATGTTGTTCCCTTTGTCATCGGTATGTTACTTGCCCGAGATTCAATCGTCGGTATCTCAATACCTAGTTCAATCTCGTTACTGGCAAGTCTCTTTACTCGTTCCGTAATGCAGGATCCCGCAACTAGCTCATTAGTCACATTGCTTGCAAGGCTTATAGTGACGTGCATTACGAGAGGGCCAGAGATACCTCTCCGACAATCGGATGACAAATCCTAATCTTGATCTATGCCAACTCAAGAAGTACCATCGGAAACACATGTAGAGCACCTTTATAATCACCCGATTCGTTGTGACATTTGGTAGCACACAAAGTGTTCCTCCGGTATTCGGGAGTTGCATAATCTCTGATCATAGGAACATGTATAAGTCATGAAGAAAGCAATAGCAACATACTAAATGATCAAGTGCTAAGCTAAAGGAATGGGTCAAGTCAATCACATCATTAGCACATCATTCTCTAATGATGTGATCCCGTTAATCAAATGACAACTCATGTCTATGGCTAGGAAACTTAACCATCTTTGATTCAACGAGCTAGTCAAGTAGAGGCATAATAGTGACATTCTGTTTGTCTATGTATTCACACATGTACTAAGTTTCTGGTTAATACAATTCTAGCATGAATAATAAACATTTATCATGATATAAGGAAATATAAATAAAACTTTATTACTGCCTCTAGGGCATATTTCCTTCACCATCACCCGTGGTTGAACCGGCGTCCCAGCCCCGGGCGTTACAACCTGGTTTACCTCCGTGAGTTCTTGGGGCCTACACCGGTGTGCGTAAGAGGTTTCTAGGATCATAAGTCGGAGGCAGACGGGATTGAGCCTTCTGGTGCCTTCTCCTCATCACCTCATTTGATGCGTTCAGATCCATGGTAAGATGGAAAGCCTCTGATTGAATCTGCTGCGCTTGAGCATCCAAAGTCGCCCGCTCTGTGGCCATCCTGATATCCTCCGTTGCTAAGTTTTCCTTGCCTTGTGCTACCTCCTCACGTAATCGTGCCACTTCTACATCATGTTGAGCCTGATCCGCCAGATTAACCACGACGGTTCACAGGGTTGTCATCCTATCCATGAGATCTACCAACACACAGGCCGTGTAGCGCGAGGCCTCACGCCCATTGCCGGCCGACCGGAGGTTATCGCCACGCCCGTAGAGTTTTGAACGGCTTGCGTGCCATCCATGAAGATCCCCACTCTGCTCGGCGGCTCAAAGGGGTCCGGAATACTGCTGCCATCGGAACAGCCCCCAAGCCCACCGTCTTGCAGTTGATACAATGAATCCATCTCACCCGTGTGCGACTCACCATCAGAGTAGATGGCTGCCTCACCGCCAGACATAGATCCTTCAGAAAATTCCCCTCCATGGATGCATCCCATGAAGGCACGCTTCATGGCGGGCTGAGACCGGGCAGGTTTCGCACGCTGAGCCGTCTCGATGATGTCGGCCTAGATGTTCGGCTCAGGGCCCGGCTCGCCGATCTGGCCGATGAAGACGTGGATTCCACCGAAGGGGACCCCGATGCGTACTCAATTGAGAGGCGTCGGGGCCCGACTGCGTCGTCGATGTAGAGCTTGCCGCGACGACTCTTGGTCATCCGGCCCATGGCCGTATCCCTTGAGCCCTTCGAAGCTGCCCTTCAAGAACTCAAATCCACCGTGCGCAGGCCCCATGGTGGGCGCCAACTGTCGTGGAATTGTCACGGCAGATGTCCTAGTGAAAGGACTTAATCGTGGAGCCATCGCAACTAGGAAGCTTAAAGGGGTTAAAACGGGATAAAGGACACGAAGGTTTATACTGGTTCGGCCCATTGCGGTGAAGGTAAAGGCCTAATCCAGTTTGAGGTGGGATTGCTTATGTTTTGATTACTAGGGAGCGAATCCGCATGACATAGATTACGATCTGATCTTACTTGTCACGAACCGGCCCGTGGTCGTCCTTTATATACAAAATGCTCATAAAGCGAGGTCCGCTCGGTCTCTAACTATCTCTGCCTTACAATACAAGTTATGTACTTATGGTGGTTTATCTCTACGGGCCTTGAGTTGCCTTTGGGCCTTGGGCCCTTGACTGAACCGCCATCTTCCAAAGCTGTCTTGGGCTTCATGAATCGCCATAGGTATAACCCGACCCCTCCTAGGCGGGTCATACCTAATAGTTATATCCCCAACAGAGTTGGTCAAGCAAACTCGGTGGGACCGATTGCATATTTCGGTGAGGCAAAATAATTACCAAATGCAACAGAGAGTTTGTAGGGCCATCTCGGTGAGACCGAGATCCCAATCGATGAGGCAAGATCCCAATCGGTAAGACCGAATTGATTAGGGTTTACAGCGTTGGCTATGTCAAAGGAACTCGGTGGCGCCGGATAAATCAAATCGATGGGGCCGAGTTTGAATTTTAGGTTTTGGACATATTTGGAATTGAGAAAGTGGTTGAGGGCTTTGGAGCATATCACTAAGCACTTTGAGCAACTAGACCATTGAGCAACACCTCATCCCCATTTAATAGTATTGGCTTTTCCTATGGACTCAATGTGATCTTGGATCATTAAAATAGAAATGAAGAGTCTTGAGCTTTTGCCAATCTTTGTCCTTAGCATTTTGAAGGGGTTTCACATCCTCTTATCCATGCCACATCATTGTTGAATTCATCTGAAATATACTAGATAAAGGAATTAGTCCAACAAGAGATATGTTGACATTACTTACCAAAATCACCCAGGAAGCACTTCTGCTTTCAGACGGGTGTCGATAAAGGTACTTTTCCCTCCAGCGGGCTGCCACGTGCCCGACAAGCTTCACCTAACCGCCTGCGAGCTTGACACCTCATCGATGGGTGACTACCTGCTCGGTGAGGTGGACCGCTGGTGTGATGGCCTGCCAGGCTCGGCGCCTGCTTGGCCTTCATCTTCTTAGGGCTTTCGCCTTCTTGGGCAAGAGATAGCTTCAACTTGCGGTTTTTGTCTTGGTCTTCTTGATGCGCTCCTTGATCTCACGAAGAGCTACTCTTTTAGATTGGAAGATCTTTGTTTGAAAATTTACTCTTCTTGGAAAAGTCACTTTCGTCGTGCATAAGTCAAGGTATTACATCCCTTGTTTAATACACCGACCGCATTTGTATTAACTTGTTCCAAATACAGATGAAAAGCCTGTAAGGACCAAAAAGAAGTTGAACCAAATGTGGTGAAAACCTTCAAGGACTATCACACCAGCAAGATGGAGGGCATGACTACACCAGTCAAAGTTGTTGTTGTAAGTCCTTAATCCTCATGCCTTTGAAGTACTGGTTACTCTGGCTTGTGCATTGAACTGCATGGTTTCCAACCAATGTCAGTTACTCTTTTCAATTTTATACACAATTTTCTTAACATGTCCTTGCACCTTAAAAGAGAGGAATGATGTTCTTTTGCTCTTGATCTGTAATCTAGTTGCGTGCTGGACTTGCCCACGCAATGTTCAACTGTCTATTTGTCTAATCTTAGTTGTTCTGTGATAGAATGATGTCATAATATGCTCATTGTATAATAAACTTTGCCTCCTTATCCTTAGTTGTTAATACAATGTGAAGAAAATAGACAATACATTAGCCATGCTACATGGACATATGTTTGGAACCTGATTTTATTATGTACTTCGCAGTAAAATACAACTAATATGTTGCAGGGGTTCACCAACATAAGTTATGTATATACGCCAAAGCTATTATGTTTGTTTTTGTTGTCGTACAAATTCAACTTTTCAGCAAGCTATGGAACAAATGGTGGAACCGCCATAACCTCATGAAGGGCGATGAGGCAACCACAAACACAATGTTACCTCTTGCTATAGTGAGTCAGTATCTCTCCACTAACAGTGCCAGAAGCACCTTCCTGCGTAACCTCTTTTCAAACTGCCTCATGAACAAGATTTTCAAACTCGACAAAATGATATATCTGTGCTCCAGACACAAGTCCAACCTGTAACAAAGACCGTTTGTGAAACAAGAACAACCATTGACAAATGTTGAGAAGATATGCATGGTTTTGAAGCCAGACTATCAGACATTTGCTTTGTTGTTCAGGAGCCTATGAGAAATGAAGGTGAAGGTTATGGTGCTCCATCAGACACTACAGCATGAAACCGTACCAGTTAGGTCAAATGATATGTGCTCTTGAACTTCTGATGGTGCATTTATCTGCCGAACTGTAAACTTTTATGCCAAATGGCCTTTTGTTATATGGCTATACTTTATTTTGTTGCGATAAACATGAGTAGGGCGTTTTGGTGCCCAGGCTCATCTGCACCCGGTTAGAAAACAATTCGTAAAAAATTCAGAAGAACATCAAAAAATTGCAATTTTTTGTCAGTGAACAATTTGATGCATGAGGCCCACTCCAAATTTCAAGTCATTTGGACATTTGAGCAGCTCTCAGCAAAAAAGATAAATCGGGCCAAAATAGTACAAGAACAGTAAACATTTTTGCAGACCCTCAATTTGTCTTTCTTGCTAAGAGCTCCTTAGATATCCAAATGATTTTAAAATTGGAGCGGATATCACGCATCAAATTGTCTACCGCACAATTTTTTTTGGATTTTTTTTGAATTTTTCTAGTATTTGTTTTGAATTTTTCGTTAACATGGGTGCAGATGAGCTCGGGTGTAGAGATGGATTTTCGGATAAACATTTGTTTTTAATGGGTAGCCAACGCCCCTAGAAAATAGCAAGACATTTTTGTATAGTGTAGGTTTATTGTTAGTTAATGCATTTGGTTTCATCGGTTTGCTTGTAGGCGTAAAGCATAGTAGGAGGCCAACGGGCCAAATCATGCAAACCGGCGAAGAGGCGTAATGGGCCATAATTGGGCTGGCCCATAACTGGTTGTTGATATTTCGAATGCAGCTCAAACAAATATGGGTCCTAATGGGCCTATAACACATTGAAAATAACTAGATGAAAATCAATGAAGGCCCCAAAATAACTGGCCATAACCATCGTGGGTCATAATGTGGGCCCATAGTAACAATGTGTCGTTAACAAACCGAAGTAAACTGTAGGACTTATTTGGCCCATACAGGCCACGGGTCGTTAACAGGCCACTCGGGCATTAATGGGCCATAAGATACCCAACGCTTTTAGTAGGCAAAGAGGAAGCTTGGGCTTGAAATGTGCCAGAGGGCCCACGGGCCATTAGCACGCCGAACCCTACCTTAGGCCAGTCCTTAGGCCAGAGACAACCCCTTTACATGTTGGGTTGTTAACGATGCGAATGCTAGCTCGGGCCATAAATGCATCGACGTACTACGGGCCTTTAACAAGCCGAAAGTAAGGGTGGGCCGGAATTGTGACCTAGAGAATATGGGTCATTAATAGGTTGAATGTCACGTCGGACAAATGACCCAAGTGTACTGTCAACTATTAACATGTCGAAAGTTACACAAGCCAGGAAATGACCCAACTCTTTAACGGATCGGTAAAAGGCTAAAAGATAGACTTGACAAAAAATGGCCCAATTCCAGCAGTGGCCGCTAACATGACGAAAACACACTCGACCGTAATTGGCCCCATATACATAGCGGACTGATAATGGGCCGAAAGTACCGATGGCCCGCAATGTTGTTCAATGGACAACGGGCCAGCGATGGATCAAATAGATACCCTCCTTATGGGTCGTGGTTGTAAATGGGCCATGTGCAAGTAGGTCGTTATTGGGCTGGCCTTTTTAACCTAAATGGGCCACTATTAGGCCTTGCCATGTGTTGAAGTTTCATAGGCGCGTCTCGTCCATTGGATGGATGGCATCTGTCGCAGTGCAGAGCTCTCACGTGGTTCCATTGGCGAATGAGAAATTGACACATGGAAAATCGCCCTGGTTCGTGGGCCGTTAATCTGCATCCGATCCAAAGCTGGTACCCGATAGCTTAACAGTGACCCGTTATAGTCGCTACCACATGTTGGTTACCCTTGACGAAATTATTTCCATTATGCGCAATTTATCATCGCAGAAGTGAACACTTCCATGATGATAAATGGATTATTGTCATGAAACACTTCTACGAAAATACAGGTAAGACCATCTTGATTTGGTCCTAAAATTGTCACGGATGTACATGCATGACAGAAAACGTGACCTACTGTGACAAACACGTATCATCAAGGAAGTGTTTGGATGTAGTGTCTGGACGGCGAAACATTGTTGGATCACCAGTGTCGTATGCATGCAATCCATAGATGGGTTGTGCGTCCAATTCTTATTCGAGTGAACTGTCAGTGGGACGGTTCGAGGGACTTCAAGATGATTTTCACCAACTCTTCTTCACTGCAACTCGTTGTTGGTAAGATCAGATCTAAACTTGTATGCATAGTCTTCACACGGTGATCCCGGGAACTTGATCCGTAGGCCGATTTTTGTTTTCTAATATATTTCCAACACAAGTAAGAAAATGTTTGTATTTATGTTGTTGGCACTAGGGATAAAAGATGGTTGCGTAGTTGTCCTTTGAACACGGGGTGAAGATGATATATTATCTACTTCATGTCATCGTTCTTATTACAATACTCGGTTTTACTTAATACTTTAAAATGCATGTTGAATAGCGGTCTTGGATGGAGCACTAGCTATAGATGTGGTTAGATAATAATCCATAGATTCACGGATGTGATACTAATATGTTAACTTTGCCATGAATAGGTATTACTTATACATATTACAATTAATCACTATTCAACTGTGATTTATTACCACACAATTACTTATCCTTTTGAGAGAGACAACTAGTGAACCTATGGACCCGGTTCATTTTTTCCATAATAAAACTTCCAATATCTATAAAACTTGAAAGAAGTCCATATTTGACCCTTAAACGTGGCCAGAGGGACAAATAAGCCCCTAAACTCCAATTTGGTATTATTTTGACCACAAAATCTTTAAAACCGGGTAAATCTCCCCCTTAGCTAGTTTTGGTTCGATTTAAGCTGGTTTTGGGACACTACTTTCTGCCACGTCGTGGCTTTATGGTGGGTAGCGAGAATTATGCCTAGCTGACATGGCGTGATTGGGTTGGGACAGTTGAATGCATCAAGCCCTCCTCTTTTTGTTCGCTTTGCCTCCTCTGCCCCCTTCTGCCGTTCGTCACCGTCGAGGGCACAATCAACGCAGCTGACGCATCCCATGATTGAGAGGAAGAAATCACGGTCGGATGAAAGCCATGGATCTCGTACGTGATGCGAACCCGCTCCCCATCTCTTTGTATATATGTTTCGCCAATGATTATGGATTTTATGGCGCGTGAGAAAGAGGTTTGTTGGAGGGGGGATTTTACTTGGTTTGTCGGTGTCCATCTCGCTTTCGGCCGCAGGCTACTCCCACGCTCCTCCTCACTGGCTGGCTCACTAGCACCATCTAGCTGTTGCTCTTGTGTTTGAACCTCAGGTGGCGAATTTTCGGTCGGCGGTGAGGTTTGTGGCTTCGGTGTTGGCTTTGTCACGACCGGTTTGCAAAATCTGTAATAAAGTTCAAGTTGGCGGCGTCCACCCCATCTCCGACCACCACCAGTCGGTCCACAATAAATCTCGTCGTATCTCCACACACTCACTCTCGATCACCATCTTTTGGTGAAACAAGCGAGATCATGCTTGTTTTGATAACACTTTAGTAGAGAAACAATTTCGATTACTAATGTAAATTTAGAAAAGGTAATGTATCATAGTGTATGTAGTCAGCTTCATGTTTGCTCGCCATCATGAAAGATGGTTAGTAGCATGTATCATAGTAAAGAAGACATGCCTTATAAGTTCTTCCAATTCACTTGCCCATCACTCGCCGTCATTTACTGCTCATTTACTTGATCGGGAGGATGAGAGCAGGTGAATCAGTTGGGTTTCACTGCATATTCACTGCAAAAGTATTATCTGTACTTCAATTGCATAATAGAAATTACATTCTTTGTACTGCAGAAACTTCATTTATGTGTTCAATAATATCGTAGTAGACAAGTCTTTGTACAACTAGTTTACTTCATCTCCCACAAGGCGGTAGGTCGCAATGCTAAAAGAAAAAAATTAATGTAAGTGTGGAAGGAGAAGGAAATATTGTACAATACCGATGATCCAATTTTTTTGCAGTACCAAAGCATTATCGAAAGCCGATGAGGTTTCCTGTTTTTCAGGTCATGAAGGGGATCCTTTGGATCATCTTGATCAGGTTCTCCCTCACCTTGGATGGGCAGCTGGAACAGAAACAACGACAAACTCACCTTGAACTGAATGGAGGCGAGCAATGTTGATGCGCCACGGCCGAGCGCAACCCCGAACAGTGGCGGATTTGAATGGTGGCAGCCGCTATAGTGGCGTGTGGTTTGGATCGCTAATGGAGTGGCGATGGTTCATCTGGAAGGAGCGACCAACAACGGCTCGCCTGGTCTGGTGCAGTGGCTCGTCTGGCGCAATCCTGATCGGCGACAGATTTGAAAGGTGACAGCCGCTACGACGGCGTGTAGCGCTAATGGAGTGGTGGCGGCTCCATCTAAAAGGAGCGACTAACAGCCGCGTCTGGTGCAGTAGCTCGTTTGGTCTGGTGCAAGCAACAACAAGCAGGGCAATGCCACGTCAAAAGTCATCGCCTACCCATCCTCTAAAACCAGCTAAATTCTCTAAAACAGCAGCAAAACCTATTAGGAAATATTTACCTGGTTTTAAGATTTTGGGGTCAAAGTCATACCAAACAGGAGTTCAAGGGGTTATTTGTCCCTCAGGCCACATTTGAGGGTGAAATATGGACTTCTTTCATAAAACTTTCAACCAAATGGAGTGGGCCGGGCCCCACATGCGTCCACTGGCCCATGAACGTGTACGAACTACAGACTTTAGGGCCGCAGGCGCATGAGAAGAGCGAAATATCGGGATCACCAGGTCATGGGCCTCTCTCCACGCCTGCATTCCAACACGGACGAGCCAACGAGAGGAGGGAGGCGAGATGACGGCGGGGCCTAAGAGCGGCGGGGGCGGCGCGGCAGCCGCGCGAGCGGCGGCCGCGGGGCCGAGGACGGTGCTCATCACGGGGGTCAGCCGGGGGCTGGGCCGAGCTTTAGCTCTGGAGCTCGCGCGCCGGGGTCACGCCGTCGTCGGCTGCGGCCGCTCCGCCGATCCCATCCGCTCCCTCGAGGCCGAGATGGGTTCCCCGTCTCGCCACTTTCTCACCGTCGCCGACGTCGTAATGCACTCTATTCCTCTTCCTATTGACCTCATGCTTACTGATTGTACTGTACCAGGGCGTGCCTGAATGATGTGATATGAGATACCTTTTTCATTTAATATAATAGGAAAATTTAGATAACAATTTTAGCTCGATCTGTCCATTCGTACAATAAACGAATTTGGATCATAAACGAATATGATATGAGTAGTTTTTTACTACCAGTGATCTATTGAGGCGGTGCAACTGCTAATCGGATCTTATCTGATATACATGAACACAATTTGATATAATGCAGAAATTAGAGGGTAGTAGAATAATTATACCTCCGTTTGGAGAGGCCATCTCGTTTGACAAAGTAGTGTCCGAGGTTGATGACGAATTGGAGCGGCGTAGTCGATCACAACACATCAACGTCCAGTGCACTCCTGATTGGATTTGGAGTAAATTTGGGAGGATACTGTTACCCTAAACGATACCACGATCAGATAGGTGCAGGAATGCCCTCCTTTATATATAGTGCTGTATATGACATGGGAACCATATTTTTAATTAGCCCCTCATTCACAGGCGCAAATTGCTACTGTTAATTTGTTTTAATCCCAAAATTAACTAATGGGCCCACTTTAACTTATGGTAATTAACATTTTCACCATTCGATCACTTAATATTTCTAACATCTTGCTGCTATGTTACTTCAGCCAACCAATAAAGATTTTCGTGTGTTTTGTATCTTTAGCTTGATGTTTGATGTGATTTTGGGGGGTTGTCTTGAGTCTGGTAGCTACATGCTTGCTTTCATGAATCATGCTGGTTGAACAATAATACTTTATGTGCTCTAGGATTTATTTTAGCTCCAAGTGTTTGCAATCTGTGCCGTGGAACATGGCTTTAAATTAATGACCTATTTGGACATGCTGATTAGGCTATTTTATCTTGTGGGTTAGGAGTTTGATAAGTTCTGCTGGTTTGGTGGTTGAAAAGAAATATACATGGAGAAATTGGTTTTTAGTCGCCAATTTTAGCTCAATCCCGTGATGCCTACATTGCTAGAGTGGGTGCAGAGTCTTGTTGCTATCCGTACCTTGGCCAATCAATTGGGACTTAGTGCTTTTAGCTTAATGATACTTACTTTAGCTGCAAGTGAATGCAACATGATGTGTACCCTAGGACATGGCTTGAAACAAATGACCTGTTTGGACATGATGATTTTTTCGAGAAAATGCAAAGAGACTTATGCGTTTCTTTTCATTGAAAAGGCAGAGTTCAAGTTACAGTCCTCCTGAGAGGTACAGGGAGTGAGAAATGCAGGAAATTAATGTACATCCCAGGTCTGGGGCAGAGTGTTGCGAAGCCCTGAAGCACCTGCTTTGGCCTTGAGCGCTGCCTCATCCTTAATCTTCTCAACAAGGCTGCTGACTGAAGGTTGGGCGCCCTCAAGACACATTCTTTACAGTGTGTCCAGATTGGGCGCCCTTGAAGACACATTCGTTACGGTGTTTCCAGATCATCCATGGTGTGAGCAAGGCAATGGAGGCGAGGCCCTTGTGCATGGGATGAGGGGTTGCGCTGTTTTGCAGCGTGCTACCAGTCCAGAAGGGAAGTATCATGGTCTGGCGGCGTGCAAGACATGCGGAGCCAGGGAAGCATCTGCTGCCAAACCTGTTTGGGAAACGGACAGCAGAGCAGCAGGTGGTGCATCATCTCGGTGCTCTGGCAGCAGAGGAGGTATGAAGTGTGGTGCTGAAGGCCGCAGCGTGCGAGGCGGTCAGCAGTCCAACACTGGTGCTGATCAGCGAGCCAGTGGAAGAAGCGCACCCGAGGGGGCGCCCCGTTCTTCCAAATGAACTTCCAGGAGGTGCCTGGAATGTCTGGTCTGGTAGCAGGATTTCGCAGAGAACCCTCGAATGTGGCCTGATGGCAGGATTTGGCAGAGTAAGATCTGCTCGCAGTCCACTTCCATAGGAGGCGATCGGGTTCCGTGGTCAGGATGGTTCGCCCAACGGCGTGCCAGAGCTGGATGTACTGGCCGATATCGTGAACACCCGGCGTGCCAGGGATGTCGTGAGCCCAAGCGTTAGCCTGAAGCCCATCAGAGACGGTCCTCAGTTTCCGGCGGCGTTTCGAGATGCGGGCGTAAAGCTGCGGTGCGATCTTGCTGACTTGAGCGCCTGTCGATCCATCGGTCCTCTCAAAATAAGGTGGTACGCCCATCGCCCACGGCCATAGAGGTGGAGGCGAAGAACAGAGTACGCTCTTCACAGAGAACCGCAGGTCTAAGTTGCTCCATGCCTGGTTGCAGTCATTGCGGCTGAACCAGAGCCATCACCAACGAGGGTCAGCCCAGTGCGCTCCAGGTCAGGGATGCCAAGGCCTCCCAGCTCATTTGGACGGCAAGTCCGGCGCCAATTAGCATGGCAGTTGCCGCCATTGGCAGCCTCGTGCCCAGCCCACAGGAACCCCCTTCTCAGTCTTCTCGAGGTGCTTGATGGTTTTCTTTGGTGGTGCAAAGACCAGCATCGGGTGCATGGGGATCACACAGAGGACGGATTTGACCGCCGCAAGGCGTCCAGCCTTGTTCATGAGCCCTGCTTTCCACGACGGGAGCTGCCCTCACACCGTGTCCACAAGCGGCTGCAGCTGTGCGACAGTAGGGCGTCTCACCGTGAGGAGAATTCCCAGATAAGTGAGGGGGATGTCGACGATTGGGCACTCCAGGAGCTGTACAACAGGTGCGGCCTTGTCGGGGTCGCAGTGGAGGAGGGTGGCTGAGCTCTGGGTGAAGTTTACGTGGAGCCCGGAGGCTTGGCCAAACAGCTGTAGGATCTCCCTCACCTTGATGATCTCAGCCGGTGAGGGGTGACAGAACAGCACGACATCGTCCGCGTAGAGCGAGATATCCAGGATCGAGCGTCGTGGGTGCAGCTGCTGCAGGATGCCAAGGTAGACGGCACACTTGATCAATCACCCGAGCACGTCAACGGCAAGGACGAAAAGTTGTGGGGACAGCGGATCGCCTTGCTGGAAGCCTCGGCGGTGCCAGATTGGGGGCCCAGGGTCACCATTGAGGAGGATCCGCGTGCTCGCAGAAGACAGCAGGATGGCTAGGAGGATGGCATGACAGCAGGTCATGCTGATTAGGCTATTTTATCTTGTGAGTTAGGAGTTTGATAGGTTCCATTGATTTGGTGGCTGAGAAGAAAGATGCATGGAGGAAGTCAAACTGTGGTAGTCATAGTTGACAGTGGGGCTGTTTGGCTCTTGGACTAACAATACGAGGCAATCCCAGTATTCTAATTCTGGTCATGGTTGCTAGCTTTCTACTTCCATTTTTATACCATATGATAGTTGCTGGACATTTATTGATATTACAGAGGCTAATGAGCTCCTTTGTCTCGAAAGCATCAAGAATTCACATGTCATGTGAGCAGTCTTCTTGCCTTCGTTGAAGATTTCAGTGAAGGGAAAATTTAGCAGGGATATTGAACTTGTGATACTAAATATTAACTTAAGTTTGAATAATGCCCATGGCATTAATGTCAGTAGCACTACAATTTATGAAATATGAATGGTGCATTTAGGTTTGCTATATAAGCAAAGTGTAATGTATGTGGTCTATTTTTCTCACTTGCTTCCTATGTTGAAATAATTTCTATTCTTAAGTATTCTTCCTGTGCTTCTTTGTAGAGGTCTGACAGCAGCATGGGTGAACTGGCAAAGGCTGTTGTGGAAAGGAAGCAAATTCCTGATATCATAGGTTTGCTATACTTTCTGCTCTACAAATGTGCACTTTAAGCCATCTGGAACTATATGAAAATAATCACTTTTCTTGCTTAAAGTTGATTGTGAAATCACATATTTGTAATTCCATTCTAATATACATAAAATGTGATTTCTCCAGAAGTCTAACTATTGAGAGATTGCTGCAGTAAACAATGCTGGTACAATAAACAAGAATAACAAAACGTGGAATGTTCCAGCAGAAGAATTTGATACGGTGGTTGATACAAATATTAAAGGAACAGCAAATGTACTTCGCCATTTTGTACCACTTATGATACAGAAGAAACATGGGATGATAATCAATTTATCCTCTGGTTGGGGAAGGTCTGCTGCTGCAGAGGTAGGGAAAAATGAAAGGCTGTGCTGATACTGGTTATATTTGGTAACTGTGAGATCTTCATTACATACCAAATTGCGTAACGTTGTTTCAGGTTGCTCCATATTGTGCTTCAAAGTGGGCTATTGAAGGTTTAACACGCTCATTAGCAAAGGAGTTGCCTCCTGGATTGGCAGCAATTGCTCTTAGCCCTGGTGTTGTGAATACCGACATGCTTACTTCATGCTTTGGAAGTTCAGCTACGTTATACCAATCTACTGAGCAATGGTAAATCTATGTAGAATTCTGTTTGCCCCCTTCCTCAACTGTACAAATGAGCATATGTATTTCATTATTTTTTTATATGAATAGTAAAATTCGAACAAACTAGAGAAGGAAGGTTACACTAGGGAAAGGAGTTCATGGAAGAAAGTTGCTTGGAGTTCATACCCTATAGGAGGCATGGAAAATAACATAATTAGCAACACATTAGTGTCTGCTGAGTAGTCTATTGGATCGATCTCCCATGCTATTTCTTGACTCATGCTGCTGTGTCCACATTCCAGCAGTACATCATCCAGAGTCATACTAATGTTTCAGAGGGTAAATGTATTTTGTTTAAGTAAAGTACACGTTCAACTCCTGAATATGCCATTGAGGCAAAGGACATACTGTTGAACAGATTGTTAAAAACAAACTGTTGAAGTATTGAATCTTTAGGAGTCTGCTATTATTTGTTTGATTTAGAGCCATGATATACAACTTGTGTTTTCCATATTGAAAATATCGTGCTTCAGTTACAGCTTATAACCAGAAGTACTAATCATATTAACCAGACGATTTCTGCTGTTTGTCAGGGCACCCAAGGCAGCCACAATGATTCTAAGCCTTTCACTGGAAGATAATGGTTCCTCACTAACTGTATGATGCTGTAGCAATGTTGTATTGATCACAGATCGGTTCTCAAGTAATTATGACATTTAACTTGCAGCTGTTGAATATCAATTATGTTGTAGTAATAAGATTAAAAGGTTCATGTACTTGTGCTCGTTGGTTTGGCTAACCGTTGTTTGAAAATGAGCTGTGTATTCGCTGTTTGGAACATCTTCATCTGCTGGCTTTGCTTCCCGAACTGCTTCCCAAGAATTCAAAGCCCAAGCCAAACTAAGAAAATTATATCTAATTTCAACTGGCACTAGAAGAAGGGAGCGCCTATACCTCGCTTGTAGCGAGAGCTCACGCCTGTGGGCGTCAAACAGAGGAGCCTTCGCTGATGACCTGTCCAAATTGGCCGGCCACTCCGCCCGTGAATGGTATTCTATTTTTTTTCTTTGGTTTTCTAGTTGGGTTTTCACCCAAAGACCCGGCAGTTGTTTTTCAAGGAGGATATTTTAAAAACATACTAAACGTAGAAAAATATATTTTAGAATATTGTTTTTTTGGGAAGGAAAATTGTTCACCATATATATTAGAAAAATGTCAACTGTATATTGCAAAACTATAAAAATTAAGAAATAAAGAAAAGAGGAAAAGCCAAAATCTTCTTCTATACTTTTTTATTTAAGAATATAGTAAGGTTTCATGTTTCACTTTGCTTCCGCCCACCCCTTCATGCAACCATTCTCGTATGATAATTAATCATCTTAAAATTTACTTACCTTCTAAACCAATTGAAAGGATCCATATGGTTGACTAGAGGGAGGGGGGGGGGGGGGATGAGTGAATAGGCAAAAATCAATTTTTACTAACAAATAGCTTGTCTAGATATGCAACTAGGTGGACAACTTATATGATGAGTTCAACAACAACGAACAAGCAAATGATAGAACCCAATATTAGGGGGGGGGGGGGGGTGAAAGGATCCATATGGTTGACTAGAGGGAGGGGGGTGAGTGAATAGGCAACTATCAATTTTTACCAACAAATAGCTTGTCTAGATATGCAACTAGGTGGACAACTTATATGATGAGTTCAACAACAACGAACAAGCAAATGATAGAACCCAATATTATTTTGCACAAAGTAAAGGTAAGAGATAATCACAAGTGAAGTCGATGGGGATGAGGATGTGTTACTGAAGTTCCTTCCCTTTAGGGGGGTGGTACGTCGCCGTTGGAGCAGTGTGGAGGCACAATACTCCCCAAGAAGCCACTGGGGCCACTGTATTCTCCTCACGCCCTTGCACAATGCAAGATTTCGTGATTCTACTAGTGATGCCCTTGAAGGCAGCGATCAAACCTTTACGAACTAGGTTGGGGCTCTCTCCACAACATAATTGGAGGCTCCCAACACCACCATAAAGCTTCACCACAATGGATTGTAGCTTCGAGGTGACCTCTTCCGTCTAGGGTGCCCAAACACTCAATAATAATAAGATCCGCAAGGGATTAGTGAGGGGAATCAAATATCTCTTGATGGAAGTGTAGATCGAGGCCCTCTCAAGCAAACCCTAGAGAATCAACAAGATTTGATGGCTAGGGAGAAAGATCGGGCGAAAATAAGCTTTAGGGCGCAACAATGAAGAAGACCCCCTATAAATAGTGGGAAAGAATCCAACTATTATCTGCCCCCATTTCGAACTCAAGTGGTACTACCGCTCGGGGGAGCGGTACTACTACTTAGTGCGGTAGTTCCAGTACTGGTGTGCAAGTGAGCGGCTCACAGAAGCGGTAGTACTACTGGAGGTGTACTACCGTTCTTACTAGTGGTACTACCGCTAAGTATTGCAGATTACAGTGGAACAACGGTAGTGGAGGGGGTAGAGCGGCAGTACTGCATGAAGCGGTACTACTGCGTGCTACTACCGCCCAACTACCGCAAATGCGACAGAGGGTTACAAAAGCGAAAAATAGGTGTTAGTACGAGCGGTGATAGAAACTGGAAGTATCGCATGAGCGGTAGTACCGCCCTACAACCATGGTACTACCGCTTAAATCTCCAGGGTTACAGCGTGAAGTGCGGTAGTGGGGTAATAGTACGAGCCGTAGTACCGCTGAAGAAGAAAGCATCACATAACCCCAAAACATGCGGTAGAGGCCGCAATACTGGAATGCGGCAGTACCGCTGAAGCAGTACTACCGCTCTCAAGTGCGGTACTACCGCTTGGGTGCTTCTGCTAAGCCCAAGCAGAGAAGGAAATGTCTCCAAGTTGTCGGAAGGAAAATTGGGTGCAAAGGGAATGTGTACGTGTTGATTCCACCATATCCTTTCCAAAACGGACCCCCTCTTAATAGTACGGTTTTCCTACGACCTAACTCCACTGAAAAAGAAACGCTGGAAGTAAACCGTCTTCACTCTAAATCACCGAGGGGAATAAATTGTCTCGTGCCATATGATTGAATATCTTAAATGCTCAATGCACACGATTAGTCCATTAATTGCATTGTCATCAAACACCAAAACAACTAAGGGAGAAATATGCCCTAACAATCTCTCCCTTTTGGTGGATTGATGACAATCTTGAATGTCTTGTAAAGATAACAAAGAATAATATGCAAACCGAAAGACTACAAAATATAGACGAGCTCCCCCTAGATGTGTGCACTATTTGAGTATGATTTTGGAATGTAAAGCACGCACACTAAGATCAACACCTCCCTATATATTTTAGACTAGGCAATACTTGCAACAAAAATAATATGAATCTAAGCATAGATGCAAGTATGAGCATGTGAGCATAAAGATAAGAGGGCACAATAAGCATAGCATCACATACTAACATAATAAGACATAATAGGATGGATAAGCGATAATGTATGTCTCACACCATACACACATAGTCTCAAGTGTCACATGAAAGCAAATAAGATAAAAGAGTTCACAAGCAAGACATTGAGGCAAACAAAACGAGCTTGTGACTGGCAATACCCTAGAAAAGCAAATTCCCGGTCATAAACTCTCTCCCCCTTTGGCATCGAGGCACCAAAAGTGTTGGGGAACGTAGTAATTTCAAAAATTTTCCTACGATCACGCAAGATCATGGTGATGCATAGCAACGAGATAAGAGTGTTGTCTACGCATCGTAGACCAAAGAACGGAAGCGTTGACGCAACGTAGAGGAAGTAGTCGCATTCTTCACGATCCAACCGATCCAAGTACCGAACGACGGCACCTCCGAGTTACGCACACGTTCAGCTCGATGACGCCCCTCGAACTCCGATCCAGCCGAAAGTGTTGAGGGAGAGTTTCACAAGACGACGGCGTGGTGGCGATGATGATGTTCCACCGGCGCAGGCTTCGCCTAAGCTCCGCCACGGTATTTTCGAGGTGTAATATGGTGGAAGGGGCACCGCACACGGCTAAGGAACGATCTCAAGGATCAACTTGTGTGTCATGGGGTGCCCCCGCCTCACATATAAAGGAGGGAAGGGAGGGAGGCTGGCCAAGGAGGGTGCGCCAGGTGTCCTACTCCTCTTGGGAGTAGGATTCCCCCAATCCTAGTCCAACTAGGTTTCCCCAAGTGGGAAGGGAGAGAGAGGCGCCCCTTCTCCTAGTCCTAATAGGACTAGGGAAGGGGAAGGTGACCAGCACTTGGGCCCCTTTTCTCCTTTCCACTAAGGCCCATGTTGGCCCATTAGCATTCCGGGGTTCAGTAACCTCCGTGCCTTGGTAAAATTCCCAATTTCACCCGGAACACTTCCGATGTCCAAACATAGACTTCCAATATATGAATCTTTATGTCTCGACCATTTCGAGACTCCTCGTCACGTCCGTGATCTCATCCGGACTCGAACAACCTTCAGTACAGAAACATCATAAAAACTCATAGTAACTATCATCGAAGCGTTAAGCGTGCGGACCCTACGGGTTCGAGAACTATGTAGACATGACCGAGACACCTCTCCGGTCAATAACCAATAGCGGGACCTGGATGCCCATATTGGCTCCTACATATTCTACGAAGATCTTTATCGGTCGGACAGCATAACAACATACGTTGTTCCCTTTGTCATCGGTATATGTTACTTGCCCGAGATTCGATCGTCGGTATCCAATACCTAGTTCAATCTCGTTACCAAGCAAGTCTCTTTACTCGCTTCGTAATACATCATCTCACAACTAACACATTAGTTGAAATGCTTGCAAGGCTTATGTGATGTGCATTACCGAGAGGGCCCAGAGATACCTCTCCGACAATCGGAGTGACAAATCCTAATCTCGAAATATGCCAACCCAACATGTACCTTCTGAGACACACTGTAATGTACCTTTATAATCACCCGATTACGTTGTGACGTTTGGTAGCACCCAAAGTGTTCCTCGTGCAAACGGGAGTTGCATAATCTCATAGTCATAGGAACATGTATAAGTCATGAAGAAAAGCACTAGCAACAAACTATACGATCAGGTGCTATGCTAATGGAATGGGTCATGTCAATCGATCATTCAACTAATGATGTGATCCCGTTAATCAAATGACAACTCATGTCTATGGTTTAGGAAACATAACCATCTTTGATTAACGAGCTAGTCAAGTAGAGGCATACTAGTGACACTCTGCTTGTCTATGTATTCACACATGTATTATGTTTCCGGTTAATACAATTCTAGCATGAATAATAAACATTTATCATGAAATAAGGAAATAAATAATAACTTTATTATTTCCTCTAGGGCATATTTGCTTCAGCCTCCCACTTGCACTAGAGTCAATAATCTAGTTCACATCATCATGTGATTCAACACTAATATTCACATCTCGTATGTGATTAACACCCATAGTTCACATCGTCATGTGACCAACACCCAAAGGGTTTACTAGAGTCAATAATCTAGTTCACATCGTTTATGTGATTAACACCCAAAGAGTACTAAGGGATGATCATGTTTTGCTCGTGAGAGAAGCTTAGTCAACGGGTCTGTCACATTCGAGCCGTATGTATTTTGCAAATATTCTATGTCTACAATGCTCGCACGGGCTACTCTAGCTAATTGCTCCCACTTACAATATGTATCCAGATTGAGACTTAGAGTCATCTGGATGCGTGTCAAAACTTGCATCGACGTAACCCTTTACATTTAACCTTTTTTCACTTCCATAATCGAGAAACATATCCTTATTCCACTAAGGATAATTTTGACCGCTGTCCAGTGATCTACTCCTAGATCACTATTATACTCCCTTGCAAAATTCAGAGCAAGGTATACAATAGGTCTGGTACATAGCATAGCATACTTTATAGAACCTATGACTGAGGCATAGGGAATGACTTTCATTCTCTTTTCTATTTTTCTGCTGTGGTCGGATTTGAGTCTTACTCAATTTCACACCTTTGCAACACATGCAAGAACTTTTCTTCGACTGCTCCATTTTGAACTACTTCAAAATCTTGACAAGGTATGTTCTTATTGAAAAACTCATCAAGCGTTTTTGATCTATCTCAATAGATCTTGATGCTCAATTTTGTACGCAGCTTCACCGAGGTCCTTCTTTGAAAAACTCCTTTCAAATACTCCTTTATGCTTTGCGAATAATTCTACATTATTTCCGATCAACAATATACTTATCGAAATGCTTTGTAGTGCTCCCACTCACTTTCTTGTAAATACAGGCTTTTCCACAAGTCTCAGATAAAACTATATGCTATGATCAACTTATCAAAGCATGTATTCCAACTCGAGATGCTTGCACCAGTCCATAGATGGATCACAGGAGCTTGCATATTTTGTTAGTTCCTTTAGGATTGAAAAACCTTACAGTTGCATCATATACAACTCTTCTTTAATAAATCCATTAAAGAATGTAGTTTTGACATCCATTTGCCAGATTTCATAAAATGTGGCAATTGCTAACATGATTCGGACAGACTTAAGCATCGCTACGGTTGAGAAAATCTCATTGTAGTCAACACCTTGAACTTGTCGAAAACCTTTTTGTGACAAGTCGAGCTTTGTAGATAGTAACACTACTATCGTTGTCCGTCTTCCTCTTGTAGATCCATTTATTTAACATGGCTTGTCGATCATCGAGCAAGTCAATCAAAGTCCATACTTTGTTCTCATACATGGATCCTATCTCAGATTTCATGGCCTCAAGCCATTTCATGGAATCTGGGCTCATCGTCGCTTCCTCATAGTTCGTAGGTTCATCATGGTCTAGTAACATGACTTCCGAACATGATTACCGCATTACCACCTGCGGATCTTACTCTGGAAGACCCACGAGGTTTGGTAGCAACTTGATCTGAAGTTTCATGATCATCATCATTAACTTCCTCACTAATTGGTGTAGAAATCACTAGAACTGATTTACGTGATGAACTACTTTCCAATAAGGGAGAAGGTACAATTACCTCATCAAGTTCTACTTTCCTCCCACTCACTTCTTTCGAGAGAAACTTCTTCTCTAGAAAGGATCCATCTTAGCAACGAAAAACTTGCCTTCGGATCTGTGATTGAAGGTGTACCCAATAGTTACCTTTGGGTATTCTATGAAGACACATTTCTCCGATTTGGGTTCGAGCTTATCAGGTGAAAACTTTTTCACATAAGCATCACAACTCCAAACTTTTAAGAAACGACAACTTGGGTTTCTTGCTAAACCACAGTTCATATGTTGTCGTCTCAACGGATTTAGATGGTGCCCTTTTTAAACGTGAATGCAGCTGTCTCTAATGCATAACCCCAAAACGATAGTGGTAAATTGGTAAGATACATCATAGATCGCACCATATCCAATAAAGTGCGTTCTGACGTTCGGACACACCATTATGTTGTGGTGTTCCATGTGGCGTGAGCTGTGAAACTATTCCACTTTGTTTTAATTGAAGACCAAACTCAGAACTCAAATATTCATCTCCACGATCAGATTGCGTAAACTTTATTTTCTTGTTACGATGATTTTCTACTTCACTCTGAAATTCTTTGAACTTTTCAACTATTTCAGACTTATGTTTCATCAAGAAGATATACGCATATCTGCTCAAATCATCTGTGAAGGTCGGAAAATAATGATACTTGCCACGAGCATCAACACTCATTGAATTGCATACATCGGTATGTATTATTTCCAATAAGTCAAGAGCTTGTTCCATTGTTCCGAGAACGGAGTCTTAGTCATCTTGCCCAAAAGGCACGGTTCGCAAGCATCAAATGATTCATAATCAAGTGATTCCAAAAATCCATCAGCATGGAGTTTCTTCATGCGCTTTACACCAATATGACCTAAACGGCAGTGCCACAAATAAGTTGCACTATCATTATTAACTTTGCATCTTTTGGTTTCAATATTATGAATATGTGTATCACTATGATCGAGATCCAATGAACCGTTTTCATTGGGTGTGTAACCATATAAGGTTTTATTCATGTAAACAGAACAACAATTTATTCTCTTACTTAAATGAATAACCGTATTGCAATAAACATGATCAAATCATATTTATGCTCAACACCAAATAATACTTATTTAGGTTCCACACTAATCCCGAAAGTATAGGGAGTGTGCGATGATGATCATATCAATCTTGGAACTACTTCCAACACTCATCGTTACTTCCCCTTCAACTAGTTTCTTGTTCATTCTCGCAACTCTGTTTCAAGTTACTACTCTTAGCAACTGAACCAAGATCAAATACCGAGGGGTTGCTACGAACACTAGTAAAATACACATCAATAATCTGTATATCAAATATACCTTTGTTCACTTTGCCATCTTTCTTATCCGCCAAATACTTGGGGTAGTTTAAGCTTCTAGTGACCGGTTCCATTGCAGAAAAGCACTTAGTCTCGTGCTTAGGTCCAGACTTGGGCTTCTTCACTCGAGCAAAGAACTTGCTTGCCGCTCTTCTTGAAGTTCCCCTTCTTCCCTTTGCCCTTTTCTTTGAGACTAGTGGTCTTGTCAATCATCAACACTTGATGCTCTTTCTTGATTTCTACCTTCGTTGATTTCAACATCACGAAGAGCTCGGGAATCGCTTTCGTCATCCCTTGCATACTATAGTTCATCACGAAGTTCTAGTAACTTAGTGATGGTGACTAGAGAATCTTGTCAATCACTATCTTATCTCGAAGATGAACTCCCACTTGATTCAAGCGATTGAAGTACCGGACAATCGAGAACATGCTCACTAGTTGAGCGATTCTCCTCCATCTTTTAGCTATAGAACTTGTTGGAGACTTCATATCTCTCAACTCGGTATTTGCTTGAAATATTAACTTCAACTCCTGGAACATCTCATATGGTCCATGACGTTCAAAACGTCTTTGAAGTCCCGATTCTAAGCCGTTAAGCATGGTGCACTAAACTATCAAGTAGTCATCATATTGAGCTAGCCAAACGTTCATAACGCCTCGCATACGCTCCTGCAATAGGTCTGTCACCTAGCGGTGCATCAAGGACATAATTCTTACAGGCAGCAATGAGGATAAACCTCAGATCACGGATCCAATCCGCATCATTGCTACTAACCTTTTTCAATACAATTTTCTCTAGGAACACATATAAAAACATAGGGAAGCAACAACGCGAGCTATTGATCTACAACATAATTTGCAAAATACTACCAGGACTAAGTTCATGATAAATTAAAGTTCAATTAATCATATTACTTAAGAACTCCCACTTAGACAGACATCTCTCTAGTCATCTAAGTGATCACGTGATCCAAATCAACTAAACCATGTCCGATCATCACGTGAGATGGAGTAGTTTCAATGGTGAACATCACTATGTTGATCATATCTACTATATGATTCACGCCGATCTTTCGGTCTCCGTGTTCCGAGGTCATATCTTATATGCATAGCTCTTAAAGTATAACCTGATTATTCTGCGTGTGCAACTGTTTTGCACCCGTTGTATTTGAACGTAGAGCCTATCACACCGGATAATCACGTGGTGTATCAGCACGAAGAACTTTTGCAACGGTTCATACTCGGGGAGAACACTTCTTGATAATTAGTGAGAGATCATCTTATAATGCTACCGTCAATCAAGCAAAATAAGATGCATAAAGGATAAACATCACATGCAATCAATATAAGTGATATGATATGGTCATCATCATCTCGTGCTTGTGATCTCCATCTTCAAGCACCGCCATGATCACCATCGCCACCGGCGCGACACCTTGATCTCCATCGTAGCATCGTTGTCGTCTCGCCAATCTTATGCTTCTACGACTATCGCTACCGCTTAGTGATAAAGTAAAGCATTACAGGACGATTGCATTGCATACAATAAAGCGACAACCATATGGCTCCAGCCAGTTGCCGATAACTTCGGTTACAAAACATGATCATCTCATACAATAAAATTCAGCATCATGTCTAGATCATATCACATCACAACATGCCCTGCAAAAACAAGTTAGACGTCCTCTACTTTGTTGTTGCAAATTTTACGTGGCTGCTACGGGCTTAAGCAAGAACCAATCTCACCTACGCATCAAAACCACAACGATACTTCACAAATAGACTCCGTTTAACCTTCTCAAGGACCGGGCGTATGCCACACTCAGTTCAACTAAAGTTGGAGAGACAGTCTTCCACAAGCCATCTATGTGCAAAGCACGCCGAGGAACCGGTCTCGCGTAAGAGTACGCAGCGTAAGGTTGGTCTGGATCGTCATTCAACAATACCGAACCAAAGTATGACATGTCGGTAGGCGATGACTTGTATCGTCCACAACTCACTTGTGTTCTACTCGTGCATATCATCAAACCATAAAAACCTAGGCTCTGATACCACTGTTGGGGAACGTAGTAATTTCAAAAATTTTCCTACGATCACGCAAGATCATGGTGATGCATAGCAACGAGATAAGAGTGTTGTCTACGCATCTCGTGAGACCAAAGAACGGAAGCGTTGACGCAACGTAGAGGAAGTAGTCGTACTCCTTCACGATCCAACCGATCCAAGTACCGAACGACGGCACCTCCGAGTTCTCGCACACGCTCAGCTTCGATGACGCCCCTCGAACTCCGATCCAGCCGAGTGTTGAGGGAGAGTTTCACAAGACGACGGCGTGGTGACGATGATGATGTTCCACCGGGCGCAGGCTTCGCCTAAGCTCCGCCACGGTATTTTCGAGGTGTAATATGGTGGAAGGGGCACCGCACACGGCTAAGGAACGATCTCAAGGATCAACTTGTGTGTCATGGGGTGCCCCCACCTCAGATATAAAGGAGGGAAGGGAGGGCTGGCCACCAAGGAGGGGTGCGCCAGGTGTCCTACTCCTACCGGGAGTAGGATTCCCCAATCCTAGTCCAACTAGGTTTCCCCAAGTGGGAAGGGAGAGAGGGCGCCTTCTCCTAGTCCTAATAGGACTAGGGAAGGGGGAAGGTGCGCCAGCACTTGGGCCCCCTTTTCTCCTTTCAACTAAGGCCCATGTTGGCCCATTAGCATTACGGGGGGTTACGGTAACCTCCCGGTACTTTGTAAAATTCCAAATATCACCAGGAACACTTCCGATGTCCAAACATAGACTTACTATATATGTATCTTTATGTCTCGACCATTTCGAGACTCCTCGTCACGTCCGTGATCTCATCCGGACTCGAACAACCTTCAGTACAGAAACATCATAAAAACTCATAGTAACTATCATCGAAGCGTTAGCGTGCGGACCCTACGGGTTCGAGAACTATGTAGACATGACCGAGACACCTCTCCCAATTAATAACCAATAGCGGGACCTGGATGCCCATATTGGCTCCTACATATTCTACGAAGATCTTTATCGGTCAGACCGCATAACAACATACGTTGTTCCCTTTGTCATCGGTATGTTACTTGCCCGAGATTCGATCGTCGGTATCCAATACCTAGTTCAATCTCAAGCATCGCAAGTCTCTTTACTCGCTTCGTAATACATCATCTCACAACTAACACATTAGTTGAAATGCTTGCAAGGCTTATGTGATGTGCATTACCGAGAGGGCCCAGAGATACCTCTCCCATAATCGGAGTGACAAATCCTAATCTCGAAATATGCCAACCCAACATGTACCTTCGGAGACACCGTAATGTACCTTTATAATCACCCAGATTCGTTGTGACGCTTGGTAGCACCCAAAGTGTTCCTCGTGCAAACGGGAGTTGCATAATCTCATAGTCATAGGAACATGTATAAGTCATGAAGAAAAGCACTAGCAACAAACTATACGATCAGGTGCTATGCTAATGGAATGGGTCATGTCAATCAGATCATTCAACTAATGATGTGATCCCGTTAATCAAATGACAACTCATGTCTATGGTTTAGGAAACATAACCATCTTTGATTAACGAGCTAGTCAAGTAGAGGCATACTAGTGACACTGCTTGTCTATGTATTCACACATGTATTATGTTTCCGGTTAATACAATTCTAGCATGAATAATAAACATTTATCATGAAATAAGGAAATAAATAATAACTTTATTATTGCCTCTAGGGCATATTTCCTTCAAAAAGGGCAAAGAGGGACTAACGAGCCAAGGTGGTAGTACTACTCCGAGGTCTCATCCATGGACTCCTGCTCAGACTCCTCGCGACCATCCTCGAGATCCTCCTCAACAATCTCCTCATCATCAGCTGCAGGAGTACGATGAGCAGAAGTGACCTCATCATCAGAATCTGTCCACTTGCTGTGCTTGGAGATCCACTCCTCCTAAGTGATATTCTTCTTGGAGCCACTAGCAACCTCCATGTTGAGCTGTCACATCCTCAAGATCTGTCGCTGGCGAGCAATCTTATCCGCCACATGTGCCTTGTACATCTTCTTCTGAATATCAGTCTGGAAGCAAAAGTGCTTCTTCACCTTCCTCTTGAGCTTTGTAGCCCAAGATGGCTGCTCAGTATGTGGCACATAGTCAGGCTCAGCATCCTCAGTAGAGTTAGTAGGTGGAATCTCTATCTCAGGGATGACCAGAGCGGCACCCCAGTGCTCCTTCTGCCTCAGCTTAATCATATCATGTGATACAAGATCGCTAGTCACAAGATGCTCCCCTGGGAACTGAGCAGCCCAAGTGTCCTCAATAATCTTAAAGAGATAGGGCCAGTAGATGGGCACCTTCCAGTCAAACACAACAGAGTGGAGCTCAGACCACATAACATGATAAACATCCAGAATGCAAGTCTTGCCCTTCTCCTTCATGCACATAAGAAGCATGCCCACCAAATAAGAATGTACCTGATCCAGGTCCCTTGTGAGGGCGGAGACCAAGAGAGCTCTCAAGCCCCTCATCACCATATCCAAGATTGTTCATGAATGGCTTCGACTTAGCTTCCAACCGTCTTCCATGAGTCATCCAGGTGAGAGTCTGGTCATCATCCGTACCAAAGGGTACCATGGCATAGAACTGGACCACAAGCTCGGGTCAAAATCCTTGACAATATCAAACTAAGCACATAGTTCAAGAGTGATAGAGGCAAAGGTGTCCTGCCTTCCTATGAGATGGTGATTATCGTTTTCGGAGGAGTAGACTTTAACGATCCGACTACGAACGTGTGATGACGTCGTGATACGTCTCCAACGTATCTATAATTTTTTATTGTTCCATGCTATTATATATTCTGTTTTGGATGTTAATGGGCTTATTTATACACTTTTATATTATTTTTGGGACTAACCTATTAACCGGAGGCCCAGCCCAAATTGCTGTTTTTTGGCCTATTTCAGTGTTTCGCAGAAAAAGAATATCAAACGGAGTCCAAAGGAACGAAACCTTCGGGAACGTGATTTTCGGAACAAACGTGATCCAGAGGACTTGGAGTCTACGTAAAGCAATCAACGAGGAGAGCACGAGGTAGGGGGCCGCGCCCACCTCCCCCAGGCGCGCCCTCCACCCTCATGGGGCCCACGTTGCTCCACCGACGTACTTCTTCCTCCTATATATACCTCACGCACTTCAAACCATCGTGAGGCATCCACGAAAACCTAATTCCACCGCCACAACCTTCGTACATGCGTGAGATCCCATCTTGGGGCCTTTTTCCGGCGTCTGGAGGGGGCATTGATCATGGAGGGCTTCTACATCAACACCATAGCCTCTCCGATGATGTGTGAGTAGTTTACCTCAGACCTTCGGGTCCATAGTTATTATCTAGATGGCTTCTTCTCTGTCTTTGGATCTCAATACAAGTTCTCCTTGATTTTCTTGGAGATCTATTCGATGTAATCTTCTTTTGCGGTGTATTTGTCGAGACCGATGAATTGTGGGTTTATGATCAAGATTATCTCTGAACAATATTTGATTCTTCTCTGAATTCTTTTATGTATGATTGGTTATCTTTGCAAGTCTCTTCGAATTATCAGTTTGGTTTGGCCTACTAGATTGATCTTTCTTGCAATGGGAGAAGTGATTAGCTTTGGGTTCAATCTTGCAAAGGTGTCCTTTCCCAAAGGATAGCAGAGGCAAAGAAGGCACGTATTGTATTGTTGCCACCGAGGATAACAAGATGGGGTTTATATCATATTGCATGAGTTTATCCCTCTACATCATGTCATCTTACTTAAAGCATTACTTTGTTCTTCTGAACTTAATACTCTAGATGCATGCTGGATAGCGATCGATGTGTGGAGTAATAGTAGTAGATGCGTAATCGTTTCGGTCTACTTGTCGGACGTGATGCCTATATACATGATCATACCTAGATATTCTCATAACTATGCTCAATTCTATCAATTGCTCGACAAAGAATTTGTTCACCCACCGTAATACTTATGCTATCTCGAGAGAGGCCACTAGTGAAACCTATGGCCCCCGGGTCTATCTTCCATCATATTAATCTTCCAACACTTAGCTATTTCTGTTGCCGTTTATTTTGCTTTCTTTACTTTTAGTCTTTATCATAAAATACCAAAAATATTATATTATCATATCTATCAGATCTCACTCCCGTAAGTGATCGTGAAGGGATTGACAACCCCTTTATCGCGTTGGTTACGAGGTTCTTATTTGTTTGTGTAGGTGCGTGGGACTCGAGTGTGGTCTCCTACTGGATTGATGATAGAGGCAAAGGTGTCCCGTCTTTTGATGAGATGGTGGCTATCGTTTTGGAGGAAGTCGACTTTGACGATCCGATTACGAACGTGTGAGGACGTCGTGCCTTAGCAATCGCTAAACCAACTCCGAGAGGTTATTGACCACGCCGGAGCACGATCAACCTGACCATGAAGGTCTGTTTCCTGCAGGCAAATGAAGAACAAGCAAGAAACTAAGATTGCAATCTGGATATTGCGAATATATGGAGGAAGAGGGGGGAATTTCGTGGCCCTTGGAGGAGGGGTCCGAAACCAACCCTAACTCTTGTTTCCCCACACATACGGACTCTAAAAATAGCCTATACTTAAGTATTTCGAAAATACATGGGCCTGGCCCAATAATAAGGTGACGCAACACCTAGAATAGCCTCTGGACGAAATTTATGAAGTGGCATCTTGTATATTTCGTCCAAGGCTTCATGCACTCCTTATGGTGGCTTTAATGTCCTGAAATCATCACTTGTAACTCCGTTACTGATACCCTTGCGCATGCCATCAACTCCATGCTTGTTCTTGCTCCAATGTTCATCCTTCTCCAAGCTAGGCCCTTCATTTGTAAGCAAAACAAATGTATCCAATTTAGGCAGCATCATATTCTCATGAACATTAGAATCATTACCAAGAAACGAAAGTACCTGGTAATTTAATTGGCGTGCACGAGCTCTAGTAATTAGTCCAGTATATGTAACAGTAGGGGCTGTGGGTGTAACAATGGTATTGATGTCCTCATCATCCGCCCCTTCTTGAAATGAAGTCGTCCTCGACGGAAGCTCATCTTCCTCACCCAAATAAGGCTTCAAATCTGCAATGTTAAAAGTGGGACTAACCCCAAAATCTGCAGGCAGCTCAAGTTTATATGCATTATCATTTATTTTCTCTAACACCTTAAATGGACCATCAAGACGTGGCATTAGCTTTGATTTGCGCAAATTAGGAAACCTATCCTTACGCAAATGTAACCAAACAAGATCTCCAGGTTCAAAGACAACATGTTTTCTACCCTTATCTCCAGCAATTTTATATTTAGCATTCATACGCTCAAGTTGTCCTTAGTTAACTCATGCATTTTTAAGATCAATTCAGCACTTTGTTTAGCATCAAAATTAACCTTCTCCGAAGATGGAAGAGGCAACAAATCAATGGGTGCACGAGGTAGGAAACCATACACAATTTCAAAAGGGCACATCTTAGTAGTAGAATGCAATGAACGATTATAAGCAAATTCAATATGAGGCAAGCATTCTTCCCACATTTTCTTATTATTCTTCAAAACAGCCCTAAGCATAGTAGACAATGTTCTATTGACTACTTCAGTTTGTCCATCAGTTTGGGGGTGACAAGTAGTACTAAAAAGCAGTTTAGTCCCCAAATTAGCCCATAAACATCTCCAAAAGTGGCTAAGGAATTTAGTATCACGATCTGAAACAATAGTATTTGGCACACCATGCAAGCGAATAATTTCCCGAAAGATCAAATCAGCAACATTAATAGCATCATCGCTTTTATGACATGGTATAAAGTGTGCCATTTTCAAAAATCTATCCACGACAACAAATATGCTATCCCTCCCCTTCTTTGTTTGAGGTAATCCTAAAACAAAGTCCATCGATATATCCTCCCAAGGAACACTAGGTACAGGCAAAGACATATATAAACCATGAGGATTGAGATGTGGCTTAGCTTTTTGACATGTAGTGCAGCGAGCAACAAAACACTCAACATCCCGTCTCATCTTTGGCCAAAAGAAATGTGTAGCAAGTATATCCTCCGTCTTCTTGACGCCAAAGTGCCCCATTAATCCTCCTCCATGCGCCTCCTGCAACAACAAAAGACGAACGGAGCTAGCTGGAATGCATAGCTTGTTAGCACGTAACACAAGTCCATCGTTAAGAACGAACTTGTTCCAAGTTCTCCCTTCCTTACAATTCTGCAATACATCTTTAAATTCAGCATCATGCACATATTGATCTTTGATGGTCTCCAAACCAAACATTTTAAAGTCAAGTTGTGAAAGCATAGTATAACGACGAGACAATGCATCAACAATAACATTTTCTTTACCCTTCTTGTGTTTAATGACATAAGGGAAAGTCTCAATGAATAAAACCCATTTAGCATGTCCACGGTTCAGTTTTGCTTGACTTTAAATGTGTTTCAAAGATTCATGATCAGAATGTATAACAAATTCTTTGGGCCATAAATAATTTTGCCATGTTTCTAAGGTCTGAACAAGAGTATATAATTCTTTATCATAAGTAGAATAGTTCAGACTAGGCCCACTCAATTTTTCAGAAAAGTATGCAATAGGTTTGCCATCTTGTAATAACACATCTCCTAATCCAATTCCACTAGCATCACATTCAAGCTCAAAAGTCTTATTAAAATCAGGAAGTTGGAGTAAAGGAGCATGTGTCAACTTATCTTTCAATACCGTGAAGGCTTCTTCCCGTGCGGTACCCCAAACAAAAGGCACATCCTTCTTTGTAAGCTCGTTGAGAGGTGCAGCAATGGTGCTGAAATCTCTCACAAAACGCATATAGAAACCCGCGAGGCCAAGGAAACTCGACTTGTGTGACCGTTTTGGGCTGCGTCAACTCTCAATAGCTTCAATCTTGGCTTTATCAACTTCAATCCCCTGTGGAGTAACAACATAGCCAAGAAAAGATACTCGGTCGGTGCAAAAGGTGCACTTCCCAAGGTTACCAAGCAAACGTGCATCACGTAGAGCATAAAAACATCACGTAAATGTTCCAAGTGTTCCTCCAAAGATTTGCTATAAATCAATATGTCATCAAAGTAAACTACCACGAATCGTCCAATGAAAGCACGTAAAACTTCGTTCATTAATCTCGTGAAAGTACTAGGTGCATTAGTTAACCCAAAAGGCATGACTAACCACTCATATAATCCAAAATTAGTTTTAAATGCTGTTTTCCATTCATCTCCCAATTTCATACGAATTTGATGGTATCCACTACGCAAATCAACTTTGGAGAATATTGTAGAGCCACTCAATTCATCAAGCATATCATCTAGCCTAGGAATAGGATGATGATAAAGAATGGTAATATTATTAATGCCTCTACAATCAACGCACATACACGACATACCATCCTTTTTTGTCACTAAAATGATAGGAACAGCACAAGGACTAAGGGATTCGCGTATATAACCTTTGTCGAGCAGCTCTTGTACTTGACGCATAATCTCCTTCGTCTCCTCTGGATTGGTACGGTATGGTGCACGGTTGGGTAATGATGCACGGGGAATTAAGTCAATTTGATGCTCAATCCCTCGAATAGGTGGTAATCCCGGTGGCACGTCTTCTGGAAAGACGTCAGCGAACTCCTGCAAAATGTTAGTGACAGCAGGAGGCAAAGAGGAAGGCACGTACTTGAATGAAAATAATGCCTCTTTGCACACAAAAGCATAGCAAACAGATTTGCTGAAATCTAGCTCATCAATATCAGATTTTGTGGCAAGTAAACATGCACTTTTCAATTTAATTTTAGAAACAACACTAGATGGTTTATTATGAGGTTTCATTTGTTGCTCAAATTCTTTTGCCACAATCTGATTTTCACTCTTATTTTTCTCATGTTTTGCTTTATTAGCTCTATTAATATCATCTTTCAAAATGGAATCAGGAGTCATAGGAAGCAATGTAATATTTTTATCCTTATGAACAAGAGTATACTGATTGTTTCTACCATGGTGTACAGAATTTTTATCAAATTGCCATGGTCTACCAAGTAATAAGGAACATGCTTGCATGGGTACCACATCACAATCAACATAATCAACAAATGTAGAGATACTAAAATGCACACGAACAGTACGTATTACCTTAACCTTGCCGCTGTTGTTGAACCATTGGATGTAGTAAGGATGTGGATGTGGTCTTGTGGTGAGAGATAGCTTCTCCACCATCTCCATGCTAGCCAAGTTGTTACAGCTCCCTCCATCTATGATGACGCGAACAGAACGTTCCTTCACAACTCCCTTTGTATGGAACAAATTATGCCTCTGATTTTGCTCAGCTTGTGTGACCTGCACACTCAAAACACGTTGAGCAACTAAACATTCATACCGCCGTTGTCTTCGTGGAGCCATGTATTGTGTCTCATGATCGTAATCATCTCCAACGTGTTCTTCACGTGTAATAAGAGCCAAAGTCTCCTCATCATAGTCATCCTTTGGCGGACTCATACCCACCATCCTCGTGAGCAATCATCACACGCTGAGATTTGCATTCTCTCGCATAATGTCCTCTTCCCTTACAACGACGACAAATAATATCACTTGCGGGCCCTGTTGATGCCATGGAAGAAGAAGAGCTCTGTGCAGGCCTGGCAGGTGTGCTCTTGGAAGATAGTGGTTGTTGTGCCTGCTTTCTTGTATCACGGTTGGAGGTGGCACCTGATGGAGGTGCTGGTGTAGTGGAAGTAGAGGATGCACGTGGTGTCCATGATGAAAGTTGACCTGCAGAAAAGTTAGTTCACGCCAATGCCTGTCGATCCTGCACTTCACGTTTAGCTTTACAAGCAAGATGGAATAAACGAGTGATATTATTATACTCTAGAATGGTCTAAATCTCTCTATTTATACCACCCATAAAACGTGCAAGCATAGCTTCATTCTCCTCAACAATACCACATCTAATCATGCCAGTTTGTAATTCCTGATAATATTCTTCTACATAAATTTTTCCTTGTCTTAAGCGCTGCAATTTTTGAAGTAATTCACGTTGATAATAAGGTGGAACCCAACGAGTACGCATAGCAGTTTTCAAAGCAGCCCATGTAGCTGGAATGGGATATAATCTACAATGTTCAGACCACCAAACACATGCAAAACTAGTGAAAGCACAAACAACAGCAGGAACACGTCTCTCCTCAGGATATTGTAAACATGTAAAACATTGTTTAGTTTCTAACTCCCAAGTAAGATATATATCAGGAACATATCTACCCTCAAACGGTGGAATATTCAACTTTAGTTTAGGAAGATGGTCATGATGATTTCGTACCTCGGGTGGTGGTGCAGCCCTAACGTTGCGATGATATGCATGAGGACGACCTGGTGGTGGTGGTGCTTGTGGTTGCACGTAGTTCTGATTTTGATCAACCTCATCCTCGTAATGGTCCTCCACCTCTGCAGTAACAGCAGGAGCTACAGAAGCATCAACAAGAGGTACAACGGCACCAGAAGTTTGACCAGGCTCAAGGGGAACGCGCTGTGCTCGTCCCACTTGATTTGGAAGGCGATGTTGTTGTTGCTGTTGTAGATGTGCGACAGGTGCAGCGGGCGGTGGTTGTGGAAGACGCGCGAGCAATTCATTAAACTTGCTATCGAGCTTTGTTTCGAACGCATTCTCAATGCCATCTATCTTCTCCATGGCCTCTTCAAATCTGTTTAGCACATCTTCCACCTGTCCACTCATCATTTGCTGAAACTTATCATGAAGCTCCTTGTTCGTCAAGTTTTCCCAGTCAGTCTCGTCGGCTTGTGATCCTGCCATGGTTAGCAGCAATAGAAACACACAAGAATAATATCCTACAGACTACTAGGAAATGGTGGTGGCGGTGTGGTGGACAGTCACAAATCCGTCAAGCAAATCTCAAATTCTTACCAGTTCTTACCCAGCAGCAGGCGGTGATCGGCAATCGTTGTAGTCAAAACTCTCAAAGTTTGGATAGAGCGATTACCAGGGAGAGTCAAACG
The DNA here is from genome assembly GCA_021605145.1 of Aegilops bicornis. Lineage (NCBI taxonomy): Eukaryota > Viridiplantae > Streptophyta > Magnoliopsida > Poales > Poaceae > Aegilops > Aegilops bicornis. Next base: position 345,112,748 of record CM038674.1, on the reverse strand, counting down.
CACGACGTAGATGTATGTGGAGCTAGGAAGGCTTATAATATGGTAGCAAAAGGGTCAGCAATTATCAATTCGTAGATGCAAAGTTGAATAAACGCTCAACGACGCAGATCTGTCTTTGGTCCTAGGCTAGACCGTGCTAGAGACGCGAGCCTAGAACACTAACAAAATCACGACGCTACATGTAAACAAGGGAGGAGCACACTCTGAATTTTTTTCTCTTTTTTTGCACTTTTTCCTCTTTTTTTTGCTCCGCAACATTTTTTTTGAAAAAGTCTACAAATGGTCTAAAAACTGCCTAGCCAGAATTTTCCAGACTTAGTTTTTTTTGAAACTGGAACTATTTTTCTACTGCGGGTAGCATAGAAGTTGGGGAGTCTGACTTGGTCACGACTCTTAGTATCGCGTGATCTGGAACTCTAAAATAAAGGAGAAAATACTAGACTCGGACTGGTAGTGGAGATGAATCTGGTGGAACTCGAACTGGTGGCGGTGATGAATCTGGTGGAACTCGGACTGGTGGCGGATATATGTTGCAGGTGGACTCGGATTGGCGTGATGGCGGTGGATAGGTGATGGCGTATATGGACTCGGATTGGCGGCGAATATGTAGTGGTGGTATATGGCAGCGACGATGAAGTTGGTGCGGTGGTGGTATACGGCAGCAGCGATGATGATGATGCGGTGGTGATATATGGCAGCGACGACATGACAACCTGTGAACAGAACTCGAAACTCTAAAGGACTAGACACTAAGACCGGCAACTTGACACGACGATGCAACCGCAAATTCAAAAAAGCAAATACAGAAAAGATTATGCAAAGGCTCAGATGGGTTTGGACAGGATGAACTAACACTAATTTTTTTGGCTTTTTCGTGGACTGTAGGTATGAAGAACAGACTCGATCTAAACTACGAAAAACTGTAAAATCTCACCGAGCAACCTAGAAATCTGATACCACTTGATAGAGGCAAAGGTGTCCCGTCTTTCGATGAGATGGTGGCTATCGTTTTGGAGGAAGTCGACTTTGACGACCCGACTACGAACGCGCGAGGACGTCGCGCCTTAGCAATCGCTAAACTAACTCCGAAAGGTTATTGACCACACCGAAGCACGATCAACCTGACCACCAAGGTCTGTTTCCTCCAGGCAAACGAAGAACAAGAAAGAAACTAAGATTGCTATCTGGATATTGCGAATATAAGAGGAAAGCTTTATTGATCAAGGTGGGATTCTGTGACGTCTTGGTCTGGTCGTTGAACACAAACGAAGTATGCGAAGTTACAGCTATGGCGAACTTTTAATCTAAACAAAACCCAAAGTCTAAACGACGCCCTAAGGGCTGTATATATGGAGGAAGAGGGGGGAATTTCATGGCCCTTGGAGGAGGGGTCCGAAACCAACCCTAACTCTTGTTTCCCCACACATACGGACTCTAAAAACAGCCTATACTTAAGTATTTCGAAAATACATGGGCCTGGCCCAATAATAAGGTGACGCAACACCTAGAATAGCCTCTGGACAAAATTTATGAAGTGGCATCTTGTATATTTCGTCCAAGGCTTCATGCATTCCTTATGATGGCTTCAAAGTCCTGAAATCATCACTTGTAACTTCGTTATTGATCCCCTTGCACATGCCATCAACTCCATGCTTGTTCTTGCTCCAATGTTCATCCTTCTCCAAGCTAGGCCCTTCATTTGTAAGCAAAACAAATGTATCCAATTTAGGCAGCATCACATTCTCATGAACATTAGAATCATTACCAAGAAACGGAAGTACCTGGTAATTTAATTGGCGTCTTGTGAGCTCTAGTAATTGGTCCAAAGATATGTAACAAAGAGGGGCTGTGGGTGTAACAATGGTATTGATGTCCTCATCAATTGATACCTTGGTTCTCAAAAACTGAGGGAAATACTTACGCTACTTTACTGCATCACACTTTCCTCTTCAAGGGAAAACCAATGCAGTGCTCAAGAGGTAGCACGTCGCGCCTTAGCAATAGCTAACCAACTTCGAGAGGTTATTGACCACGCCGGAGCATGATCAACCTAACCACGAGGGTCTATTTCCTGCAAGCAAATGAAGAACAAGCAAGAAACTACGATTGCAATCTGGATATTGCGAATATAAGATGAAAGCTTTATTGATCAAGGTGGGGTTCTATGACGTCTTGGTCTGGTCGTTGAACACAAACAAAGTACACGAAGTTGCAGCTATGGCAAATTTTTAATCTAAACAAAACCCAAAGTCTAAATGATGCCCTAAGGGCTGTATATATGGAGGAGTAGGGGGGAATTTCGTGACCCCTTGTAGGAGGGGTCCGAAACCAACCCTAACTTTGTTTCCCCACACATACGGACTCTAAAAACAGCCTATAATTAAGTATTTCGAAATTACATGGGACTGACCCAAAAATAAGGTGGTGTAGCACCTAAAATAAGCTATGGATGAAATTTATGAAGGGTCATCTTGTATATTTCGTCCATGTCCATGTAGGTCATCACGGAGGCTTCAAAGTGCTCAAATATGCACAAGAAATGCCATTCTGGATCCCTTCGCGCGCTCTTTCATCTCTATGCTTGATCCTGCTCCAATGTTCATCCCTCTTGTCCATGCTAGGCCATTCATTAGTAATCAACACAAACGTATCCAATTTAGGCAACATCATATTCTCATGAACATTAGAATTGTCACCAAGAAACGAAAGTACCTGGTAATTCAATTGGCGTGCACGGGCTCTAGTAATTGGTCCAGTATGTATAGCAACAGGGGCTGCGGATGTAACAATGGTATTGATGTCCGCATCATCCTCCCCTTCTTGAAATGAAGTCGTCCTCGACGGAAGCTCATCTTCCTCACCCAAATAAGGCTTCAAATCTGCAATGTTAAAAGTGGGACTAACCCCAAAATCTGCAGGCAGCTCAAGTTTATATGCATTATCATTTATTTTCTCTAACACCTTAAAAGGACCAGCAGCGCGTGGCATTAGCTTTGATTTGCACAAATTAGGAAATCTATCCTTACGCAAATGTAACCAAACAAGATCTCCAGGTGAACACAACATGTTTTCTACCCTTATCTCCAACAAGTTTATATTTAGCATTCATAAGCTCAATGTTCTCCTTAGTTAACTCATGCATTTTTAAGTTCAAATCAACTTGTTGTTTAGTATAAAAAATAATCTTCTCCGAAGATGGAGGAGGCAACAAATCAATAGGTGCACGAGGTAGGAAACCATACACAATTTCAAAAGGGCACATCTTAGTAGTAGAATGCAGCGAAAGATTATAAGAAAATTTAATATGAGACAAGCATTCTTCCCACATTTTTTTGTTATTCTTAAAATCAACCCTAAGCATAGTAGACAATGTTCTATTTACTACTTCAGTTTGTCCATCAGTTTGGGGGTGACAAGTAGTACTAAAAAGCAGTTTAGTCCCCAACTTAGCCCATAAATATCTCCAAAAGTGGCTAAGAAATTTAGTATCACGATCTGAAACAATAGTATTTGGCACACCATGCAAGTGAATAATTTCATGAAAGAACAAATCAGCAACATTAGCAGCATCATCGCTTTTATGACATGGTATGAAGTGTGCTGTTTACAAAAATCTACCACGACAACAAATATGCTATCCCTCCCCTTCTTTGTTCGCGGTAATCCTAAAAAAAATCCATAGATATATCCTCCCAAGGAACACTAGGTACAGGCAAAGGCATATATAAACCATGAGGATTGAGTCGTGACTTAGCTTTTTGACATGTAGTGAGCGAACAACAAAACGCTCAACATCCTGTGTCATCTTTGGCCAGACTAAATGTGTACCAAGTATATCCTCCATCTTCTTCACGCCAAAGTGTCCCATTAATCCTCCTCAATGCACCTCATGCAACAACAAAAGACGAACGGAGCTAGCTGGACTGCATAGCCTGTTAGCACGAAACACAAATCCATCGTTAACGATGAACTTTTTCCATGTCTCCCTTCTTTACAATTCTGCAATACATCACATATTGATCTTTGACGGTCTCCAAACAAAATATTCTGTAGTCAAGTTGTGAAAGCATAGTATAACAACGAGACAATGCATCAACAATAACATTCTCTTTATCCTTCTTGTGTTTAATGACATAAGGGAAAGTCTCAATGAATTCAACCCATTTAGCATCTCTACGGTTAAGTTTTGCTTGACTTTTAATGTGTTTCAAATATTCATGATGAGAATGTATAACAAATTCTTTGGGCCATAAATAATGTTGCCATGTTTCTAAGGTCCGAACAAGAGCATATAATTCTTTATGATAAGTAGAATAGTTCAGACTAGGCCCACTCCATTTTTCAGAAAAGTATGCAACTGGTTTACCATCTTGTAATAACACACCTCCTAATCCTATTCCACTAGCATCACATTCAAGATCAAAAGTCTTATTAAAATTAGGAAGTTGGAGTAGAGAAGCATGTGTCAACTTATCTTTCAATACCGTGAAGGCTTCTTCCTGTGTGGTACCCCAAACAAAAGGCACATCCTTCTTTGTAAGCTCATTGAGAGGTGCATCAATGGTGTTGAAATCTCTCACAAAATGCCTATAGAAACCAATGAGGCCAAGGAAACTCCTCACTTGTGTGACCCTTTTGGGCTGCGGCCAACTCTCGATAGCTTCAATCTTGGATTTATCAACTTCAATTCCCCGTGGAGTAACAACATAGCCAAGAAAAGATACTCGGTCTGTGCAAAAGGTGCACTTCCCAAGGTTACCAAACAAACATGCATCACATAGAGCAATAAAAACAGCATGTAAATGTTCCAAATGTTCCTCCAAAGATCTGCTATAAATCAATATATCATCAAAGTAAACTACCACAAATCATCCACTGAAAAGCACGTAAAACTTCGTTCATTAATCTCATGAAAGTACTAGGTGCATTAGTTAACCCAAAAGGCAAGACTAACCACTCATATAATCTGAACTTAGTTTTAAATGCTGTTTTCCAGTCATCTCCCAATTTCATACGAATTTGATGGTGTCCACTACGCAAATCAACTTTGGAGAATATTATAGAGCCACTCAATTCATCAAGCATATCATCTAGCCTAGGAATAGGATGACGATAACGAGTAGTAATATTATTAATGCCTCTACAATCAACACACATACACGACGTACCATCCTTTTTTGGCACTAGTATAATAGGAGCAGCACAAGGACTAAGAGATTCGCGTATATAACCTTTGTCGAGCAACTCCATACTTGACGATAATCTCCTTCGTCTCCTCCGGATTAGTACGGTATGGCGCATGGTTTGGCAATAAGCACCGGAATTAAGTCAATCGATGCTCAATTCCTCGAATAGGTGGTAATCCCGGTGGCACGTCTTCTGGAAAGACGTCAGCGAACACCTGCAAAATGTTAGTGACATCAGGAGGCAAAGAGGAAGCACATCCTCGAATGAAAATAATGCCTCTTTGCACACAAAAGCATATCAAATAGATTTTCTGAAATCTAGCTCATCAATATTAGATTTGGTGGCAAGTAAACAGGCACTTTTCAATTTAATTTCAGAAGCAACACTAGATGGTTTATTATTAGGCTTCATTTGTTGCTCAAATTCTTTTGTCACAATCTGATTTTCACTCTTATTTTTCTCCTGTTTTGCTTTATTAGCTCTATTAATATCATCTTTCAAAATGGAATCAGGAGTCATTGGAAGCAAAGTAATATGTTTATCCTTATGAACAAGAGTATACTGATTGTTTCTACCATGGTGTACAATTTTTTATATCAAATTGCCATGGTCTACCAAGTAATAAGGAACATGCTTGCATGGGTACCACATCACAATCAACATAATCAACATATATACAAATACTAAAATGCACACAAACAGTACGTGTTACCTTAACCTTGCCACTGTCGTTGAACCATTGAATGTAGTAAGGATGTGGATGTGGTCTTGTGGTGAGAGATAGCTTCTCCACCATCTCCATGGTAGCCAAGTTGTTGCAGCTCCCTCCATCTATGATGATGCGGATAGAACGTTCCTTCACAACTCCCTTTGTATGGAACAAATTATGCCTCTGATTTTCCTCAGCTTGTGTGACCCGCACACTCAAAACACGTCGAGCAACTAAACTTTCATACATGCCAGCATCTTCAGCAGCCATGTATTGCGTCTCATGATCAGAATCATCTCCACCGTGTTCTTCACTTGTAATAAGAGCCAAAGTATCCTCATCATAGTCACTAGCGGTATCATACCCACCATCCTCAGTAGAAATCATAACACGCGGAGATTGGCATTCTCTCGCATAATGACCTATTCCCTTACAACGATGACAAATAGTAGCATGTGTGTGCCCTGTTGATGCCATGGATGAAGATGAGCTCTGGGCAGGACCAGAAGGTGTACTCCTGGCAGGTGGTGGTGGTGGTGCCTGTTTTCTTGTATCTCAGTTGGAATTGGCGGCTGAAGTCAGTGGTGCCGTAGTAGGTCGTGTGGGAGTAGAAGTAGCTAGAGTACACATATCAGTTATCAAGGCAGCCCAAGTAGCTAGAGTAGGATATAATCTACAATGTTCAGACCACCAAACACATGCAAAACTAATGAAAGCACAAGTAGCAGTAGGAACACGTCTCTCCTCGGGATATGTAAACATGTAAAACGTTGTTCAGTTTCTAACTCCCAAGTAAGATGCATATCAGGAACATATCTACCCTCAAATGGTGGAATATTCAATTTTAGTTTAGGAGTATGGTCATGATCTCGCACTGTGTGGTGGTGCAGCCCTACCATTGCGATGATATACATGAGGACAACCTGGTGGCGGTGGTGCTGGTGGTTGCACGTAGTCCTAATTTTGATCAACCTCATCCTCGTAATGGTCCTCCACCTCTGTAGTAGCAGCAGGAGCTACAAAAGCATCAACAACAGTAGCAGCGGCACCAGAAGTTTGTCCTGGCTCAAGAGGAGCACGCTGCGCTCGCGCTACTAGATCACAACGTGGAGGTGGTTGTTGATGTTCTTGCAACGGTGCAGTAGAGGCGGCTGGTGGTTGTGGTAGATGCGCGAGTACTTCATCGAACTTGGCGTCCAACTTGGTGTCAGTTGTCTTCTCAATGTCATCAATACTCTCCGGTGCCTTTCCAAAGCTGGCCATCACGTCTTCCACCTGTTGACCCAACATTTGCTGAAATTTATCATGAAGCTCCTTCTTTGTCATGTTCTCCCAGTCAATCTCGTCGGCTTGTGGTCCTGCCATGGTTAGCAGCAATAGAAACACACAAGAATATGATCCTACAGACTACGAGAAAGTGGTGGTGGTGGGTGTCACAAATCCTTCAAGCAAATCGCAAATTCTTACCAGTTTTTACCCAGCAACAGGTGGTGATCGGCAACCGTTGTAGTAAAAAACTCTCAAAGCTTGGACAGAGCGATTGCCAGGTGGTGTCAAATGCATGATATAGATGTATGTGGAGCTGGGAAGGCTTATGATATGGTAGCAAAAATGTCAGCAATAATCAATTCAGAGATGCAAAGTTGAATACACGCTCAACGACGACACTGTGCTGGTCCTAGGCTAGACCATGCAGATACGCGAGCCTAGAACACTAACAAAATTATGGCGTAGCACGGAATCAAGGTGAGGTTCTGTGACGTCTTGGTCTGGTCGTTGAACACAAACGAAGTACACGAAGTTGTAGCTATGGCAAACTTTTAATCTAAACAAAACCCAAAGTCTAAACGACGCCCTAAGGGCTGTATATATGGAGGAGCAAGGGGGAATTCCGTGACCCCTTGTAGGAGGGGTCCGAAACCAACCCTAACTTTGTTTCCCCACACATACGGACTCTAAAAACAGCCTATAATTAGGTATTTTGAAATTACATGGGCCTGGCCCAAAAATAAGGTGGCGCAGCACCTAAAATAAGCTATGGACGAAATTTATGAAGGGCCATCTTGTATATTTCGTCCATGTCCTTGTAGGTCATCATGGAGGCTTCAAAGTTCTCAAATATGCACTAGAAATGCCATTACGATCCCTTCACAAGACTCTTTCATCTCTATGCTTGATCCTGCTCCAGTGTTCATCCCTCCTGTCCATGCTAGGCCCTTCATTAGTAATCAACACAAATGTATCCAATTTAGGAAGCATCATATTCTCATGAACATTAGAATTGTACCAAGAAATGAAAGTACCTTGTAATTCAATTGGCATGCACGAGCTCTAGTAATTGGTCCAGTATGTATAGCTGTAGGGGTTGTGGGTGTAACAATGGTATCGATCCTCATCAAAGAGGCTCTCCAAAGTAAGCTGAGTCCTTCTCTAAATGAGCAAGATCAATAGACCTCACATCCACGAAAAGATTATTCTTTGCCTTGAGAACATCCATGAAAATGGAGGCCTGCTCCCTGGTCCAGAACGGATGACCCACAAGAGTAGGATCTTGAGGACGACGATAGGGATCATACTGATGGAATGCCCAGTACTCCTTGCTCATCATCTCGTTTGGTGGCTTGGCCTTCTCTTTCTGCTTCTTGGCAATGGACTTTGTGTCATGCCTCTAACTGGCCTGAGCACCAGAACCCTCTATTGCATCACTAGTACGACCACACTTGGAACTTTGACAGTCAGGGTTCTTACGACATGCCCAATGCGGACTGGAGCTACCACCTGAACCAAATGTAAGCACGCTGGAAAAAGGTGTGTAAAAGCATTGCATAAGCCAAAAAGATACAAAGTGAGAGAGGAACTATTTTGCAAAATTTTAGAAAACTGGATCTCAAGCGGCAGTACCAGACCAGCTGCCGTAGTACCGCCTGGAGTTCAAGCGGTAGTATTGCAGAAATGGAGCAGTAGTACCGCTTGGAGCGGTAGTACCGTTTGCACTACAGACACACATCCGCGGCCAAGATCTGGTAGTACCAGAGACCCTAATTTTCAAAAAATCAGCAAAAAGTTCCTACCCTCCTATCTAGCAGCCATTCCACATCCTACCGAAGCCCCGATTTAACCAAAAATCGAAGAACCAACACGCATTGCCCTAGGAAACCTGGATTCAAGAAATAGAACCGTAGGTGAGACAAAGGGGGCAATATCGGGTTCCATGGCGAGAGGAGATGGTGGGGATTGATAGCACTAGACAAAATCACTCGGCCTGCCAGAGGCGACGGCCATGGCAGTTCCCATCACCCGCGAGGGGAGAAGTCATGGGGAGGGGAAGTGAATGGGTATGGGGAGTTAGAACTGCCCGTACCCATGCAGTTAACCCTCCTGCAGAGGTCGAAGCGGTAGTTGATGTGGCTTGAACTAAGTCGGTATTTCCCCAAAGAGGAAGGGATGATGCAGCATAGCTACGGTATGTATTTCCCTTAGTGATGAGACCAAGGTTATCAAACCAGTAGGAGAGCCATGCAACACCACGTAAACAACTATTGCACACAAAGAACAAATACTTGCAACCCGACGTAACAGAGGGGTTGTCAATCCCTCACGGGTAAAAAGATAGGTAAAATTGTAGTAGATTGGATAAATAGATCTCATGAACGCGAGATAAAATAAATAATAATAAATTGCAGCAAGGTATTTTTGTATTAATACATCTGAAAATAAAAGCAAATACAAATAGATCGCGAAGGCAAATATAATAAAGAAGAGACCCGGGGCCCGTAGATTTCACTGGTGGCTTCTCTCGAGAAAAATAGCATACGGTGGGTAAACAAATTACTGCTGGGCAATTGATAGAACTTCAAATAATCATGATGTTCTCTAGGCAATGATCATTATATAGGCATCACATCCAAGATTAGTAGACCGACTCCTGCCTGCATCTACTACTATTACTCCACACATCGACCGCTATCCAGCATGCATCTAGTGTATTAAGTTCATGGAGAAACGGAGTAATGCAGTAAGAACGATGACATGATGTAGACAAGATCTATTTATGTAGAAATAGACCCCATCTAGTTATCCTTAATAGCAATGATACATACGTGTTGGTTCCCCTTCTGTCACTAGGATCAAGCACCGTAAGATCGAACCCATCACAAAGCACCTCTTCCCATGGCAAGAAAAATCGATCTAGTTAGCCTAACTAAACCAAATATTCGAAGAATAAATACGAGGCTATAAGTAATCATGCATATAAGAGATCAAAAGACTCAAATAACTTTCATGGATAAAACATAGATCTGATCATAAACTCAAAGTTCATCGGATCCCAACAAACACACCGCAAAAAGAGTTACATCAAATAGATCTCCAAGAGACCATTGTATTGAGAATCAAAAGAGAGAGAGGAAGCCATCTAGCTACTAACTACGGACCCGTAGGTCTACAATGAACTACTCACGCATCATTGGAGAGGCACCAATGAGGATGATGAACCCCTCCGTGATGGTGTCTAGATTGGATCTGGTGGTTCAGGAACTTGCGGAGGCTGGAATTGATTTTCGCCAACTCCCGTAGGGTTTCTGGAATATTGGGGTATTTATAGAGCAAAGAGGCGGTGCGGGAGGCTACCGAGGTGGGCACAATCCACTTGGGCGCGCCTGGGCCCCCAGGTGCACCCTGGTGGGTTGTGCTCCCCTCGAAGCTCCCCTCAGTACTTTCTTGGCCCAACAGTGTCTTCCGCCCGTAAAAATCACCAAATGTTTTTGCAGCGTTTGGATTCTGTTTGGTATTGATTTCCTGTGAAGTAAAAAACAAGCAAAAACAACAACTGGCTCTAGGCACTATGTCAATAGGTTAGTCCCAAAAAATGATATAAAGTTGCTACAAAATGATTGTAAAACATCCAAGATCGATAATATAACAACATAGAACAATAAAAAATTATAGATACGTTGGAGACGACGGCATCCCCAAGCTTAATTCACCGCTCGTCCTCGAGTAGGTCAATTACAAAAACAGAATTTTTGATGTGGAATGCTGCCTAGCATGTTCATCACATATTCTTTTCGTTGTAGCATGGACATTTGGACTTTTATATGATTCAAAGCAATATTCTAGTTTTGACATGAAGATTTCAATACTCAAGCATATCATCAAGCAACCATGTCTTTCAAAATATCAATACTAAAGCAAGTTATCCCTAGCCCATTATGCTCAATCATTAATCCATTCATGAAACACACTCGCATATTAGCTACAACCAATGCTCAAGTACGATCATAGTGCCCCTTAGTTGGTGCTTTATAAGAGAAGATGGAGACTCGAGTAAAAATAAAAATTTCATAAAGTAAAAGAAAGGCCCTTCATGGAGGGAAGTAGGGATTTGTAGAGGTGCCAGAGCTCAAAGCGAAAAAGATAGAGATAAAAACATTTTGAGTGGCATGCTTTTCCTGTCAACAAAAATGATCGAGTAGTGCCCAATACTTTCCATCTTTGGATATATCATAGGCGTTCCCAAACAGAAAATAAAGTTTATTCCTTTTTAACCATACTTTCACTTTCCATGGCTAGCCATATTCACGGGTGCCTTCCATACCAACACTTTCCAAGGAATTTATTATTTGACAACATAAAGTAAATTCATTTTTCATTTCGGGACTGGGCATCCCTAATACCTTTGCCATACTCTCGTGCAATACAAGTGAATAAACACTCATCTTGAGAATAACACATCTAGCATGGAAATATATCAGCCACCCCCTACCGTTTCATGAGCGGTACGAGTAAACAAAAGAGAAATTTATTTTGAAAATTAGAGATGGCACATACAAATTTGCTTAGAACGGCAAAAGTATACCGCATATAGGTAGGTATAGTGGACTCATGTGGCAAAACTCGTTTAAGGATTTTGGATGCACCAGTAGTGATTATACTTAGTGCAAATGAAGGCTAGCAAAATAGTGAGAAGCATCCAACCAAGAAATGAAAAATCTCCTAAGCGAGCATTAAGTATAACTAACACCGAATAATGCACCATAAGTAGGATGTAACTTCATAGCATAACTATTGACTTTCGTGCTTGCATAGGGAATCACAAACGTTAACACCAATATTCTTACTAAAGCACAATTACTCACCAACATGACTCACATATTATATCCACATATCGCAAAACTATTACAAGGAATCAAGTTTATTTTGTCCAATGATCTTCATGAAAGTTTTTATTATATCGTTCTTGAATATCTATCACTTTGGGACCAATTTCATATGTTGCTTTTGATAGCTCAAACAAATCTAAGTGAAGAACATGAGCATAAAATTTTTCTTCTCTCAAAATAATTTAAGTGAAGCAAGCGAGAATTTCTTAATTTTTTTACTAACTCTCAAATAAATCTAAGTGAAGCATGAGAGAATTTCTTCAAAAATACTAAAGCACACCATGCTCAAAAAGATATAAGTGAAGCACTAGAGCAATTCCATAGCTCATAAAGATTTAAGTGAAGCATAGAGAGCAATTTTAACAAGTCATAGCATAATTTTGTCTCTCTCAAATAGGTGTGTCCAACAAGGATTCATAACTAAAAATAAAAAGCAAAACACGCAAAGACTCATATCATACAAGACGCTCCAAGCAAAACTCATGATATGTGACGAATAAAAATATAGCTCCAAGTAAAATACTGATGGTCATTAGAAGAAAGAGGGGATGCCACTCGGGCATCCCCAAGCTTAATTGCTTGCTTCTCTTTAGATAATAGCTCGGGATGCCCTGGGCATCCCCAAGCTTAGGCTCTTCTTACTCCTTATTCCTTCATCCATCGTAATATCACCCAAAACTTGAAAAATTCAATCACACAAAACTCAACAAAATCTTCGTGAGATCCGTTAGTATAAGAAAGCAAATCACTACTATAAGTACTGTTGCAAACCCGTTCATATTTTATTTTTGCATTATATCTACTGTATTCCAACTTTTCTATGGCTCAAACCCCTAGTAAGAGTCCATAGATTAATCAAAATAAGCACACAACGCAAAGAAAACATAATCTGTAAAAAACAGAACAGTCTGTAGCAATCTGAATATTTTGAATACTTATGTAACTCCAAAAATTATGAAAAATTAGGACAACATGAGCAATTTGTACATTAATCTTCTGCAAAAATAATCAGTATTTTATCATGCTTCTGTTAAAAATGAGAATTATTTTCGTGAGTGCAAAAGTTTCTGTTTTTCAGCAAGATCAAATCAACTATCACCCAACATGATCCCAAAGGCTTTGCTTGGCACAAACACTAATTAAAACACAAAAAACACAATCATAACAGTAGCATAATTGTGCAAACACTCAAGAACAGAAAGAAAGAGACAAAAATAAATTTTATTCATTGGGTTGCCTCACAACAAGCGCTATCGTTTTACGCCCCTAGCTAGGCATAACGCAAGGATCTAAGTATTGTCATCTTTATTTCTAGATCAATAAGATGCCCTCATGATTGATTCATATGGTGGCCTGATTCTTGTTCTAGGTAAGCGTTCCATACCCTTCCTTAGTGGAAATTGAAATTTAATATTGCCTTCTTTCATATCAATCACGGCACCAGTAGTACGTAAAAACAGTCTACCAAGTATAATTGGACAAGACGGATTGCAATCAATATCAAGAACAATAAAATCTATGAGCACATAATTCCTATTTTGAAGAATAAGAACATCATTAATTCTTCCCATAGGCATTTTAATAGTAGAATCCGCCAAGTGCAAATCTAAGGAACATTCTTCAATATCGGTAAGACCAAGCACATCACATAAAGATTTCGGAATTGTAGAAACACTAGCACCCAATTCACATAAAGCAAACCACTCATAATTTTTAATCTTGACTTTGATAGTAGGTTCCCATTCATCATGTATAATTTTCTAGGAATTGAAATATCTAATTCCAACTCTTCTTCCAAAGCTTTCATCATAACATCAACAATATGTTTAGTAAAAGCATTATTTTGTTCATAAGCATGGGGTGAATTTATCATGGACTGCAACAAAGAAATACAATCAATCAAAGAGCAATTATCATAATTAAATTGTTTGTAATCCAAAAGAGTGGGCACATCGCTAGTTAAAGTTTTGACCTCTTTAAACCCACTTTTATCATTTTTCTCAAGAAGATTTTCACCTCCGAATTTTCGTGACGCCTTCTAACTAAAGTTGACTCTTCTTCAATCCCTTTTTCATCAATCTTAATTTTACTAAACAAAGAATCAATAGAAGAAACACCAATCATTTTAAGATCTTCATCATTTTTATCTTCTAACAAGACTGGTTTAGCAGTCATTTGATTTACTAGGGTAGCTTGTGCATCGTATATTTTGCCTAGCAAACTTTCAGCAAAATCATAGTTAGATTGGAGATTGCAAACTTCTTTACTAATATCATCAAGTTGTTTTGTTATAGCAACTAGCACAACAGAGTGCTCCTTAAGTTCTTCGATGAAATATTATTGTGCTCAAATTGTGTAGTCATATATTCCTTAGTGTTTTTCTCAATTTCAAGCAAAATATTGGGGGTAAGGAACATCACAATATTTTCTTTGAGGCATCATGACTATGCAAACAAGAACACACAAAAACAGATCTGAGAGAAAACGGTGAACGAAAAAGAGGGCGAATAAAACAATAAATGTTAGTGAAGTGGGGGAGAGGAAAACGAGAGGCAAATGACAAATAATGTAAATTGCAAGGAGATGAGATTTGTGATTAGGAACCTTGTAGATGTTGATTATGTCTCCCTGGCAATGGTGCCAGATATTCCTTTCGATGTGGCTTGAACTACGTCGGTATTTCCCCAAAGAGGAAGGGATGATGCAACACAGCTACGGTAGGTATTTGTCTCAGTGATGAGACCAAGGTTATCGAACCAGTAGGAGAACCACGCAACACCACGTAAACAGCTCCTGCACACAAAGAACAAATACTTGCAACCCGACGTAAGAGAGGGGTTGTCAATCCCTCACGGGTAAAAAGATAGGTAAAATTGTATTAGATTGGATAAATAGATCTCGCGGGAACACGAGATAAAATAAATAATAATAAATTGCAGCAAGGTATTTTTGTATTTTTGGATCAATAAAATAAAAGCATATAAAAATAGATCGTGAAGGCAAATATAATAAAGAAGAGACCCCGGGGTCGTAGATTTCACTAGTGGCTTCTCTCGAGAAAAATAGCATACAGTGGGTAAACAAATTACTGTTGGGAAATTGATAGAACTTCAAATAATCATGACGATATCCATGCAATGATCATTATATAGGCATCACATCCAAGATTAGTAGACCAACTCCTGTCTGCATCTACTACTATTACTTCACACATCGACCGCTATCCAGCATGCATCTAGTGTATTAAGTTCATGGAGAAACAGAGTAATGCAATAAGAACGATGACATGATGTAGACAAGATCTGTTTATGTAGAAATAGACCCCATCTTGTTATCCTTAATAGCAACGATACATACGTGTCGGCGCCCCTTCTGTCACTGGGATCAAGCACCGTAAGATGAAACCCATCGCAAAGCATCTCTTCCCATGGCAAGAAAAGCCGTTCTAGTTGGCCTAACTAAACCAAAGATTCGAAGAAGAAATATGATGTCTGCTAGACTACGTCGGTATTTCCCCAAAGAGGAAGGGATGATGCAGCACAACGACGGTAGCTATTTCCCTCAGTGACGAGACCAAGGTTATCGAACCAGTAGGAGAACCAAGAAACACTACCTAAACAACACCTGCACACAAATAACAAATACTCGCTCACGCGCGGGTGGTGGCTCGTGGACGAGGAGAAGCTTTTGCTTACGATAGGGCGCTTAGTACATGCGGTGGACGTGCAACAGTTCATTCGGTTTCAGATTGCCAGAAGTATCTATACAGTACTACCATCATCATTGTTCGACTTTCGGAAGAGGTGAAGAGCCAAACGCATGGTCACCTACTCACAGTATAACCGGCCGTGTTTGCATGAATTTTTTAACATAGTACAATCTGAGTGGATTGCTCCAGTGGTCATCACACGTGAGCCAATTGGTTCACACCCTTCCGCGCTCCATTTTGTCTTGCGTTCCTTCCTCCATCCAGCACTCTTACAAGTGGGCCCCATGCTCATGTATGCCAATGTGGTAGTAGTCAATTATTTAGCCAGTGTCAGCTATCACACCCTTTCGGTGCCATGTCAATGTACCCACTAGAAACAAGTTAGACTTGTTCGGTGCAGCCGCCTCCCTAGGTGTTTGGAGAGGAATTGGCCATGAGGCGGTTCTATAGGGGCAAAGTGACTAAAAACAAGGGAAAACGTGAACCAGCTAGGCGAGGGAGGAAGCTTCTACATTCGCGAGGGACGTGGCATTGGCTATTGGGCGGCAACATGCGGTCATTCGGGTACGCCATAAAGGATACGAAGAGGCACCCTATATCAGCAAGGACCAACTTCCCTACCGATAGCTCATCTAACAAAACTCACAAGTTAACTGTGTTGAGGCTAGTGTAGTCAGGAGATGGGTGACCGGATGGGAAGTGGACTCGATGTTAAATAGACGGATGGGTCACTGCAAAGGTTTATAATAAACCTTTGCAGTGACCCATCCGTCTATTTAACATCGAGTTCTTTGTTTTGTAATTTTTGACATTTTTTGTTTTTTGAACACATGGTAATCGAAGGTTTTTTTAATAGAACGCATCCCAAGACATATATGGTTATGTGGCATGGAGTTAATGAGGAGAGAGGTGTTTGTAGTAACATAATATGTTACCGTAACATAACGCACACCAATCCAAAATGAGTCTACAACATAATAAATGAAGGCTTGCATGACACTACATTTATGTTACTACCCACTATGATGGTAGTAACATAAACTAGTAACATGCATATATTACTAGTGTAAATTACTGCCCACTATGACTAGCTTTAGCATGGTTAATAATATAGCCAACTGATGGCTACAAGGAACCACCATGTCATCTACAGCCATCATCTATATGCACTCATACAACAGTATGGGCTATAAGGTTGGCTATTACATTAGTACTTTTTTCCATCTTCTCTCTATCTCTTTCTTCACATTTATTGCATTTACCTAGGAATGAGTATATAGCTAGGCTCTTGCATGAGAGCCCACTCCCCTTACTTTTTCACATCTCTCTCCTCCACATAGGAAAAAAATGCCATGTAAGCGAGCTATAAGCCCACTATTGTACTTGCTCTTAGTAGGTGACCTTGCACTCGGCTCTTCGCCTCTTCTGGAAGTCGAACAACAATGATGGTACTACAGTAGTACTTCTGGCAATCTGACAACAAATGAACTGCTACACGTCCACCGCCTGTAAGCAAAAGTTTCTCCACATGCCGTGAGCCACCGCGCACGCGTTGGCGAGGGAGAAGGCATAGTAAGCAAGCTTCTCGTCATTCTGCGAGTTGTCGCGTGTTGGCAAAAGGATGAACAAAGCTCACGTCAAACAAAGTGGAAGAACATAGATTCTCGACGACCGAGAAGGATCAAGGAACCTCGTGGTGGAGCGTCTGCACTCATAATATTTTATATTATTCAGCAATATAAATCAACCAATCATCTCCACAGTAGACCGGAAGAGTACAAAACACGGCAACCCAGTGTAGTTACATCATACTACATGGCTAACCCACGCTATCACCATATTTCTTGGCTTGCGTGCAACAACTAGCTCTAGTAATCCACCAGCCCGTATCGCTTCTCGCTCCTCGTCTCTCTCAAAGTGCGGCGGTCTGGCGTTTTTGCCATCTATTGAGGTCGGTTAACTCATCACATGTTAGCGACTCTTGGGTGGGATATTTTTCTTGGTGGGTTTGGGGCAACTTGCTGCAATTTAACCCTTATGTTTGGATACTTTAGGGCTATTTAACCCCAACTAGCTCAAACTAACTCTAACCCATCGATCCAAACAGGGCCAAAGTTAGTCTCGAAAAACACATTAAGCCCTATATACATGGATAGCCAGAATACGTGATACTAGCAAACACTCACCATTAGTAGTAGTTCATTGGTTGGTTTCGATTTTTGATTCAGTTGCTATGCTGCTACCGTCCAATATTCGCGTGTGGTTGTTTCTAGAATAAAAAAGGAGGTACTCCTACTTATGTTACTCCCACTATGGCTAGCCTAAGGTTAGTAGGTGACCTTGCGCTTGGCTCTTCGCCTCTTCCGGAAGTTGAACAATAATGATTGTACTATAGTAGTACTTCTCGCAATCTGACACCAAATGAATTGCTGCACGTCCATCGCTTGTAAGCAAAAGTTTCTCCTCGTGCTGCGAGCCACCGTGCACGCGTTGGCGAGGGAGAAGGTGTAGTAAGCAAGCTTCTCGTTGTTCTGCGAGTTGACGTGACACATCAAAGTTATTTAGTACGTACTCTCTCCAAAAAAGGGTTGACCATGTCATGGCTACCATCCCGTGCTCCGTCGTTGAGTATGTGCACTATTCACGTGCCATCGAGGAAAAAAAATATTGCGTAGTAGGTGCCATCGAAGTGCACGACTCAATTATGCACTCCTTATCTGATTATCTCCATTTTCTTGCATGACACGTGCACCTTGATGCTAGATGTCTCGCATGTTGGCAAAAGGATGAACAAAGCTCACGTAAAGAAAGAGTGGAAGAACATAGATTCCTGGTGACCGAGAAGGAGTAAGGAATCTCGCTGTGGAGCGTCTGCAAGGAACCTTGTGCGTTTTCCCCTGTTTTTTGTCGCCTGCCCACCTATAGAACCGCCTCGCACTGGCCAATTCCTCTCCAAACACCTAGGGAGGCGGTTGAACCGAACAAGTCTATGTTCGTAGGAACTTAAAACACAGGAATAGTAAAATGAGATAAATACACCGGCGGTCACTGAAGTTGTGGCCGAAGCACACTACGATCATCGGACTTCAGAATACGCTCAATATGGTCACTGAATACGAGTTGTGATGATTGTACGGTCATTGGTTCATCGTATAGCTCGGTGTCCTATCTGTATGGCACTTGTTGACCGGTTAAACAGTCTATGTGGCGCCTAGTACAACATGTCCTCTCTCTGCCTTGTGGTTCCACATGTCAGTTAGAGGAATAAACAAATAAAAGAACATGAACTATTCGCTAACCACTAGAGATGATACATCAGGATGCTAAGTTGAAGATATTTTATATTGATAACCATGCAAGCAGCCACGCAGGATGCATGCAGCCACGCATGTACACCCACCAACGCACTAACTCATGCACACACGCGCACAACATAGAGCACATAACGCACGTACACAACACATGCATGCACACACACTAGGCCGCAGAATGCACGTGAATAACACATGCATGCGCACACACTCGGCTGCTTGGAGGCATGCGCCATCTGCGGTGACGTCCGGTTCATCGTGCTACGGCGAAGCTCGCACACAACGGCGCCTACACATATCTTGCAGCACCTCTTTGTCGTCGTTGCTCAACGACTAGTGGGAGACGAAGGCGACCGCAGGCTCGGCCTTAGAGCTAGCACCTATGGAAAAGCACACACCGCATGCACACGAGCATGTACAGAGTGCCCACGACGTGGTGTGTCCCCGATCGCCTCTACTCATACATGCACGTTCTCTATGAAGGCGGTTGCATGCCTAATGATGATGTGGGTGAGATCTTCTAGGACACAGATGATGACGATACGGGCTAGACGGCTGATGGCAGGAGGCACAAGATGCAGAGCATGAGCTAGGGCCGTGGACCCATGGTGGCAAGGCGATGTGGTTCTCCGGGGTCTGATCCGGCATGGTGATTGTTAGAAGGTAGAGAGGGATTTGATGGAATAGTTGATTGTATTGCCTGAGCCTCGTGGGCATACATATAGGAGTACATGGTCATCTTGGAGTATCTGACAAGTCGAATATTTAGTAGTCTATCCTATATTTCTAATCTAACAATGGTACTCAACAATGAGCAAGAGTGGTTCACGCCATGAAAGGTGACTCCATGCAGGCGCATTGGCGCCAAGCATGTCATGCAGAGCACGTCGGCCGCAATGACATGAGCATAAGAAAAACATGAGCATATCAAGAGGCGATGAAGGGGTTGGCGGTACTCCAATGTCTCAGATGTCCTTATGTGTGCGCGTGCATTCCGCCGATGCTCTAAGGCGGCTATCGCCGCCTTGCCTTCGTCTCCATTTGGTCATTGAGCAACGACGAAAAAGAGGTGCTACAAGAGATGGCACATCAGGGTGCTATTTTGGACAAGCTTGGCTGTAGCACGATGAACCGGACAGTGAAGGCCATGATGGTGGGTGCCTGCCTTCTCATGCGATCAGCTGCTGCTGCTGCGGCGTGCGGAGAGGTCTCCTTGCTTGCTGGCTACTGCTGCTATGTGTGGTGGCCGTGGTGGTTCTGCACAATGGGCCAAGCAGAGCAGAGCACGTGACCGGCTATGTGGTGCGGCCGTCCGGCATGCATACGCAGCCCCCTTCCACCTACCCACAGATGGCGCACGAGAAGGCAGACACGGGTATCCATGTGTTGTGTGTGGACGTGGTGTGTGTCGTGTGTGCATGCATGGGTATTATTTAAAAAGAAAAGATATGTACATTAGCATTAAAGTGTATTGATTCAAATAGTTAGCCTACTACGTGATGAGCAAGCGAGAGATTCTGGATTCTGCGCGCATAGTCCTTGTCTTTTTACATGTTTATTTATTTCATTAGTTGACAGGTGGGACCCATGAGACAGGCAGGATGTAGTAATGACAATGCAATACTAGGTTCCATGTATACAAATTTGATCAGTCATCTGGACAAAACACAGAGCTCTACGGGGAGCCAGTGACCGTATAATTACTGTAACTTGTATTCAATGATTGTATTAAGCGTATTATGAAGTCCAATGACCATATCGTGCTTCGACCTCAACTTCAGTGACCATCAGTGTATTTATCTCTACTCTTATAAAAAGCAGAGTTGGTGATGATGGTATGCTTGCCATCCTACAATATAGGCCATCCGATCTATATCTAACGGATAGGAAGGAAACTATGACAATTTACCCGCACTCCTCTCCACATTTGTAGATAAGGCCTTCCCTCATTCATCCTTTTCTCCCACAAGATCTTGATGTTCTGTGCAATGCACGGGCATCTTGCTAGTCTCTAGGAAAATTATGAGGGGGGTGTCTCCAACAGTGTTCCTCGGCTCGCACCTAGCATCACGGTGGTCGAACTTGGAGTCATTCATATGGTACATGTGGCATCTCAGATCTGGACACGTGGTGACATACACCATCAAGGTCCATGGTCAAGGGGGTCAGGCCGGACGCGGCCTCTCACTGCGTCTGCCATTTGAAGCGGCGCACCGGTCCAGGGCGCCGCCCGCTGCACTCCTAGCTGTACCCGCCTCCTCGCCGCATTCAAAAACCTACATTTAAACCCGCGTGGAATGCGAGAAACCAACTCCGGTCACGCACGTCCGTTTAGGAGTAGGACGCCGGCCAAGCTCCTCCTTCCACCATTTTTTCCACTCTTTCGACGGCATCCGACGAGCAGGAAGAGCAGTTCTCCAGCATAAAAGCCGTCCGGGTGGCCCGCCGAGCCTGGCAGTTTTGAGCGAGGCAGCTCGCTGCTCCACCTACCTCACCTAGCCCGTCAGAGGCAGTTGCCGCACTAAGCCAGTGCGTGGTTCCGTAGCTGGCCTTTCCAATACAGCTCGAGGACGAGTGCCGAATTGCTCCACGCCGCCTTGTCGGGGAGCATGGCGACACGGGCATTGTCGCTGCCCTCGACGCTGCCGCATCGTAACACGCCTCCAGTGTCTGCGACTACGCTATCCGCCGTCGACGCGCGCGTAGCTGTGACATGCAGGCAGAGAAAGAAGCCGACGCGGATGTCGACGAGGTGACGGGTAGCACGTCCCCGCCGCCTGCCATCATCGAGGAGAAGTAGAACACGGAAGGCCGCCGCCGATTGTATCCCATGAAGGCCACCGTCGAGGCGACGCCGACGAATACAACCGGGGTCTTGCACGATTCTTCTTCGGCCGGATGCTGGAGGAGGACAAAGAGATCGGGCGGCGACCATTTAGATTAGGTATTTTAATTCTACTAGGCTGGTTGTAATGGGAGTATCATAAGTAGTATCATGCATGCCAACTAGTAGGAAAATTTGATGAGGTGGCGTAGAATTAAATGAAGAAAGAGAGGGTTGAGTATCATATTATGATACCATATGGAATTAAGTTACTCCCACTGTGGTTGGTCTTAGACCTTGTTCGGTTCAACCTCCTCCCAAGGGGTTTGGAGAGGAATGGAGGGGAATTTGGCTTGTACATGATTTAATCCCCTACAATCCCTATTAATCTATGTATATTGTGGGCATGTTATTTGACCCCTCATTTTGCCGCGCTACGACCAGTGTGAGTGTCTGCATGTAGTACACCATCCTCTAATTTGGTGGATGCCAAGCCGGCCCGAAAAGGAGCTATAACTTTTTCTCAAGTTGAAAAATGTTACCGATTATGAGCCATAATTAAGCTGGAGGCGTCTCTTATTATCTTTCGAATGGACAATAAGCTGGAGAGCTGGAGAGTGTCTCTAATGGGCTACCTCTAGTGTTAAGGCCCTCTAGTACGAAACATGGGGAGCCGACTGGGCCGATACAAAAGCTTATCCATCTTAAAGCCCATTTGTTTTTGTTTTTTGCGAGGAGAAGCCCATATTTCTTGAAGAGGCGATCCCGGAAAAACCCTCCTTCCTCCTCGCTTCCACTTATACTGACGGCTCATTTGGACTCTCCCACTTCGTCGCCCCCAATTCCCCACTCCCCATCTTCCTCACTCGTACAGAAAACCCCCGCTCACCTTCTTCCTCACTCGTACAGAAAACACCTGCTCCTCTTCTTCTACTCCTACAGAAAACCCCAGTCGTTCTTCTTCCCTGCTCGCACTGCCACTAGGCTCGTCTTTGGCTACTCTGCTCAAACCCGTGAGCTCGGCGCGACGCCCGCAAGGAAAACGGAGTCGGCTGGCCCCAGCACCAAGAAGATGAGGCTCCCGCCAACTGCGACGCCGGTTGTAGATCCTGCACCCGGTAGCACGGGGAGAAGTGCGAGCCCCCCACTGGATCTCAGGAACCGATAGAATCTCAGCTAGACCGCATCAGCGATCTCCCGGACATCATCCTTGAGGAGATCATCTCGCTTCTCCCCACCAAGGATTGATGCCGCACACAAGTCCTCTCAACTCGGTGGCGCACTCTATGGCTCACCGCGCCCCTGAATCTCGACTGTCGTCAGATATCTGTCCTTCCTGAATTTGATCTCCTCAGAGCCATCGTCTCCTCTCACTAGCAGGGCCCCGTTCAACGCCTCTGCATCCCGGCCAGCTTACTGCTGTCCATACCCGCACGGTGAGCAACGCTAACATCCCACAATTCAAAAAATCCAGCAGTTTGAGTTATACGATTACAATGAAACCGAACACCAAGAATTTGTGCCCACACCACCGTTGTCCTTCTCGAGCTTTTCCTCCTCTCTCCACACCGCCACCTTCACCCAGTGCCATCTACCAGACGATCTGGTACAAATGCTTCGACTCCCACTGCTAAAAAAAACTTCCGCTCGTGTTGGTTTATCTGTCGGAGGCCTCACTGCACAACATCATCCACTCCAGTTCCCCTACCCTGGAGCGCTTGCTTATTGTTTTGGGAGTAGAAATCCCTATCAGTTGTCTCCAAATAAAGTCGCCTCACCTTAAAAGCATTGGAATTGCTTTTGAAGGACAACAGCTCATCATCGAACATGCCCCTTCACTTCAAAGGTTGCTCCTTCATTATTGTTATAAACCTTGGCAAATAATTGTCATCTCTGCGCCCAAACTGGAGACCTTGGGTGTAATTCATGATCCGTTTAATGATCACAAGAAGTTGGTGTTTGGCTCCTCGCTTTTTCAGGTACCGTATATTATCATCTACACATTTGTAATCATAATCTGCATTTTTCATTTGTGCGCATAAGTTTTATATCATCTTGGAGTACACTTTGGGTACTATTATTATGTTATATGCTCAATGAAGAGTTGGTTCATGGATAGCCTATCAATGCTGCTGGATTCTGTCAAGATCTTATATATCAGAATGTTTAGTTATGATCTGAACATAATTATTGGCTTGTTGCGATGCTTTCGGTCTCTGGAAAATTTATATATAAAGGTGATGATTTCATGCACATTTAAAGACAGTATATATTGTACTAGAATTAACCATTCAGCTGTTGCTCTTTCGACATACTCTTTTTTCAGTCCTTAACTGTTTTCAAATCTTCATGTCTACTTAGGCACTACAACCACATGGAGAAAAACGTATAACCAATCGGAGCGTAATAAGCACCAGGATTTTCTCAGTTCTCATGACATTCGTTTGAGGACAATAACAATGGAAGGATATGCATCCAACCAGGCAGACAGAAGCTTTGTCACATTCTTCCTGTTGAATGCGAGGTTACTATTGTCCATGAGGCTTAAGTTTTACAGCAAGAGATTTGTCACGGATGGACATGTTGAACAGCAAAAAAAGAAGTTTCAGGTGGACAAATGGGCTTCTAAACGTGCTCGGCTTATATTTACAACAAATTGTAGTCATCCTGAAATAATTTTTTTTGCACAGGATGTTGATTTTATGAATCAAACCGATCCATTTGTTTGTGACTGCGAAAAAGAGTGGTTGGGTTAGATGTTACTACCATGTTCAATCTAGGTTTTGTCTAAATTTAATGAACAATTAATCCTTGGGCTTTTTGTACCGTTTGTAAGCTTGTGTTGCATGTCGTTGCCCTCGTACTCCTCTCCACCTGCCACTACACTGCCGCATCTTCCATGGCTGCTGTTCGTTCCTGTCCGAGGCCTCGCCGTCATTCTTCGCCTTGGTTCGCTCGCTGTGCCTGCCGCCATCTGGTATTATCAACATGGTCAACACCCAAGAGGAATCAGGAGATGACTATACGTGGAGAGGCTAACAAGAGGGGACTCCACCGAGTCACTGCATTACACTGGCAGTGCCTCGTTATTACAAGCCAAAAAAATACTTTCTCCTAGTTGTTTGACAACTAGGTCCCACACCATTGTCAATGTAGTCCATAAACAAGAAAATTTCACAATGAGCGGATAACACCAGGGACCCAGCAGCTCGCCCGGTTGTTTTTTTTAGTTTCAGAGATAGAGCTCAACTACACACTATGCAGGGGCTGTGGCCCATCTAGCCCACACTTACACTTTTATTTAAGCACATGGCGAGCCCAGTTGATATCTTTTTTCTTTCTGAAAATGGCTAGCCTAGTTTTTTTTGGAGAATACCAAAACTGAGGCCTACTTGCTTTTCTCAGCCCTGCTAGGCTGCAAATCTTTCAAGACGAGGAGGGATGTAAGTAGTAAGAAATGGGCTTCCCCAGAAAATGGGCTATAAGTTGTCAGAAACGGGCTGTAAATTTTTAAACCAAAGCCAACTGGCAATTACATTAAAATATCATTTTTCTGGATTTCTCTACTCTCTACTCTTATAAAAAGCAGAGTTGGTGATGATGGTGTGCCTACCATCCTGCAATATAGGCCGTCCGATCTATATCTAACGGGTAGGAAGGAAACTATGACAATTTACCCGCACTCCTCTCCACATTTGCAGATACGGCCTTCCATCGTTCATCCTTTTCTCCCACAAGATAAACTACTCATACAAATGTATTTTCATGTTCCGTGCAACGCACATGCATCTTGCTAGTTAAGATTTTAAATTTCATTCATTTTTGTGGAGAATTGTTTTTTGAATTTTATTTTGATATAATTTTTAAAAAATTCTTTTTAACGTGACTCAAAATTTCATGATTAAAAGAGTTCAGACCCCACAGAAATATGCAAATTTTTGTTGAATTTTTTAGCAGTGCCCATAATATATGGTCTGTAATGCTAATAAAAAGAATATGGGCTTCAAATATCCTTATGTCATGGGAAATCCGCGGCCACCTATGGGACTGGGCGGCCCCTTGCTGGTTCGGCGGGGGACGTCGCATTGCACAAAAAGCGGAACCGGTAGCAGCGGCCTGACGAAGAGCACACAAGCAATTTACCCAGGTTCGGGCCGCCATGAGGCGTAAGATCCTACTCCTGCTTTGGTGGATTGATGGTGGAAATGAACGTGGTGGTGCGTGGTACACTTGCCCGGCAAGGCCTGCCTCTGGGCTACGGTGACCACAAGCGTATGGTGGCTTGGGTTTGTCTAGTTTCCAACCCTCTAACCCCCTCCTACAATTGCCATGGGACTCCTTTTATAGATTAAGGGGTCACCACAGTGGCAAAACGATCATTACCCACTAATATGATAGCAAACAGTGCTATCATACCTAACTCTGCGGGCTGACAGGGTGCATTAAATGCACCGCTCAACGTCACATCGCTAGCTGCCCGGTAAGGCTGCGGGCTTATCTCGCCGACTCCGTACATGTTCTGTTGACACGTTCTTTGGCGGGTGTCACCTATGGGTCTCTTCTATAGGAGATGGCTGCCATGTGGCAAATCGCCACTTAATCACCTTCTTGCGGCTTGACACATGGCGCCGGTGACCAGTCGCGTACTTGTGATTGGCGGGGTGGTTCAGCCCCTTCTCCTACTTGGCCTTTGGGGAGTCTTGGTTGCTTATACGGTGGTGGCCTAGCCCCTTGCCGGGCTCGCCTGCCCGGCGAGGGAGGCCCTTCTCTTGCCGGTATCCTGTTCCTTTAGATCGATCTCGATCTCTCTGAGCTGCATGTTGGTTCCTCAAGTCTCTTGGTTCTTCAATCTTAGTCGTGAGCTGGTGCTTCAATCTCGATCTTGTGCCTGTCCATAGTTGGGCAACATACCCGGGGTTTGTTACACCGACAGAAGCCCCCGGGCCTGCCCCAATCGCGCTGCAGAGCGTCGGCGGGGTAGGGCCTAATAAGTGCACATGCAGGGCTACTGAAGGGGTTGGCCCCTTTGAAGTTTTTCGTTGCTGTTGTGGTAGTCTTGATCTTGGGGGCGGTTTCCGATTCCCCACACGTGGTGTAAAGCCAGCGATTAGGCGGGGCGCATGTAGTGATGGCCCGTGAATGACTTTAATGCACGGGGTAGAAACCGCCAAATTACTCTTCCCACAACGCGCTCTTACCTTAGCCATGTATGCCGCATGCATGGCGCGGGGTAGGTAATGGAGGCGTGTGATGCAGAAGAGCACCTTGAAGTGGGTCCGCCCGTCTTGAATTGACGGAGGAGGGCTGCGGTTGCCTGCTGATGGAGCAGCTGCCCTTCCCTGCTCGACCTATAAAAGGAGGGGCGGAGGAGGGCGAAGTCATTCATCCCTGCATTCTTCCTCCTCTTCCTTCTTTCCTGGTTCTCTACTTCTTCTGGTGATGCTGAAGGGAAGGGCCCGGGGTCAGCCCCCGGGCTTCTATTCGGGGCAATTGCTGCCTCATGTTGGTCTTGGCCTTGCACGGGAGTGAGCCTGGTCCTTGGTGCGGTGAACCTCTTGGTCTCTTTGAAGCTCGGCCAGGAGGCAGGGCCGGAGATCATTGGTAATCCCAGCATTGCCCCTCCCGGAGGCCTTGGGATCGTTTTCGACGAGGGGTGCGCCTTCCCGTCCTCCAAGGTGGGGAGCGGCGCACCCCCAGTGATGAGGACATGACTACCTTGGATAAGACCAAAAATATTGCATACATGCATATTTGTCAGGTGATTTCTAGTGCAAACTATTCAATAATCTATTTATGTTATCCAGAACAAAAATACATCACATACTTTTGTGTTTTGTCTAATTGTAGGTGTATGGGACATTTGTACAATACACATATGAAGATAAGGGAAAAGGAGAAGTTTAGGTGCTGTTCAAAAGTCCTCTCACGTCACTTTTGGACCAAGAGAAGATAGAGTCCAAGTCTCTCACGTTACGGACTCAGATTCGGACTACCAGACATATCGACTCAAAACGTCAATAACTTTTCATCCGGACTCCAAATTGGGTGATTCTTTTTTTTGTTGGAAAATAGATTTCGTGCACCTTCCAACCCAATTGGATTCACCTTCAAATTCGTCCAGAGCGTTGAGTTATGGACGAAACAATCTGATGCTGCAGCAGAATCCGAGTAGAACTACAAGTCCAAAGGTGTTACGTCACCTCCGCTTGGGCCCATTGGCCTTGTACGACCTAGGGTTAGTTTTAGGCTGCCTTGGGACGTCCTACCACCTCCTTGGCCCCCACCCCTTGATCCTATATAAGTAGATCCATCTAGTAGCTTTTTCCTTGGAATTTGTTTAGTTAAAAGTTAGCCATTGCAACTTCGTGTACTTCGTTTGTGTCCAACGACCAGACCAAGACCGCTTACGGATCCCCACCTTTATCAATACTTCATATATACTGCAATATTCAGATTGCTTTATCATATTCTTGCTTGTTTTTCGATTGCTTGCTTTGGGAATAGACCTTCGTGGTCGGGTTGATTGTGCTCGGCGTGGTCAATAACCTCTCGGAGTTGGTTTAGCGATTGCTAAGGCGCAACGTCGTGCACGTTTTCTAGTCGGATCGTCAAAGTCGTCTCCACCAAATCGATAGTTATCATCTCATCGAAAGATCGGGACACCCTCGCCTCTATCAAGTGGTATCGGTTTTCAGGTTGCTCGGTGAGAATTTCCAATTGTCCCTAGATTCGATTTATTTTCTTACCTATTGTCCGAGGAAAAGGCCACCGGAAAAGTTAGATCTATTCATCATTTGTCCTAGCCAGTCCAAGCCTTTGCAATTTTCTTTTCATTGTTTGCATTATTGAATTATCGGTTTGCATCGTATTAATAGAGTTCTTTGGTCTTAGTGTCTAGTTCCTTTAGAGTTTCGAGTTCTGTTCACATTAGTCACGCCGCTGCATCATTATCCCTTCCACATCCACCATACCATCCATCAATTTCCACCACGTGCTATGCACTATTCATTGTCATAATCATAGTTGAGGTCATTCACATCTTCGCTTGATCCAATCTGCATCTTATCTAGTTTGTTTTGGAAAAAGAGAAAAAAAAAGAGAAAAAAAAGTAAAAAAAAAAAGTCAGAAAAAAAGAGAAAGAAAAAGGAAAAAAAGTGTGAGAAAAAAAAGAGAAGAAAAAAAAACAAAGTTTGGATCTATCTAGACTCAATCTCGTAGCTGAATTCGGATTGGAATATGTTTTGTGCACTGTTCAGTAAAACAGGCATAACTTCCTCATACGAAGTCCGTTTTGGCTCATGAGTACTCAAATTAAAGCTAGAGACGAGCCTCATCTAAATAGTTGCAGAAGCTAGTTCAATATTTGTCACCTCAAAATCGGCTTCTAAATAGGTCTTTTTGCCCTCCGAAGTTCGTGAACACAGCTTATTCCAGTTTTCAAACCAGTTTTAGAATTTTTTGACTCCTCATATCAACTCGGAATTGAGTGATTCTTTTGCATTGGAAAGCTTGAGTTAGTAGCATTCTTTGAAAAAGTTATCAGAAAATTGGCTCAAACTTTTCAAGAGGAAAACTGGAGAGAGAGTTGTTGTATATCCTGCTTGGCTTGTTTTTCATCATTATCTTTCCTGCCGTTGTGCTCTTCACTTATATCTTGCTGTCTAGAGCTACTCATTATCCTTCATTGATGCTAGTTGTGCTACGCCGTGACCTCATTAGTGTTCTAGGCTCGCGTCTCTTGTCCGGTCTAGCCTAGGACCAGCACGATCCGTCGTTGAGCGTTTATTCAACATTGCATCTTTGAATTGATTATTGCTAATCTTTTGCTACCATATATAGCCAACCCAGCTCCACATATTTCTACACTGTGTATACGTACGCTCCCTTGGCAATCTCTTTACACAATCTTCAGAGTTACTTGACACCGCTGGTTGCCTGTCACCGCTTTCTTGCATGGTAAGAACTTGTAAGACATTGATATTTGCTTTCTTGTGAGCGTTTTACCACCACATCCTAGTAGTTATAGAAACATTATTTTTGGATTTTGTTTCTTGTTCTACTAATCATGACAGGATCCAGAGTCAATTCATGGGCTTTGTCGATCGCGGAGACATGCCACCACCTATGCAAATACCACAACCGTCACGAGAGGTGCACAAACATCCAAATGCACATGATCAGGTTCATGTTTCTATACCACCATTTAATGGCCGTTTTAGACCTCCTTTATATATTGAATGGGAGTTAGACATAAATAATATATTTGCTTCCCATAATTTTGATGAACGTAAAAAGTTATGGTTGCGGTTGGTTCTTTCACCGGTTATGCTCTAGTTTGGTGGAGTGAATATTGTCGGTTACACCCTGATTATGTACCTAATACTTGGGATGATTTAAAACATGTCATGAGAGATAGATTCGTCGATGTTTATTATACTCGTGGCATGATTAAAAAGCTGGAACATTTAAAACAAGGTAGTGACACCGTAACAAAATATTATGATGATTTACAAACTACCTTGTTGCACTCATTTTTAGAAGAAAGTGAAGAAGATTTTATGGATAGATTTTGGGGAGGATTAAACCATAATATTCAGGAGATACTAATTCATGAAGAGTGTTATCCTATGGACCATTTGTTTCGTCTTGCTTGCAAAGCTGAACAGGAAATAAAAGCGACGTGTTGCCCACAAGGAGAACAAGCGCGGTGCACATTCCAACTGTTGATACAGATGTTTATTCAACTACTAGGCGTACTATGACAACCACATCCGTTGTTGCGAGGACTACATCATCTCCACCATGTGACACATCATCATCGAGAGTGCCTGCATCATCCGAGTTGACTATAAGAGGTAATGACAAAGGTACATATTTTCCACTTTTACATGAGAATGATGCATGCCTAGTTAACTTGAATACATCATGTGTTGAGCTACCCACTACTTTGATCACACCACCTATTTTAGAGGATTATATTGATAATTTGACTTTGCCATGTGATCAAACAACTGAAATACCAACAATTTTGAGTGCACCCATTGAATTAATTGTTGATGCAAAAGAATCAATATTTAATCATTTTGATATGACCTCTAATCTTGGTGATGATTCTGTGTCGAATGACTTATTGCATGTTTACTTATTTAAGCATGTTGTAGCATGTAAACTTGATGCAAGTAAGGTTTATTCACCAATGTTGGGATGGTTTAATGATGAACATTGTCAATCTTTTGAAATGAATAAGAGCTTCACTTATATGTGCAAACTGAGTTGCAATATTTTCATGCCTTCTACTTCTTGTGATAATGTTTTGGCTTTAGATTTTATGAACTATGCAAGTTACTCATCTATTTATGTGTCATATGTGCAAAAATCAAGGGAAATAAAAATGGATGACATATACATATACAACATGTACACCTTGTCTCTTTTGTTAGCCACATTTCAGACTAAGAACCGCCGAGGACGGCTTTGTTTTCAAGAAGTGGAGGATGATGAGGACATGACTACCTTGGATAAGACCAAAATATTGCATACATGCATATTTGTCGTGTGATTTCTAGTGCAAACTATTCAATAATCTATTTATGTTATCCGAACAAAAATACATCACATACTTTTGTGTTTTGTCTAATTGTAGGTGTATGGGACATTTGTACAATACACATATGAAGATAAGGGAAAAGGAGAAGTTTAGGTGCTGTTCAAAAGTCCTCTCACGTCACTTTTGGACCAAGAGAAGATAGAGTCCAAGTCTCTCACGTTACGGACTCAGATTCGGACTACTGCAGACATATCGACTCAAAACGTCAATAACTTTTTCATCCGGACTCCAAATTGGGTGATTCTTTTTTTGTTGGAAAATAGATTTCGTGCACCTTCCAACCCAATTGGATTCACCTTCAAATTCGTCCGGAGCGTTGAGTTATGGACGAAACAATCTGATGCTGCAGCAGAATCCGAGTAGAACTACAAGTCCAAAGGTGTTACGTCACCTCCGCTTGGGCCCATTGGCCTTGTACGACCTAGGGTTAGTTTTAGGCTGCCTTGGGACGTCCTACCACCTCCTTGGCCCCCACCCCTTGATCCTATATAAGTAGATCCATCTAGTAGCTTTTTCCTTGGAATTTGTTTAGTTAAAAGTTAGCCATTGCAACTTCGTGTACTTCGTTTGTGTCCAACGACCAGACCAAGACCGCTTGCGGATCCCCACCTTTATCAATACTTCATATATACTCGCAATATTCAGATTGCTTTATCATATTCTTGCTTGTTTTTCGATTGCTTGCAGGAATAGACCTTCGTGGTCGTTGATTGTGCTCGGCGTGGTCAATAACCTCTCGGAGTTGGTTTAGCGATTGCTAAGGCGCAACGTCGTGCACGTTTCTAGTCGGATCGTCAAAGTCGTCTCCACCAAATCGATAGTTATCATCTCATCGAAAGGATATAATCTACAATGTTCAGACCACTATACACATGCAAAACTAGTGAAAGCACAAACAGCGGCAGCAACTCGTCTCTCCTTGGGATATTGTAAACATGTAAAATGTTGTTCAGTTTCTAACTCCCAAGTAAGATATATATCAGGAACATATGTACCCTCAAATGGTGGAATTTTCAATTTCAGTTTAGGAACATGGTCATGATCTCGTATCTGAGGTGGTGGTGCAGGCCTACCATTGCGATTATATACCTGAGGCCGACCTGCTGGTGGTGGTGCTGGTGGCTGCACGTAGTTCTGATTTTGATCAACCTCATCCTCATAATCGCCCGCATACTCATCATCCTCCTGGTACCAAAGAAGCAGCAGCAGCAGGAGCCAAAGAAACATCAACAACAGGTACAGCAGCACCAGAAGTTTGGCCATCCTCAAGAGGAACACGCTGCGCTCATCCATACTAATTCGGAAGGGGGCGTTGTTGTTGTCATTGCAGAGGTGCGATAGGTGCAACTGATGTCTACTACACAACCTTCTTCTTGTAGACGTTGTTGGGCCTCCAAGTGCACAGGTTTGTAGGACAGTAGCAAATTTTCCTCAAGTGGATGACCTAAGGTTTATCAATCCGCGAGAAGCGTAGGAGGAAGATGGTCTCTCTCAAACAACCCTGCAACCAAATAACAAAAAGTCTCTTGTGTCCCCAACACACCCAATACAATGGTAAATTGTATAGGTGCACTAGTTCGGCGAAGAGATGGTGATACAAGTGCAATATGGATGGTAGATATAGGTTTTTGTAATCTGAAAATATAAAAACAGCAAGGTAACAAGTGGTAAAAGTGAGCGTAAACGGTATTGCAATGATAGGAAACAAGGCCTAGGGTTCATACTTTCACTAGTGCAAGTTCTCTCAACAATAATAACATAGATAGATCATATAACAATACCTCAACATGCAACAAAGAGTCATTCCGAAGCCACTAATAGCGGAGAACAAACGTAGAGATTATGGTAGGGTACGAAACCACCTCAAAGTTATTCTTTCGGATCAATCTATAAAAGAGTTAGGTACTAGAATAACACCTTAAGACACAAATCAACCAAAACCCTAATGTCACCTAGATACTCCATTGTCACCTCAAGTATCCGTGGGCATGATTATACGATTTGCATCACACAATCTCAGATTTATCCAACCAACATAAAAGTACTTCTAAGAGTGCCCCAAAGTTTCTACCGGAGAATCAAGAAAACGTGTGCCAACCCCTATGCATAGGTTCCCAATGTCACGAAACCCATAAGTTGATCACCAAGACATACATCAAGTGTTCTCATAAAAGACTCAATTCGACACGATAACTCCAAAGGGGAAACTCAATTCATCACAAGAGAGTAGAGGGAGAAACATCATAAGATCCAACTACAATAGCAAAGCTCGGGATACATCAAGATCGTGCCATAGATGGAACACGAGAGAGAGATCAAACACATAGCTCTTGGTACATACCCTCAGCCCCGAGGGTGAACTACTCACTCCTCGTCATGGATAGCGCCGGATGATGAAGATGGCCACAGAGATGGATCCCTCCCCCCTCCGTGAAGGTAGGAAAGGGGTCCCGATTGGTTTTTGGTGGTTCTGGAGGCTTGCGGCGGTGGAACTCCCGATCTATGTCCCGTTTTTGAAGTTTTAGGGTACGACGGTATATATGGGTGAAAGGAGAACGTCGGTGGAGCTACGGGGGCCCCACGAGGCAGGGGCGCGCCCAGGGGGGTGGGCGCGCCCCCACCCTCGTGAGCACCTCCCTTATCTTCTGACGTGGAGTCCAAGTCCATCAGGTGGTTTTCCTTCCAAAAATAACTTCTCCATTGATTTCGTTCGTTTGACTCCGTCGATATTCCTTTTCCTCGAAACACTGAAATAGGCATAAAACAACAAATCTGGGCTGGGCCTCCGGTTAATAGGTTAGTCCCCAAAATAATATAAAAGTGGATAATAAAGCCCAATATTGCCTAAAATAGTAGATAAAGTAGCATGGAGCAATCAAAAATTATAGATACGTTGGAGACGTATCAAGCATCCCCAAGCTTAATTCACCTTTCGTCCTCGAGTAGGTAAATGATAAAAAAGAATTTTTGATGCGGAGTGATACTTTGGCATAATTTCAATGCAATTCTTCTTACTTGTGATATGAATATTCAGATCCAAAAGATTCAAGACAAAAGTTCATATTGACATAAAAATAATAATACTTCAAGCATACTAATCAAAGTAATCATGTCTTCTCAAAATAGCATGGCAAAAGAAAGTTCATCCCTACAAAATCATATAGTTAGGCTATGCTTCATTTTCGTCACACAAAGATGTTCCCAACTTCTATACCCCGATGACAAGCCAAGCAATTGTTTCATACTTAAATAATCTCAAACTTTTTCAACCTTCACGCAATACATGAGCGCGAGCCATGGATATATCACTATGGGTGGAATAGAATATGGTGATGGGGATTGTGTGGAGAAGACAAAAAAGGAGAAAGTCTCACATTGACGAGGATAATCAACGGGCTATGGAGATGCCCATAAATTGATGTCAACATGAGGAGTAGGGATTGCCATGCAACGGATGCACTAGAGCTATGAATGCTCAACAAAAGAAAACTAGTGGGTGTGCATCCAACTTGCTTGCTCATGAAGACCTAGGGCATTTTGAGGAAGCCCATCGTAGGAATATACAAGCCAAGTTCTACAACGAAAACTTCCCACTAGTATATGAAAGTGACAACATATGAGACTCACTATATGAAAAACATGGTGTTACTTTGAAGCACAATATATGAGACTCGCTATATGAAGAACATGGTGCTACTTTGAAGCACAATATATGAGACTCGCTACATGAAGAACAAGGTGCTACTTTGAAGCACAAGTGTGGAAAAAAAGGATAGTAGCATTGCCCCTTTTTATTTTATTATTATTATTTTTAGTTTTTTTTGGGCCTTCTTTTTTTTTCTTTGGCCTTTCTCTTTTTTTAGGACAATGCTCTATTGAATGATGATCATCACACTTCTATTGATTACAACATAAGGATTACAACTCAAAACTAGAACAAGGTATGACTCTATATTAATGCCTCCGGTGTATCTGGGATGGTGCAATGAATCAAGAGTGACATGTATGGAAAATAATGCATGGTGGCTTTGCCACAAATACGATGTCAACTACATGATCATGCAATGGCAATATGACAAAAGTAATGTATGTCATGATGATGATGAACGAACGGTGGAAAGTTGCATGGCAATATATCTCTGAATGGCTATGGAAATGCCATAATAGGTAGGTATGGTGGCTGTTTTGAGGAAGATATAAGGAGGTTTATGTGTGATAGAGCGTATCGTATCACGGGGTTTGGATGCACCGACGAAGTTTGCACCAACTCTCAAGGTGAGAAAGGGCAATGCACGATACCGAAGAGGCTAGCAAAGGCGGAAAGGTAAAAGTGCGTATAATCCATGGACTCAACATTAGTCAAAAGTCCTCATATAATTATTGCAAAAATTTAGAAGTCATCAAAATCAAGTACTACGCGCATGCTCCTAGGGGATAGATTGGTAGGAAAAGACCATCGTCATTCCCCGACCGCCACTCATAAGGATGTACAAGCCAGGTACACTTGATATTTCAAATTTGTTACACAACTTTAACCATACGTGCATGCCATGGGACTTGCTAACTTCGACACAAGCATTCTTTAAATTCATAATCACCCAACTAGCATGACTTTAATATCACTACCTCCATATCTCAAAACAATTATCAAGTATCAAACTTCTCTTAGTATTCAACACACTCAAAAGAAAGTTTCACATATCTTGAATACCAAGTATTTAATTTTAAGCAAATTACCATGCTGTTAATGACTCTCAAAATAATATAAGTGAAGCATGAGAGTTCATATATTTCTTCAAAATAAAACCACCATTGTGCTCTAAAAGATATAAGTGAAGCACTAGAGCAAAAAACAAACTACTCCAAAAGATATAAGTGAAGATCAATGAGTAGTCGAATAATTATGCAACTATGTGAAGACTCTCCCAATTAATAATTTCAGATCTTGATACTTTATTCAAACAGCAAGCAAAGCTAAATAAAACTACATTGCAAGGATAGCACTACTCATGTGAAGAAGCAAAAACTTAGGCTCAACCGATACTAACCGGTAGTTGTTGAAGAAGAAAGGTGGGATGCCTACCGGGGCATCCCCAAGCTTAGATGCTTAAGACTTCTTGAAATATTATCTTGGTTTGCCTTGGGCATCCCCAAGCTTGAACTTTTGTGTCTCCTTAATTCCTCTCATATCATGGTTTTCTTTTTATCAAAAGCTTCATTCACAACAAACTCAACAAGAACTCGTGAGATAGGTTAGTATAAACCAATGCAAAACCTTATCATTTTCTACTGTAACAAATCACTAACATTATTATTCAACATTGCATACTAAATGCCTCTGCATATTTAATACTCCTATCCTTAAATAGAATCATTAAGCAAGCAAACATATGCAAACAATGCAAACATAACAGCAATCTGTCAAAACAGTACAGTCTGTAAAGAATGCAAGAGTATCAATACTTCCCTGAATCCAAAAATTATGAACTAAAATTCCCACTGTAATAAATTTATCAGAGCTCAATATGCAAAAAGATTCAACATTATACCACTCTCTGACTTTTCTAGGGAATTTTTGCAACAGCGGTAAACTTTCTGTTTTCAAACAGCAACATGTATACTAGCAAAATAACCATGGTAAAGGCTATCCTTGACTTTTTTATTGAAACTAAAGATGCAAAACATTATTCTAAATAACAGAAAGCAAACACTAACAAAAGAAAATGACGGTCCAAGCAAAACACATATCATGTGGTGAATAAAAATATAGCTCCAAGTAAAGTTACCGATGAACAAAGACGAAAGAGGGGATGCCTTCCGGGGCATCCCCAAGCTTAGGCTCTTGGTTGTCCTTGAATATTACCTTGGGGTGCCTTGGGAATCCCCAAGCTTAGGCTCTTGCCACTTCTTATTCCATAGTCCATCGAATCTTTACCCAAAACTTGAAAACTTCAACCACACAAAACTTAACAGAAAACTCGTGAGCTCCGTTAGCGAAAGAAAACAAAACACCACTACAAGGTACTGTAATGAACTCATTATTTATTTATATTGGTGTTAAACCTAATGTATTCCAACTTCTCTATGGTTTATAAACTATTTTACTAGCCATAGATTCATCAAAATAAGCAAACAACACACGAAAAATAGAATCTGTCAAAAAATGTAATACCTGTAGTAATCTGTAACTAACGCAAACTTATGGAACTCCAAAAATTCTAAAATAAATTGGTGGACCTGAGGAATTTGTCTAGTAATCACCTGAAAAAAGAATCAACTAAATATAACTCTCCATTAAAAAGTGAAACCTAATCTCGTGAGCGCTAAAGTTTCTGTTTTTTTACAGCATGATCATAAAGACTTCACCCAAGTCTTCCCAAAGGTTATACTTGGCACAAACACTAATTAAAACATAAAACCACATCTAAAAAGAGTCTAGATGGATTATTTATTCCTAAACAGAACCAAAAAGCAAGAAACTAAAACAAGATTGGGTTGCCTCCCAACAAGCGCGATCGTTTAACGCCCCTAGCTAGGCATTATGATTTCAATGATGCTCACATAAGAGATAAGAATTGAAACATAAAGAGAGCATCATGAAGAATATGACTAGCACATTTAAGTCGAACCCACTTCCTATGCATAGGGATTTTGTGAACAAACAACTTATGGGAACGATAATCAACTAGCATAGGAAGGTAAAACAAGCATAACTTCAAGATTTTAAGCACATAGAGAGGAAACTTGACATTATTGCAATTTGTAGAAGCATGTGATCCTCTCTCATAATAATTTTCAGTAGCATCATGAATGAATTCAACAATATAACCAGCACCTAAAGCATTCTTTTCGTGATCTACAAGCATAGAAAATTTACTACTCTCCACATAAGCAAAATTCTTCTCATGAATAATAGTGGGAGCAAACTCAACAAAATAACTATGATGTGATTGAAAATTAAGATCAAGATGACAAGTTTCATGGTTATCATTATTCTTTAAAG
The DNA here is from genome assembly GCA_021605145.1 of Aegilops bicornis. Classification (NCBI taxonomy): domain Eukaryota; kingdom Viridiplantae; phylum Streptophyta; class Magnoliopsida; order Poales; family Poaceae; genus Aegilops; species Aegilops bicornis. The sequence continues at coordinate 345,074,237 of CM038674.1, read as the reverse complement.
CATAGGTGTCATCACAATAATCATCATAGATAGGAGGCATGCTTTCATCATAGTAAATTTGCTCATCCAAGCTTGGGGGACAAAAAATATCATCTTCATCAAACATAGCTTCCCCAAGCTTGTGGCTTTGCATATCATTAGCATCATGGATATTCAAGGAATTCATACTAACAACATTGTAATCATGCTCATCATTCACATATTTAGTGCCAAACATTTTATAGATTTCTTCTTCTAACACTTTGGCACAATTTTCTTTCCATCATACTCATGAAAGATATTAAAAGGTGAAGCGTGTGAGGTAAACTCAATTCCATTTTTTGTAATTTTCTTTTATAAACTAGACTAGTGCTAAAACAAGAAACAAAAAGATTCGATTGCAAGATCTAAAGATATACCTTCACTTACCTAGCCTCCCCGGCAACGGCGCCAGAAAAGAGCTTGATGTCTACTACACAACCTTCTTCTTGTAGACGTTGTTGGGCCTGCAAGTGCACAGGTTTGTAGGACAAGAGCAAATTTCTCTCAAGTGCATGACCTAAGGTTTATCAATCCATGAGAGGCGAGGAGGAAGATGGTCTCTCTCAAACAACCCTGCAACCAAATAACAAAAGTCTCTTGTGTCCCCAACACACCCAATACAATGGTAAATTGTATAGGTGCACTAGTTCGGGCAGAGATGGTGATACAAGTGCAATATGGATGGTAGATATAGGTTTTTGTAATCTGAAAATATAAAAACAACAAGGTAACAAGTGGTAAAAGTGAGCGTAAACGGTATTGCAATGATAGGAAACAAGGCCTAGGGTTCATACTTTCACTAGTGCAAGTTCTCTCAACAATAATAACATAGATAGATCATATAACAATCCCTCAACATGCAACAAAGAGTCACTCCGAAGCCACTAATAGCGGAGAACAAACGTAGAGATTATGGTAGGGTACGAAACCACCTCAAAGTTATTCTTTCGGATCAATCTATAAAAGAGTTCGTACTAGAATAACACCTTAAGACACAAATCAACCAAAACCCTAATGTCACCTAGATACTCCGTTGTCACCTCAAGTATCCGTGGGCATGATTATACGATTTGCATCACACAATCTCAGATTTATCCAACCAACATAGAAGTACTTCTAAGAGTGCCCCAAAGTTTCTACCGGAGAATCAAGAAAACGTGTGCCAACCCCTATGCATAGGTTCCCAATGTCACGAAACCCGCAAGTTGATCACCAAGACATACATCAAGTGTTCTCATAAAAGACTCAATCCGATAAGATAACTCCAAAAGGGAAACTCAATTCATCACAAGAGAGTAGAGGGGGAGAAACATCATAAGATCCAACTACAATAGCAAAGCTCGGGATACATCAAGATCGTGCCATAGATGAAACACGAGAGAGAACACGAGAGAGAGAGATCAAACACATAGCTACTGGTACATACCCTAGCCCCGAGGGTGAACTACTCCCTCCTCGTCATGGATAGCGCCTGGATGATGAAGATGGCCATCGGAGATGGATCCCCCCTCCGGCAGGGTACCGGAAAGGGGTCCCGATTGGTTTTTGGTGGTTCTGGAGGCTTGCGGCGGCGGAACTCCCGATCTATCTTCCGTTCTGGAAGTTTTAGGGTACGACGGTATATATGGGTGAAAGGAGAACGTCGGTGGAGCTACGGGGGTCCCACGAGGCAGGGGGGCGCGCCCAGGGGGTTGGGCGCGCCTCCCACCCTCGTGAGCACCTCCCTTATCTTCTGACGTGGAGTCCAAGTCCATCAGGTGGGTTTTCCTTCCAAAAATAACTTCTCCAGTTGATTTCGTTCCGTTTTGACTCCGTCTGATATTCCTTTTCCTCGAAACACCAAATAGGCATAAAACAACAAATCTGGGCTGGGCCTCCGGTTAATAGGTTAGTCCCAAAAATAATATAAAAGTGGATAATAAAGCCCAATATTGCCTAAAACAGTAGATAAAGTAGCATGGAGCAATCAAAAATTATAGATACGTTGGAGACGTATCAACAGCCGGCGGTGGTTGTGGAAAACGCGCGATCAATTCATTAAACTTGTTATCAAGCTTTGTTTCGAACGTCTTCTCAATGCCATCTATCTTCTCCATGGCCTCTTCAAATCTGTTTAGCACATCTTGCACTGTCCACTCATCATTTGCTGAAATTTATCATGTAGCTGTTTGTTTGTCAGGTTCTCCCAATCAGTCTCATCGGCTTGTGATCCTACCATGGTTAGCAGCAAATAGAAACAAACAAGAATATGATCCTATAGACTACTAATAATAGGTGGTGGTGTATCACAAACCCGTCAAGCAAATCTGAAATTCTTACCAGTTCTTACCCAAAGCGGGGAGGTGATCGGCAACCGTTGTAGTCAAAACTCTCAAAGCTTGGATAAAGCGATTACCAGGGAGAGTCAAACGCACGACGTAGATAAATGTGGAGCTGGGAAGGCTTATAATATGGTAGCAAAAAGGGTCAGCAATAATCAATTCAGAGATACAAAGTTGAATAAACGCTCAACGATGGTATCAGGTCGGTCCTAGGCTAGACCGTGCTAGAGACGCGAGCCTAGAACACTAACAAAATCACGGGCGCTGCACGTAAACAAGGGAAAAGCACACTGGAACTTTTTTTCGCTCTGTTTTTTTATGATGCTCTTTTTTGCGCTGCTTTTTTGGCGAAAAATCACTATAATGGCGTAGTGTCTCAAAACTCTTCCTGTGTCCGATGAGGACATCAATACCATTGTTACACCCACAACCCCCGCCGCTATACATCTTTGGACCAATTACTAGAGCTCGCAGCACGCCAATTGAATTATCGTGTACTTTCGCTTTCTTGGTAACGATTCCAATGTTCATGAGAATATGATGCTGCCTAAATTGGATACATTTGTTTTGCTTACAAATGAAGGGCCTACCATGGACAAGAAAGATGAACCTTGGAGCAAATTCAAGCATGGAGATGTTGGCATGCTAAGGGGAACAAGAACGGAGTTACAAGTGATGATTCCAGGACTTTGAAGCCACCCTAATGAGAGCATTAGGCCTTGGACGAAATATACAAGATGCCACTTCATAATATTCGTCCATAGGCTATTCTAGGTGCTGCGTCACCTTATTATTGGGCCAGGCCCATGTAATTTCGAAATACTTAAGTATAGGCTGTTTTTAGAGTCCGTATGTGTGGGGAAACAAGAGTTAGGGTTGGTTTCGGACCCCTTCCTCAAGGGCCACGAAATTCCCTCCTCTTCCTCCATATATACAGCCCTTAGGGCGTCATTTAGACTTTGGGTTTTGTTTAGTTTAAAAGTTCGCCATAGCTGCAACTTCGCGTGCATTTCGCTTGTGTTCAACGACCGCATAAAGGCGCCACGTAACCCCACCTTGATCAATAAAGCTTTCATCTTATATTCGCAATATCCAGATTGCAATCTCAGTTTCTTGCTTGTTCTTCGTTTGCTCGCAGGAGACATACCCTCGTGGTCAGGTTGATCGTGCTCCGGCGTGGTCAATAACCTATCGGAGTTGGTTTAGCGATTGCTAAGGCGCGACGTCCTCGCACGCTCAGAGTCGGATCGTCAAAGTCGACTTCCTCCAAAGCGAAAACCAACATCTCATCGAAAGATCGACACCTTTGCCTCTATCAAGTGGTATCAGATTTTCAGGTTGCTCGGTGAGATTTTACAGTTTTTCAGAGATTAGATCGAGTCTGTTCTTCATACCTAAAGTCCACGAAAAAGCCACAAAAAAATTAGGGTTAGTTCATCATATCCGAACCAATCTGAGCCTTCGTGATAATCTTTTTAGGGTTTTTGCTTTGTTGAATTTGCGGTTGCATCGTCGTGTCAAGTTGCTTGTCTTAGATTCTAGTCTTTTAGAGTTTAGAGTTCTGGTCATAAGTTGTAACACCGCCGCCGCACCATCAACAACCCCTTGCCATCAACCACCCTTCTTATCCGCCACCGCCCGAATCCGTATCCATATACCACCACCAATCAGATCCATATACCACCACCGCTACCATATACCACCACCGCTGCCATATACCACCACCATATATCCCCACCAATCCGAAGTTCTTCTCATATTAGGTTTGTTTTCGAGATCCATCTAAATTCCGATTCGTGTTTCCTTGCTCGAAACCACCCTCCGTTTAGGCCCAAAATTTTCCGAAACGCACTTGTCGAAAAATTTTTCCGCTATCCTATTTTTAGGTGTTTCTAAGCGTGTTGAGACAATCGCCATTATAGAAAGTTTTTTGACCCGTTTCAGCTTTTTGGGTCCCAGTCAAAAAAAAAACAAATTTTTGGTCGAAAAATTTCGTGCCCATCCTGTCAGTTTGACCTGGGAAGAGTTTTGAGACACTCGCCATTATAGTGATTTTTCGCAAAAAAAAAGAGCAGCGCAAAAAAAAAAAACCAGCGCAAAAAAAAAAAGAGCGAAAAAAAAATTCCAAAATGTGCTTTTCCGTTGTTTCCGTGCAGCGCCGTGATTTTGTTAGTGTTCTAGGCTCGCGTCTCTAGCACGGTCTAGCCTAGGACCAGCATAGTACCGTCGTTGAGCGTTTATTCAACTTTGCATCTCTGAATTGATTATTGTCAACCCTTTTGCTACCATATTATAAGCCTTCCCAGCTCCACATACATCTACATCGTATGCTTGACTCTCCCCGGTAATCGCTCTATCCAAGCTTTGAGAGTTTTGACTACATCGGTTGCCGATCACCGCTTCATTGGGTAAGAACTGGTAAGAATTTGAGATTTGCTTGACGGATTTGTGATCGTCCACCACACCACCACCACCACTTCCTAGTAGTCTGTCGAATCATATTCTTGTGTGTTTCTATTGCTGCTAACCATGGCAGGATCACAAGCCGACGAGACTGACTGGGAGAACATGACAAACAAAGTGCTACATGATAAGTTTCAACAAATGATGAGTGGGCAGGTGGAAGATGTGCTTAATAGATTTGAAGAGGCCATGGAGAAGATAGACGGCATTGAGAAGGCGTTCGAAACAAAGCTCGATAACAGGTTTAATGAATTGCTCGCGCGTCTACCACCACCACCACCGGTTGCACCTGACGCACCTCTACAACAACAACAACGACTACCTCCACGTCATGGCAGCCCTTCGCCGAAGCGAGCCGTGTCCCTCTTCACCGCCAAGCTGCTGGTGTCATTGTTGATACTTCGTGGCTCCTGCTGATGTGGAGGAGGATGATTATGTGAGAGATTACGAGGATGAGGTTGATCAACATCAGAACTACGTGCAACCACCAGCACCACAACCACCAGGTCGTCCACATGCAAATAATGGCAATGTTCGGGCTCCCCTTCAGGTACGAGATCATGACCACTCCCTAAATTGAAATTGAATATTCCATCATTTGAGGGTAGATACGTTCCTGATATATATCTTACTTGGGAGTTAGAAACTGAACAACGATTTACATGTTTACAATATCCTGAGGAGAGACGTGTTCCTCGCCATTGTTTGTGCTTTCACTAGCTTTGCATGTGTTTGGTGGTCTGAACATTGTAGATTATATCCTGTTCCAGCTACTTGGGCTGCTTTGAAAACTGCTATGCGTACTCGTTGGGTTCCACCATATTATCAGCGTGAATTACTTCAAAAATTGCAGCGCTTAAGACAAGGAAAAATTCGGTAGAAGAATATTATCATGAATTACAAACTGGCTTGATTAGATGTGGTATTGTTGAGGAGAATGAAGCTATGCTTGCACGTTTTCTGGGTGGATTAAATAGAGAGATTCAGACCATTCTAGACTACAAGGATTATAATAATATCACTCGATTATTCCATCTTGCTTGTAAAGCTGAACGTGAAGTGCAGGATCGGCTGCGTTGGCGCGGACTAACTTTTCTGCAGGTCGACCTTCATCATGGACACCACGTGCATCATCTACTTCCACACGTTCTACTACACCGGCACCTCCGTCGGCTGCCACCTCCAACCGTGATACAAGAAAGCAGGCACAACCACCACTATCTCGCCAAGAGCGCACTTTGGGCCTACACAGAGCGCTTTCTTCTTCCATGGCGTCAACAGGCACACACGTGATATTATTTGTCGTCGTTGTAAGGGAAGAGGACATTTTGCCGAGAATGCCAATCTCAGCGTGTGATGATTGCTCACCGAGGATGGTGGGTATGAGTCCGCTTAGTGACTATGATGCGTAGACTTTGGCTCTTATTACACATGAAGAACATGGTGGAGATGACTCTGATCATGAGACGCAATACAGGGCTGAAGATGCTGACAGGTATGAAAGTTTAGTTGCTCAACGTGTTTTGAGTGTTCCGGTTACACAAGATGAAAAAATCAGAGGCATAATTAGCTCCATACAAAGGGAGTTGTGAAGGAACGTTCTATTCAAGCGTCATCATAGATGGAGGGAGCTGCAACAACTTGGCTAGCATGGATATGGTGGAGAAGCTTTCTCTCACCACAAGACCACATCCACATCCTTACTACATCCAATGGTTCAACAACAGCGGCAAGGTTAAGGTAACACGTCATCGCTCGTGTGTATTTTAGTATCTCTACATATGCTGATTATGTTGATTGTGATGTGGTACCTATGCAAGCATGTTCCTTATTACTTGGTAGACCATGGCAATTTGATAAAATTCTATACACCATGGTAGAAACAATCAGTATACTCTTGTTCACAAGGATAAAAATATTACTTTGCTTCCTATGACTCCTGATTCAATTTTGAAAGATGATATTACTAGAGCTAATAAAGCAAAACAGGAGAAAAATAAGAGTGAAAATCAGATTGTGGCAAAAGAATTTGAGCAACAAATGAAGCCTAATAATAAACCATCTAATGTGGCTTCTGAAATTAAACTGAAAAGTGCATGTTTACTTGCCACCAAATCTGATATTGAGGAGCTAGATTCTAGCAAATCTGTTTGCTATGCTTTTGTGTGCAAAGAGGCATTATTTTCGTTTGAGGACGTGCCTTCCTCTTTGCCCCCTGCTGTCACTAACATTTTGCAGGAGTTCGCTGACGTCTTCCCACAAGACGTGCCACCGGGATTACCACCTATTCGAGGGATTGAGCATCAAATTGACTTAATTCCCGGTGCATCGCTACCCAACCGTGCACCATATCGTATCAATCCAGAGGAGACAAAGGAGATTATGCGTCAAGTACAGGAGCTGCTCGACAAAGGTTATATACGCGAATCTCTTAGTCCTTGTGCTGTTCCTATTATACTAGTGCCTAAAAAGGATGGTACGTCGCGTATGTGTGTTGATTGTAGAGGCATTAATAATATTACTATTCGTTATCGCCATCCTATTCCTAGGCTAGATGATATGCTTGATGAATTGAGTGGCTCTACAATATTCTCCAAAGTTGATTTGCGTAGTGGATACCATCAAATTCGTATGAAATTGGGAGATGAATGGAAAACAACATTTAAAACTAAGTTTGGTTTATATGAGTGGTTAGTCATGCCTTTTGGGTTAACTAATGCACCTAGTAATGTCATGAGACTAATGAACGAAGTTTTACGTGCTTTCATTGGACGATTTGTGGTAGTCTATTTTGATGATATACCGATTTATAGCAAATCTTTGGAAGAACATTTGGAACATTTACGTGTTGTTTTTAATGCTCTACGTGATGCACGTTTGTTTGGTAACCTTGGGAAGTGCACCTTTTGCACCGACCGAGTATCTTTTCTTGGCTATGTTGTTTCACCACGTGGAATTGAAGTTGATAAAGCCAAGATTGAAGCTATTGAAAGTTGGCCGCAGCCCAAAACGGTCACACAAGTGAGGAGTTTTCTTGGACTCGCTGGTTTCTATAGGCGTTTTGTGAGAGACTTTAGCACCATTGCTGCACCTCTCAATGAACTTACAAAGAAGGATGTGCCTTTTGTTTGGGGTACCGCATACGTGAAGAAGCCTTCACGGTATTGAAAGATAAGTTGACACATGCTCCTTTACTCCAACTTCCTGACTTTAATAAGACTTTTGAGCTTGAATGTGATGCTAGTGGAATTGGATTAGGAGGTGTTTTATTACAAGATGGCAAACCTGTTGCGTACTTTTCTGAAAAATCGAGTGGGCCTAGTCTAAACTATTCTACTTATGACAAAGAATTATATGCTCTTGTTCGGACTTTAGAGACATGGCAACATTATTTATGGCCCAAAGAATTTGTTATACATTATGATCATGAATCTTTGAAACATATTAAAAGTCAAGCTAAACTGAATCGTAGACATGCTAAATGGGTTGAATTCATTGAGACTTTCCCTTATGTCATTAAACACAAGAAGGGTAAAGAAAATGTTATTGCTGATGCTTTGTCTCGTCAATATACTATGCTTTCACAACTTGACATCAAAATATTTGGTTTGGAGACCATCAAAGATCAATATGTGCATGATGCTGATTTTAAAGATGTAATGTAGAATTGTAAAGAAGGAAGAACATGGAACAAGTTCGTTATTAATGATGGTTTTGTGTTCCGTGCTAACAAGCTATGCATTCCTGCTAGCTCTCTTCGTCTTTTGTTGTTGTAGGAGGCGCATGGAGGAGGATTAATGGGACACTTTGGCGTGAAGAAGACGGAGGATATACTTGCTACACATTTCTTTTGGCCAAAGATGAGACGGATGTTGAGCGTTTTGTTGCTCGCTGCACTACATGTCAAAAAGCTAAGTCACGACTCAATCCTCATGGTTTATATATGCCTTTGCCTGTACCTAGTGTTCCTTGGGACGATATATCTATGGACTTTGTTTTAGGTTTACCTCGAACAAAAAAAGGGGAGGGATAGCATATTTGTTGTCGTGGATAGATTCTCGAAAATGGCACACTTTATACCATGTCATAAAAGCGATGATGTCGTTAATGTTTCGATTTGTTCTTTCGTGAAATTATTCGCTTGCATGGTGTGCCAAATACTATTGTTTCAGATCGTGATACTAAATTTCTTAGCCACTTTTGGAGATGTTTATGGGCTAAGTTGGGGACTAAACTACTTTTTAGTACTACTTGTCACCCCCAAACTGATGGACAAACTGAAGTAGTCAATAGAACTTTGTCTACTATGCTTAGGGCTGTTTTGAAGAATAATAAGAAAATGTGGGAAGAATGCTTGCCTCATATTGAATTCGCTTATAATCGCTCATTGCATTCTACTACTAAGATGTGCCCTTTTGAAATTGTGTATGGCTTCCTACCTCGTGCACCTATTGATTTGTTGCCTCTTCCATCTTCGGAGAAGGTTAATTTTGATGCTAAAGAACGTGCTGAATTGATTTTAAAAAAGCATGAGTTAACTAAGGAAAACATTGAGCGTATGAATGCTAAATATAAACTTGCTGGAGATAAGGGTAGAAAACATGTTGTCTTTGCACCTGGAGATCTTGTTTGGTTACATTTGCGTAAGGATAGGTTTACTAATTTGCAAAAATCAAAGCTAATGCCACGTCTTGATGGTCCATTTAAGGTGTTAGAGAAAATAAATGATAATGCATATAAACTTGAGCTGCCTGCAGATTTTGGGGTTAGTCCCACTTTTAACATTGCAGATTTGAAGCCTTATTTGGGTGAGGAAGATGAGCTTCCGCCGAGGACGACTTCATTTCAGGAAGGGAGGATGATGAGGACATCGATTACCATTGTTACACCCACAGCCCTGCTGCTATACATCTTGGACCAATTACTAGAGCTCATGCGCCAATTGAATTATCGTGTACTTTCGTTTCTTGGTAACGATTCCAATGTTCATGAGAATATGATGCTGCCTAAATTGGATACATTTGTTTTGCTTACAAATGAAGGGCCTACCATGGACAAGAAAGATGAACCTTGGAGCAAATTCAAGCATGGAGATGTTGGCATGCGCAAGGGGAACAAGAACGGAGTTACAAGTGATGATTCCAGGACTTTGAAGCCACCCTAATGAGAGCATTAGGCCTTGGACGAAATATACAAGATGCCACTTCATAATATTCGTCCATAGGCTATTCTAGGTGCTGCGTCACCTTATTATTGGGCCAGGACCATGTAACTTCGAAATACTTAAGTATAGGCTGTTTTTAGAGTCCGTATGTGTGGGGAAACAAGAGTTGGGGTTGGTTTCGGACCCCTTCCTCAAGGGCCACGAAATTCCCTCCTCTTCCTCCATATATACAGCCCTTAGGGCGTCGTTTAGACTTTGGGTTTTGTTTAGATTAAAAGTTCGCCATAGCTGCAACTTCGCATTGCCGTTTGTGTTCAACGACCGGACAAAGGCGTCCACGTAACCCCACCTTTATCAATAAAGCTTTCATCTTATATTCGCAATATCCAGATTGCAATCTCAGTTTCTTGCTTGTTCTTCGTTTGCTCGGAGGAGACAGACCCTCGTGGTCAGGTTGATCGTGCTCCGGCGTGGTCAATAACCTATCGGAGTTGGTTTAGCGATTGCTAAGGCGCGACGTCCTCGCACGTTCGTAGTCGGATCGTCAAAGTCGACTTCCTCCAAAGCGAAAACCAACATCTCATCGAAAGACGGGACACCTTTGCCTATATCAAGGTCAAACTGACAGGATGGGCACGAAATTTTTTTGACAATTTTTTTTCGGAAATCAGGGCAGCGACGACAAAGTGCGACAAAAAATCACTATGATGGCGAATGTCTCAAAACACTCACGGGGACCTAAAATAGGATAGGAAAAATATTTTTGGTCGCCAAATTTTGGCCTAAAAACTGCCCGGGTGTCTCCAGACTCTTTTTTTCTGAAACCTACGAAACACGAATCAAAAATTAGATGGATCTCGGAAACAAACCTAATACGAAAAGAACTCGGATTGGTGGTGGATATATGGTGGTAGGATATGGATCGGTGGTATATGGCAGCGTTGGTGGGATATGGCATCGGTGGTGGTATATGGCAGCGGTGGTGGTATAAGGCAGCGTTGGTGGGATATGGCAGCGGTGGTGGTATATGGCAACAACGATGAAGATGAAAGCTTGGCGGCGTGACAAACCGTGATGTAACTCGAAACTCTAAAGGAGTAGACACTAAGACCAGCAACTAGACACGACGATGCAACCGCAAATTCAACAAAGCAAAACCCTAAAAAGATTATGCAAAGGCTCAGATTGGCTCGGATATATGAACTAACCCTAAATTTTTTGTGGCTTTTTCGTGGACTGTAGGTATGAAGAACCGACTCGATCTAAACTACGAAAAACTGTAAAATCTCACCGAGCAACCTGGAAATATGATACCACTTGATAGAGGCAAAGGTGTCCCGTCTTTCGATGAGATGGTGGCTATCGTTTAGGATGAAGTCAACTTTGACGATCCAACTACGAACGTGCGAGGACGTCGCGCCTTAGCAATCGCTAAACAAACTCCGAGAGGTTATTGACCACGCCGGAGCACGATCAACCTGACCACGAAGGTCCTGCTTCTCGCAGCAAACGAAGAACAAGCAAGAAACTAAGATTGCAATCTGGATATCGCAAATATAAGAGGAAAGCTTTATTGATCAAGGTGGGGTTCTGTGACGCCTTTGTCTGGTCGTTGAACACAAACGAAGTACGTGAAGTTGCAGCTATGGCGAACTTTTAATCTAAACAAAACCCAAAGTCTAAACGGTGCCCTAAGGGCTGTATATATGGATCAAGAGGGGGTGAATTTCGTGGCCCTTGGTGGAGGGGTCCGAAACTACGCCTATCTCTTGTTTCCCCACACATACGGACTCTAAAAATAGCCTATTCTTATGTATTTCAAAATTACATGGGCCCCGCCCAATAATAAGGTGACGCAGCACCTAGAATAGCCTCTGGACGAAATTTATGAAGTGGCATCTTGTATATTTCGTCCAAGGCTTCATGCACTCATTATGGTGGCTCAAAAGTCCTAAAATCATCACTTGTAACTTTGTTCTTGTTCCCCTTGCGCATGCCATCATCTCCATGCTTGTTCTTGCTCCAATGTTCATCCTTCTCCAAGCTAGGCCCTTCATTTATAAGCAAAACAAAGGTATCCAATTTAGGCAGCATCATATTCTCATGAACATTAGAATCATTACCAAGAAACGAAAGTACCTGATAGTTTATTTGGCGTGCGCGAGCTCTAGTAATTGGTCCAGTATATGTAGCAGTAGGGGCTGTGGGTGTAACAATGGTATTGATGTCCTCATCATGCCGTACGTCCAAAGGCAAAGATGCCTTGAGAACACTTGGCGAAGATGCCAAAGTGGTTGGTGTAGCCGTAGCTCCGTCTTGGTGTTGCTCGTCTCGCGGTCTTCTCTTTTGCTCATGAAGCTTGGACTTGGCGTGAAGTAGAGCTTGTTCGGACTTGTGCATTTGCGCTTGTGGAGCATCTTCATGTTGTTGTTGTCGTTGTCTCACTTGAGCTCGTAGTAGATGTCGTTCGTCATCGTCGTGCACATGTTGCTTGGAGGTGACTTGCCCTTCATGACGATATGTATCACGAACGTGATGGTGGTCGCCATGGAGATGTGGACGTGGACGACTTGCACTTGCATCATTTTTGCGCTCCAAAGACTTGTGACTTGAATGTCGCCGCCTTGAGGATGATGAAGGGGAAGAACGGTTGATCAACAAGGTCCGAATCTCCTCCATCCTTGCATCTTGCTCCTCCTTTTGTGCGGAAAGCTTGTTGTTGATGTAGTCCCTTTTCCTTGCTTCGGAGTGACTAATGTCAATGGAGAGGTTCTCGATGCGCTCTAGCAATCTTGATTGTGCGCCTTGCACTTGTCGTTGTAGATCGAAGATTGAAGATTTGGTGATGTAGTTGTTCGCGCCGTCATTTTTGTCGAAGACCGGAGATGAAATGCCTTGCCTATCCATCACAAGACTCGAGCAAATATGAGTGAGAGAAAGAGAAGAACTTATACCAAATCCACCTTAACCGATGTTGAAAATGGATCAATGATCACTCAATGATGTAACAAGGAAATAGCACAATTGGTACCGATCTTGTCAATTTCTCACACCTACACAAATAAGGCTTATAGTGGAGCTCGGTGAGGATAGCGGCACAATAATTTGATGCAAAATGTTAGCAAGAGTCAATAATGTTGAAAGAGATTCACAAATTCGCAAGTGAAACAAGTAGACCAATAGCAATGAATGGCACACGGAAACACACGCACACAGATAGATAAATGGGGTCGTGCAACCAAGGAATGAGCTCAAAATGTGGAATCCACGGAAAACGCTCATGTTGCACAACTCAAGAGAGATGCTAGCACGATTGCTCTATAGGCGGATACGACACTTGTGCACAACCTATGATATGCAAAATGGATAAACTTTCTATCCCACGTATGCTATGCTATGTATGGTTCCCGGTGTTTGATCCAAAATGATCGGATATGACAATCTTATGCAATGTGGTATTGATGCGGAGCATCCTACGGTCATCTCCATGTACACCTTCATAGCACATCAAGCTCCAATTGGACCTACCGGACTTAAGGTGAACCCGCTCTTCTTCGAGAATATCATGAATATCCATTGGACTTGCTTGCTACCTCACCGAAGAGCTCTATGTGTCCTTAGATACGAAGACCGACGACCACAAGCTGGTGAGGAACACCCCAAAAGGAGTGGGAGAAGGACCACAAGGCCACAAGAAGGAAGACGGAGGCGAGAAGATGGAAGAAGAAGCTCGGCTCAGAGGACCTCGTGCGCACGGGCCCCAAAAGACCCCGTATGCACGGCCTATCTAGAGAGTTTCTGGATACCCCGTGCGCACGGGCCCCAAAAGACCCTGTGCGCACGGGACCCCCATGCCCACAGGGCTGACTTAGCCCGTGTGCAGGGGCCTACCTGCGAGTTGGCCGGGAGTTGCCCCTTTTGCCCCTCCACTTATCCCTAACCTCCAGCCACCTATATAATTCGTCCCTAGGTCATTTGTTAGGGTTAGCAAAGGATATGTTAGACATATGAGAGCTTTGCTCCATGGATCCACTCCACTAGGAGATCAAGACCTCCTCTTGGACTGACCTACCTAAGACCCCCTCATGGGTGGCCCCTATCAAGACCTCCTCACGGAGAAGAACCCGGTTACCCCTTGTATCGTCCTTTGTTGATCGTGGATCGTGTATCTTTCTTTGTGTTCATCGATCTAGCACATGTGTAATCGAATCTTGTTGGTTTGAGTGATTCTCTTGTGTTTTCCTCGTGATTTCCCTCGTGCTCTCCTGCTCGTTCTTCGTGTTCCTCGTAGGGATCCTCTCCAAACGTGAAAGATCGACCCCATAGGGTTCCACCCTACATCATATGGTATCATGAGCCACGTTGATCACGTTTTTGGAGCCCCTACCCCGTGTTTTCTAGCTTGATTTTGTTGTTTTTGTCCTAAATTCGAAAATTTCCCACCAAAAATAGCCCCAATTTTTTTTGTGATTTGTTGGTTTAGTGTTGATTTTGTTGGATTTGATCCATGGATTCAGTGTTTGGCAAGTAGATCCACCCCTCTACCACCTTCCCCTACCTTCCATCCTTCGATTTTGACCTCAAATTTGAGTTTTGCCACGGAACCGGAGCAGTTCGTCCGCTCTCAGAGGACCCCGTGCGCACGGGCCATCGGGACCTCGTGCACACGGGCCAAACAGACCCCGTGCGCACGGCCCTTCCAGTGTGTTCCTACCGCTGTCCCTTCGACCTCCCACCCCCCATACCACCCCCCTCCACCTCAGCTACACACCAGCCACGAGATCCTTCATTTTGCCGCCCAAATCGCCTAGAAATCCGCCAAACCCATGAGTCCTGTGTGACCCGTGCCTTCGGTGTGTGTGTACCAGGCAAGATGGGACCCCGTGCCCACGGGCCCTAGCCCCCGTGCGCATGGCCCCCTTCAGCAGCCGCGTGCACTTCACCATTCCGCCCATAACTTCCACATCCGGAGTCCGATTTTCGCGTTCTTTAGCTCGTTGAGTAGCTATTAACATCCACCATCCACCTAGATAGGCTCCATAACCATTTGACTCCATCAAAATTTTGACATTTTGGCATCTTTGCCTAGGCCTTCCACCATATCATCCGCAAAAACCACCATAGCCTTCCGCAACCTAACCCATTTTGCTCCATTTAGTAGTTGTTTGAGTGATGACGTGAGTCTCCTAAGGTGTTTCGGCTACTTAGGGACGATTGCTTCTTCATCAACCACCACCACCTTTTCCGCATAGTGATGTAGGGTGGAACCCTATGGGGAGATCTTTCACGAATTGGAGGGGGAATCCCCAAGAACAAGATGAACACAAGAGGGAAAACAAGAGGAACACTCAAGAACAAGTCACTTCACACATCCACTAGACAATCCTATGAAGGAGATGAGGGCTCGATGTATCCACTAGGGATCTTCTCCAATGGAGGCCTTGAACTCCAATGGAGTGTCTCTCTCAAGAGAAATACCACAAGGGGAGGTACATGAGCTAAGCTCTATGATTTGTGTCTATCCTTAGCTAAGTCTAAATGGAGGAGGGAGAGGAATATATATATAGGTCCAAGGGATGAAGGGGTAAGGAGGGGCGAAATGGGAATACAAGGCAAAGCCCAACAGCCACACGCAGGAGGCCCCGTGCGCACGGGGCATCCAGAGACCTGACGCATGAGCCCGTGCGCACGAGGTAAGTGGAGCCCGTGCGCACGGGGTATCCAGAGACGTGACGCAAGGGCCCGTGCGCACGGGGTCCGTGAGGCCTGTGGACACGGGGGTCTCGGGGGCACGGTACACGCCCGTGCGCACGGGGTCTTCAGGACCGCCAGCCTGGGAGGCCCGTGGGCACGGGGTCGGAGGGGCCCGTGCGCACGGGGTCGCCTGGGAGCTGCTACCTTCTTCTTGGCGCTTCCTTCTCCGCTTCCAGGCTTCCCTCTTGGACGGTGTAGATGTTCTCTTCTTCTTGGACTCCTTCTCGATGAATGTGTAGCTCCGCTCACACCTATGTAGGCACACGAGAGAGGGGTCAAGTAGTATACCATCCTCGAGATGTACAAGTGGACACGTGTAAAGGAGATGATTCACCTTTGTATGTATGAAGTAGATGTGGCACGTGTCACTTGCTAAATGGACTCTTGACATGGTTATGTCCATAGGATGCTCCGCATCATCCCTCCCCTTGGGAAAGATCCGACCTCGGATCGAAATCCAAATCACCATGGGAAAGAGATGATGGCGTCAGGTAGAAGTGGACGATCACCAAGCATTCATATCTTGTAGTTCCAAATGGGCACTCTCCAATGTCGCACCGCCTTGTAATTCCTTCAAAAGGAGCAAAGATAACAAGCACTTGGAAAAACAAATGTGGTTGTCGTAAGAGCAAAACCAAGCATTCAAGAGGTGATTCACCCAACAAGTGTTATCATCAAGCATAGCATATGGTTTGACAAAGAAGTGTGGCATGGCATTTGAGCATATAAAGTGAGCACAAGTACATCATGGGAACAAGCATGCAAATGGGAGGTCAAGATGCAAATATATATGATAAGTGAACAAGCATCTACCTCAAGGTTATAGCAAGCATGCATAAAGTGCTCAACAAATGGTCTATGGTATTCATAGGATTCATTCAGAACACCAAATATAGTGAAATGTCTAAACACATGGGGCAAGTGCAAGACAATCCAAGCATAATGGGCATAGTGTGTAGTGAAGATATCGTGGCACTCAACACAAAGTAAAGAGCAATTGTTCAACATGTTTGAGGCAATCAAGTCAATCATGTGACAAACATGTAGATGGTTGTCATCAACCGCATGAAATAAGCAAGTATGAATCATTGGTGATGCAACAAAGCAAGCAATCATAGGAATCAAGTCGTGCAAGCTAGTAGTGCAAAGATGCAACATACTAGAGGAAATCATGGCAATCATGTCATGTGAGAAAATAAGAGGCATAGACAATGCATATGACATGTCGCAAGCACGAACACATAGCAAGATCATAGTATCATCATAGGTATGGGTCACAAATAGAACATGGCAATAACAAGCAATGTCTCCACCAAGCTTGCAAATAAACATATAAGTAGTAGAAACAATCATCATGTGTAATGCAAAGCATGGGTCACAAATGCATGGCAAAGGCATAGGAATGATAATATCATGCAAAGTGAACATGGCAAGATGGGCATATAATATGTAATGGACAATAACCCATAACCATGGGAGAGCCATGTAGAAGAAATGCGCGAAGACTTCGCGTGAAGAGAGCGGTGGGAAAGGCAATCCATGAGATCCCAAGTCATCATTACTCTCTAGAGCTCGTTTTGTCAACTCGTGCGATTGCGAGGTTGACAAGTATTCATGGGTACCTACACAAAAGAGACACAATCCAAAGAAGTTGTGCGCGTGGTAAATGTACACATCATCCATCATGATGTGTATGTGCACGAGTGATTTAGCACAAGATAAGCAATGCTCAAAGAAATTTGAGGCATGGTATATGAATATGTCATCCATCATGAAAGAATAGTTGTTATGTATGACACGGTGGGGACACAAGTTGAGCAAGCAAGTAGATGGTACATCGAGCATGTTTATTCATGGGGAGCATATGGTGCACACAAGTAGTGGGATCATGCAATGGATAGGATGAATCAAAATCTCCTAAAATGTATGAGGAAACTATGGGGGTCTCCTCATGAGCAATAGTGGAAGCATCATATGGAGAATATAAACAACATCCAAAACAATGCATATCCGAAGCTAGGTGGGCATGGCATGGCATATGAGATAAATGATGCAAAGGGAGCATGTCAATATCATCACAAGAAAAACAAATGCCAATAACCATGGGCTTGTCATCTATGCCATATGTGCAAATTGGGTTTATTTTAATGGCATATGCATAGTCACTATGAAGAGATTGCAAATAAGACATATGGTTGATCTCATGCATAGCATATGACATGTCAAGCGGATTAGCAAACATGATGTGACCTAAAGAATTGTCACAAGAAATCCTATGTAACATGGCATCACAACTAGGAAACTCAACATGCTCATCATCATATTCATCATAAAGTGGTAAGTCATGACATGAGGAAGTCGCACTAGCAGGAAGCATGTGAATAGGTGGATCGACATCATGCAAGCAATCAATGTTAAGAATGTCCACTAGTGGGACTAGAGCATCACCGTCACCTTTGTTACCTTTGTCATTCCACTCAAGTGGCGTAGGTGAGGTGGGAAAGACCAAATGGTGGGAAAGACCACATAGTAGAAACAATCATCTTGATGGAACCATGTGGGGGGTGCATCATATTCCGCCATGGCCATCATCTTGTCCAAAGGGAGGACGGAGTCGTCGAGGATCGGCACATCATCATAAATGGGACCTAGCACCAAATGAGAAGACACAATAGGGGTAGAGGTCAAGTTGTTAGAAATGCAAATGGACTCATATGCCTCATAAACTATCTCACTCTCTCTATGTGGCGGTGGCTCACTCACTCCCTCAAGGTAGGTGCACTCAATGTCGCATATGGTGGAGTCACTCAAATCACTCAAGTGGTGGTGGTGGTGGCTCTCCTCACATGGGAATTGGGGCAGCGCATCATGTATGGGGCTAGTGGTGAAGTCACTCTCACTCTCAATATGGTGGCAAAAGTCACTCAAGTCATCGGACGTCGCCATGGTCGAAGGGAAAATCGCATGCTCAACCGTCTCGTAGTCGTCATCGTGGATGAAGGCTGAAGATGGCACATCATCACTCTCGTCGTGGATGAAGGCCAAAGATGGAACAACATCACTCTCGCCTCCTAAGATGGAAACATCATCCTTGCTCGCCACCTTGTCGCTCGCCTCCAAAGCTTGGTTCTTGAAGGTCGCCGTAGTCGAACTCATCGCCGCACCATCTTGAAAAAGAGTCGTCGGGGACTCGGCATCATCAATGCCACAAAGAGGGATGGCGGTGAAGTAGAACTTGGAAGCATCGTCTGGGAGCTCATCGGGCTTGGACACCTTGGTGGTACTAGCCTCATGCTTGTCGTAGAGCTTGGTCGCCGCGAAGTTTGCTTGGGGTGGAGAAGCCTCCGCCTTCATGAGTTCTTGTTCCGCCTTGAGAGCACCAATGTAATAGTCGTCGATGGACTTGTAACTCTCGATGAAGATAGTCTTGGAGATGTCATTTTTCAATCCCATCATGAAGTGGAACTTCATTGACATGGGGTCGTCCATGCCGGCACGTCGCAAATCATGCTTCATCTCCTTGAAGTGCTCGTCGATGGACTTGGATCCTTGGATGGTGTTCTCCAATTGGCGTAGAAGTTGTTCCGTGTAGGTTGGATGCACAAACTCGCTGCTAAGCTCTCTTCGTCTTGGGCCAACTCATCTCATAGCTCTCCGAAGGTGTGTGAAGCCACCATGTCGAGGCGTAGTCGTGGAAGTTTCTTGTGGCGCACTTCACTTGATCTTCGGGACAAACTTGATGTAGCTTGAGGTAGTCGTCCATCAAACACTCCCACTCAAGGTACTCCTCGGGTTCTTGAGTCCCATAGAAAGGAATCTTGTGGTCGGTGTCAAGGTCGTAGTAGCTCGTGGAAGTCATGGACTTGGGCTTGGGGAGCTTCTCTTGAGCGTAGTCTTGAGGTGCGTGTTGGCAAAGATGCCCAATATCCGAAGGCGAAGATGCCTTGTAGTCACTTGGCGGAGATGCCATCGATGTTGAAGAAGCTGAAGCCTTGAGGTCGATGTCGCGGCTCTGTATAGCCCGTACGCACGGGGGTGTTGGAGGCCGTGTGCACGGGGGTCGAAGGCCCGTGGGCACGGGGGTGGCAGAGAAGCCAACTCTCGTCC
This sequence comes from Aegilops bicornis, assembly GCA_021605145.1. Lineage (NCBI taxonomy): Eukaryota > Viridiplantae > Streptophyta > Magnoliopsida > Poales > Poaceae > Aegilops > Aegilops bicornis. Next base: position 345,054,407 of record CM038674.1, on the reverse strand, counting down.
AGTAGTGTTCTCTTCATGGTCTTGTCGATGCCGATGCTTGTGTGTACTTGCCGGAGATGGTAGCACGGAAGTCTTTGCACTTGGGCGTCTTCTCGAAGATGAGGAAGATCGCTTGTAGGACTTGATGAGGGCTTTGATCTCCTCCATGCGCTCGTCCATCTTGGCATCGGAGTTGTTGTTCGTGGCATCGAACTCGTTGTTATTGTTGTAGACCGAAGGTGAAATGCCTTGCCTATCCATCACAAGACTCGAGTAGAGGTGAGTAGGAAATGAGATAAACAATACCAAGTTACATTTTCCCAAAGTTGAGGATCTATCTCGTTTCACTCAATGTGAGATGAAAGAATAGTGGAATTGGTACCGAACTTGTTCACTCACACCTATCAAGTAAAGCTTATGGAGTAGCTTGGTGAGGATAGTGGCACAAAAATTTAATGCAAAATGTTAGCAAGAGTCAATAATGTTGGAAAAGATTCACAAATTTGCAAGTGAAACAAGTAGACCAATAGCAAATGTGGCACACGGAAACACACACACGGATAGATAAATGGGGTCGTGCAACCAAGGAGTGAGCTCAAAATGTGGAATCCACCAAAACGCTCGTGTTGCACAACTCAAGAGAGACGCTAGCACGATTGCTCAATAGGCGGATACGACACTTGTTCACAACCTATAAGATGCAAAATGGATAAACTTCTATCCCAAGTATCCTATGTATGTATGGTTCCCGGTGTTTGATCCAAGATGATCGGATATGACAATCTTATATGCAATGGTATGATGCTATGGCACTTGCTTACAAGCTTCTTTGCTCTCTTCCTTTTGCTTAAAAGCTTATTCTTTTTTATGGCCAATTTGCACAATGCACAAACCAAGATAGCAATTGTGTATATGCGGAACAAACTTTGTGACACAAGAGATGATATGATACCTATGGTATGAATGTAATGGAAGGTATGGACCAATGATCTCTAATGTGCACAAGTAACGTGGCCCGGCAATACTCAAATGGCTAGTCTCGATAGGCAAGTAACACAAAATGGGCTAGGGGTTATCAATGCAATTTGCAAGGGGAATATACAATGGTGTCGTCGATGTTACCATCCTTTGCGATGATGAGTGGCGGTGTTTTTGATGTAGATACCAAGATGATGGAGACTCGTCCCTAAGTAGCCGAAACACCTTAGGAAATGGAAAAACCGCGAACTCAAAATCTCAAATGACAAATGTCAAATGGTGGTAGCGGGAAGCGATGGTGTTGCACTAGGCAATGCAGAACTGGAGGATATGGTGGTGGACTATACACGGTGTCGGAGTTGGAGGTCACCGTCCCTAAGTAGCCGAAACACCTTAGGAGACACAACTCACAACTCAAACAAAATTGGGTTAAGTTGGGATGGTGGAAGTGTATGGTGGGTAAGCCTATGTGGAAATGGTGGTGGTGGTTGATGAAGAAGCAACCGTCCCTAAGTAGCCGAAACACCTTAGGAGACTCAAGTCACCACTCAAACAACCACAAATGCTATATGGAGCGAAACGGGTTAGGTTGCGGAAGACTATGGTGGTTTTGCGGATGATATGGTGGAAGGCCTAGGCAAATATGCCAAAATATCAAAATTTTGATGGAGTCAAATGGTGATGGTACCTATCTAGGAGGATGGGGGATGTCAATAGCTACTCAACGAGCTAAAGAACGCGAAAATCGGACTCCAGATGTGGAAGTTATGGCGAAATGGTGAAGTGCTCGCGGCTGACCTAGGGGGGGGGGGTGTGCGCACGGGGGTAGGAGCCCGTGGGCACGGGGTCCCGTGCGCACGGTACACACACCGAGGGCACGGGTTCACCTGGGAAATGCGGGTTTTGACGAATTTCTTGCGATTCAAGGCGGCCAAATGGAGGATCTCGTTGGGGGGGTTTGGTTGGGGGCGAAGGGGGGTGGTATGGGGGGTAGGACGAAGGGACAGCCAGAGGAACGCCTTTGGAAGGGTCGTCTTGCGGGTCTGTCTGGCCCGTGTGCACGGGGGCCCGTGTGCACGGGGTCCCGATGGCCCATGCGCACGAGGTCCTCTGAGAGCGGACGAAATGCTCCGGATCCGTGGCAAAGCTCGAATTTGAGGTCAAAATAGAAGGATGGAAGGTAGGGGAAGGTGGTAGAGGGGTGGATCTACTTGCTAAACACCGAATCCATGGATCAAATCGAACAAAACATCACCAAACTGACAAATCACAAAAAAAATTTGGGGCTATTTTTGGTGGGGATTTTTGAAATTAGGACGAAATCACACAAAACAAGGCTAGAAAACAAAGAGGTGGGATCCAATTTCATGATCAACCATGGCTCATGATACCAAGATGATGTAGGGTGGAACCCTATGGGGAGATCTTTCATGAATTGGAGGGGGAATCCCCAAGAACAAGATGAACACAAGAGGGAAAACAAGAGGAACACTCAAGAACAAGTCCAATCACACATCCACTAGACAATCAAACACACAAGATCCACAAGGTACATGAACAACAAAGGGAAATAAGATACATGGTAGAGTTCATCCCAAATCCTATGAAGGAGATGAGGGCTTGATGTATCCACTAGGGATCTTCTCCAATGGAGGCCTTGAACTCCAATGGAGTGTCTCTCTCTCAAGAGAAATCCCACAAGGGGAGGTACATGAGCTAAGCTCTATGATTTGTGTCTATCCTTAGCTAAGTCTAAATGGAGGAGGGAGAGGAATATATATAGGTCCAAGGGATGAAGGGGTAAGGAGGGGCGAAATGGGAATACAAGGCAAAGCCCAACAGCCACATGCAGGAGGCCCCGTGCGCACGGGGTAAGTGGAGCCTGTGCGCACGGGGTATCCAGAGACTTGACGCATGAGCCCATGCGCACAGGGTAAGTGGAGCCCGTGCGCACGGGGTATCCAGAGACCCGACGCAAGGGCCCGTGCGCACGGGGTCCGTGAGGCCCGTGGACACGGGGGTCCATGAACGCAGTACACGCGCCCGTCGCACGGGGTCTTCAGGACCGCCAGCCTGGGAGGCCCGTGGGCACGGGGTCGGAGATGATTCACCTTTGTATGTATGAAGTAGATGTGGCACGTGTCACTTGCTAAATGGACTCTTGACATGGTGATGTCCATAGGATGCTCCGCATCACATAGGCTTTCCCACCATATACTTCCACCACACCAACTTAACCCAATTTTGTTTGACTTGTGAGTTGTGTCTCCTAAGGTGTTTCGGCTACTTAGGGACGGTGACCTCCAACTCCGACACCGTGTATAGTCCACCACCATAACCTCCACTTCCGCATTGCCTAGTGCAACACCACCGCTTTCCGCTACCACCATTTGACATTTGTCATTTGAGATTTTGAGTTCGCGGTTTTTTCGTTTCCTAAGGTGTTTCGGCTACTTAGGGACGAGTATACATCATCTTGGTTTCTACATCAAGAACACCGCCACTCATCATCGCAAAGGACGGTAACCTCGACAACACCATTGTATATTCCCCTTGCAATTGCATTGTTAAGCCCTAGCCCATTTTGCGTTACTTGCCTATCGAGACTAGCCATTTGAGTATTGTCGGCAACGTTACTTGTGCACATTAGTGATCATACTTCACATAGCATACATACCATATCATCGTGGTGCATATATTGCTATCATATCTTGTGTCACAAGTTTGTTCCCGCATATACACAATTGCTATCTTGGTTTGTGCATTGTGCAAATTGGCCATAGAAAAAAAGAGAATAAGCTTTTAAGCAAAGAAAAAGAGAGAACAAAGAGTTTGTAAGCAAGTGCCATAGCATCATACCACATTGCATATAAGATCGTCATACCCGATCATCTTGGATCAAACACCGGGAACCATACATATATAACATCCTTGGGATAGAAGTTTATCCATTTTGCATCTTATAGGTTGTGCACAAGTGTCGTATCCGCCTATTGAGCAATCGTGCTAGCGTCTCTCTTGAGTTGTGCAACACGAGCGTTTTGGTGGATTCCACATTTTGAGCTCATTCCTTGGTTGCACGACCCAATTTATCTATCCGTGTGTGTGTTTCCGTGTGCCATTCTTTTCTATTGGTCTACTTGTTTCACTTGCGGATTTGTGAATCTCTTTCAACATTATTGACTCTTGCTAACATTTTGCATCAAATTTTTGTGCCACTATCCTCACCGAACTCCACCAAAAGCTTTACTTGTGTAGGTGTGAGAAACAGACAAGAATTAGTACCAACTGTGCTATTTCCTTATTACACATTGAGTGATCATTGATCCATTTTCAACATCGGTAAAGGTACATTTGGTATAAGTTCTTCTCTTTCTCCCACTCATATTTGCTCGAGTCTTGTGATGGATAGGCAAGGCATTTCATCTCCGGTCTTCCACGACAACGACGACGGCGTGAACAACTACATCACCAAAATGTCAATCTTCGGACTATAACACGAAATGCAAGGAGCACAATCTACCTTGCAAGAGCGCATCGAGAACCTCTCCATCGACATTCATCTCTCCGAAGCAAGGAAAAGGGACTACATCGACAACAAGCTTTCCGCACAAAAGGAGGAGCAAGATGCAAGGATGGAGGAGATTCGGGCCTTGATCAAGTCATCTTCCACGTCATCATCTTCAAGACGACGACGTTCAAGCCACAAGTCTTCAGAGCGTCCAAGCGATGCAAGCGCAAGTCGTCCACGTCCACATCTCCATGGCGACCACCATCACGTTCGTGATCCACATCGTCATGAAGGGCAAGTCACCTCCAAGCACCATGTGCACGACGAGGATGAACGACATCTACTACGAGCTCAAGCACGACAACGACATCATCATCATAAGCATAAGAGAAGACCGCGAGATGAGCACCACCACGAAGGAGCTACGGCTACACCAACCACTTCGGCATCTTCGCCAAGTGCTATCAAGGCATCTTCGCCTTTGGACGTACGGCATCTTCGCCTACTTCCCGTGAGTTCGCCTACATTGAAAACTTCAACAACAAGGCGACCACCTACGAGCGAGGGCGACACTTCCATCTTGAAGCCCTCAAGGAAGATGGCCGAGCATGGGACATTCCCTTCGGTCATGGAGACGAGCTACGAGGTGCCACATCATATGGGTCTCCAACACTAAGACGGTGACAAGACGGTCGAGCAAGGGCCATCCCGTCGACCCACGGCAAGCGCCTTGAATCTCTTCTACAACATGAAGACGACGCCCATATTGGACTCATACTCCGAGTCAAGCTACGCGACCGCGCATGGAGACATTTGCACCAACATCACTCCGACACCCACATATCACGAGATGCCCCATTTGTCATGTGAGGAGAGCCACCACCACATGAGTGACATTGAGAGCATTTCCTATGAGAGGATGAGTGTGACCACCACTAGCCCCACACATGAGAGCATGCCACACATCCTATGTGAGGTTGAGCGCCATTTGAGTGACTCCACCAACCATATGAGTGAGAGCGTCTTTGAGGGAGTGAGTGAGCCACTACACTTAGTGAGTGAGGTAGTTGACACGGCATGTGAGGCCACTATGATTTCTAACGACTTAACCTCTACTCCTAGTGTGTTTTCTTCTATGGTGCTAGGTCTCCTACAATACACACCAGCCACGAGATCCTTCACTTTGTCGCCCAAATCGCCAAAAAATTCGCCAAAACCCGCATGTCCCAGGTGACCCCGTGCCCTCGGTGTATGTACTGCAAGACGGGACCCGTGCTCACAGGCTCCTACCCCCGTCACGCCCCCCCCTGTGTCAGCCGCCAGCACTTCACCATTTCGGCCATATCTTCCACATCCGGAGTCCGATTTTCGTGTTCTTTAGCTCGTTGAGTAGCTATTGACATCCCCCATCCACCTAGATAGGTTCCAACACCATTTGACTCCATCAAAATTTTGACATTTTGGCATCTTTGCCTAGGCCTTCCATCATATCATCCGCAAAACCACCATAGTCTTGCGCAACCTAACCCATTTTGCTCCATTTAGCATTTGTGATTCTTTGAGTTGTGAGTTGTGTCTCCTAAGGTGTTTCGGCTACTTAGGGACGGTGACCTCCAACTCCGACACCGTGTATAGTCCACCACCATAACATCCACTTCTGCATTGCCTAGTGCAACACCACCGCTTTCCGCTACCACCATTTGACTTTTGTCCTTGAGATTTTGAGTTCGCGGTTTTTCCGTTTCCTAAGGTGTTTCGGCTACTTAGGGACGAGTATAGATCATCTTGGTATCTACATCAAGAACACCGCCAATCATCATCGCAAAGGACGGTAACCTCGACGACACCATTGTACATTCCCCTTGCAATTGCATTGATAACCCCTAGCCCATTTTGCGTTACTTGCCTATCGAGAATAGCCATTTGAGTATTGCCGGGCCACATTACTTGTGCACATTAGTGATCATACCTCCCATTGCATACATACCATATCATATTGGTATCATATCTTCTCGTGTGCCAAGAAGTTTGTTCCCGCATATACACAATTGCTATCTTGGTTTGTGCATTGTGCAAATTGGCCATACAAAAAAAGCTTTTAAGCAAAAGAAAAGAGAGCAAAAAGCTTGTAAGCAAGTGCCATAGCATCATACAACATTGCAAATAAAATTGTCATATCCGATCATCTTGGATCAAACACCGGGAACCATACATACATAGCATACTTGGGATAGAAGTCTATCCATTTTGCATCTTATAGGTTGTGCACAAGTGTCGTACCCGCCTATTGAGCAATCGTGCTAGCGTTTCTCTTGAGTTGTGCAACACGAGCGTTTTGGTGGATTCCACATTTTGAGCTCATTCCTTGGTTGCACGACCCAATTTATCTATCCGTGTGTGTGTTTCCGTGTGCCATTCTTTGCTATTGGTCTACTTGTTTCACTTGTGAATTTGTGAATCTCTTTCAACATTATTGACTCTTGCTAACATTTTGCATCAAATTTTTGTGCCACTATCCTCACCGAGCTCCACCAAAAGCTTTACTTGTGTAGGTGTGAGAAACCGACAAGAATTGGTACCAATTGTGCTATTTCCTTGTTACACATTGAGTGACAATTGATCCATTTTCAACATCGGTCAAGGTACATTTGGTATAAGTTCCTCTCTTTCTCCCACTCATATTTGCTCGAGTCTTGTGATGGATAGGCAAGGCATTTCATCTCCGGTCTTTGACAACAACGACGCCGTGAACAACTACATCACCAAAATGTCCATCTTCGGACTACAACACGAAATGCAAGGAGCACAATCTACCTTGCAAGAGCGCATCAAGAACCTCTCCATCGACATTCATCTCTCCGAAGCAAGGAAAAGAGACTATATCGACAACAAGCTTTCCGCACAAAAGGAGGAGCAAGATGCAAGGATGGAGGAGATTCGGGCCTTGATCAAGTCATCTTACACTTCGTCATCTTCAAGACGACGACGTTCAAGCCACAAGTCTTCGGAGCACCCAAGCGATGCAAGCGCAAGTCGTCCACGTCCACATCTCCATGGCGACCACCATCACGTTCGTCATCCACATCATCATGAAGGGCAAGTCACCTCCAAGCATCATGTGCACGCATTTACCGAATTTAACGACATCTACTACGAGCTCAAGCACGACAACGACATCATCATCATGAAGATAATCCACAAGCGCAAGTGCACAAGTCCCAACAAGCTCGACCTCACGCCAAGTCGACGCTTCAAGAGCAAAAGAGAAGACCGCGAGACGAACACCACCAAGACGGCGCTACGGCTACATCAACCACTTCGGCATCTTCGCCAAGTGTTCTCAAGGCATCTTCGCCTTTTGACGTACGACATCTTCGCCTACTTCCCATAAGTTCGCCTACATCGACATCCTCAACAACAAGGCGACCACCTACAAGCGAGGGCGACACTTCCATCTTCGGAAGCCCCTCAAGGAAGACGGTCGAGCAAGGGTGATGCGGAGCATCCTACGGTCATCACCATGTCAAGAGTCCGTTTGGCAAGTGACACGTGCGACCTCTACTTCTCATACATAAAGGTGAATCTTCTCCTTTACACGTGTTCACTTGACCCCTTCGAGGATGGTATACTACTTGACACTCCACGCGGGTGCATGCATAGGTATGACCGGAGCTTCACGGATGACGAGGAGGAGTGCAAGCGCCAAGGAACACCTACACCATCCGCGAGGGAAGCACGGAAGAGAAGACGGAAAAAGCGGAGCTGCGGAGTCCCCGGCGGCAGACGACGGAAGACTCCGGACGTCCGACACCTCTCCAAAGACACGGACGACCGACGCCTCCGGACGTCCGGAACGTCACCCGAACCAGATCTACGGACGATCGAGCTGCCGGACGTCCGGGACGACAATCACCGAGCCAAAGCTACGGACGACCGGCAAGCTCCGGACGTCCGGACCCTCCTGAAGCCCGGACGACCGGCGCCTTGACGTCCGACCGACGCACGCCCGAACCGAATCTACGGACGTCCGAAGACCTCCGGACGTCCGGACCATGTCGAGCCTCCGGACGACCGGTGACCTCCGGACGTCCGACGCTTGAGTGTTGACTTTGTTTGGGGCCGTAGCCCTTGTATCCCTTCGCCCCCTAGACTATATATACTCTTTCTTCCCCACCTTTCGAGGTTAGCAAAGGATTAGCTCATATTTGTGTGAGAGCTTTGCTCATCCACTTGGTTACTTCTCCTCGGAGCTCAGGACCTCTTCGGAGAAGATCCCCCAAGCGGATTCAAGACCCCCTCCTAGGGTGGACCCCATCAAGACATCCTCACGGAGAAGAACGACTACCATTTGTATCGTCCTTTGTTGACCTTGAATCATGTATCTCTCTTTGTGTTCTTTGATCTAGCATTTGTGTGACCGAATTCCTTGTTGGTTGAGTGTTTTCCCTCGTTCCTCCCCGTGATTTCCTCGTGTTCTTCCGCTCGTTCTTCGTGTTCCTCGTAGGGATTCTCTCCAAACGTGAAAGATCGTCCACATAGGGTTCCGCCCTACATCATCTATGGATCAGAGCTTAGGTTGATCACGTTTTTGGAGCCCCTACCCCTCTTTTTCTAGCTTGATTTTGTTGATTTCGTCCTAAATTCGAAAATCCCCACCAAAAATAGCCCCAAATTTTTTGTGATTTGTTGGTTAGATGAAGTTTTGTTGATTTTGATCCATGGATTTGCTTGATTTCGAGTGGATCTAGCATTTCCCCAATTTTCCCGTCTTTCATCCACAAAATCCCGTGAATTTTGACCCCGAAATCCCCAATTTCCGCCCAAAATCGCGTCCGGATCTGAAATTTCGAGTTGACCCGACCCACCGGACGGCCGGCGATTCTGGACGTCCGGACCCCCTAAGCACCGGACGTCCGACCTTTTCCGGACGACCGGAACCCTAACCCGCACCGAATTTACGGATTTCCGACCTTTCCGGACGTCCGACACCGGACATCCGACCTTTTCCGGACGTCCGTAACAGTAGTTTCAGACTTTGGCTGATTTTTGTTTTGTCCATAACTAATTCACCCGAACTCCGATTTTGGCGTTCTTTAGCTCGTTTGAAGCTATTGACATCCCCTTCCAACAAAAATACTACCACCACCATTTGACTCCATCAAAGTTTTGAAAATTTGGCAAGTTTGCCTAGGGTTTCCACTACATCCTCCGCTACTCCACCACCGACTTCCGCAACCTAATCAATTTTGTTTCCCATGGTTGCTTGAGTAGTGATTCGAGTCTCCTAAGGTGTTTCGGCCACTTAGGGACGATTGCTTATTCATCAACCACCACCACCACTTACGCATAGGCGTGCCCACCATACACTTCCGCCACCCCCAACTTAACCCAATTTTGTTTGAGTTGTGGCTTGTGTCTCCTAAGGTGTTTGACTGCCTTAGGGACGGCAACTTCAACTCCGCACGTGTATAGCCCATCATTCCACTTCCGCATTGCCAAGTGCAAACCACCACCGCTTTCCGCTACCACCATTTGACATTTGCCTTTGAGATTTTGAGTTTGCGGTTTTCCGTTTCCTAGGGTGTTTCGCTAACTAGGAGCGGCTATACATCAAGAACACCGCCACTCATCATCGCCAAGGACGGTAACCTCGACGACACCATTTGTACATTCCCCTTGCAATTGCATTGTTAACCCCTAGCCCATTTTGCGTCACTTGCCTATCGAGACTAGCCACTTGAGTATTGCCGGGCCACGTTACTTGTGCACATTAGTGATCATACCTTCCATTACATACCATACCATATCATATTGGTATCATATCATCCATTGTGTCTCAAGTTTGTTCCCGCATATACACAATTGCTATCTTGGTTTGTGCATTGTGCAAAGTGGCCATAGAAAAAAAAAGAAAAAAAAAGAAAAAGAAATAAAGCTTTTAAGCAAAAAGAGAAAGAGCAAAGAAGCTTGTAAGCAAGTGCCATAGCATCATACCTCATTGCATATAAGATTATCATATCCGATCATCTTGGATCATCTTGAGAGAAACACCGAACCATACATACATAGCATACTTGGGATAGACGTTTATCCATTTTGCATCTTACGGGTTGTGCACAAGTGTCGTATCCGCCTATTGAGCAATCGTGCTAAGCGTCTCTCTTGAGTTGTGCAACACAGGCGTTTTGGTGGATTCCAAATTTTTATCTCATTCCTTGGTTGCTCGGCCCCATTTATCTATCCGTGTTTGTGTGTTTCCGTGTTCCACATATTGCTATTGGTCCATTTGTTTCACTTTCGAATTTGTGAATCTCTTTCAACATTATTGACTCTTGCTAACATTTTGCATTAAATTTTGTGCCACTATCCTCACCGAGCTCCTCCATAAGCTTTACTTGTGTAGGTGTGAGAACCGACAAGGATTGGTACCAATAGTGCTATTTCATTGTCCGCATTTGAGTGAACTTGATTCATTTTCAACATCGGTCAAGGTACATTGGTATAAGTTCTTCTCTTTCTCCCACTCATATTTGCTCGAGTCTTGTGATGGATAGGCAAGGCATTTCACCTTCGGTCTACAACAACAACGACGAGTTCGATGCCACGAACAACAACTCCAACGCCAAGATGCAAACTCAAATGGAGGAGATCAAAGCCATCATCAAGTCCTACAAGCGACCTTCCTCATCTTCGAGAAGACGCTCAAGAGCACATGCTTCCGTGCTACCATCTCCGGCAAGATCACATCGGCATCGACACCATCATCAACAAGAACGTGAAGGTCAAGAGCTCAACATCAACAACCGCTCAATGACTTCACCATCTCCCTTGGCATCTTCGCCAAGCGACTTCAAGGCATCTTCGCCTATGGACATACGGCATCTTCGCCAACAAGAACCTCAAGACTACGCTCAAGAGAAGCTCCCCAAGCTCAAGTCCGCGACTTCCACGAGCTACTACGACCTCGACATCGACCACGAGATTCCTTTCTATGGGACTCAAGAACCCGAGGAGTACCTCGAGTGGGAGCGTTTGATGGACGACTACCTCAAGCTACATCAAGTTCCTCCCGAAGATCAAGTGAAGTGCGCCACAAGAAACTTCCACGACTACGCCTCGACATGGTGGCTTCACACACTTCGAGAGCTACGAGATGAGTTGGTCCAAGATGAAGAGAGCTTTGCGGCGAGAGTTCGTGCCTCCAACCTACACGGAACAACTTCGACGCCAATTGGAGAACACCACCCAAGGATCCAAGTCCATCGACAAGTACTTCAAGGAGATGAAGATTGCCTTCTGACGAGCGGCGTGGGCGACCCCATTTCGATGAAGTTCCACTTCATGATGGGATTGAACAACGACATCTCCAAGACTATCTTCCTCGAGAACTACAAGTCCATCGACGACTACTACATTGGTGCTCTCAAGGCGGAACAAGAACTCATGAAGGCCAAGGCTTCTCCACCCCAAGCACACTTCGCAGCGACCAAGCTCTACAACAAGCATGAGGCTAGTACCACCATGATGTCCAAGCCCGACAAGCTCCAAGACGATGCTCCCAAGTGCAACTTCACCGCCATCCCTCTTTGTGGCATTGATGATGCCGAGTCTACCTTGACTCTTTTTCAAGATGGTGTGGCGACAAGTACAACTACGGAGACCTTCAAGGACCAAGCTTTGGAGGCAAGCGCCAAGGTGGCGAGCAAGGATGATGCTTCCATCTTAGGAGGCGAGAGTGATGTTGTGCCATCTTGGCCTTCATCCACGGCGAGGCGATGATGTGCCATCTTCGGCCTTCATCCACGGCATTTACTCTACGAGACAGTTGAGCATGGGATTTTCCCTTGACCACGGCGACATCCGATGACTTGAGTGACTTGAGCCACCATATTGAGATTGAGCGTGACTTCACCACTAGCCCCATATATGTGTTGCCCCAATTCCCATGTGAGGAGAGCCACAACCCCCACCACTTGAGTGAGATGAGTGACTCCACCATATGTGAGATTGAGTGCACCTATTTTGAGGGAGTGAGTGAACCACCACATAGAGAGAGTGAGATAGTTGATAGGTCTAGTGAGACCATTTGCATTTCTAACAGCTTGACCTCTACCTCTATTGTGTCTTCTCATTTGGTGCTAGGTCCCATTTATGATGACGCGCCGATCCTCGACGACTCCGTCCTCCCTTTGGACAAGACGATGGCCATGGTGGAATATGATGCACCCCCCCATGGTTCCATCAAGATGAAGATGACCACCATTTGGTCTTTCCCACCTCACCTACACCACTTGAGTGGAATGACAAAGGTAACAAAGGTGACGGTGATACTCTCGTCCCACTAGTGGACTATTTTGACATTGATTGCTTGCATGATGTTGATCACCCTATTGACATGCTTCATGCTAGTATGATTTCCCCATGTGACGATTTGCCCATTTATGATGAATATGATGATTCTCATGTGGAGTCTATTAGTTGTGATGCCATGTTACATAGGATTTCTTGTGACAATTCTTTAGGTCACATCATGTTTGATAATCCGCTTGACTTGTCATATGCTATGCATGAGATCCATCATATGTCTTATTTGCAATCTCTTCATAGTGACTATGCATATGCCATTAAAATAAACCCAATTTGCACATATGGCATAGATGACAAGCCCATGGTTATTGGCATTTGTTTTTCTTGTGATGATATTGATATGCTCCCTTTGCATCCTTTATCTCATATGCCATGCCATGCCCTCCTAACCGGATATGCATTGTTTTGGATGTTGTCCATTTTCTCCAAATGATGTTTCCAATATTGCTCATGAGGAGACCCCATAGTTTCCTCATACATGTTAGGAGAATTTGATCCATCCCATTCATTGCATGATCCCCATACTTGTGTGCACCACATGCTCCCCATGAATGAAAATGCTATCGATCGCCATATACTTGCATTCTCAATTTGTGTCCCCATCGTGTCATACATAATAATTATTCCTTCATGATGGATGACATGTTCTTATACCATGCATCAAATTTCTTGGGCGATGCTTATCTTGTGCTAACTCACACGTGCACATACACATCATGATGGATGATGTGTACATTTACCCACACACACAATTTCTTTCGTTTGTGTCTCTTTTGTGTAGGTACCCATGAATACTTATCAACTTCGCAATCCCACGAGTTGACAAAACGAGCTCAAGAGAGCAACGATGATTTGGGATCCCATGGATTGTCTTTTCCACCGCTCTCTTCGCGCAAAGACTTCGCACATTTCTTCTACATGGCCCTCACTTGGTTATGGGTTGTTGTTCATTACATATCATATGCCCATCTTGCCATGTTCACTTTGCATGATATGCTCATTCCTATGCCTTTTCCATGCATTTGTGACCCATGCTTTGCTTTACACATGATGATTGACTCTCATACTTGTATGTGTATTTGCAAGCTTGGTGGAGATATCACTTGCTATTGCCATGTTCTATTCATGACCCATTCCTATGATGAAACATTCATCTTGCTTTGTGCTCGTGCTTGCGATATGTCATGTGCATTTTCTATGCCTATTATTTGTTTACATGACATGATTGCCATGATTTCTTCTAGTGTGTTGCATCTTCGCTCCACTAGTTTGCACGACTTGATTACTATGCTTGCTTATGTTGCATCACCATTTCATGCGGTTGATGACAACCATCTAAATGCTTTGCATATGATTGTTATTGCTTCTTGTCACATATCTCCATATGTTGCCTCTCTCATGCTTCCATGTATTGAGTGCAACCATGATTGTCATCTTGCTCATGAGATTGCCCCATAGCATTCTCACACTTGTTTGGAGATTTTGACATATCCCTTGTGCAGCATGCTTGTCTTACTTCTTTGCACCATATACCTAGTGCCATGAATATTGCCATTGTTGCATCATATTATTCATGCACTTGTCCTTCTAATGGTTTTGTGCAAAAGATGAGAACCATCATGATGGATGATGTGTTTGTCTACCATGCGCATACTTTCTTTGTTTTGCTTTGTGCATGTGTAGGATACTTGGACTTTGTGTCGACTTCCACTTCACGTGAGTTGACCACTCGAGCTCTTGAGAGCGAACCACCTTCTACCACGATTCTACATCGCACTTGTTTGTGCTTGACATTGTGAAGAATGCACAAGGACATGCCTTCAAGGTGACATCTTTCTTGAGCATGGATATTGCGGATCATACTACTTGTGTTGCTTACACCGTGCGACTTATTGGTCATCTTGGACCACTTGATTGCGCACTTAGTAGAGATCTTGCTTCGACTTGCCATTATCACATTCCCATGCATCATGATATATGTACCTTGCGTGTTGCATCCAATACTTGGATTACTTGCTCCTCTCATATGTTTGGTTGCAACAATGTCATTACTTCACATATGCCATGTCCCATTGATTGCTACATGCTTGACTTGATTGCCTCACACATGATGAACAATTGCTCTTTCTATTGTGTTGAGTGCCATACTATCTTCACTACACCCTATGCATATTATGCTTGGATTGTCTTGCACTTGACCCATGTGTTTGGACATCTCATCTTATTTGGTGTTGTGAATGATTCCTATGCCTACCATCGACCATTTGTCGATCGCTTTATGCATGTTTGCTATGTCCCCGAGGTGGATGCTTATGCTCTTGTCACACATATTTGCATCTCTACCTCACGTTTACATGCTTGTTTCCATGATGACCTTGATTTTGCTCAATTCATATGCTTACATGCCATGTCACAATCCTTTGTCACACCCTATGCTATGCTTGACGACAACACTTGTTTGGTGCATCACCTCTTGAATGCTTGGTTTTGCACTAACGCTAACCACATTTGTTTTTCCAAGTGTTTGTTCTATTTACTCCTTTTGAAGGAATCACAAGATGGCGCGACATTGGAGAGTGCCCATTTCGAGCTTCAAGATGACGAGAGCTTGGTGATCGACCACTTTGACACGGCACCGCCATCTCTTTCCCATGGTGATTTGGTTTTCGATCCGAGGTCGGATCCTTTCCAAGGGGGAGGGGATGATGCGGAGCATCCTACGGTCATCACCATGTCAAGAGTCCGTTTGGCAAGTGACACGTACGACCTCTACTTCTCGTACATAAAGGTGAATCTTCTCCTTTACACGTGCTCACTTGACCCCTTCGAGGATGGTATACTACTTGACACTCCACTCGGGTGCATGCATAGGTATGACCGGAGCTTCACGGATGACGAGGAGGAGTGCAAGCGCCAAGGAACACCTACACCATCCGCGAGGGAAGCCTGGAAGAGAAGACGGAAAAAGACGGAGCTGCGGAGTCCCCAGCGGCCGGACGACCGGAAGACTCCGGACGTCCGACACCTCTCCAGCACACGGACGACCGACGCCCTCCGGACGTCCGGAACTTCACCCGAACCAGATCTACGGACGATCGAGCTGCCGGACGTCCGGGCGACAATCACCCGAGCCAAAGCTACGGACGACCGACAGCCTCCGACGTCCGGACCCTCTGAAGCCCGGACGACGGCCGCCGCCCAGACGTCCGACCGACGCACGCCCGAACCGAATCTACGGACGTCCGAAGACCTCCGGACGTCCGGACCATGTCGAGCCTCCGGACGACCGGTGACCTCCGGACGTCCGACGCCTGAGTGTTGACTTTGTTTGGGGCCGTAGCCCTTGTACCCCTTCGCCCCCTAGACTATATATACTCTTTCTTCCCCACCTTTTGAGGTTAGCAAAGGATTAGCTCATATTTGTGTGAGAGCTTTGCTCATCCACTTGGTTACTTCTCCTCGGAGCTCAGGACCTCTTCGGAGAAGATCCCCCAAGCGGATTCAAGACCCCCTCCTAGGGTGGACCCCATCAAGACCTCCTCACGGAGAAGAACGACTACCGTTTGTATCGTCCTTTGTTGACCTTGAATCATGTATCTCTCTTTGTGTTCTTTGATCTAGCATTTGTGTGACCGAATTCCTTGTTGGTTGAGTGTTTTCCCTCGTTCCTCCCCGTGATTTCCTCGTGTTCTTCCGCTCGTTCTTCGTGTTCCTCGTAGGGATTCTCTCCAAACGTGAAAGATCGTCCACATAGGGTTCCGCCCTACATCAAAGGGCCATCCCCTTCGACCACGGCGACGAGCGTGAATCTCTTCTACAACATGAAGACGACGCCCATATTGGACTCATTCTCCGAGTCAAGCTACGAGACCGCGCATGGAGACATTTGCACCTACACCTCTCCGACACCCACATATCATGAGATGACCCAATTGCCATGTGAGGAGAGCCACCAACCCATGAGTGAGATGAGTGACTCCAGCATATATGACATTGAGTGCATTTCCTATGAGAGGATGAGTGTGACCACCACTAGTCCCACACTTGAGAGCATGCCACACATCATATGTGAGGTTGAGAGCCATTTGAGTGACTCCACCAACCATACGAGTGAGAGCATCATATCGGGAGTGAGTGAGCCACAACACTTAGTGAGTGAGGTAGTTGACACGGCACATGAGGCCACTATGATTTCTAACGACTTACCCTCTACTCCTAGTGTGTTTTCTCCTTTGATGCTAGGTCTCCTACATGACGACATCCCTACCATTGATGAGTCCATACCTCCATTGGAGACGACGATGGCCATGGTGGACGATGATGCACCCCCCACATGGTTCCATCAAGATGAAGATGACAACGAGACGATCTTCAACACCTCACCTACAACACATGAGAGACGCTCCAAAGGTAACATAGGTGATGGTGCTTCTCTTGTCCCACCAGTGGACGCTCTTGACATCGATTGCTCCCATGATGTTGACCCACCTATTACCATGCTTCATGCTAGTGAAACTCCTTCATGCCTTTACTTACCTATTTATGATGAATATGATGATGAGCATGTTGAGTTGCTTAGTTGTGATGCTATGCTCCATAGGACATCTTGTGAAAATTCTATTGGTCACGTCATGTTTGACAATCCATTGAACTTGTCATACGCTATGAGTGAGATCTCCCATATAGCCTCATTTCAATCTCAACATAGTAATTATGCGTGCCCCATTAAAATAAATCCCATTTGCACTTATGGCATTGATGACAAGATGATGGTCATTGGCTTTTGTTTCACTTGCGATGATATTGCTATGGTTCCTTTGCAAAATTTGTGCAATTCATCTACTATACCATGCAATGATCACATTGTTCCAAATATGCATTGTTTTGGATGTTGGCAATATTCTCCATGTGATGTTTCCATTAATGCTCATGAGGAGACCCCCATAGTTTCCTCATGCATATTAGGAGATCTTGATGCATTTCATACTTTGCTGATTCCCATGATAGTGTACACCATATGCATTCCATGAATAACAATGCTCTAGATATTTCCCATGATGCATTACACAATTTGAGTCTCCATTATGCTATACATAGGATGTTGGCAATATTCTCCATGTGATGTTTCCATTAATGCTCATGAGGAGACCCCCATAGTTTCCTCATACATATTAGGAGATCTTGATGCATTTCATACTTTGCATGATTCCCATGATAGTGTACACCATATGCATTCCATGAATAACAATGCTCTAGATATTTCCCATGATGCACAATTTGAGTCTCCATTATGCTATACATAACAACAAACCTATCATGATGGATGACATGTTTCTATATCACGCATCTCATTTATTTGAGCATTGGATATTCTGTGCTAACCAACACAAGCACATATGCATCATGATGGATGATGTGTACATCTACCACGCACACACACTTTTTCCTTTGTTTTTGTTTTGTGTAGGTACTCACATATACTCGTCAACTTCTCAATCCCAAGAATTGATGAAATGAGCTCTTGAGAGCAACGATGCTTTGGGATCCCGTGGACTATCCTTACCACCGTCCCCTTCGCGCAAGGACTACGCACATCTCTTCTACTTGGCTCTCACACGGCTATGGGCCATTTACCACCTGTCACCTTATGGTCATTTTCCCGTGTT
The DNA here is from genome assembly GCA_021605145.1 of Aegilops bicornis. Lineage (NCBI taxonomy): Eukaryota > Viridiplantae > Streptophyta > Magnoliopsida > Poales > Poaceae > Aegilops > Aegilops bicornis. The sequence continues at coordinate 345,035,906 of CM038674.1, read as the reverse complement.
CACTTTGCATGTTATGCTTGCTTCTATGCCTTTGCCATGCAATTGTGACCCTTGCTTGCATCTACCCATGTTTCATCATTATGCCACTTCTATGTGTATTTGCATGCTTGGTGGAGATCCTTGTTACTATTGCCATGTTTATCACGTGCCCCATTGATGTAGGGCGGAACCCTATGTGGACGATCTTTCACGTTTGGAGAGGATCTGATGTAGGGTGGAACCCTACGTGGGCGATCTTTCACGTTGGAGCGGATCCTACGGTGGATTACGAAGAACGAGCGGAAGAACACGAGGAAATCACGGGGAGGAACGAGGGAAAACACTCAACCAACAAGGAATCGGTCACACAAATGCTAGATCAAAGAACACAAAGGGAGATACATGATTCAAGGTCAACAAAGGGACGATACAAGCGGTAGCCGTTCTTCTCCGTGATGAGGTCTTGATGATGGTCTTCTCCGCAAAGGGAGGTCTTGAATCCAAGGTGGATCGTCTCCGAAGAGGGGCCGAGCCTCTCTCGTGGAGTAGATCCGGTATGGATGAGCCGACTCTATCTATGAGCTAAATCAACGCTAACCCTAAAAAGAGGAAGGGATGAAGTATATATAGTCTTGGGGGCGAAGGGGTACAAGGGACAAGTCCCGGATGCACTTGTAGCGTGGTGGGAGGCGGATGTCCGGCGTCGGGCGGATGTCCAAGCTTTCGAGACGCCGGATGTCCGGGCTAGGGGCGGATGTCCGGCTGGCGAAGTCTTCAAACGCAATCGTTGATGGGGGCGGATTTCGGGCGAGGCGGATATCCGGGGCTTCCGAAAGAGCCGGATGTCCGGGGCCTGGGGCCGGATGTCCGGGCCCTGTAGCTTTGCGGCTGCTGTGATGGGGGGCCGGATGTCCGGGCTTGCTGGAAGGGCCGGATGTCCGGGCCAAGGGCCGGATGTCCGGGCTGTCCTGGTCCCTTTCTTCCTTCTCCTTCCCTCGCTCCCGCGCACGCTTGGCCTTGGTCCTTGGGCTCTCCATGATCTCCTCGGGTGTACCTGAGTATGCACAATGTCCGCGCTTGAAGTAGCATCCATGTCTTACATGCGGAAAAGGACGATTCGGAAAGGAGCGAGTTCACCTTAGGTCCAATGGCGCATAGTCGAGGTCTCATCTTATGTATCCTTGGTGATGAGGACATGACTACCTTGGATAAGACCAAAAATATTGCATACATGCATATTTGTCAGGTGATTTCTAGTGCAAACTATTCAATAATCTATTTATGTTATCCAGAACAAAAATACATCACATACTTTTGTGTTTTGTCTAATTGTAGGTGTATGGGACATTTGTACAATACACATATGAAGATAAGGGAAAAGGAGAAGTTTAGGTGCTGTTCAAAAGTCCTCTCACGTCACTTTTGGACCAAGAGAAGATAGAGTCCAAGTCTCTCACGTTCTGGACTCAGATTCGGACCTGCAGACATACCGACTCAAAACGTCAATAACTTTTTCATCCGGACTCCAAATTGGGTGATTCTTTTTGTTGGAAAATAGATTTCGTGCACCTTCCAACCCAATTAGATTCACCTTCAAATTCGTCCGGGCGTTGAGTTATGGACGAAACAATCTGATGCCGCAGCAGAATCCGAGTCAAACTACAAGTCCAAAGGTGTTACGTCACCTCCGCTTGGGCCCATTGGCCTTGTACGACCTAGGGTTAGTTTTAGGCTGCCTTGGGACGTCCTACCACCTCCTTGGCCGCCACCCCTTGATCCTATATAAGTAGATCCATCTAGTAGCTTTTTCCTTGGGATTTGTTTAGTTAAAAGTTAGCCATTGCAACTTCGTGTACTTCGTTTGTGTCCAACGACCAGACCAAGACCGCTTACGGATCCCCACCATTATCAATACTTCATATATAATCGCAATATTCAGATTGCTTTATCATATTCTTGCTTGTTCTTCGATTTCTTGCGTGAATAGACCTTCGTGGTCGGAGTTGATCGTGCTCCGGTGGTCAATAACCTCTCGGAGTTGGTTTAGCGATTGCTAAGGCGCAACGTCGTGCACGTTTGTAGTCGGATCGTCAAAGTCGTCTCCGCCAAATCGATAGTTATCATCTCATCGAAAGATCGGGACACCCCCGCCTCTATCAAGTGGTATCAAGTGTTATCAGTTTTCAGGTTGCTCGGTGAGAATTTCCAATTGTCCCTAGATTCGATTTATTTTCTTACCTATTGTCCAAGAAAAGGCCACCAGAAAAGTTAGATCTATTCATCATTTGTCCTAGCCAGTCCAAGCCTTTGCAATTTTCTTTTCATTGTTTGCATTATTGAATTATCGGTTGCATCGTCGTGTCGAGTTGCTTGGTCTTAGTGTCTAGTTCCTTTAGAGTTTCGAGTTACATTCACATTAGTCACGCCGCTGCATCATTATACCTTCCACTGTCCACCATACCATCCATCAATTTCCACCACGTGCTATGCACTATTCATTGTCATAATCATAGTTGAGGTCATTCACATCTTCGCAGATCCAATCTGCATCTTATCTAGTTTGTTTTGGAAAAGAGAAAAAAAGAGAAAAAAAGAAAAAAAGAAAAAAAAGTCAGAGAAAAAAAAGAAAGAAAAGGAAAAAAAGTGTGAGAAAAAAAGAGAAGAAAAAAAACAAAGTTTGGATCTATCTAGACTCAATCTCGTAGCTGAATTCGGATTGGAATCTGTTTTGTGCACTGTTCAGTAAAACAGGCATAACTTCCTCATCTGAAGTCCGTTTTGGCTCATGAGTACTCAAATTAAAGCTAGAGACGAGCCGCATCTAAATAGTTGCAGAAGCTAGTTCAATATTTGGCACCTCAAAATCGGCTCCTAAATAGGTCTTTTTGCCCTCCGAAGTTCGTGAACACAGCTTATTCCAGTTTTTCAAATCAGTTTTAGAAGACTCCTCATATCAACTCGGAATTGAGTGATTCTTTTTGCATTGGAAAGCTTGAGTTAGTAGCATTCTTTGAAAAAAGTTATCAGAAAATTGGCTCAAACTTTTCAAGAGGAAAACTGGAGAGAGAGTTGTTGTATATCCTGCTTGGCGCTTGTTTTCATCATTATCTTTACTGCCGTTGTGCTCTTCACTTATATCGTGCTGTCTAGAGCTACTCATTATCCTTCATTGATGCTAGTTGTGCTACGCCGTGACCTCATTAGTGTTCTAGGCTCGCGTCTCTAGTCTGGTCTAGCCTAGGACCAAAGCCTGATCTGTCGTTGAGCGTTTATTCAACATTGCATCTTTGAATTGATTATTGCTAATCTTTTGCTACCATATATAGCCAACCCAGCTCCACATATTTCTACACCGTGTATACGTCGCTCCCGGCAATCTCTTTACACAATCTTGAGTTACTTGACACCGCTGGTTTACTGTCACCGCTTTCTTTGCATGGTAAGAACTTGTAAGACATTGATATTTGCTTTCTTTGTGAGCGTTTACCACCACATCCTAGTAGTTATAGAAACATTATTTTTGGATTTTGTTTCTTGTTCTACTAATCATGACAGGATCGAGTCAATTCATGGGCTTTGTCGATCGCGGAAGACATGCCACCACCTATGCAAATACCACAACCGTCACGAGAGGTGCACAAACATCCAAATGCACATGATCAGGTTCATGTTTCTATACCACCATTTAATGGCCGTTTTAGACCTCCTTTATATATTGAATGGGAGTTAGACATAAATAATATATTTGCTTCCCATAATTTTGATGAACGTAAAAAAGTTATGGTTGCGGTTGGTTCTTTCACTGGTTATGCTCTAGTTTGGTGGAGTGAATATTGTCGGTTACACCCTGATTATGTACCTAATACTTGGGATGATTTAAAACATGTCATGAGAGATAGATTAAATCGATGTTTATTATACGCGTGGCATGATTAAAAAACTGGAACATTTAAAACAAGGTAGTGACACCGTAACAAAATATTATGATGATTTACAAACTACCTTGTTGCACTCATTTTTAGAAGAAAGTGAAGAAGGTTTTATGGATAGATTTTGGGGAGGATTAAACCATAATATTCAGGAGATACTAATTCATGAAGAGTGTTATCCTATGGACCATTTGTTTCGTCTTTCTTGTAAAGCTGAACAGGAAATAAAACGACGTGTTGCCCACAAGGAGAACAAGCGCCGGTGCACATTCCAACTGTTGATACAGATGTTTATTCAACTACTAGGCGTACTATGACAACCACATCCGTTGTTGCGAGGACTACATCATCTCCACCATGTGACACATCATCATCGAGAGTGCCTGCATCATCTGAGTTGACTATAAGAGGTAATGACAAAGGTACAGATTTTCCACTTTTACATGAGAATGATGCATGCCTAGTTAACTTGAATACATCATGTGTTGAGCTACCCACTACTTTGATCACACCACCTATTTTAGAGGATTATATTGATAATTTGACTTTGCCATGTGATCAAACAACTGAAATACCAACAATTTTGAGTGCACCCATTGAATTAATTGTTGATGCAAAAGAATCAATATTTAATCATTTTGATATGACCTCTAATATTGGTGATGATTCTGTGTCGAATGACTTATTGCATGTTTACTTATTTAAGCATGTTGTAGCATGTAAACTTGATGCAAGTAAGGTTTATTCACCAATGTTGGGATGGTTTAATGATGAACATTGTCAATCTTTTGAAATGAATAAGAGCTTCACTTATATGTGCAAACTGAGTTGCAATATTTTCATGCCTTCTACTTCTTGTGATAATGTTTTGGCTTTAGATTTTATGAACTATGCAAGTTACTCATCTATTTATGTGTCATATGTGCAAAAATCAAGGGAAATAAAAATGGATGACATATACATATACAACATGTACACCTTGTCTCTTTTGTTAGCCACATTTCAGACTAAGAACATGAGGACGGCTTTGTTTTCAAGAAGTGGAGGATGTTGAGGACTTGAATACCTTGTATAAGACCAAAAATATTGCATACATGCATATTTGTCAGGTGATTTCTAGTGCAAACTATTCAATAATCTATTTATGTTATCCGGAACAAAAATACATCACATACTTTTGTGTTTTGTCTAATTGTAGGTGTATGGGACATTTGTACAATACACATATGAAGATAAGGGAAAAGGAGAAGTTTAGGTGCTGTTCAAAAAGTCCTCTCACGACACTTTTGGACCAAGAGAAGATAGAGTCCAAGTCTCTCACGTTCTGGATTCAGATTCGGACTACACAGACATACCTGACTCAAAACGTCAATAACTTTTTCATCCGGACTCCAAATTGGGTGATTCTTTTTGTTGGAAAATAGATTTCGTGCACCTTCCAACCCAATTGGATTCACTTTCAAATTCGTCCGGAGCGTTGAGTTATGGACGAAACAATCTGATGCTGCAGCAGAATCCGAGTCAAACTACAAGTCCAAAGGTGTTACGTCACCTCCGCTTGGGCCCATTGGCCTTGTACGACCTAGGGTTAGTTTTAGGCTGCCTTGGGACGTCCTACCACCTCCTTGGCCGCCACCCCTTGATCCTATATAAGTAGATCCATCTAGTAGCTTTTTCCTTGGGATTTGTTTAGTTAAAGTTAGCCATTGCAACTTCGTGTGCCGTTTGTGTCCAACGACCAGACCAAGACCGCTTACGGATCCCCACCATTATCAATACTTCATATATATTCGCAATATTCAGATTGCTTTATCATATTCTTGCTTGTTCTTCGATTGCTTGCAGGAATAGACCTTCGTGGTCGAGTTGATCGTGCTCCAGCGTGGTCAATAACCTCTCGGAGTTGGTTTAGCGATTGCTAAGGCGCAACGTCGTGCACGTTTGTAGTCGGATCGTCAAAGTCGTCTCCGCCAAGTCGATAGTTATCATCTCATCGAAAGATCGGGACACCCCCGCCTCTATCACTTGGGGCTTGGAGAGTAGATGGAGTGTACATGGGGATGAGCGTGGGATGCTCCGCATCATCTCCCCTCCCTTGGGAAAGATCCGACCTCGGATCGTGATCCTCATCACCATGGAAACGGTTGTCGTAGAGCGGACTTGTAGTTGGACGAAGTTGAAGACATGGCGCAATCCAAGTAGTCCACGGTGTCGCCGGAGTGATAGACATGCAAAAAGAGCAAACACAAGCAACACTCGGAAATACAATGGTTAGCGCACACAAATAGTCCATCATGTAAGAATGAGTCCGTGAGGCAAGATTGTTCATGACAAAGCACATGAAGCTTAGCAAGATAATATGAAATTAGATGTAAAACATTCATGGGAACAAATGCAATCATTGTGCACACAATTGTGTTGTGAATATGATGAATGCAACCACGGTGCAAAATGATGTCATAGTGAGACGGTTTATCAATAGCATGAATATGGCAATGGATGCTCAACATGTGTATGTTATCATGCAATTGATGATTGGCAATATGATCATGATGTATGAATATGCCATCAAGGAAGATCACAACAAATTTGCTAAGGAAGTGAACAAGCTCATATATCATGGATGACATGGGAATACAAGGTGCAACAAGGCAATCATAATGTGTGTCAATCCATGCATGGGGTGCAAACTTGTGGTGAGTATGATATGTCCATCGAGCATGACATGTATGAGCACAATCAACAAATATGGAGGTGTTGGTGTACCAATGCTCAAGTCGTGGCAAGAGTGGAATCCCGAAGGTGCATCCAAGTCCAAGCGCTCCTCAATGTAAAGGTCCATAGAGCCAATCTCCAATGTCGCTCCTCCGTTCGTGAGATGTATCATGTAGACAACAAGAAGGAAACAACAATGAAAGAATGACCCATCCAATATGCAAACTTGAGGATGTCTCAAAGAGAAGGAGTTCATCTTTAGTGGATTCTCGCAAATGTTGGTGTTGCACATCGTGTATGCCTTCGCATGACCAAGTTGTCGCATAACGGCATCGCGTTGTGAAACCTCCAAAATGAAAGAACGTGACAAACACTCGGAAAAACAAATGGGGTTAGCGGAAATGCAAAACCTATCATTCGAGTGGTAAGATACCCAACAAGTGTATGCATCATGCTCATCATAAGAAAGTACAAGGGAGAGTGTCATAGTATGGAGGCATAAGATGCTAGAACAACCAAATGCAATAGGCTCAATCAAACAAGCATGCATCACAAGTGAAGTGTCCAAGTCTTCAAGGTCATTAAGCATAGAGGCAACTATAGGAGGCAAGCGACAATACACAAGATATGATGAGGACATCAATACCATTGTTACACCCACAGCCCCTGCGGCTATACATACTGGACCAATTACTAGAGCTCGCGCACGCCAATTGAATTATCAGGTACTTTCGTTTCTTGGTAACGATTCCAATGTTCATGAGAATATGATGCTGCCTAAATTGGATACATTTGTTTTGCTTACAAATGAAGGGCCTACCATGGACAAGAAAGATGAACCTTGGAGCAAGTTCAAGCATGGAGATGTTGGCATGCAAGGAGAACAAGAACGGAGTTACAAGTGATGATTCCAGGACTTTGAAGCCACCCTAATGAGTGCATGAGGCCTTGGACGAAATATACAAGATGCCACTTCATAATATGCGTCCATAGGCTATTCTAGGTGCTGCGTCACCTTATTATTGGGCCAGGCCCATGTAATTTCGAAATACTTAAGTATAGGCTGTTTTTAGAGTCCGTATGTGTGGGGAAACAAGAGTTAGGGTTGATTTCGGACCCCTCCACCAAGGGCCACGAAATTCCCCTCTTCCTCCATATATACAGCCCTTAGGGCACCGTTTAGACCTTGGGTTTTGTTTAGATTAAAAGTTCGCCATAGCTGCAACTTCGCGTGCCGTTTGTGTTCAACGACCGGACAAAGGCGTCACAGAACCCCACCTTGATCAATAAAGCTTTCATCTTATATTCGCAATATTCAGATTGCAATCTCAGTTTCTTGCTTGTTCTTCGTTTGCTCGCAGGAAACAGGCCCTCGTGGTCGTTGATCGTGCTCGGCGTGGTCAATAACCCTCGGAAGTTGGTTTAGCGATTGCTAAGGCGCGACGTCTCGCCGTCGTAGTCGGATCGTCAAGGTCGACTCCCACGTAAGCGATAGCCACCATCTCATCGAAACATCGGGACACCTTAGCCTCTATCAAGTCGTATCAGATTTTCAGGTTGCTCGGTGAGATTTTACAGTTTTCCGTAGTTTAGATCGAGTCTGTTCTTCATACCTATAGTCCACGAAAAAAGCCACAAAAAAATTAGGGTTAGTTCATCATATCCGAACCAATCTGAGCCTTTGCATAATCTTTTTAGGGTTTTGCTTTGTTGAATTTGCGGTTGCATCGTCGTGTCTAGTTGCTGGTCTTAGCGTCTAGTCTTTTAGAGTTTCGAGTTATGGTCATAAGTTGTCACGCCGCCACCGCACCATCATCATCGCCCCTGCCACCTACCATCACCGCTCCGAATCCGTATCCATATACCACCACCAATCCGTGTCCATATACCACCACCGATCCATATACATATACTACCACCGCTACCACCACCGCTGCCATATACCACCACCATATATCCACCACCAATCCGAGTTCTTCTCATATTAGGTTTGTTTTCGAGATCCATCTAGTTTCCGATTCGTGTTTCCTTGCGGAGTAGGTTTGAAACCACCCTCCGTTAGGCCCAAAATTTTCCGAAAACGCACTTGTCGAAAAATTTTCCGCTATCCTGTTTTAAGTGTTTCTAAGCGTATTGAGACAGTCGCCATTATAGAAAGTTTTTTGACCCGTTTCCGGTTTTTGGGTCCGGCAAATAAAAAAATAATTTTTGGTCGAAAAAATATCGTGCCCATCCTGTCAGTTTGACCTGGGAAGAGTTTTGAGACACTCGCCATTATAGTGATTTTTCGCAAAAAACAAAAAAATGAGCAGCGCAAAAAAAAAGCAGCGCAAAAAAAAGCAGCGCAAAAAAAAAGAGCGAAAAAAAAAATCCAGAGTGTGCTTTTCCGTTGTTTCCGTGCAGCGCCGTGATTTTGTTAGTGTTCTAGGCTCGCGTCTCTAGCACGGTCTATCCTAGGACCCGGCCGCAATCTGCGTCGTTGAGCATTTATTCAACTTTGCATCTCTGAATTGATTATTCTTGACCCTTTTGCTACCATATTATAAGCCTTCCCAGCTCCACATACATCTACATCGTATGCTTGACTCTCCCTCGTAATCGCTCTATCCAAGCTTTGAGAGTTTTGACTACATCGGTTTGCCGATCACCGCTTTCTTCTTTGGGTAAGAACTGGTAAGAATTTGAGATTTGCTTGACGGATTTGTGATCATTCCACCACACAACCACCACCACTTCCTAGTAGTCCTGTCGAATCATATTCTTGTGTGTTTCTATTGTCGCTAACCATGGCAGGATCACAAGCCGAAGACTGACTGGGAGAACATGACAAACAAAGCGCTACATGATAAGTTTCAACAAATGATGAGTGGGCAGGTGGACGATGTGCTAAATAGATTTGAAGAGGCCGTGGAGAAGATAGATGGCATTGAGAAGGCTTCGAAACAAAGCTCGATAACAAGTTTAATGAATTGCTCGCGCGTCTACCACCACCACCACCGCGGCACCTAACGCACCTCTACTACAACAACAAGGACTACCTCCACATCGAAACAGCCCTCCGCCGAAGCTTCCGTGTCCCTCTTCACTGGCCAAGCTCTTTGGTGCTGCTTTGTTGATACTTCGTGGCTCCTGCTGCTGCGGTGGGGAGGATGATTATGTGAGAGATTACGAGGATGAGGTTGATCAACATCAATTACGTGCAACCACCGGCACCACAACCACCGTGTCGTCCACATGCAAATAATGGCAATGTTCGGGCTCCCCTTCAGGTACGAGATCATGACCATCTCCCTAAACTGAAATTGAATATTCCACCATTTGAGGGTAGATATGTTCCTGATATATATCTTACTTGGGAGTTAGAGACTGAACAACGATTTACATGTTTACAATATCCTGACGAGAGACGTGTTCTCGCTGCTGTTTGTGCTTTCACTAGCTTTGCATGTGTTTGGTGGTGCGAACATTGTAGATTATATCCTGTTCCAGCTACTTGGGCTGCTTTGAAAACTGCTATGCGTACTCGTTGGGTTCCACCATATTATCAACGTGAATTACTTCAAAAATTGCAGCGCTTAAGACAAGGAAAAAATTCGGTAGAAGAATATTATCTGGTATTTCAAACTGGCTTGATTAGATGTGGTATTGTTGAGGAGAATGAAGCTATGCTTGCACGTTTTCGGGTGGATTAAATAGAGAGATTCAGACCATTCTAGACTACAAGGATTATAATAATATCACTCGATTATTCCATCTTGCTTGTAAAGCTGAGCGTGAAGTGCAGGATCGGCTGCGTTGGCGCGATCTAACTTTTTCTGCAGGTCGACCTTCATCATGGACACCACGTGCATCATCTACTTCCACACGTTCTACTACACCGGCACCTCCGCCGGCTGCCACCTCCAACCGTGATACGAGAAAGCGAGCACAACCACCACTATCTCGCCAAGAGCACACTGCGGGCCTACAGAGCTCTTCTTCTTCCATGGCGTCAACAGGCACACAAGTGATATTATTTGTCGTCGTTGTAAGGGAAGAGGACATTTTATGAGAGAATGCCAATCTCAGCGTGTGATGATTGCTCTTGAGGATGGTGGGTATGAGTCCGCTAGTGACTATGATGAAGAGACTTTGGCTCTTATTACACATGAAGAACACGGTGGAGATGATTACGATCATGACACGCAATACATGGCTGCCAAGATCTTGTGGTATGAATGTTTAGTTGCTCAACGTGTTTTGAGTGTGCAGGTTACACAAGCTGAGCAAAATCAGAGACATAACTTGTTCCATACAAAGGGAGTTGTGAAGGAACGTTCTATTCGCGTCATCATAGATGGAGGGAGCTGCAACAACTTGGCTAGCATGGATATGGTGGAGAAGCTTTCTCTCACCACAAGACCACATTCACATCCTTACTACATCCAATGGTTCAACAACAACGGCAAGGTTAAGGTAACACGTCTTTGTTCGTGTGTATTTTAGTATCTCTACATATGCCGATTATGTTGATTGTGATGTGGTACCTATGCAAGCATGTTCCTTATTACTTGGTAGACCATGGCAATTTGATAAAAATTCTGTACACCATGGTAGAAACAATCAGTATACTCTTGTTCACAAGGATAAAAATATTACTTTGCTTCCTATGACTCCTGATTCCATTTTGAAAGATGATATTAATAGAGCTAATAAAGCAAAACAGGAGAAAAATAAGAGTGAAAATCAGATTGTGGCAAAAGAATTTGAGCAACAAATGAAGCCTAATAATAAACCATCTAATGTTGCTTCTGAAATTAAACTAAAAAGTGCATGTTTATTTGCCACCAAATCTGATATTGATGAGCTAGATTCTAGCAAATCTGTTTGCTATGCTTTTGTGTGCAAAGAGGCATTATTTTCATTCGAGGACGTGCCTTCCTCTTTGCCCTCGCTGTCACTAACATTTTGCAGTACCGACGTCTTCCCACAAGGCGTGCCACCGGGATTACCACCTATTCGAGGGATTGAGCATCAAATTGACTTAATTCCCGCATCGCTACCCAACCGCGCACCATACCGTACCAATCCGGAGGAGACGAAGGAGATTATGCGTCAAGTACAGGAGCTGCTCGACAAAGGTTATATCTGCCAATCTCTTAGTCCTTGTGCTGTTCCTATTATACTAGTGCCTAAAAAGGATGGTACGTCGGCGTATGTGTGTTGATTGTAGAGGCATTAATAATATTACTATTCGTTATCGTCATCCTATTCCTAGGCTAGATGATATGCTTGATGAATTGAGTGGCTCTACAATATTCTCCAAAGTTGATTTATGTAGTGGATACCATCAAATTCGTATGAAATTGGGGATGAATGGAAAACAGCATTTAAAACTAAGTTTGGATTATATGAGTGGTTAGTCATGCCTTTTGGGTTAACTAATGCACCTAGTACTTTCATGAGATTAATGAACGAAGTTTTACGTGCTTTCATTGGACGATTTGTGGTAGTTTACTTTGATGATATACTGATTTATAGCAAATCTTTGGAAGAACATTTGGAACATTTACGTGCTGTTTTTAATGCTCTACGTGATGCACGCTTGTTTGGTAACCTTGGGAAGTGCACCTTTTGCACCGACCGAGTATCTTTTCTTGGCTATGTTGTTACTCCACAGGAATTGAAGTTGATAAAGCCAAGATTGAAGCTATTGAGAGTTGGCCGCAGCCCAAAACGGTCACACGTGAGGAGTTTTCTTGGACTCGCTGGTTTCTATAGGCGTTTTGTGAGAGACTTTAGCACCATTGCTGCACCTCTCAATGAGCTTACAAAGAAGGATGTGCCTTTTGTTTGGGGTACCGCATGTGAAGAAGGCTTCACGGTATTGAAAGATAAGTTGACACATGCTCCTTTACTCCAACTTCCTGACTTTAATAAGACTTTTGAGCTTGAATGTGATGCTAGTGGAATTGGATTAGGAGGTGTGTTATTACAAGATGGCAAACCTGTTGCATACTTTTCTGAAAAATTGAGTGGGCCTAGTCTGAACTATTCTACTTATGACAAAGAATTATATGCTCTTGTTATGACTTTAGAGACATGGCAACATTATTTATGGCCCAAAGAATTTGTTATACATTCTGATCATGAATCTTTGAAACATATTAAAAGTCAAGCTAAACTGAATCGTAGACATGCTAAATGGGTTGAATTCATTGAGACTTTCCCTTATGTCATTAAACACAAGAAGGGTAAAGAAAATGTTATTCTTGATGCTTTGTCTCGTCGATATACTATGCTTTCACAACTTGACTTCAAAATATTTGGTTTGGAGACCATCAAAGATCAATATGTGCATGATGCTGATTTTAAAGATGTAATGCAGAATTGTAAAGAAGGAAGAACATGGAACAAGTTCGTTATTAATGATGGTTTTGTGTTCCGTGCTAACAAGCTATGCATTCCTGCTAGCTCTGTTAAGTCTTTTGTTGTTGCAGGAGGCGCATGGAGGAGGCTTAATGGGACACTTTGGCGTCAAAAAGACGGAGGATATACTTGCTACACATTTCTTTTGGCCAAAGATGAGACGGGATGTTGAGCGTTTTGTTGCTCATTGCACTACTGTCAAAAAGCTAAGTCACGACTCAATCCTCATGGTTTATATATGCCTTTGCCTGTGCCTAGTATTCCTTGGGAGGATATATCTATGGACTTTGTTTTAGGTTTACCTCGAACAAAGAAGGGAGGGATAGCATATTTGTTGTCGTGGATAGATTCTCGAAAATGGCACACTTTATACCATGTCATAAAAGCGATGATCTTTGTTAATGTTGCTGATTTGTTCTTTCGTGAAATTATTCGCTTGCATGGTGTGCCAAATACTATTGTTTCAGATCGTGATACTAAATTTCTTAGCCACTTTTGGAGATGTTTATGGGCTAAGTTGGGGACTAAACTGCTTTTTAGTACTACTTGTCACCCCCAAACTGATGGACAAACTGAAGTAGTCAATAGAACATTGTCTACTATGCTTAGGGCTGTTTTGAAGAATAATAAGAAAATGTGGGAAGAATGCTTGCCTCATATTGAATTTGCTTATAATCGTTCATTGCATTCTACTACTAAGATGTGCCCTTTTGAAATTGTGTATGGCTTCCTACCTCGTGCACCTATTGATTTGTTGCCTCTTCCATCTTCGGAGAAGGTTAATTTTGATGCTAAAGAACGTGCTGAATTGATTTTAAAAATGCATGAGTTAACTAAGGAAAACATTGAGCGTATGAATGCTAAATATAAACTTGTTGGAGATAAGGGTAGAAAACATGTTGTCTTTGCACTGGAGATCTTGTTTGGTTACATTTGCGTAAGGATAGGTTTCCTAAATTGCGCAAATCAAAGCTAATGCCACGTCTTGATGGTCCATTTAAGGTGTTGAGAAAATAAATGATAATGCATATAAACTTGAGCTGCCCTGCAGATTTTGGGGTTAGTCCCACTTTTAACATTGCAGATTTGAAGCCTTATTTGGGTGAGGAAGATGAGCTTCCGTCGAGGGCGACTTCATTTCAAGAAGGGAGGATGATGAGGACATCAATACCATTGTTACACCCACAGCCCTGCGGCTATACATACTGGACCAATTACTAGAGCTCGCGACGCCAATTGAATTATCAGTTACTTTCGTTTCTTGGTAACGATTACAATGTTCATGAGAATATGATGCTGCCTAAATTGGATACATTTGTTTTGCTTACAAATGAAGGGCCTACCATGGACAAGAAAGATGAACCTTGGAGCAAGTTCAAGCATGGAGATGTTGGCATGCGCAAGGAGAACAAGAACGGAGTTACAAGTGATGATTCAGGACTTTGAAGCCACCCTAATGAGTGCATGAGGCCTTGGACGAAATATACAAGATGCCACTTCATAATATGCGTCCATAGGCTATTCTAGGTGCTGCGTCACCTTATTATTGGGCCAGGCCCATCTAATTTCGAAATACTTAAGTATAGGTTGTTTTTAGAGTCCGTATGTGTGGGGAAACAAGAGTTAGGGTTGATTTCGGACCCCTCCACCAAGGGCCACGAAATTCCCCCTCTTCCTCCATATATACAGCCCTTAGGGCACCGTTTAGACCTTGGGTTTTGTTTAGATTAAAAGTTCGCCATAGCTGCAACTTCGCTGCATTTCGCTTGTGTTCAACGACCGGACAAAGGCGTCACGTAACCCCACCTTGATCAATAAAGCTTTCATCTTATATTCGCAATATTCAGATTGCAATCTCAGTTTCTTGCTTGTTCTTCGTTTGCTCGCAGGAAACAGGCCCTCGTGGTCAGGTTGATCGTGCTCGGCATGGTCAATAACCCTCGGAAGTTGGTTTAGCGATTGCTAAGGCGCGACGTCTCGCACGTTCGTAGTCGGATCGTCAAGGTCGACTCCCACAGAAACGATAGCCACCATCTCATCGAAACATCGGGACACCTTAGCCTCTATCAAGATATATCATGTGAGAGGCATGAACATATATGTCATCAACCCAAGAAAGCAAGTGATAGTGGAACATGGGTGATGCAACATAGCTAGCAATCATAGAGATCAAGTCAAGCAAGCTAGTAGTGCGAAGATGCAACGTACTAGAAGGAATCATGGCAAGCATGTCATTGGTGCAAATAGTGGGCATGACTAATTCACATGTCATAGCACAAGCATAAAGGCAAGATATGAGCAAAATAGCATCAATAGCATGGGGCACATGATAAACATGGCAATAGCAACAAGGATCTCCACCAAGCATGCAAATACACATAGATGTTGCATAATGGTGAATCATGTGTAAATGCAAGCAAGGGTCACAATTGCATGGCAAAGGCATAGGAGCAAGCATAACATGCAAAGTGAACACGGGAAAATGAGCATAAGGTGACAAGTGGTAAATAGCCCATAGCCGTGTGAGAGCCAAGTAGAAGAGATGCGCGTAGTCCTTGCCAAGGGAACAGTGGTAAGGATAGTCCACGGGATCCCAAAGCATCATTGCTCTCAAGAGCTCGTTTAAATCAACTCATGGAATTGAGATGTTGACGAGTGTATGTGGGTACCTACACAAAACAAACACAAAGAGAAAATTGTGTGTGCGTGGTAGATGTACACATCATCCATCATGATGCATACGTGCATGTGTCGGTTAGCACAAAATAGCCAATGCTCAAATAAATGAGATGCGTGATATAGAAATATGTCATCCATCATGAGAGGTTTGTTATGGTGTATCGCATAATGGAGACTCAAATTGTGTAATGCATCATGGGAAATATCTAGAGCATTGTTATTCATGGAATGCATATGGTTGAAGCAATTATGGGAATCATGCAAAGTATGAAATGCATCAAGATCTCCTAATATGTATGAGGAAACTATGGGGGTCTCCTCATGAGCATTAATGGAAACATCACAAGGAGAATATAGACAACATCCAAAACAATGCATATTTGGAACAATGTGATCATGGCATGGAATAGTAGGCAATTGCAAAGGAAGTAGTGCAATATCATCACAAGAGAAGCAAAAGCCAATGACCATCATCTCGTCATCTATGCCATAAGTGCAAATGGGATTTATTTTAATGGGGCATGCATAGTTACTATGTTGAGATTGAAATGAGGCAATATGGGAGATCTCACTCATAGCATATGACAAGTTCAATGGATTGTCAAACATAATGTGACCAATAGAATTTTCACATGATATCCTATGAAGCATAGCATCACAACTAGGCAACTCAACATGCTCATCATCATAGTCATCATAAATAGGTAAGTCAAGGCATGAAGAAGTTTTACTAGCATGAAGCATGGTAATAGGTGGGTCAACATCATGGGAGCAATCGATGGCAAGAGAGTCCACTAGTGGGACAAGAGAAGCACCATCACCTATGTTACCTTTGGAAGGTCGCTCATGAGTTGTAGGTGAGGTGTTGAAGATCGTTTCATTGTCATCTTCATCTTGATGGAACCATGTGGGGGGTTCATCATCATCCACCATGGCCATCGTTGTCTCTAATGAAGGAATAGACTCGTCAAGGATAGACATGTCGTCATGTAGGAGACCTAGCACCAAAGAAGAAAACACACTAGGAGTAGAGGTTAAGTCGTTATAAATCATAGTGGCCTCATGTGTCGTGTCAACTACCTCACTCACTAAGTGTTGTGGCTCACTCACTCCCTCAAGGATGCTCTCACTCGTATGGTGGGTGGAGTCACTCAAATGGCGCTCAACCTCACATAGGATGTGTGGCATGCTCTCATGTGTGGGGCTAGTGGTGGTCACACTCATCCTCTCATAGGAAATGCTCTCAGTGTCACGTATGGTGGAGTCACTCATGTCACTCATGGGGTGGTGGCTCTCCTTACATGGCAATTGGGGTAGCTCAACATGTGTGGGTGTCGGAGAGGTGTAGGTGCAAATGTCTCCATGCGCGGTAGCGTAGCTTGACTCGGAGTATGAGTCCAATGTGGGCGTCGTCTTCATGTTGTTGAAGAGGTTCGCGCTCGTCGCCGTGGTCGAAGGGATGGCCCTTGCTCGACCGTCATGTCACCGCCTTGGTGTTGGAGGCCCATAAGTTGTGGCACCTCATAGCTCGTCTCCATGACCGAAGGGAGTTTCCCTAGCTCGGCCATCTTCCTTGAGGGGCTTCCGAAGCTGGAAGTGTCGCCCGCGCTCGAAGGTAGTCGCCTGGGACTTGATGAAGTCGATGTAGGCGTACACGTGGGAAGTAGGCGAAGATGCCGACGTCAAAGGCGAAGATGCCTTGAGAACACTTGGCGAAGATGCGAAGTGGTTGATGTAGCCGTAGCGCCCGTCTTGGTGGTGGTCGCCTCGCGGTCTTCTCTTGTGCTTATGAAGCTTCGACTTGGCGTGAAGTAGGGCTTGTTGGGACTTGTGCATTTGCGCTTGTGGAGCATCTTCATGATGATGATGTCGTTGTCGTGCTTGAGCTCCTTGGCGTTAAATGCGTAAATGCGTGCACATGATGCTTGGAGGTGACTTGCCCTTCATGACGATGATGATCACGAACGTGATGGTGGTCGCCATGTAGATGTGGACGAGGACGATGTGCACTTGCGTCATTTGCGCGCTCCGAAGACTTGTGGCTTGAATGTCGCCGCCTTGAAGATGACGAAGGGGAAGAAGACTTGATCAAGGCGAATCTCCTCCATCCTTGCATCTTGCTCCTCTTTATGTGCGGCAAGCTTCTTGTCGAAGTAGTCCCTTCTCCTTGCTTCGGAGTGATGAATGTCGATGGAGATGTTCTCGGCGCGCCTCGCAATCTTGATTGTGTGCCTTGCACTTGTCGTTGTAGATCAAAGAGAGACGCTTTGATGATGTAGTTGTTCACGCCGTCGTTGTTGTCGAAGACCGGAGATGAAATGCCTTGCCTATCCATCACAAGACTCGAGCAAATATGAGTGGGAGAAAGAGAAGAACTTATACCAATGTACCTTGACCGATGTTGACAATGAATCAAGTTCACTCAAATGCGGACAATGAAATAGCACTATTGGTACCAATCCTTGTCGGTTCTCACACCTACACAAGTAAAGCTTATGGAGGAGCTCGGTGAGGATAGTGGCACAAAATTTAATGCAAAATGTTAGCAAGAGTCAATAATGTTGAAAGAGATTCACAAATTAAGCGAAACAAATGGACCAATAGCAAAGAATGGCACACGGAAACACACATACGGATAGATAAATGGGGTCGTGCAATCAAGGAATGAGCACAAAATGTGGAATCCACGGAAAACGCTCGTGTTGCACAACTCAAGAGAGACGCTAGCACGATTGCTCAATAGGCGGATACGACACTTGTGCACAACCTATTTGATGCAAAATGGATAAACTTCTATCCCAAGTATGCTATGTATGTATGGTTCCTGTTTCTCTCAAGATGATCCAAGATGATCGGATATGACAATCTTATATGCAATATGGTATGATGCTATGGCACTTGCTTACAAGCTTCTTTGCTCTCTTTCTTTTGCTTAAAAGCTTTATTTCTTTTTTTTGTATGGCCACTTTGCACAATGCACAAACCAAGATAGCAATTGTGTATATGCGGGAACAAACTTGAGACACAATGGATGATATGATACCAATATGATATGGTATGGTATGTAATGGAAGGTATGATCACTAATGTGCATAAGTAACGTTGCGGCAATACTCAAATGGCTAGTCTCGATAGGCAAGTAACGCAAAAGTAAGGCTAGGGGTTAACAATGCAATAGCAAGGGAATATACAATGGAGGGATACCCACGATACCAAGATGATATGGAGGTTACCGTCCGTGATGATGAGTAGCGGTGTTCTTGATGTAGATACCAAGATGATGGAGACTCGTCCCTAAGTAGCGAAACACCTTAGGAAACGAAAAACCACGAACTCAAAATCTCAAGCGTCAAATGTCAAAATGGTGGTAGCGGGAATGCGGTGGTGGTTTGCACTTGGCAATGCGGAAGTGGAATGATGGGCTATACACGTGTCGGAGTTGAAGTTGCAGTCCCTAAGTAGCAGAAACACCTTAGGAGACACAAGTCACCACTCGAACAAGCCCAATCAACAATTGGGTTAAGTTGGGTTGTCTGAAGTGTATGGTGGGCAAGGTTATGTGGAAGTGGTGGTGGTGGTTGATGAAGAAGCAATCGTCCCTAAGTAGCCGAAACACCTTAGGAGACTCGAATCACTACTCAAGCAACCACTAATGCTATGGGGAACAAAATTGGTTAGGTTGCGGAAGTCGGTGGTGGTTATGCGGAGGATGTGGCGGAAGCCCTAGGCAAAGATGCCAAAGTTCACAAAATTTGATGGAGTCAAATTGTGTTGGTGGTATTTTTGTGGGATTGGGGATGTCAATAGCTTCAAAACGAGCTAAAGAACGTCAAAATCGGACTCCGGATGAATTAGTTATGGACAAAACGGTGAAATGAGAAAGCTGAAATGTACAGGGGCCGGATATCCGGGGCTCGGGGCCGGATTTCCGGGGGTGAATGTCCATAACCGAGCGATTTTGGTGCTCCAGGGCCCGGATGTCCGGCCGGCTGGACCGGATGTCCGGCCTGAGGCCCGGATGTCCGGCCCGACGGATCCCGATCTCGTATGGGACGGAAATTTTCGAATTGGGGGCGAAAATTGATGATTTCAAGGTCAAAATTGGAGAGATTTCGTGGATGGAAAGTGGGGAAACTTGGGGAAATGTTAGATCCACTCGAAACCAAGCAAATCCATGGATCAAAATCAACAAAACATCATCAAAACTAACAAATCACAGAAAAATTTGGGGCTATTTTTGGTGGGGATTTTCGGATTTAGGACGAAATCAACAAAATCAAGCTAGAAAACACGGGTAGGGGCTCCAAAAAGCGTGATCAACCTAAGCTCGATCCATAGATGATGTAGGGCGGAACCCTCGTGGGCGATCTTTCACGTTGGAGTGGATCCTACGGTGGATTACGAAGAACGAGCGGAAGAACACGAGGAAATCACGGGGAGGAACGAGGGAAAACACTCAACCAACAAGGAATCGGTCACACAAATGCTAGATCAAAGAACACAAAGGGAGATACATGATTCAAGGTCAACAAAGGATGATACAAACGTTATCCGTTCTTCTCCGTGAGGAGGTCTTGATGATGGTCTTCTCCGCAAAGGGAGGTCTTGAATCCAAGGTGGATCGTCTCCGAAGAGGGGCCGCGGTCTCTCTCGTGGAGTAGATCCGGTATGGATGAGCGAAGCTCTATCTATGAGCTAAATCAACGCTTACCCTAAAAAGAGGAAGGGGATGAAGTATATATAGTCTCGGGGGCGAAGGGGTACAAGGGACAAGTCCCGGATGCACTTGCTGGCGTGGCGAGGAGGCCGAATGTCGAGGCGTCGGGCGGATGTCCGGGCTATCCCGAGACGCCGGATGTCCGGCTAGGGGGCGGATGTCCGTGGCGGGGTCTTCCAAACGCAATCGGTGATGGGGGCGGATTTCGGCGAGGGCGGATATCCGGGGCTTCGGAAGAGCCGGATGTCCGGGCTGGGGCGGATGTCCGGCCACAACAAGCGGCTCTTTGTGATGGAGGGCGGATGTCGGTGGGGCGGATGTCTGGGCTTCTGGAAGGGCGGATGTCGGGCCAAGGGCGGATGTCCGGGCTGTCCTGATCCCTTTCTTCCTTCTCCTTCCCTCGCTCCAAGACGCTTGGCCTTGGTCCTTGGGCTCTCCATGATCTCCTCGGGTGTACTGAGTATGCACAATGTCTGCGCTTGAAGTAGCATCCATGTCTTACATGCGGAAAGGGACGATTCGGAAAGGAGCGAGTTCACCTTAGGTCCAATGGCGCATAGTCGAGGTCTCATCTTATGTATCCTTGGGGCTTGGAGAGTAGATGGAGTGTACATGGGGATGAGCGTGGGATGCTCCGCATCAGGATCCCTACGAGGAACACGAAGAACGAGCGGAAGAACACGAGGGAAATCACGGGGAAAAACACAAGAGAATCACTCAAACCAACAAGATCAATCACACATGTGCTAGATAGATGAACACAAAGGGAGATACATGATCCAAAGTCAACAACGGACGATACAAGTGGCGGTAGCTCATCTCCGAGAGGAGGTCTTGAATCCACGAGGGATCTTCCCGTAAAGGGGTCTTGAATCCATGGTGGATCTTCTCCGAAGAGGCCGCGGTCTCTCACGAGGAGGAGATCCGATATGGATGAGCGGAGCTCTATCACAAATGAGCTAAATCAATGCTAACCATAACTAGGAGGAGGTGGAGGAGTATATATAGTCATGGGCCACGAAGGGGTAAGTGGGGGATACATGGACTCGGTCCAATACACTGTGCGCAGACAGGGTCGGACGTCCGGAGGGTTCTGGTCGTCCGGAGGGTTCTGGTCGTCCGGAGGCTCGGGAAGGTCCGGACGTCCAGTGCTCTTCGGACTTCCGTAGATTCGGCTCGGGTGCGCTTCGATCGGACGTCCGGAGGGGGCCGGTCGTCCGGTGCCTGGAGTACGTCGGACGTCCGGTCCTGGTCGGACGTCCGGCCAACGTATAGCATTCTTGGCTGGTTTCCTTGGGCTGTTGTGACCTTCAGGGCGGACGTCCGTGGCTGTAACCGGCAACTTCTTCTCTTGGTCCTTGTACTTGGTGTCCTCGCCGTCTTGTCCATGGTCTTCCTCCTTGTTCCTGGTCATGCATAGCACATATATTTGAGGTAGTAACCATGTCTCACATGTGGGAAGTGAAGGTTCGAGAGGAGCGAGTTCACCTTGTGTCCAATGGCGTTTGTTCGAGGTCTCGTCATATGTCCACTTGGGGCTTGGAGAGTAGTGGGAGTGTACATGGGGATGAACGTGGGATGCTCCACATCATCTCCCCCCCTTGGGAAAGATCCGACCTCGGATCGTGATCCTCATCACCATGGAAACGGTTGTCGTAGACGAACTTGTAGTTCGATGAAGTTGAAGACATGGCGCAATCCAAGTAGTCCTAGGTGTCCCGGAGTGATAGACATGCAAAAAGAGCAAACACAAGCAACACTCCGAAATACAATGGTTAGCGCGCACAAAGTGTCCATCATGTAAGAATGAGTCCGTGCGGCAAGATTGGTCGTGACAAAGCGCATGAAGCTTATCGAGATGATCTAGAATCAGATGCAAAGCATTCATGGGAACAAAAGCATGGTGCACAAAGCGACAAATTCTACCATTGTGCAAAATGATGTCATAGAGAGATGGTTCATCAATAGCATGAATATGGTAATGGATGCTCAATATGATTATGTTATCATGCAATTGATGATAGCAATATGATCATGATGTATGATTATGCCATCAAGAAAGATCACAACAAATTTGCTATGAAAATGCACGAGCTCATATATCATGGATGACATTGAAATTGAAGATGCAACAAGGCAATCATAATGTGGGTCAATCCATGTATAAGATGCAAATTTGTGATGTGTGGTGTTGTACCATAGTTCAATGTCGTGGTGGAAATGGTGGTCCGTTGATGAATCCACTAAGTCTGAGCACTCCTCAACTTGAAGGTCCATAGGGTCCATCTCCAATGCCGGTCCTCCATCCAATAGATGTATCATGTAGACAACAAGAAGGAAACAACAATGAAAGAATGGCCCATCCAATATGCGTATTTGAGGATGGCTCAAAGGGAAGGAGGTCACCTTTAGGAGTTTCTCAAGGATGATGGAGTTGCACATCTTGTATGCCCTCACATAACCAATATGTCTCATGACGGTATCGCCTTGTGAATCCTTCAAAATGAACGAACATGACAAACACTCTGAAAAACAAATGAGGTTAGCGCAAATGCAAAACCTAACATTCGTGTGGTAAGATACCCAACAAGTGTATGCATCATGCTCATCATAAGAAAGAACAAGGGAGCATTTCATAGTATGGAGGCATATGATGCGAGAACAACCAAATACAATAGGCTCAATCAAACAAGCATGCGTCACAAGTAAAGTGTCAAAGTCTCTGATGCGGAGCATCCCACGCTCATCCCCATGTACACTCCATCTACTCTCCAAGCCCCAAGGATACATAAGATGAGACCTCGTCTATGCGCCATTGGACCTAAGGTGAACTCGCTCCTTTCCGAATCGTCCCTTTCCGCATGTAAGACATGGATGCTACTTCAAGCGCGGACATTGTGCATACTCGGGTACACCCGAGGAGATCATGGAGAGCCCAAGGACCAAGGCCAAGCGTGCGCGGGAGCGAGGGAAGGAGAAGGAAGAAAGGGACCAGGACAGCCCGGACATCCGGCCCTTGGCCCGGACATCCGGCCCTTCCAGCAAGCCCGGACATCCGGCCCCAGCCCGGACATCCGGCCCCCCATCACAGCAGCCGCAAAGCTACAGGGCCCGGACATCCGGCCCCAGGCCCCGGACATCCGGCTCTTCCGGAAGCCCCGGATATCCGGCCCCCCCTCGCCCGGAAATCCGGCCTCCCATCACCGATTGCGTTTGGAAGACCCTTGCCACCGGACATCCGCCCCCTAGCCCGGACATCCGGCGTCTCGGGAAAGCCCGGACATCCGCCCGACGCCCGACATCCGGCCTCCCCCTGCCTCTGTGATGCATCCGGGACTTGTCCCTTGTACCCCTTCGCCCCCAAGACTATATATACTTCATCCCCTTCCTCTTTTGAGGGTTAGCGTTGATTTAGCTCATAGATAGAGCTTCGCTCATCCATACCGGATCTACTCCACGAGAGAGACCGCGACCCCTCTTCGGAGACGATCCACCTTGGATTCAAGACCTCCCTTTGCGGAAAAGACCATCATCAAGACCTCCTCACGGAGAAGAACGGCTACCGTTTGAATCGTCCTTTGTTGACCTTGAATCATGTATCTCCCTTTGTGTTCTTTGATCTAGCATTTGTGTGACCGATTCCTTGTTGGTTGAGTGTTTTCCCTCGTTCCTCCCCGTGATTTCCTCGTGTTCTTCCGCTCGTTCTTCGTAATCCACCGTAGGATCCGCTCCAACGTGAAAGATCGCCCGTGAGGGTTCCACCCTACATCATCTATGGATCGAGCTTAGGTTGATCACGTTTTGGAGCCCCTACCCCTCTTTTCTAGCTTGATTTTGTTGATTTCGTCCTAAATCCGAAAATCCCCACCAAAAATAGCCCCAAATATTTTTTGTGATTTGTTAGTTTTGATGATGTTTTGTTGATTTTGATCCATGGATTTGCTTGGTTTCGAGTGGATCTAGCATTTCCCCAAGTTTCCCCACTTTCCATCCACGAAATCTCTCCAATTTTGACCTTGAAATCATCAATTTCCGCCCCCAATTCGAAAATTTCCGCCCCAAACGAGATCTGGAATCGTCGGGCCGGACATCCGGGCCTCAGGCCGGACATCCGGGCCATCCGGCCGGACATCCGGGCCCCAAGCCGGACAACCGGGCCCAGGAGCACCAAAAACGCTCGGTTCTGGACAATCACCCCCCGAAATCCGGCCCCGAGCCCCGGAAATCCGCCCTGTACATTTCAGCTTTCTCATTTCACCGTTTGTCCATAACTAATTCATCCGAGTCCGATTTTGACGTTCTTTAGCTCGTTTTGAAGCTATTGACATCCCCCTTCCCACAAAAATACCACCAACACAATTTGACTCCATTAAATTTTGTGAATTTTGGCATCTTTGCCTAGGGCTTCCGCCACATCCTCCGCATAACCACCACCGACTTCCGCAACCTAACCAATTTTGTTCCCCATAGCATTAGTGGTTGCTTGAGTAGTGATTCGAGTCTCCTAAGGTGTTTCGCTACTTAGGGACGATTGCT
Source organism: Aegilops bicornis (assembly GCA_021605145.1). Classification (NCBI taxonomy): domain Eukaryota; kingdom Viridiplantae; phylum Streptophyta; class Magnoliopsida; order Poales; family Poaceae; genus Aegilops; species Aegilops bicornis. Next base: position 345,010,943 of record CM038674.1, on the reverse strand, counting down.
TCTTCATCAACCACCACCACCACTTCCACATAACCTTGCGCACCATACACTTCAACCACCCCCAACTTAACCCAATTGTTGATTGAGCTTTTTCGAGTTGTGACTTGTGTCTCCTAAGGTGTTTGACTACTTAGGGACGGCAACTTCAACTCCGACACGTGTATAGCCCATCATTCCACTTCCGCATTGCCAAGTGCAAACAACCACCGCATTCCCGCTACCACCATTTTGACATTTGACGTTTGAGATTTTGAGTTCGCGGTTTTTCCGTTTCCTAAGGTGTTTCGGCTACTTAGGGACGAGTCTCCATCATCTTGGTATCTACATCAAGAACACCGCTACTCATCGCCGGACGGTAACCTCCATATCATCTTGGTATCGTGGTATCCCTCCATTGTACAGTCCCTTGCCATTGCATTGTTAACCCCTAGCCTTACTTTTGCGTTACTTGCCTATCGAGACTAGCCATTTGAGTATTGCCGCAACGTTACTTGTGCACATTAGTGATCATACCTTCCATTACATACCATACCATATCATATTGGTATCATATCATCCATTGTGTCTCAAGTTTGTTCCGCATATACACAATTGCTATCTTGGTTTGTGCTTTGTGCAAAGTGGCCATAAAAAAGAGAATAAGCTTTTAAGCAAAAGAGAAATAGCAAAGAGCTTGTAAGCAAGTGCCATAGCATCATACCATATTGCATATAAGATTGTCATATCCGATCATCTTGGATCACCTTGAGAGGAACACCGAACCATACATACATAGCATACTTGGGATAGAAGTTTATCCATTTTGCATCTTATAGGTTGTGCACAAGTGTCGTATCCGCCTATTGAGCAATCGTGCTAGCGTCTCTCTTGAGTTGTGCAACACGAGCGTTTTCCGTGGATTCCACATTTTGTGCTCATTCCTTGGTTGCACGACCCCATTTATCTATCCGTGTGTGTGTTTCCGTGTGCCATTCTTTGCTATTGGTCCATTTGTTTCGCTTGCGAATTTGTGAATCTCTTTCAACATTATTGACTCTTGCTAACATTTTGCATTAAATTTTTGTGCCACTATCCTCACCGAGCTCCTCCATAAGCTTTACTTGTGTAGGTGTGAGAACCGACAAGGATTGGTACCAATAGTGCTATTTCATTGTCCGCATTTGAGTGAACTTGATTCATTGTCAACAACGGTCAAGGTACATTGGTATAAGTTCTTCTCTTTCTCCCACTCATATTTGCTCGAGTCTTGTGATGGATAGGCAAGGCATTTCATCTCCGGTCTTCGACAACAACGACGGCGTGAACAACTACATCACCAAAGCGTCTCTCTTTGATCTACAACGACAAGTGCAAGGCACACAATCAAGATTGCGAGAGCGCATCGAGAACATCTCCATCGACATTCATCACTTGAAGCAAGGAGAAGGGACTACTTCGACAAGAAGCTTGCCGCACATAAAGAGGAGCAAGATGCAAGGATGGAGGAGATTCGGGCCTTGATCAAGTCTTCTTCCCCTTCGTCATCTTCAAGGCGGCGACATTCAAGCCACAAGTCTTCGGAGCGCGGAAACGACGCAAGTGCAAATCGTCCTCGTCCACATCTACATGGCGACCACCATCACGTTCGTGATCAACATCGTCATGAAGGGCAAGTCAACTCCAAGCATCATGTGCACGACGACGACGAACGCCAAGGAGCTCAAACACGACAACGACATCATCATCATGAAGATGCTCCACAAGCGCAAATGCACAAGTCCCAACACGCCAAGTCGAAGCTTCATAAGCACAAGAGAAGACCGCGAGGCGACCACCACCAAGGCAGGCGCTACGGCTACATCAACCACTTGACATCTTCGCCAAGTGTTCTCAAGGCATCTTCGCCTTTGGACGACGGCATCTTCGCCTACTTCCCACGTGTACGCCTACATCGACTTCTTCAAGTCCAAGGCGACCACCCACGGCGAGGCGACACTTCCATCTTCTAAGCCCTCAAGGAAGATGGCCGAGCATGGGAAACTCCCTTGAGTCATGGAGACGAGCTATGAGGTGCCACATCATATGGGCCTCCAACACCAAGGCGGTGACACGACGGCCGAGCAAGGGCCATCCCTTCGACCACGGCGACGAGCCAACCTCTTCAACAACATGAAGACGACGCCCACTTTGGACTCATACTCCAAGTCAAGCTACGCGACCCAGCATGGAGACATTTGCACCTACATCTCTCCGACACCCATATATGTCGAGATGCCCCAATTGCCATGTGAGGAGAGCCACCACCCCATGAGTGACATGAGTGACTCCACCATACGTGACATTGAGAGCATTTCCTATGAGAGGATGAGTGTGACCACCACTAGCCCCACACATGAGAGCATGCCACACATCCTATGTGAGGTTGAGCGCCATTTGAGTGACTCCACCCACCATACGAGTGAGAGCATCCTTGAGGGAGTGAGTGAGCCACAACACTTAGCGAGTGAGGTAGTTGACACGGCAGATGAGGCCACTATGATTTCTAACGACTTAACCTCTACTCCTAGTGTGTTTTCTTCTTTGGTGCTAGGTCTCCGACATGACGACATGCCTATCTTTGACAAGTCTATTCCTCCATTGGAGACGACGATGGCCATGGTGGATGATGATGCACCCCCCACATGGTTCCATCAAGATGAAGATGACAACGAGACGATCTTCAACACCTCACCTACAACTCATGAGCGACCTTCCAAAGGTAACATAGGTGATGGTGCTTCTCTTGTCCCACTAGTGGACTCTCTTGCCATCGATTGCTCCCATGATGTTGACCCACCTATTACCATGCTTCATGCTAGTAAAACTTCTTCATGCCTTGACTTACCTATTTATGATGAATATGATGATGAGCATGTTGAGTTGCCTAGTTGTGATGCTATGCTTCATAGGATATCATGTGAAAATTCTATTGGTCACATTATGTTTGACAATCCATTGAACTTGTCATATGCTATGAGTGAGATCTCACATATTGCCTTATTTCAATCTCAACATAGTAACTATGCATGCCCCATTAAAATAAATCCCATTTGCACTTATGGCATAGATGACGAGATGATGGTCATTGGCTTTTGCTTCTCTTGTGATGATATTGCACTACTTCCTTTGCGCAATTCGTCTACTATTCCATGCCATGATCACATTGTTCCAAATATGCATTGTTTTGGATGTTGTCAATATTCTCCATGTGATGTTTCCATTAATGCTCATGAGGAGACCCCATAGTTTCCTCATACATATTAGGAGATCTTGATGCATTTCATACTTTGCATGATTCCCATAATTGCTTGAACCATATGCATTCCATGAATAACAATGCTCTAGATATTTCTCATGATGCATTGCACAATTTGAGTCTCCATTATGCCATACATAATAACAAACCTATCATGATGGATGACATGTTTCTATATCTCGCATCTCATTTATTTGAGCATTGGCTATTTTGTGCTAATCGACACATGCACGTATGCATCATGATGGATGATGTGTACATCTACCACGCACACACAATTTTCTCTTTGTCTTTGTTTTGTGTAGGTACCCACATACACTCGTCAACATCTCAATCCCATGAGTTGACCAAACGAGCTCTTGAGAGCAATGATGCTTTGGGATCCCGTGGACTATCCTTACCACCGTTCCCTTCGCGCAAGGACTACGCGCATCTATTCTACTTGGCTCTCACACGGCTATGGGCTATTTACCACTTGTCACCTTATTCTCATTTTCCCGTGTTCACTTTGCATGTTATGCTTGCTCCTATGCCTTTGCCATGCAATTGTGACCCTTGCTTGCATATACCCATGATTAACCATTATGCTACTTCTATGTGTATTTGCATGCTTGGTGGAGATCCTTGTTGCTTTTGCCATGTTTATCATGTGCCCCATGCTATTGATGCTATTTTGCTCATATCTTGCCTTCATGCTTGTGACATGTCATGTGAAGTATTCATGCACACTATTTGCACCCATGACATGATTGCCTTGATCCCTTCTAGTACGTTGCATCTTCGCACTACTAGCTTGCTTCACTTAATTGATACGATTGCTTGCTATGTTGCATCACCCATGTTCCACTATTACTTGCTTTCTTGGGTTGATGACATATATGCTCATGCCTCTCACATGATATATCTTGATCATTGTCTCTTGTGTCCATTAGTTGCCTCTCTCATATCCACTTGTATTGATTGCAACCATACTATGATTATTGATCTTGGAGACTTTGACATATTACATGTGATGCATGCTTGTTTGATTGCGCCTATTGCATTTGGTTGTTCTTGCATCATATGCCTCCATACTATGAAACGCTCCCTTGTACTTTCTTATGATATGAATGATGAGAACACTTGTTGGGTATCTTACCACTCGAATGATAGGTTTTGCATTTCCGCTAACCTCATTTGTTTTTCCGAGTGTTTGTCATGTTCTTTCATTTTGGAGGTGACACAAGGCGATGCCGTTATCGACAACTTGGTCATGCGAAGGCATACGATGCACAACACCAACATTTGCGAGAACATTCATAAGGTGAACTCCTTCTCTTTGAGCCATCCTCAAATACGCATATTGGATGGGTCACTCTTTCATTGTTGTTTCCTTCTTGTTGTGTACATGTTACATCTATTGGACGGAGGAGCGACATTGGAGATTGGCTCTATGGACCTTTACATTGAGGAGCGCTTGGACTTGGATGCACCTTCGGAATTCCACTCTTGCCACGACTTCGAGCATTGGTACACCAACACCTCCATATTTGTTGATTGTGCTCATACATGTCATGCTCGATGGACATATCATACTCACCACAAGTTTGCACCCCATGCATGGATTGACACACATTATGATTGCCTTGTTGCATCTTGTATTCCCATGTCATCCATGATATATGAGCTTGTGCATTTTCTTAGCAAATTTGTTGTGATCTTCCTTGATGGCATATTCATACATCATGATCATATTGCCAATCATCAATTGCATGATAACATACACATGTTGAGCATCCATTGCCATATTCATGCTATTGATAAACCGTCTCACTATGACATCATTTTGCACCGTGATTGCATTCATCATATTCACAACACAATTGTGTGCACAATGATTGCATTTGTTCCCATGAATGCTTTACATCTCATTTCATATTATCTTGCTAAGCTTCATGTGCTTTGTCATGAGCAATCTTGCCTCACGGACTCATTCTTACATGATGGACACTTTGTGTGCGCTAACCATTGTATTTCCGAGTGTTGCTTGTGTTTGCTCTTTTTGCATGTCTATCACTCCGGCGACACCGTGGACTACTTGGATTGCGCCATGTCTTCAACTTCGTCCAACTACAAGTCCGTCTCGACAACCGTTTCCATGGTGATGAGGTTCTCGATCCGAGGTCGGATCTTTCACAAGGGAGGGGAGATGATGAGGATCATCCCTAGCTCATCACCATGTACACTCCATCTACTCTCCAAGCCCCAAGGATACATAAGATGAGACCTCGTCTATGCGCCATTGGACCTAAGGTGAACTCGCTCCTTTCCGAATCGTCCCTTTCCGCATGTAAGACATGGATGCTACTTCAAGCGCGGACATTGTGCATACTCGGTACACCCGAGGAGATCATGGAGAGCCCAAGGACCAAGGCCAAGCGTCTTGAGCGAGGGAAGGAGAAGGAAGAAAGGGACGGGACAGCCCGGACATCGGCCCTTGGCGGACATCCGCCCTTCCGAAGCCGGACATCCGGCCCCAGCCGGACATCCGCCCCCATCACAGCAACCGCAGCTCTGAGGGCCGAAATCCGGCCCAGGCCCGGACATCCGGCTCTTAGGAAGCCGGATATCCGGCCCCTCGCCCGAAATCCGGCCCCCATCACCGATTGCGTTTGGAAGACCCGCCAGCCGGACATCCGCCCCTAGCCGGACATCCGGCGTCTCGAAAGCTTGACATCCGGCCCGCCCTTGGGACATCCGGCCTCCCCCTGCCTCTGTGATGCATCCGGACTTGTCCCTTGTACCCTTCGCCCCCAAGACTATATATACTTCATCCCCTTCCTCTTTTGAGGGTTAGCGTTGATTTAGCTCATAGATAGAGCTCATTATCCATACCGGATCTACTCCACGAGAGAGACCGCGGCCCCTCTTCGGAGACGATCCACCTTGGATTCAAGACCTCCCTTTGCGGAGAAGACCATCATCAAGACCTCCTCACGGAGAAGAATGGCTACCGTTTGTATCGTCCTTTGTTGACCTTGAATCATGTATCTCCCTTTGTGTTCTTTGATCTAGCATTTGTGTGACCGATTCCTTGTTGGTTGAGTGTTTTCCCTCGTTCCTCCCCATGATTTCCTCGTGTTCTTCCGCTCGTTCTTCGTAATCCACCGTAGGATCCGCTCCAACGTGAAAGATCGCCCACGTAGGGTTCCACCCTACATCAGTCTCCAAGATCAATAAGCATAGATGCAACAATTGGAGGCAATCGACAATGAACAAGATATATCATGTGAGAGGCATGAACATATATGTCATCAACCCAAGAAAGCGAGTAATAGTGGAACATGGGTGATGCAACATAGCAAGCAATCATAGCGATCAAGTCAAGCAAGCTAGTAGTGCGAAGATGCAACATACTAGAGGGAATCATGGCAATCATGTCATGTGTGCAAATAGTGGGCATGAGTAAATCACATGACATAGCACAAACATGAAAGCAAAATGTGAGGCAAATAGCATCAATGTATTGGCGAGAGACCATATGTAAATAGCAATGGGAGATCATGACTCTCCCAACACAACAAGCATCGATAGCATGGGGCACATGATAAACATGGCAATAGCAACAAGGATCTCCACCAAGCATGCAAATACACATAGGGTCAATCATGGGTAGATGCAAGCAAAGTCACAATTGCATGGCAAAGGCATAGAAGCAAGTATAACATGCAAAGTGAACACGGTAAAATGAGCATAAGGGGACAAATGGTATATAGCCCATTGCCGTGTGAGAGCCAAGTAGAAGAGGTGCGCGTAGTCCTTGCGCGAAGAGAACGGTGGTAAGGATAGTCCACTGGATCCCAAAGCATCGGTCCTCTCAAGAGCTCGTTTCGTCAACTCTTGGGATTGAGAGGTTGACGAGTATACATGAGTACCTACACAAAACAAAAGACAAAGGGAAGATTTTGTGTGCGTAGTAGATGTACGCATCATCCATCATGATGCATACGTGCATGTGTCGGTTAGCACAAAATATCCAATGCTCAAATAAATGAGATGCGTGATATAGAAATATGTCGTCCATCATGATAGGTTTGTTGTTATGTATAGAATAATGGAGACTCAAATTGTGTAATGCATCATGAGCAATATCTAGAGCTTGCTATTCATGGAATGCATCTGGTGCAAGCAATCATGGAAATCATGCAAAAGATGGGATGAATCAAAATCTCCGAATATGTATGAGGAAACTATGGGGGTCTCCTCATGTGCATGAGTAGCAACATCACATGGAGAATATTGGCAACATTCAAAACAAAGCATATTTGGAACAATGTGATCATGGCATAACATAGTAGATGAATTGCGCAAATCATGAAAAGGAAGCATGGCAATATCATCACATGAGAAACAAAAGCCAATGACCATCATCTCGTCATCTATGCCATAAGTGCAAATGGGATTTATTTTAATGGGGCATGCATAGTTACTATGTTAAGATTGAAATGAGGCTATATGGGAGATCTCACTCATAGCATATGACAAGTTCAATGGATTGGCAAACATGAAGTGACCAATAGAATTTTCACAAGATATCCTATGAAGCATAGCATCACAACTAGGCAACTCAACATGCTCATCATCATATTCATCATAAATAGGTAAGTCATGACATGAAGAAGTCGCACTAGCATGAAGCATGGGAATAGGTGGATCAACATCATGCAAGCAATCATTGGTGATATAGTCCACTAGTGGGACAAGAGAAACATTGTCACCTATGTTACCTTTGGAGCGTCGCTCATGTGTTGTAGGTGAAGTTGCAACTTGATGGTACCATGTGGGGGGTTCATCATCGTCCATCATGGCCATCGGTTTTCCCTTTTGAGGGATGGACTCGTCGAGGATAGGCATGTCATCATGTAGGAGACCTAGCACCAAAGAAGAAAACACACTAGGAGTAGAGTTTAAGTCGTTAGAAATCATGGTGGCCTCACATGCCGTGGCAACTACCTCACTCACTAAGTGTTGTGGCTCACTCACTCCCTCAAGGATGCTCTCACTCATATGGTTGGTGGAGTCACTCAAATGGCTCTCAACCTCACATAGTATGTGTGGCATGCTCTCAAGTGTGGGGCTAGTGGTGGTCACACTCATCCTCTCATTGGAAATTCTCTCAATGGTCACGTATGGTGGAGTCACTCATGTCACTTATGTGGTGGTGGCTCTCCTCACATGGCACTTGGGTCATCTCATGATATGTGGGTGTCAGAGAGATGTTGGTGCAAATGTCTTCATGCTCAATTCCTATTACCGTGGTCGAAGGGGATGGCCCTTGCTCGACCTTCTTGTCACCGTCTTGGTGTGGGAGGCCCATATGATGTGGCACCTCGTAGCTCGTCTCCATGAACGAAGGGAGTTTCCCATGCTCGGCCATCTTCCTTGGGGGGCTTCTGAAGATGGAAGTGTCGCCCTTGCTCATAGGTAGTCGCCTTGGACTTGATGAAGTCGATGTAGGCGTACACGTGGGAAGTAGGCGAAGATGTCGTACGTCCAAAGGCGAAGATGCCTTGAGAACACTTGGCGAAGATGCCGAAGTGGTTGATGTAGCCGTAGCGCCGTCTTTGTGGTGGTCGTCTCACGGTCTTCTTTTGTGCTCATGAAGCTTGGACTTGGCGTGAAGTAGGGCTTGTTGGGACTTGTGCACTTGCGCTTGTGGAACATCTTCATGATGATGATGTCGTTGTCGTGCTTGAGCTCATAGTAGATGTCGCTCGTCGTCGTCGTGCACATGATGCTTGGAGGTGACTTGCCCTTCATGACGATGTGGATCACGAACGTGATGGTGGTCGCCATGGAGATGCGGACGTGGACGACTTGCGCTTGCATCGCTTGGGCGCTCCGAAGACTTGTGTCTTGAACGTCGCCGCCTTGAAGATGACGAAGGGGAAGAAGACTTGATCAAGGCTCTAATCTCCTCCATCCTTGCATCTTGCTCCTCTTTATGTGCGGAAAGCTTCTTGTCGATGTAGTCCCTTTTTCTTGCTTCAGAGAGATGGATGTCGATGGAGAGGTTCTCGATGAGCTCTCGCAATCTTGATTGTGCGCCTTGCATTGTCGTTGTAGATCGAAGATTGACGCTTTGGTGATGTAGTTGTTCACGCCGTCGTCGTTGTCGAAGACCGGAGAGGAAATGTCTTGCCTATCCATCACAAGACTCGAGCAAATATGAGTGGGAGAAAGAGAAGAACTTGACCAAATGTACCTTGGCTGATGTTGAAGATGGATCAATGATTACTCATATGTGTAACAAGGAAATAGCACAATTGGTACCAATTCTTGTCGGTTTCTCACACCTACACAAGTAAGGCTTATGGTGGAGCTCGGTGAGGATAGTGGCACAAAAATTTGATGCAAAAATGTTAGCAAGAGTCAATAATGTTGAAAGAGATTCACAAATTCGCAAGAGAAACAAGTAGACCAATAGCAAAGAATGGCACATGGAAACACACACACTGATAGATAAATGGGGCCGTGCAATCAAGGAATGAGCTCAAAATGTGGAATCCACCAAAACGCTCGTGTTGCACAACTCAAGAGAGACGCTAGCACGATTGCTCAATAGGCGGATACGATACTTGTGCACAACCTATAAGATGCAAAATGGATAAACTTTCTATCCCAAGTATGCTATGTATGTATGGTTCCCGGTGTTTCACAAGATGATCCAAGATGATCGGATATGACAATCTAATATGCAATGTGGTATGATGCTATGGCAATTGCTTACAAGCTTCTTTGCTCTCTCTCTTTTGCTTAAAAGCTTTATTCTCTTTTTTTATGGCCACTTTGCACAATGCACAAACCAAGATAGCTATTGTGTATATGCGGGAACGATATTGTGACACAATGGATGATATGATACCAATATGATATGGTATGTATGCAATGGATGGTGTAGATCAATGATCACTGATGGGCACAAGTAACGCTTGTGCAATACACAAATGGCTAGTCTCGATAGGCAAGTAACGCAAAATGGGCTAGGGGTTATCAATGCAATTTGCAAGGGGAATATACAATGGTGTCGTCGAGGTTACCGTCCTTTGCGATGACAAGTGGTGGTGTTCTTGATGTAGATACCAAGAAGATGGAGACTCGTCCCTAAGTAGCGGAAACACCTTAGGAAACGGAAAAACCGCGAACTCAAAATCTCAAATGACAAATGTCAAATGGTGGTAGCGGAATGCGGTGGTGGTTGCGGAAGCTCAAAGGGATTGTGGAAATGCAATGGTGGTTTTGGAGTACGCAATGCGGAAGTGCAGGGTAAGATGGTGGACTATACACGGTGTCGGAGTTGCAAGCACGGTCCCTAAGTAGCCTAAACACCTTAGGACACACAACTCACAACACAAACAAAATTTGGTTAAGTTGGGGGTGGTGGAAGTGTATGGTGGGCAAGCCTATGCGGAAGAGGTGGTGGTGGTTGATGAGGAAGCAACCATCCCTAAGTAGCTGAAACACCTTATGAGACTCGAATCACTACTCCAGCAACCACTAATGCTATGGCAAGCAAAATGGGTTAGGTTGCGGAAGTCGGTGGTGGCTATGCGGATGATATGGTGGAGGGCCTAGGCAAACTTGCCAAATTTTCGAAAATTTGATGGGGTCAAATAGTGTTGGTGGTATTTTTGTTGGATAGGGGATGTCAAGAGCTTCAAAATGAGCTAAAGAACGTCAAAATCGGAGTTCGGATGAATTAGTTATGGACAAAACAAAAATCAGCCGAACTCTGAAACTACAGGTTACGGGCGTCCGTAAAGGTCGGATGTCCGGGGCGTCGGACGTCCGGGAAAGTCGGAAATCCGTAAATTCGGTTCGGGTTAGGGGTTCCGGTCGTCCGGAAAGGTCGGACGTCCGGGGGTCGGGGGTCAACGCGGGATTTGAGCTCCGGGACGCGATTTTGGGCGGAATTTTGGGATTTGGGGTCAAAATTGAGGAGATTCTGTGGATGGAAATTGGGGAAACTTGGGGAAATGCTAGATCCTCTCAAAACCAAGCAAATCCATGGATCAAAATCAACAAAACATCATCAAACTAACAAATCACAAAAAAAATTGGGGCTATTTTTGGTGGGGAATTTTCGAATTTGGGGAAGAACACAACAAAATCAAGCTAGAAAAAGAGGGGTAGGGGCTCCAAAAACGTGATCAACGTGACTCTGATCCAAGATGATGTAGGGCGGAACCCTATGTGGACGATCTTTCACGTTTGGAGAGGATCCCTACGAGGAACACGAAGAACGAGCGGAAGAACACGAGGGAAATCACGGGGAAAACACAAGAGAATCACTCAAACCAACAAGATCAATCACACATGTGCTAGATCGATGAACACAAAGGGAGATACATGATCCAAAGTCAACAACGGACGATACAAGTGGCGCTAGCTCATCTCCGAGAGGAGGTCTTGAATCCACGAGGGATCTTCCCGTAAAGGGGTCTTGAATCCATGGTGGATCTTCTCCGAAGAGGCCGCGGTCTCTCACGAGGAGGAGATCCGATATGGACAAGCGAAACTCTATCACGAATGAGCTAAATCAACGCTAACCCTAACTAGGAGGAGGTGGAGGAGTATATATAGTCATGGGCCACGAAGGGGTAAGTGGGGGATACATGGACTCGGTCCAATACACTGTGCGCAGACAGGCGTCGGACGTCCGGAGGGTTCCGGTCGTCCGGAGGCTCGGGAAGGTCCGGACGTCCGGTGCTCTTCGGACTTCCGTAGATTCGGCTCGGGTGCGCTTCGGTCGGACGTCCGGAGGGGCCGGTCGTCCGGTGCCTGGAGTTCGTCGGACGTCCGGTCCTGGTCGGACGTCCGGCCGCTGTAGCATTTGCTGGCCTGGTTTCCTTGGGCTGTTGTGACCTTCATGGGCTAGACGTCCGGGCTGGGCCAGTCGTCTGATGGCTGTAGCTTCGGGCAACTTCTTCTCTTGGTCCTTGTACTTGGTGTCCTCGCCGTCTTGTCCATGGTCTTCCTCCTTGTTCCTGGTCATGCATAGCACATATATTTGAGGTAGTAACCATGTCTCACATGTGGGAAGTGAAGGTTCGGAGAGGAGCGAGTTCACCTTGTGTCCAATGGCGTTTGTTCGAGGTCTCGTCATATGTCCACTTGGGGCTTGGAGAGTAGTGGGAGTGTACATGGGGATGAACGTGGGATGCTCCGCATCACCCATGCTATTGATGCTTGTTGTGTTGGGAGAGTCATGATGCCCCATTGCTATTTACATATGGCCTCTCGCCAACACATTCATGCCATTCTACTCATATCTTGCTTTCATGCTTGTGATATGTCATGTGCATTATTCATGCCCACTATTTGCACACACGACATGCTTGTCATGATTCCTTCTAGTATGTTGCATCTTCGCACTACTAGCATGCTTGACTTGATCGCTATGATAGCTAGCTATGTTGCATCACCCATGTTCCACTATTACTTGCTTTCTTGGGTTGATGACATATATGCTCATGCCTCTCACATGATATATCTTGATCATTCTCTTGTGTCCATTAGTTGCCTCTTTCATATCCACTTGTATTGAGTGCAACCATACTATGCTTATTCATCTTGGAGACTTTGACACTTTACTTGGGAAGCATGCTTATTTGATTGAGCCTATTGTATTTGGTTGTTCTCGCATCATATGCCTCCATACTATGACATACTCCCTTGTCCTTTCTTATGATGAGCATGATGCATACACTTGTTGGGTATCTTACCACACAAATGTTAGGTTTTGCATTTCCGCTAACCTCATTTGTTTTTCCGAGTGTTTGCCATGTTCTTCCGTTTCGAAGGATTCACAAGGCGGTACCATCCCGAGACATATTGGTTATGTGAAGGCATACAAGATGCGCAACTCCATCATTCTTGAGCAACTCCTCAAGGTGAACTCCTTCCCTTTGAGCCATCTTCAAATACGCATATTGGATCGGCCATACTTTCATCGTTGTTTCCTTCTTCTTGTCTCCATGATGCATATATTGGATGGAGGACCGACATTGGAGATGGACCCTATGGACCTTCAAGTTGAGGAGCGCCACGACATCGACCTATGGTACATCCATGCCTAACGTGTACATGGAGATACGGTTTACGATCCGAGGTCGGATCTTCCCAAGGGGGAGGAGATGACGCAGAGCATCATACGGTCATCTCCATATACACCTTCATAGCACATCAAGCCCCAAGAGGACCTACCGGAATTAAGGTGAACCCGCTCTTCTTCGAGAATATCATGAATATCCATTGGACTTGCTTGCTACCTCACCAAAGAGCTCTATGTGCCCTTAGATACGAAGACCGACGACCACAAGCTGGTGAGGAACACCCCAAAGGAGTAGGAGAAGGACCCCAAGTGATGCGGAGCATCCTTCCATCATCCCCATGGACTCTACACCAACACATCAAGCCCCACGTGGACCGATGACAAGAGCAAGAGCACGTGCTTTGGAAACCGAGGTGAACTCCTTCCTACTAGATTTGCATATGGACACGAGTGGAGCATGTTTACTACCTCACCATAATGTGCTATGCCTCCTTAGGTATGAAGAGGAACATCACCAAGACACTCAGGAGCATCACCAAGGAGAGGTAGGACTACCCCGATGCCACACGAACCAAGAACAAGGGCAACAACAGCTGCACAGGAAGCTCCAGGCGACCCCATGCACACGGGCCCCCGAGACCCCGTGCCCACGGGCTACTCAGGGAGTTGGCGCTGGAGCACCCCGTGCGCACGGGCCTGTACCGTGCGCACGGGCCCAACTTACCCCGTGCGCACGGGCCTCCCAGGATGGCCGACTGAGATTGCATCTTCGGCTCCACTTCGTCTCCTTCGACCCCTAGGCTATATATTCCGTACCAAGGACCATGTTTAGGGTTAGCAAAGTATTAGATGAGATATTTGTGAGCTTTGCTCCTTTCTACCTTCCCTTGTGGAATCAAGACCCCCTAGGGAAGAATCCTTGTGGATTTCAAGACCTCCTCAAGGAGTAGACTATCTCCAAGACCCCATCTCCTTTGGATTTGGGATGAACTTTGCCATTGTATCTTTCCTTTGATTGTGTTTGTGACTTGTGGATCTTGTGTTGTTACTCTAGTGGATGTGTAATCGGGAATTGTTGGAGTGATTTCCTCTTTGTGTTCTTGTTGTGTTCTTGTTGTTTCTCTCCTTTTCCCCTCCAAGTGTGAAAAGATCCCTCCTAGGGTTCTACCCTACATCATCTTGGTATCATGAGCCACGTTGATTCACATCTTGGAGTCCCTACCTTCCACTTTCTAGCTTGATTTCGTGTTTTTCGTCCTAATCCGAAAATCCCCACCAAAAATAGCCCCAAAATTTTTCTTGCAATTTGTTTGACCTTGTGAGATTTGGTTGTTTTGATCCACGAATTTGGTGTTTGGCAAGTGGATCTACCCCCCACCATCGTCCCCCCCCCCCAATCCTCAATTTCGACCTCAACTATGAAAATCCCCTCGGATCCCGAGCTGTTCTTGTGTTCCCAGAACACGCCGTGCACACGGGCCCTCGAGACCCCGTGCACACGGGCCTGACTTACCCCGTGCACACGGGCTATCCAGGGAGGTTCGGCCAGTTTCTGTTTTTCTTCATTTCGGTTCCCCACCACCTCTTGTGTTCTTCCGCATCATTCCACGTGTTTGTTTGAGATTTAGACCGCGGTTTCTCTTGTGTCCTAAGGTGTTTCGGCTACTTAGGCGCATTTGGACATCATTATCACCGCCAAGCAATCATCGACTCGGACAACACATCGGTTTTGACAAAGATCATCTCCATCACTACCGTAAGCAAGGACGGTAACCTCGACGACGCTTTGTACCCCCCTTGCCATTAACTTGATAGCTTCGAGCCCTTTTGCGTAGCTTACCCATCGAGACTAGCTTGTTGAGTATTGCCGGGCCACGCCTTAGTGCACCATGTAGTTTTCCATCCATCCCGTGCATTTGATACTTGTTACCTCGTTGTGTGGCTTGTACATCAAGCTTCGTGACATAGTAAAAAAGCTTTTAAGCAAAAGAGAAGAGACGCAAAGAGCTTATAAGCAATAGCATCGAGCCTCGTAGCATACGTTCATCATCTTGTTCATTACATACATAAGCATACTTGGGGTTGTGAGACGACCGGTTTCTCTATTAGGTTGGTGCACTAGCATATCTAGCCCATTAGTGCAATCGAGCTAGCGTCTCTCTAGTATTCGCACAACAAGAGCATTTTCCGTGGTTGCACATTTGAGCTCACCCCTTGGTTGTGCGGATCCCATTTATCTTTCGTGTGTGTGTTCCTAGTGATATCATTGGGTTTGATCTATTTGTCTTACTTGCCACTTGTGAATCTTCTCAACTTTATCGATATCTTGACTAACATTTGCTTGAAATTTTTGCCACCATCCTAACCGAGCTCCTCCATAGACCATTTACTTGTAGGTGTGAGAAACATTTCCCGGTACCAATTCCCCTATTGTAACATCACGTTGGATCGTACTTGTTGCCTCCACAATCTTCGAAAAAGGTAACTTTGGTTTTGTTCTCTCATTTTCCTACTCACCACCACTTTCATATGATGGATAGGCCAAGTACCTCTACCAACCCACTCTTCATCGAGCAAGACGACGACATGTCATCATTCGTCACCAAGATCCACCTCTTTGGTGCACAACGGGCGCTACATCAAGAGCAATAAGCCATGAATGACCGCATTGACAACCTCGCCACCGACTTGCGACTCTCCGAGCAACGTACACGGGACTACTTCGACAACAAGCTCGACGCGCACAAGCAAGAGAACGATGCAAGAATGGACGAGATCCGTGCTTTGTTGGTCAACTAGCCTCCTTCAACTTCTTCCTACTCAAGACAGAGCCACTCAAGTCGACACTCCGACGACACCTTCTCCGGCTCAAGTACACCGTCATCGAACACTCTTCGACGAGCCACACGTCAAGACCGTCATGCATCCCGTAATCCACTTCAAGCCAAGCATTCACACGAGCAAGTCGATGAGCAAGTTCCTCGTCCGCGTTCAAACCAGGCCGCTTTTGCTCAAGCTCAAGAACGACAACGACTACGGCGCCAAGAGGAAGAACGAGCGCGACTACACCAAGAAGAACAAGACGCCGAGGCTCTACGTCTTCAACAACAACAACGACAAGAAGCGCAAGCTCTTGAGGTGCAACATGCACTCCAAGAACCAAGTCGAGCCATCGCCAACCGCAATCGCGAACGGCGCAATCAAGAGGAAGCCCTTCGAGAAGAAATCCACGAGAGGAACTACCAACCACGCGTGCAACGTCAAGTTCCTCAAGCTACTCCACAAGCTCGTCAAGCTCCTCCTCAACCTCAAGTTCAACAAGAGCAAGTGGATCATGGGCTTCCTCCACGCCAAGAGCGACATCTCAAGGAACGAGCATTTGAGGATCCTCCTCCACGACAAGAGGGACATCAAAGCCGCTACTTCGACGAAGAACTCCGCTACGGCAAGCTAAATTTCACCATGCCCAAGTTCAACGGAAGCAATGACCCCGAAGAGTACCTCTCATGGGCATTGAAGGTCGACAAAATCTTCCGGCTGCACAACTACGATGAAGAGAAGAAGATCGCTATGGCATCACTCGAGTTCCAAGACTACGTTCTCATTTGGTGGGAACAAGTGATTGAGCGACGACGCGAGCCACCAATCACAACTTGGACGGCTATGAAGGATGTCATGAGAGCTTGTTTCGTGCCTACTCACTACAATCGTGATCTCTTCAAGAAGTTGCAACTTCTCAAACAAGGCATGAAGACGGTGGAAGAATACTACCAAGAAATGGAGATTGCAATGATATGAGCAAATGTCAAGGAAGACGACGAGCAAACAATGGCACGCTTCTTGAACGGCCTCAACCATCCAATCAAGCGGATTGCCGACTTCCAACCATACTCAAACATCCTCGAGCTAGTTCATCAAGCGACCAAGGCCGAGCGACAAGTCCAAGATGACTTCAAATACGCCAAGTACTCGTCCAAGACCTACGACTCCTCTTATCAAGCTACCGCGACTCCGGCACCTCCTACATCAACTCGAGCCTCATCAAGTACCGGCGACAAGTCAAGCTACAAGAAAACTTCGACAAGTTCAAGTCGTCCTCCTCGTACTACAAGTAACTTCAAGCCGCGTGCTTCATCATCTACTCCGACCGATGAGACCGTCAAGACAAGCTCCTTCAAGTGTTTCACTTGCGGCGGCCGAGGCCACAAGTCCTTCGAGTGCACAAACAAGCGCACCATGATCTTCAACGACGACGGCACCTACGACTCCATGAGTGAAGGAGAAGTGGACGCCCTTGAGCAAGTGGCCATGCACTGACAAGTGAACAACAAAGGCGAAGATGGTCAAGTCTTTTGTGACGAAGATTCAAGCCCCGCTCTTGTTGTCTCCAAGGTCTTGACTCTTCAACATCAACAAGAAGAAGACCAACGGTGCCACATCTTCCATACCAAGGCCGGCATCAATGGAAGGTCCGTCAAGGTCATCATCGATGGAGGTAGTTGCCACAACTTGGCAAGTGAAGAACTTTGCTCCAAGCTTCAATTGGTCAAGAGGAAGCACCCGCACCCCTACAAGGTTCAATGGCTAATCGACTCCGGCACTATACGAATCGAGCATACGGTCCAAGTCTCTTTCAAAATTGGTGCATATGAGGACACTTTGGAGTGTGATGTGGTCCCAATGACCGTTTGCCATCTCCTTCTTGGTCGACCATGGCAATTCGACCGTGGTGTCATCCACAATGGGCGTACCAATCACTATAGCTTCAAGATGAAAGGGAAGGAGTATGTGCTACGACCTATGTCTCCTAGTCAAGTGATAGTCGACTAGCAAGCCACCCATCATGGAGAGAAGAGTGAGAAAGTGATCCACCAAAAAGTGAGTGAGAGCCACAAGCCAAACTTGAGCGCCTCTTCGCCTAGAGAGAAAAACCTCATACTATTGGCCACAAAAAGTGAGATGAGAGAAGTGTGTGAGAACCCATCAAGTGTGATGCACTTTGTCCTTGTGTGCAAGGATGGAGAATCAAAAATTAACACCTCTCACGAGCTACCTTTAGTGTTTCAATCTCTTTTGCAGGAATTCCAAGATGTCTTCCCCGATGAGCTACCTCCGGGTCTACCTCCTCTTCGAGGCATTGAGCACCGAATCGACCTCATCCCCGGAGTGCCACTTCCAAACAAAGCTCCATACCGTGTCAACCCCGAATAAACTAAGGAGATTCAACGGCAAGTACAACAACTCATCGACAACGATCATGTACGTGAAAGCTTAAGCCCTTGTGCCGTTCCGGTTATTCTTGTGCCTAAATCCGATGGAAGTTTCCGCTTATGTTCCGATTGTAGAACTATAAATGCTATCACCGTTCGCTATAGGCATCCCATTCCTCGCTTAGATGATATGCTTGATGAACTTAGTGGAGCCAACTTTTCTCAAAATTGATCTTAAAAGTGGCTATTATCAAATCCGCATTCAAGAGGGTGATGAATGGAAAACCGCTTTCAAAACCAAATTTGGCTTGTATGAGTGGTTAGTGATGCCTATGGGTTTATCGGAGGCTCAGTACTTTCGCATACTTATGCATCATGTGCTTCGCCCTTATATTGGAGTCTTTGTTGTGGTTTACTTTGACGATATTCTTGTGTTTAGCAAAACCATGAAAGAGCATCTTGATCATGTTAGGGCTGTTTTGCAAACCCTTCGCAAGGGGCCTTTATGCAAGCACAAAAAATGCACATTTGGTGTTGACAAAGTAGTTTTCTTGGGTTTTGTTGTCTCTTCCAAGGATGTCCATGTTGATGAAGCTAAAATTGAAGCAATCAAAACTTGGCCCCAACCCACCAATTTGCAACAAGTACGTAGCTTTCTTGGTCTTGCGGGCTTTTATCGTCGCTTTGTGAAAGATTTTAGCACTATTGCCGCTCCTTTACATGCTTTGAGCAAGAAGAATCCTCCTTTTGTTTGGGGATCTTTGCAATCCACCGCTTTTGATGAGCTCAAGTCTTTACTTACTAATGCTCCAATTCTTGCTTTGCCCAATTTTGACAAAACTTTTGACGTTCATTGTGATGCAAGTGGTACCGGAATTGGCGTTGTTTTGATGCAAGAAAAACGAGCAATTGCTTACTTTAGTGAAAAACTCTCCGGTGCTCAACTTAACTATCCCATCTATGACAAAGAATTGTATGCATTAGTGCGTGTGCTACATGCTTGGGAACATTATCTTAGACGTCATGAGTTTGTCATCCATACCGATCATGAAACACTTAAGTACTTAAAAGGCCAAACTAAGTTGAACAAGCGTCATGAAAAATGGAGTGAATTCATTGAATCTTTCCCATATGTGATCAAGTACATTAAGGGTAAGGAAAATGTAGTTGCCGATGCACTTTCACGCATATGCACGCTTGTCACCAAACTTGAGTTGAATGTTATTGGCTTTGAGCACATAAAAGACTTGTATGCTAATGATTCATCTTTTGCGACTCCTTATGCTAAATGTTTAATGCATACATCTTGGGAACACTATTACATCAAGGATGGTTATCTTATGAGATCTAACAAACTATGCATTCCCGAGTCTTCTCTTCGTTTGCTCCTTTTGCAAGAGGCTCATGGAGGCGGACTCATGGCACACTTTGGACGCGACAAGACGTTCGCCACGCTCTCCAAGAACTACTTTTGGCCCAAGATGTTTGATGAGGACATCAATACCATTGTTACACCCACAGCCCCTGCTGCTATACATACTGGACCAATTACTAGAGCTCGCGCACGCCAATTGAATTATCAGGTACTTTCGTTTCTTGGTAACGATTCCAATGTTCATGAGAATATGATGCTGCCTAAATTGGATACATTTGTTTTGCTTACAAATGAAGGGCCTACCATGGACAAGAAAGATGAACCTTGGAGCAAGTTCAAGCATGGAGATGTTGGCATGCGCAAGGGAAACAAGAACGGAGTTACAAGTGATGATTCCAGGACTTTGAAGCCACCCTAATGAGAGCATGAGGCCTTGGACGAAATATACAAGATGCCACTTCATAATATTCGTCCATAGGCTATTCTAGGTGCTTCGTCACCTTATTATTGGGCCAGGCCCATGTAATTTCGAAATACTTAAGTGTAGGCTGTTTTTAGAGTCCGTATGTGTGGGGAAACAAGAGTTAGGGTTGGTTTCGGACCCCTCCCTCAAGGGCCACGAAATTCCCTCCTCTTTCTCCATATATACAACCCTTAGGGCGTCGTTTAGACTTTGGGTTTTGTTTAGATTAAAAGTTCGCCATAGCTGCAACTTCGGCGTGCCGTTTGTGTTCAACGACTGCATAAAGGCGTCACAGAACCCCACCTTGATCAATAAAGATTTCATCTTATATTCGCAATATTCAGATTGCAATCTCAGTTTCTTGCTTGTTCTTCGTTTGCTCGCAGGAAACAGGCCCTCGTGGTCAGGTTGATCGTGCTCCGGCGTGGTCAATAACCCTCGGAAGTTGGTTTAGCGATTGCTAAGGCGCGACGTCTCGCACGTTCGTAGTCGGATCGTCAAGGTCGACTCCACAGAAACGATAGCCACCATCTCATCGAAACATTGGGACACCTTAGCCTCTATCATTGTATCTTTCCTTTGATTGTGTTTGTTTTTTTGAAAGATCTTTGATTGTGTTTGTGACTTGTGGATCTTGTGTTGTTACTCTAGTTGATGTGTAATCTGGAATTGTTGGAGTGATTTCCTCTTTGTGTTCTTGTTGTGTTCTTGTTGTTTCTCTCCTTTTCCCCCTCCAAGTGTGAAAAGATCCCTCCTAGGGTTCTACCCTACATCACCAAGGCCCCAAGGATCAAGACGGAGTTCTACAACAGCAAAACTGGAAGTCCCAGGTGACCCCGTGCGCACGGGCCCCCAAGACCCCGTGCCCACGGGCTACTCAGGGAGTTGGCGCTGGAGCACCCCGTGCGCACGGGCCTGTACCGTGCGCACGGGACCCCCGTGCGCACGGGCCCAACTTACCCCGTCTTGCGGGCTCTCCAGGATGGACGGCTGTGATCTCCAACCCGAGCCCCTCTTCCTCCACTTCGTCCCCAAGACTATATATTACGTACCTAGGGCTATGTTTAGGGTTAGCAAAGTAGTTGATACACATTTGTGAGCTTTGCTCCATGGATCCACTCCACTAGGAGATCAAGACCTCCTCTTGGAGTAACCTAGCTCAAGACCCCCTCTTGGGTGGCCCCTATGAAGACCTCCTCACGGAGAAGAACCCGGTTACCTCTTGTATCGTCCTTTGTTGATCATGGATCGTGTATCTCTCTTTGTGTTCATCGATCTAGCGCATGTGTAATTGAATCTTGTTGGTTTGAGTGATTCTCTTGTGTTTTCCTCGTGATTTCCCTCGTGCTCTCCCGCTCGCTCTTCGTGTTCCTTGTAGGGATCCTCTCCAAACGTGAAAGATCGACCCCATAGGGTTCCACCCTACATCACCCAACCTCGCCCGAACTCCGTCCACCACCGCGAGCTTCCTTCCGGCGAGCTCGGGCCGTCTCAGCCCGTCCCGATCACACAGAAAGACTTGGGGCACTCCCAGCTTCACCTAGATGCCCTCCGCCGTCCTTTTTGGTCGTCAGAGCAGGAAACCCGAAGCCCTCCGCCGTCCCTGGCTTCACCGGCAACGAGCCACGGGTCAATTCCGGCGAGTTTGACCCGGGTTAACCCAGCTTGACTCCCCCCCCCCCCCGAGTCCCTGACATGTGGGGCCAGCCCCTAACTAATTTCTAGATTAGGATTTAACTAGTAGTTATGATGCGGAGCATCCTTCCATCATCCCCATGGACTCTACACCGACACATCAAGCCCCACATCGACCTATGACAAGAGTAAGAGCACGTGTTTGGAAACCGAGGTGAACTCCTTCCTACTTAACTTGCATACGGACACAAATTGAACAATGTTGCTACCTCACCAAAATGCGCTATGTATCATTAGGTACGAAGAGGAACACCACCATGAGGCTAAGGAGCACCCCCAAGGGGAGGAAGGACCACCCCAAGGCCACGCGGACCAAGACAGAGTGCTACAGCAGCAAAACTGGAGTTCCCAGGTGACCCCGTGCGCACGGGCCCCCAAGACCCCGTGCCCACGGGCTACTCGAGGAGTTTCTTGTTGGAGCACCCGTGCAAGACGGGCTTGTATCGTCTTGCACGGGCCCAACTTACCCCGTCTTGCACGGGCTCATCAGATGGCCGATCGAGATCTCCGTCCGAGCCCTTCTTCATCTCCTTCGACCCCAAGCCTATATAAGTCGTACCAAGGTCCATGTTTAGGGTTAGCAAAGTATTAGATGAGATATTTGTGAGCTTTGCTCCTTTCTACCTTCCCTTGTGGAATCAAGACCCCCTAGGGAAGAATCCTTGTGGATTTCAAGACCTCCTCAAGGAGTAGACTATCTTCAAGCCCCCATCTCCTTTGGATTTGGGAAGAACTTTGCCATTGTATCTTTCCTTTGATTGTGTTTGTGACTTGTGGATCTTGTGTTGTTACTCTAGTGGATGTGTAATCGGGAATTGTTGGAGTGATTTCCTCTTTGTGTTCTAGTTGTGTTCTTGTTGTTCTCTCCTTTTCCCCCTCCAAGTGTGAAAAGATCCCTCCTAGGGTTCTACCCTACATCATCTTGGTATCATGAGCCACGTTGATTCACATCTTGGAGTCCCTACCTTCCACGTTCTAGCTTGATTTCGTTGTTTTTCGTCCTAATCCGAAAATCCCCACCAAAAATAGCCCCAAAATTTTTCTTGCAATTTGTTTGATCTTGTGAGATTTGGTTGTTTTGATCCACGAATTTGGAGTTTGGCAAGTGGATCTACCCATCTACCATCTTCCCCATCCACCAAACCCTCGATTTTGACCTCTCTTCGCAAAATCCCCACGGATCCAGGTGTGTTCATCCGCTCCTAGAACACCCCGTGCGCACGGGCCCCCGAGACCCCGTGCACACGGGACCCTGTGCACACGGGCCTCACTTATCCCGTGCGCACGGGCTATCCAGGGAGGTTCAGCCATTTTCCTTTTTCTTCAGTTTGTTTCCCCACCACCTCTTGTGTTCTTCCGCACCATTCCACGTGTTTGTTTGAGTTTTGGACCGCGGTTTCTCCTGTGTCCTAAGGTGTTTCGGCTACTTAGGCGCATTTGGACATCATCATCGCCACCAAGCATCAACTCGGACAGCACATTGACTTCAACGAGTTCACCATTACCGTAAGATCGGACGGTAACCTCGACGACATCTAACACTTGCTTTCGCATTGATAACCCGAGCCATTTCGCGTAGCTTACCCATTGAGACTAGAAAGTTGAGAATTGTCGGGCCATGCTTTGTGCACCGTAGTAATCGTGTTACCATCTTTGTGCCATAAGTCTCTCCCGTGCATATCTTACTTATTTGTCTCATATCATACTTGACTCGAGCCTCGAAAAAAAAAAGAAGAAAATCTTTTAAGCAAAAGAAGAAAAACAAAGAGCTTGTAAGCACTAGCATCAAATCATTTTGCATATCATCTTCGATATCCCATACGTAGCATAGTTGGGATTGAAGACGGCACGTTTCTCTTATAGGTTGGTGCACACGTGTATCTAGCCCATTTGAGCAATCGAGCTAGTGTCTCTCTAGCATTCGCACGACAAGAGCATTTTCCGTGGTTGCACATTTGAGCTCGTTCCTTGGTTGTGCGAATCCCATCTATCTTCCGTGTGTGTGTTCCTAGTGATATCATTGGGTTTGATCTATTTGTTTTTACTTGCATTTTTGTGAATCTTCTCAACCTTTTCGATATCTTGACTAACATTTGCTTGAAATTTTTGCCACCATCCTAACCGAGCTCCTCCATAGACCATTTACTTGTAGGTGTGAGAAACAATTCCCAGTACCAATTCCCCTATTGTAACATCATGCGGGCTCGTACTTGTTACATCCACAATCTTCGGAAAAGGTAACTTTGGTTTTGTTCTCTCATTTTCCTACTCACCACCACTTTCATATGATGGATAGGCCAAGTACCTCTACCAACCCACTCTTATCGAGCAAGACGACGACATGTCATCATTCGTCACCAAGAGCCACCTCTTTGGTGCACAAAGAGCGCTACATCAAGAGCAACAAGCCATGAACGACCGCATCGACAACCTCGCCACCGACTTGCGACTCTCCGAGCAACGTACACGGGACTACTTCGACAACAAGCTCGACGCGCACAAGCAAAAGAACGATGCAAGAATGGACAAGATCCGCGCTTTGTTGGTCAACCGGCCTCCTTCAATTTCTTCCTACTCAAGACGGAGCCACTCAAGTCGACACTCCGACGACACCTTCTCCGGCTCAAGTACACCGTCATCGAACACTCTTCGACGAGCCGCGTGTCACGACCGTCATGCATCTCGAAACCCGCTACACGTCAAGCATTCACAAGAGCAAGTCGATGAGCAAGTTCCTCGTCCTCGTTCAAACCAAGACGCTTTTGCTCAAGCTCAAGAACGACAACGACTACGGCGCCAAGAGGAAGAACGAGCGCATCTACACCAAGAAGAACAAGACGCCGAGGCTCAACGTCTTCAACAATAACAAAGAGAAGCGCAAGCTCTTGAGGTGCAACGTGCCCTTCAAGAATCAAGTCGAGCCATCGCCAGCCGCAATCGCGAACGGCGCAATCAAGAGGAAGCCCTTCGAGAAGAAATCCACGAGCAGAACTACCAACCCCGCGTGCAACGTCAAGTTCCTCAAGTGATGCGGAGCATCCCACGTTCATCCCCATGTACACTCCCACTACTCTCCATGCCCCAAGTGGACATATGACGAGACCTCGAACAAACGCCATTGGACACAAGGTGAACTCGCTCCTCTCCGAATCGTCACTTTCCACATGTGAGACATGGCTACTACCTCAAACGCGTGTGCTATGCATGTCCAG
This sequence comes from Aegilops bicornis, assembly GCA_021605145.1. Classification (NCBI taxonomy): domain Eukaryota; kingdom Viridiplantae; phylum Streptophyta; class Magnoliopsida; order Poales; family Poaceae; genus Aegilops; species Aegilops bicornis. The sequence goes on along the minus strand of CM038674.1, from coordinate 344,985,621 downwards.
GAACCAAGAGGAAGGCAATGGAACAGCTATGAGCACTGGACAAGACGGCGAGGACACCAAGTACAAGGACCAAGAGAAGAAGCTGCCTGGTTACAGCGCCGGACGTCCGACCAGGACCGGACGTCGGACGACTCCCAGGCTCCGGATGACCGACCAAGGCCGGACGTCCGACGACCATCAGCCACCGGACGACCGACAACGTCCGGAAATCCGACAAATCCACACCCGAGCCAAATCGCCGGACGTCCGACAAGTACCGGATGATCGGACCCTCGCGAGCCACCGGACGTCAGGTACCCATCGGACGACCGGCGCCTGTGCGCTGCCATGTGTTGGGCCGTAACCCATGTACCCCTTCACTTACCCCTTCGTGGCCCTAGACTATATATACTCCTCCACCTCCTCCTAGTTAGGGTTCACGTTGATTTAGCTCATTTGTGAGATAGAGCTTCGCTCATCCATATCGGATCTACTCTACGAGAGAGACCGCGGCCCCTCTTCGGAGAAGATCCACCTTGGATTCAAGACCTCCTTTGCGGAGAAGACCATCATCAAGACCTCCTCACGGAGAAGAACGGCTACCATTTGTATCATCCTTTGTTGACTTTGGATCATGTATCTCCCTTTGTGTTCATCGATCTAGCACATGGGTGATTGATCTTGTTGGTTTGAGTGATTCTCTTGTGTTTTCCCCGTGATTTCCCTCGTGCTCTTCCGCTCATTCTTCGTGTTCCTCGTAGGGATCCTCTCCAAACGTGAAAGATCGTCCACATAGGGTTCCGCCCTACATCATCTTGGTATCATGAGCCACGTTGATCACGTTTTGGAGCCCCTACCCCGTGTTTGCTAGCTTGATTTTGTTGTGTTCTTCCCCAAATTAGAAAATTCCCCACCAAACATAGCCCCAATTTTTTTTGTGATTTGTTAGTGTGATGATGTTTTGTTGATGATCCATGGATTTGCTTGGTTTCGAGTGGATCTAGCATCTCCCCAAGTTTCCCCATCTTTCATCCACAAAACCTCTTCAATTTTGACCCTAAAATCTCCATTTTCCGCTCAAAATCGCGTCCCTGAGCTCAAATCCCGCGTTGACCCCCGACCCCCGGACGTCCGACCTTTCCTGGACGACCGGAACCCCTAACCCGAACCGAATTTACGGATTTCCGACTTTCCCGAACGTCCGACGCCCTGGACATCCGACCTTTACGGACGTCCGTAACCTGTAGTTTCAGATTTCGGCTGATTTTTGTTTTGTCCATAACTAATTCATCCGGACTTCGATTTTCGCGTTCTTTAGCTCGTTGAAAAGCTCTTGACATCCACTATCCCACAAAAATACCACCAACATCATTTGGCTCCATCAAATTTGTGATTTTTGGCATCTTTGCCTAGGGCTTCCACCACATCATCCGCATAGCCCCCACCGAGTTCCGCAACCTCGTTGTAGCGTGCTAGGACCTTGAAAGGTCCATCGGCTCGAGGTAGAAGCTTGGACTTGCGTTCGTTGGGGAAACGGTCCTTGCGAAGGTGTAGCCACACGAGATCACCAATGTTGAAGACCAAGGGTTGCTTGTCGACGTTGAGCTTAGTCGCTAGTCGTTGTACTTGGCGCTCGATGGTGTGCCTTATATCCTCGTGCATCTTTTTGATGTAGCTTGATCGTGCACTCGCATCCATGTTGGTGCGCTCTTGTAGAGGAAGAGGTAGAATGTCCAAAGGGGACAACGGATTGAAGCCGTAGACGACCTCGAAGGGGGACTTGCCGGTAGTCGAATGTCTTGCACGGTTGTAAGCGTACTCGGCGATGGGTAGACACGCCTCCCACTCTTTGATGTTCTTCTTGATCAATACGCAAAGTAGAGTGGAGAGTGTCCGGTTCGTCACCTCCGTTTAGCCGTCGGTTTGAGGATGATATGCGGATGAGAACAAGAGCTTGATTCCGAGCTTGGCGCATAGGGTCTTCCAAAAGTAACTCAAGAACTTGACATCACGATCGGAGACGATTGTCTTTGGTGCTCCATGGAGTCTCAAGATTTCCCTACAAAAGAGATTTGCAACATGTGAAGCATCGTCTATCTTGTTGCAAGGAATGAAATGTGCCATCTTAGAAAATCTATCCACAACAACAAACACGGAATCCTTTCCATTTTGAGTTCTAGGCAAACTAAGTACAAAATTCATGCTAATGTCTTCCCAAGGTTGATAGGGAATAGGAAGAGGCATGTAAAGACCATGAGATTGAGCTTTAGACTTAGCTTTGCGACATGTAGAGCATCGATTGGTGAAGCGTGAGACGTCTCGAAACATCTTGGGCCAAAAGTGGTTCTTGGAGAGCGTGGCGAATGTCTTCTCGCGTCCAAAGTGTCCCATGAGTCCGCCTCCATGAGCCTCTTGCAAAAGGAGAAAAAGAAGAGAAGACTCGGGAATGCATAGTTTGTTAGCTCTCATAAGATAATCATCCTTGATTTAATATTTTTCCCAAGAAGTATGAGTCAAACACTTAGCATAAGGAATAGCAAAAGATGGATCATTAGCATACAACTCTTTGATGTGCTCAAAACCAATAACATTCAACTCAAGTTTAGTGACAAGCGTGCATATGCGTGAAAGTGCATCCGCAACTACATTTTCCTTACCCTTAATGTACTTGATCACATATGGGAAAGATTCAATAAATTCACTCCATTTGGCATGACGCTTGTTCAACTTAGTTTGACCTTTTAAGTACTTAAGCGTTTCGTGGTCGGTATGTATGACAAACTCATGAGGTCTAAGATAATGTTCCCAAACATGTAGCACACGCACTAAATCATACAATTCTTTGTCATAGATGGGATAGTTAAGTTGAGCACCAGAGAGTTTTTCGCTAAAATATGCAATGGTTCGTTTTTCTTGCATCAAAACGCCGCCAATTCCTGTACCACTTGCATCACAATGAACCTCAAAAGTTTTGTCAAAATTGGGCAAAGCAAGAATCGGAGCATGAGTAAGCAAAGACTTGAGCTCATCAAAAGCGGTGGATTGCAAAGATCCCCAAACAAAAGGAGTATTCTTCTTACTCAAAGCATGCAAAGGAGCGGCAATAGTGCTAAAATCTTTCAACAAGCGATTTATAAAAACCCATAAGACCAAGAAAGCTACGCACTTGTTGCAAATTGGTGGGTTGGGGCCAAGTTTTAATTGCTTCAATTTTAGCTTCATCAACATGGACACCCTTTGAGGATACAACAAAACCCAAGAAAACCACTTTGTCAACACCAAACGTGCATTTTTTCAAGTTTGCATAAAGACGTTCCTTGCGGAGGGTTTGCAAAACAACCCTAACATGATCAAGATGGTCGTTCATGGTTTTGCTAAACACAAGAATATCGTCGAAGTAGACCACAACAAAGACTCCAATATAAGGGCGAAGCACATAATGCATAAGGCGCACGAAAGTACCGGGAGCCTCCGATAAACCCATAGGCATCACTAACCACTCATACAAGCCAAATTTGGTTTTGAAAGCGGTTTTCCATTCATCACCCTCTTGAATGCGGATGTGATAATAGCCACTTTTAAGATCAATTTTTGAGAAAAATTTGGCTCCACTAAGTTCATCAAGCATATCATCTAAGCGAGGAATGGGATGCCGATAGCGAACGGTAATAGCGTTTATGGGTCTACAATCAGAACACAAGCGGAAATTTCCATTGGATTTAGGCACAAGTATAACTGGAACGGCACAAGGGCTTAAGCTTTCACGTACATGACCGTTGTCGATGAGTTGTTGTGCTTGCCGTTGAATCTCCTTAGTTTCTTGGGGTTGACACATTGATGAGGACATCAATACCATTGTTACACCCACAGCCCCTGCTGATAGAGGCAAAGGTGTCCCGATGTTTCGATGAGATGGTGGCTATCGTTTCTGTGGGAGTCGACCTTGACGATCCGACTACGTACGTGCGAGACGTCGCGCCTTAGCAATCGCTAAACCAACTTCCGAGGGTTATTGACCACGCCGAGCACGATCAACTCCGACCACGAGGGCCTGTTTCCTGCGAGCAAACGAAGAACAAGCAAGAAACTAAGATTGCAATCTGGATATTGCGAATATAAGAGGAAAGCTTTATTAATGAAGGTGGGGTTCGAGACGCCTTGGTCCGGTCGTTGAACTCAAGCGAAATGCTGTGAAGTTGCAGCTATGGCGAACTTTTGATCTAAACAAAACCCAAAGTCTAAACGACGCCCTAAGGGCTGTATATATGGAGAAAGAGGAGGGAATTTCGTGGCCCTTGAGGGAGGGGTCCGAAACCAACCCTAACTCTTGTTTCCCCACACATACGGACTCTAAAAACAGCCTACACTTAAGTATGTGTGTTGATTGTAGAGGCATTAATAATATTACTATTCGTTATCGTCATCCTATTCCTAGGCTAGATGATATGCTTGATGAATTGAGTGGCTCTACAATATTCTCCAAAGTTGATTTGCGTAGTGGATACCATCAAATTCGTATGAAATTGGGAGATGAATGGAAAACAGCATTTAAAACTAAGTTTGGATTATATGAGTGGTTAGTCATGCCTTTTGGGTTAACTAATGCACCTAGTACTTTCATGAGATTAATGAACGAAGTTTTACGTGCTTTCATTGGATGATTTGTGGTAGTTTACTTTGATGTCATATTGATTTATAGCAGATCTTTGGAGGAACATTTGGAACATTTACGTGCTGTTTTTATTGCTCTACGTGATGCACATTTGTTTGGTAACCTTGGGAAGTGCACCTTTTGCACCGACTGAGTATCTTTTCTTGGCTATGTTGTTACACCACAGGGAATTGAAGTTGACAAAGCCAAGATTGAAGCTATTGAGAGTTGGCCGCAGCCCAAAACAGTCACACAAGTGAGGAGTTTTCTTGGCCTCGCTGGATTCTATAGGCGTTTTGTGAGAGATTTCAGCACCATTGCTGCACCTCTCAACGAGCTTACAAAGAAGGATGTGCCTTTTGTTTGGGGTACCACAGGAAGAAGCCTTCACGGTGTTGAAAGATAAGTTGACACGTGCTCCTTTACTCCAACTTCCTGATTTTAATAAGACTTTTGAGCTTGAATGTGATGCTAGTGGAATTGGATTAGGAGGTGTGTTATTACAAGATGACAAACCTGTTGCATACTTTTCTGAAAATTTGAGTGGGCCTAGTCTGAATTATTCTACTTATGATAAAGAATTATATGCTCTTGTTCGGACTTTAGAAACATGGCAACATTATTTATGGCCCAAAGAATTTGTTATACATTCTGATCATGAATCTTTGAAACATATTAAAAGTCAAGCTAAACTGAATCGTAGACATGCTAAATGGGTTGAATTCATTGAGACTTTCCCTTATGTCATTAAACACAAGAAGGGTAAAGAAAATGTTATTGCTGATGCATTGTCTCGTCGCTATACTATGCTTTCACAACTTGACTTCAAAATATTTGGTTTGGAGACCATCAAAGATCAATATGTGCATGATGCTGATTTTAAAGATGTATTGCAGAATTGTAAAGAAGGAAGAACGTGGAACAAGTTCATCGTTAATGATGGATTTGTGTTCCGTGCTAACAAGCTATGCATTCCAGCTAGCTCCGTTCGTCTTTTGTTGTTGCAGGAGGCGCATGGAGGAGGACTAATGGGACACTTTGGCGTGAAGAAGACGGAGGATGTACTTGCTACACATTTCTTTTGGCCAAAGATGAGACGGATGTTGAGCGTTTTATTGCTCGCTGCACTACATGTCAAAAAGCTAAGTCACGACTCAATCCTCATGGTTTATATATGCCTTTGCCTGTACCTAGTGTTCCTTGGGAGGATATATCTATGGACTTTGTTTTAGGTTTACCTACAGGGATAGCATATTTGTTGTCATGGATAGATTCTCGAAAATGGCACACTTTATACCACGTCATAAAAGCGATGATGCTGTTAATGTTGCTGATTTGTTCTTTCGTGAAATTATTCGCTTGCATGGTGTGCCAAATACTATTATTTCAGATCGTGATACTAAATTTCTTAGCCACTTATGGAGATGTTTATGGGCTAAGTTGGGGACTAAACTGCTTTTTAGTACTACTTGTCACCCCCAAACTGATGGACAAACTGAAGTAGTCAATAGAACATTGTCTACTATGCTTAGGGCTGTTTTGAAGAATAATAAGAAAATGTGGGAGGAATGCTTGCCTCATATTGAATTTGCTTATAATCGTTCATTGCATTCTACTACTAAGATGTGCCCTTTTGAAGTTGTGTATGGTTTCCTACCTCGTGCACCTATTGATTTGTTGCCTCTTCCATCTTCGGAGAAGGTTAATTTTGATGGTAAACAACGTGCTGAATTGATTTTAAAAATGCATGAGTTAACTAAGGAAAACATTGAGCGTATGAATGCTAAATATAAACTTGCTGGAGATAAGGGTAGAAAACATGTTATGTTTGCACCTGGAGATCTTGTTTGGTTACATTTGCGTAAGGATAGATTTCCTGATTTGCGCAAATCAAAGCTAATGCCACGTGCTGATGGTCCCTTTAAGGTGTTGGAGAAAATAAATGATAATGCATATAAACTTGAGCTGCCTGCAGATTTTGGGGTTAGTCCCACTTTTAACATTGCAGATTTGAAGCCTTATTTGGGTGAGGAAGATGAGCTTCCGTCGAGGACGACTTCATTTCAAGAAGGGGAGGATGATGAGGACATCAATACCATTGTTACACCCACAACCCCTACTGCTACATATACTGGACCAATTACTAGAGCTCGCGCACGCCAATTAAATTATCAGGTACTTCCGTTTCTTGGTAATGATTCTAATGTTCATGAGAATATGATGCTGCCTAAATTGGATACATTTGTTTTTCTTACAAATGAAGGTCCTAGCTTGGAGAAGGATGGACATTGGAGCAAGAACACGCATGGAGATGATGCCATGCGCAAGGGGAACAAGAACGGAGTTACAAGTGATGATTTCAGGACTTTGAAGCCACCATAATGGGTGCATGAAGCCTTGGACGAAATATACAAGATGCTACTTCATAAATTTCGTCCCGAGGCTATTCTAGGTGCTGCGTCACCTTATTATTGGGCCAGGCCCTTGTAATTTCGAAATACACAAGTATAGGCTATTTTTAGAGTCCGTATGTGGGGGGAAACAAGAGATAGGGTTGATTTCGGACCCCTCCACCAAGGGCCACGAAATTCCCCTCCTCTTCCACCATATATACAGCCCTTAGGGCACCGTTTAGACTTTGGGTTTTGTTTAGATTAAAAGTTCGCCATAGCTGCAACTTCGTGCATTTCGTTTGTGTTCAACGACTGCATAAAGGCGCCACAGTAACCCCACCTTGATCAATAAAGCTTTCATCTTATATTCGCAATATCCAGATTGCAATCTCAGTTTCTTGCTTGTTCTTCGTTTGCTCGCAGGAAATGCAGACCCTCGTGGTCAGGTTGATCGTGCTCGGCGTGGTCAATAACCTCTCGGAGTTGCTTTAGCGATTGCTAAGGCGCGACGTCCTCGCACGTTCGTAGTCGGATCGTCAAAGTCGACTTCCTCCAAAGCGAACACCAACATCTCATCGAAAGACGGGACACCTTTGCCTCTATCATGTTTGAGGTAGTAGCCATGTCTCACATGTTGAAAGTGACGATTCGGAGAGGAGCGAGTTCACCTTGTGTCCAATGGCGTTTGTTCGAGGTCTCGTCATATGTCCACTTGGGGCTTGGAGAGTAGTGGGAGTGTACATGGGGATGAACGTGGGATGCTCCGCATCATCTCCCCCCCCCTTGGGAAAGATCCGACCTCGGATCGTGATCCTCATCACCATGGAAACGGTTGTCGTAGACGGACTTGTAGTTGGACGAAGTTGAAGACATGGCGCAATCCAAGTAGTCCAAGGTGTCACGGGAGTGATACACATGCAAAAGGAGCAAACACAAGCAACACTCGAATACAATGGTTAGCGCACACAAAGTGTCCATCATGTAAGAATGAGTCCGTGAGGCAAGATTGTTCATGACAAAGCACATGAAGCTTAGCAAGATGATATGGAATAAGATGTAAAGCATTCATGGGAACAAAAGCATGGTGCTCAAAGCGATAAATTCTACCATTGTGCAAAATGATGTCATAGTGAGACGGTCTATCAATAGCATGAATATGGCAATGGATGCTCAATATGATTATGTTATCGTGCAATTGATGGTAGGCAATATGATCATGATGTATGAATATGCCATCAAGAAAGATCACAACAAATTTGCTAAGAAAATGCACAAGCTCATATATCATGGATGACATGGGAATAGGTGCAACAAGACAATCATAATGTGTGTCAATCCATGCATAGGGTGCAAATTTGTCGTGGGTGGTGTTGTACCCTAGCTCGATGTCGTGGCACTCCTCAACTTGAAGGTCCATAGGGTCCATCTCCAATGTCAGTCCTCCGTCCAATATATGTATCATGTAGATAAGAAGAAGGAAACAACAATGAAAGTATGGCCCATCCAATATGCATATTTGAAGATGGGTCAAAGGGAAGGAGGTCACCTTTAGGAGGTTCTCAAGGATGATGGAGTTATGCATCTTGTATGCCTTCACATAACCAAGTTGTCTCACATGTTACCGCCTTTGTGAATCCTTCAAAATGAAAGAACATGACAAACACTTGGAAAAACAAATGAGGTTAGCCGAAGTGCAAAACCTATCATTCGTGTGGTAAGATACCCAACAAGTGTATGCATCATGCTCATCATAAGAAAGTACAAGGGAGCATTTCATAGTATGGAGGCATATGATGCGAGAACAACAAAATACAATAGGCTCAATCATACAAGCATGCATCATAAGTAAAGTGTCAAAGTCTCCAAGATCAAATAGCATAGATGCAACAATTGGAGGCAATCGACAATGAACAAGATATATCATGTGAGAGGCATGAACATATGTGTCATCAACCCAAGAAAGCAAGTGATAGTGGAACATGGGTGATGCAACATAGCAAGCAATCATAGAGATCAAATCAAGCAAGCTAGTAGTGCGAAGATGCAACGTACTAGAAGGAATCATGGCAAGCATGTCATGTGTGCAAATAGTGGGCATACAAAATGCACATGACATTTCACAAGCATAAAGGCAAGATATGAGCAAAATAGCATCAATAGCATGGGGCACATGATAAACATGGCAAAAGCAAAAAGGATCTCCACCAAGCATGCAAATACACATAGGAGTAGCATAATGGTGAATCATGAGTAGATGCAAGCAAGGGTCACATTTGCATGGCAAAGGTATAGAAGCAAGCATAGCATGCAAAGTGAACACGGTAAAATGAGCATAAGGGGACAAATGGTATATAGCCCATAGCCGTGTGAGAGCCAAGTAGAAGAGGTGCGTGTAGTCCTTGCGCGAAGAGAACGGTGGTAAGATAGTCCACGGGATCCCAAAGCATCGGTGCTCTCAAGAGCTCGTTTCGTCAACTCTTGGGATTGAGAGGTTGACGAGTATACATGAGTACCTTCACAAAACAAAGACAAAGGGAAGATTGTGTGTTCGTGATATATGTACACATCATCCATCATGATGCGCACGTGCTTGTGTCGGTTAGCACAAAATAGGCAATGCTCAAATAAATGAGAAGTGTGATATTGAAATATGTCATCCATCATGATAGGTTTGTTGTTATCTATAGCATAATGGAGACTCAAGTTGTGTAATGCATCATGAGCAATATCTAGAGCATTGTTATTCATGGAATGCATATGGTGCAAGCAATCATGGAAATCATGCAAAAGATGGGATGAATCAAAATCTCCGAATATGTATGAGGAAACTATGGGGGTCTCCTCATGAGCATGAGTAGCAACATCACATGGAGAATATTGGCAACATTCAAAACAAAGCATATTTGGAACAATGTGATAATGGCATGACATAGTAGATGAATTGCGCAAATCATGTAAAGGAAGCATGGCAATATCATCACATGAGAAACAAAAGCCAATGACCATCATCTCGTCATCTATGCCATAAGTGCAAATGGGACTTATTTTAATGGGGCATGCATAGTTATTATGTTGAGATTGAAATGAGGCTATATGGGAGATCTCACTCATAGCATATGACAAGTTCAATGGATTGTCAAACATGATGTGACCAAAAGAATTTTCACAAGATATCCTATGGAGCATAGCATCACAACTAGGTAACTCAACATGCTCATCATCATATTCATCATAAATAGGTAAGTCAAGGCATGAAGAAGTCGCACTAGCATGAAGCATGGGAATAGGAGGATCAACATCATGCAAGCAATCATTGTCAAGATAGTCCGCTAGTGGGACAAGAGAAGCACCATCACCTATGTTACCGTTGGAACGTCGCTCATGTGTTGTAGGTGAAGTGTTGAAGATCGTCTCGTTGTCATCTTCATCTTGATGGAACCATGTGGGGGTGCATCATTGTCCACCATGGCCATCGTCGTCTTCATTGGAGGTATGGACTCGTTGAGGATAGGCATGTCGTCATGTAGGAGACCTAGCACCAAAGAAGAAAACACACTCGGAGTAGAGGGTAAGTCGTTAGAAATCATAATGGCCTCACATGCCGTGACAACTATCTCACTCACTAAGTGTTGTGGCTCACTCACTCCCTCAAGGATGCTCTCACTCATATGGTTGGTGGAGTCACTGAAATGGCGCTCAACCTGACATAGGATGTGTGGCATGCTCTCATGTGTGGGGCTAGTGGTGGTAACACTCATCCTCTCATAGGAAATGCACTCAATGTCATATAGGGTGGAGTCACTCATCTCACTCATGGGTTGGTGGCTCTCCTCACATGGCAATTGGGGCATCTCTTCATATGTGGGTGTCGGAGAGGTGTAGGTGCAAATGTCTCCATGCTCAACTCCTATCGCCGTGGTCGAAGGGGATGGCCCTTGCTCGACTGTCTTGTCACCGTCGTGGTGTTGGAGGCCCATATGATGTGGCACCTCGTAGCTCGTCTCTATGACCTAAGGGAGTTTCCCATGCTCGACCATCTTCCTTGAGGGGCTTCCGAAAATGGAAGTGTCGCCCTCGCTCGTAGGTAGTTGCCTTGGACTTGATGAAGTCATAGTAGGCGTACTCGTGGGAAGTAGGCGAAGATGCCGTACGTCCCAAGGCGAAGATTCCTTGATAGCACTTGAAATGCCTTGCCTATCCATCACAAGACTCGAGCAAATATGAGTGGGAGAAAGAGAAGAACTTATATGATAGAGGCAAAGGTGTCCCGTCTTTCGATGAGATGTTGGTTTTCGCTTTGGAGGAAGTCGACTTTGACGATCCGACTACGAACGTCTTGAGGACGTCGGCGCCTTAGCAATCGCTAAACCAACTCCGAGAGGTTATTGACCACGCCGAGCACGATCAACCTGACCACGAGGGTCTGCTTCCTGCGAGCAAACGAAGAACAAGCAAGAAACTGAGATTGCAATCTGGATATTGCGAATATAAGATGAAAGCTTTATTGATCAAGGTGGGGTTCTGTGGACGCCTTTGTCCGGGTTGTTGAACACAAACGAAATGCACGCGAAGTTGCAGCTATGGCGAACTTTTAATCTAAAAACCCAAAGTCTAAACGACGCCCTAAGGGCTGTATATATGGAGGAAGAGGAGGAATTTCGTGGCCCTTGAGGGAGGGGTCCAAACCATCCCTAACTCTTGTTTCCCCACATACGGACTCTAAAAACAGCCTATAAATAAGTATTTCGAAATTACATGGGCCTGGCCCAATAATAAGGTGACGCAGCACCTAGAATAGCCTATGGACGAATATTATGAAGTGGCATCTTGTATATTTCGTCCAAGGCATCATGCACCCATTATGGTGGCTTCAAAGTCCTGAAATCATCACTTGTAACTCCGTTCTTGTTCCACTTTTTCATGGCATTATCTCCATGCTTGTTCTTGCTCCAATGTCCATCCTTCTCCAAGCTAGGGCCTTCATTTGTAAGCAAAACAAATGTATCCAATTTAGGCAGCATCATATTCTCATGAACATTAGAATCATTGCCAAGAAACGAAAGTACCTGATAATTTAATTGGCGTCTTGAGCTCTAGTAATTGGTCCAAAGATATGTAGCAGTAGGGGCTGTGGGTGTAACAATGGTATTGATGTCCTCATCATCCTCCCTTCTTGAAATGAAGTCGCCCTCGACGGAAGCTCATATTCCTCACCCAAATAAGGCTTCAAATCTGCAATGTTAAAAGTGGGACTAACCCCAAAATCTGCAGGTAGCTCAAGTTTATATGCATTATCATTTATTTTCTCTAACACCTTAAATGGACCATCAAGACGTGGCATTAGCTTTGATTTGCAAACTAGGAAACCTATCCTTACGCAAATGTAACCAAACAAGATCTCTAGGTGCAAAGACAACATGTTTTCTACCCTTATCTCCAAAGACGCTTATATTTAGCATTCATACGCTCAATGTTTTCCTTAGTTATCTCATGCATTTTTAAAATCAATTCAGCACGTTCTTTAGCATCAAAATTAACCTTCTCCGAAGATGGAAGAGGCAACAAATCAATAGGTGCACGAGGTAGGAAGCCATACACAATTTCAAAAGGGCACATCTTAGTAGTAGAATGCAATGAACGATTATAAGCAAATTCAATATGAGGCAAGCATTCTTCCCACATTTTCTTATTATTCTTCAAAACAGCCCTAAGCATAGTAGACAATGTTCTATTGACTACTTCAGTTTGTCCATCAGTTTGGGGGTGACAAGTAGTACTAAAAAGCAGTTTAGTCCCCAACTTAGCCCATAAACATCTCCAAAAGTGGCTAAGAAATTTAGTATCACGATCTGAAACAATAGTATTTGGCACACCATGCAAGCGAATAATTTCACGAAAGAACAAATCAGCAACATTAACAAGATCATCGCTTTTATGACATGGTATAAAGTGTGCCATTTTCGAGAATCTATCCACGACAACAAATATGCTATCCCTCCTTCTTTGTTCGAGGTAAACCTAAAACAAAGTCCATAGATATATCCTCCCAAGGAACACTAGGCATCGGGCAAAGGCATATATAAACCATGAGGATTGAGTCGTGACTTAGCTTTTTGACATGTAGTGCAGCGAGCAACAAAACGCTTCAACATCCTGGCCTCATCTTTGGCCAAAAGAAATGTGTAGCAAGTATATCCTCCGTCTTCTTCACGCCAAAGTGTCCCATTAATCCTCCTCCATGCGCCTCCTGCAACAACAAAAAGACTAACAGAGCTAGCAGGAATGCATAGCTTGTTAGCACGAACACAAAACCATCATTAATAACGAACTTGTTCCATGTTCTTCCTTCTTTACAATTCTGCATTACATCTTTAAAATCAGCATCATGCACATATTGATCTTTGATGGTCTCCAAACCAAATATTTTGAAGTCAAGTTGTGAAAGCATAGTATATCGACGAGACAAAGCATCAGCAATAACATTTTCTTTACCCTTCTTGTGTTTAATGACATAAGGGAAAGTCTCAATGAATTCAACCCATTTAGCATGTCTACGATTCAGTTTAGCTTGACTTTTAATATGTTTCAAAGATTCATGATCAGAATGTATAACAAATTCTTTGGGCCATAAATAATGTTGCCATGTCTCTAAAGTCCTAACAAGAGCATATAATTCTTTGTCATAAGTAGAATAGTTCAGACTAGGCCCACTCAATTTTTCGTAAAAGTATGCAACAGGTTTGCCATCTTGTAATAACACACCTCCTAATCCAATTCCACTAGCATCACATTCAAGCTCAAAAGTCTTATTAAAGTCGTGAAGTTGGAGTAAAGGAGCATGTGTCAACTTATCTTTCAATACCGTGAAGGCTTCTTCCCATGCGGTACCCCAAACAAAAGGCACATCCTTCTTTGTAAGCTCATTGAGAGGTGCAGCAATGGTGCTAAAGTCTCTCACAAAACGCCTATAGAAACCAGCGAGTCCAAGAAAACTCCTCACTTGTGTGACCGCTTTGGGCTGCGGCCAACTCTCAATAGCTTCAATCTTGGCTTTATCAACTTCAATTCCCTGTGGAGTAACAACATAGCCAAGAAAAGATACTCGGTCGGTGCAAAAGGTGCACTTCCCAAGGTTACCAAACAAACGTGCATCACGTAGAGCATTAAAAACAGCACGTAAATGTTCCAAATGTTCTTCCAAAGATTTGCTATAAATCAGTATATCATCAAAGTAAACTACCACAAATCGTCCAATGAAAGCACGTAAAACTTCGCTCATTAATCTCATGAAAGTACTAGGTGCATTAGTTAACCCAAAAGGCATGACTAACCACTCATATAATCCAAACTTAGTTTTAAATGCTGTTTTCCATTCATCTCCCAATTTCATACGAATTTGATGGTATCCACTACGCAAATCAACTTTGGAGAATATTGTAGAGCCACTCAATTCATCAAGCATATCATCTAGCCTAGGAATAGGATGACGATAACGAATAGTAATATTATTAATGCCTCTACAATCAACACACATACGCCGACGCACCATCCTTTTTAGGCACTAGTATAATAGGAACAGCACAAGGACTAAGAGATTCGCGTATATAACCTTTGTCGAAAGCAGCTCCCGCATTTGACGCATAATCTCCTTCGTCTCCTCCGGATTGGTACGGTATGGTGCGCGGTTGGTAGCGATGCACCGGAATTAAGTCAATTTGATGCTCAATCCCTCGAATAGGTGGTAATCCCGGTGGCACGCCTTGTGGGAAGACGCCGTAACTCCCCGCAAAATGTTAGTGACAGCAGGGGCAAAGAGGAAGGCACGCCCTCGAATGAAAATAATGCCTCTTTGCACACAAAAGCATAGCAAACAGATTTGCTAGAATCTAGCTCATCAATATCAGATTTGGTGGCAAATAAACATGCACTTTTCAGTTTAATTTCGTAAGCAACATTAGATGGTTTATTATTAGGCTTCATTTGTTGCTCAAATTCTTTTGCCACAATCTGATTTTCACTCTTATTTTTCTCCTGTTTTGCTTTATTAGCTCTATTAATATCATCTTTCAAAATGGAATCAGGAGTCATAGGAAGCAAAGTAATATTTTTATCCTTGTGAACAAGAGTATACTGATTGTTTCTACCATGGTGGACAGAATTTTTATCAAATTGCCATGGTCTACCAAGTAATAAGGAACATGCTTGCATAGGTACCACATCACAATCAACATAATCAGCATATGTAGAGATACTAAAATACACACACGAACAAAGACGTGTTACCTTAACCTTGCCGCTGTTGTTGAACCATTGGATGTAGTAAGGATGTGGATGTGGTCTTGTGGTGAGAGAAAGCTTCTCCACCATATCCATGCTAGCCAAGTTGTTGCAGCTCCCTCCATCTATGATGACGCGAATAGAACGTTCCTTCACAACTCCCTTTGTATGGAACAAGTTATGTCTCCGATTTTGCTCAGCTTGTGTAACCTGCACACTCAAAACACGTTGAGCAACTAAACATTCATACCGTCAAAGATCTTCAGCAGCCATGTATTGCGTGTCATGATCGTAATCATCTCCACCGTGTTCTTCATGTGTAATAAGAGCCAAAGTCTCTTCATCATAGTCACTAAGCGGACTCATACCCACCATCCTCGGTAGCAATCATCACACGCTGAGATTGGCATTCTCTCAAGAAATGTCCTCTTCCCTTACAACGACGACAAATAATATCACTTGTGTGCCCGTTGACGCCATGGAAGAAGAAGAGCTCGTGTAGGCCCAAAGCAGGTGTGCTCTTGGCGGATAGTGGTGGTTGTGCCTGCTTTCTTGTATCACGGTTGGAGGTGGCAGCCGACGGAGGTGCCGTGTAGTAGAACGTGTGGAAGTAGATGATGCACGTGGTGTCCATGATGAAGGTCGACCTGCAGAAAAGTTAGTTCGCGCCAACGCCTGTCGATCCTGCACTTCACGCTCAGCTTTACAAGCAAGATGGAATAATCAAGTGATATTATTATAATCCTTGTAGTCTAGAATGGTCTGAATCTCTATTTAATCCACCCGTAAAACGTGCAAGCATAGCTTCATTCTCCTCAACAATACCACATCTAATCAAGCCAGTTTGTAATTCCTGATAATATTCTTCTACCGAATTTTTTCCTTGTCTTAAGCGCTGCAATTTTTGAAGTAATTCACGTTGATAATATGGTGGAACCCAACGAGCACGCATAGCAGTTTTCAAAGCAGCCCAAGTAGCTGGAACAGGATATAATCTACAATGTTCGCACCACCAAACACATGCAAAGCTAGTGAAAGCACAAACAGCAGCAGGAACACGCCTCTCCTCGTGAAATTGTAAACATGTAAATCGTTGTTCAGTTTCTAACTCCCAAGTAAGATATATATCGTGAACATATCTACCCTCAAATGGTGGAATATTCAATTTCAGTTTAGGGAGATGGTCATCATCTCGTACATGAAGGGGAGCCCGAACATTGCAATAATTTGCATGAGGACGACCGCGTGGTTGTGGTGCTGGGGGTTGCACGTAGTACTGATGTTGATCAACCTCATCCTCGTAATCTCTCACATAATCATCCTCCCCCACTGATAGAGGCCAAGGTGTCCCGTCTTTCGATGAGATGTTGGTTTTCGCTTTGGAGGAAGTCGACTTTGACGATCCGACTACGAACGTGCGAGGACGTCGCGCCTTAGCAATCGCTAAACCAACTCCGAGAGGTTATTGACCACGCCGAGCACGATCAACCTGACCACGAGGGTCTGTTTCCTGCGAGTAAAGGAAGAACAAGCAAGAAACTGAGATTGCAATCTGGATATTGCGAATATAAGATGAAAGCTTTATTGATCAAGGTGGGGTTCTTGACGCCTTTGTCTGGTCGTTGAACACAAACGAAGTACGCGAAGTTGCAGCTATGGCGAACTTTTAATCTAAACAAAACCCAAAGTCTAAACGACGCCCTAAGGGCTGTATATATGGAGGAAGAGGAGGGAATTTCGTGGCCCTTGAGGGAGGGGTCCAAACCATCCCTAACTCTTGTTTCCCCACACATACGGACTCTAAAAACAGCCTATACTTAAGTATTTCGAAATTACATGGGCCTGGCCCAATAATAAGGTGACGAAGCACCTAGAATAGCCTATGGACGAATATTATGAAGTGGCATCTTGTATATTTCGTCCAAGGCTTCATGCACCCATTATGGTGGCTTCAAAGTCCTGAAATCATCACTTGTAACTCCGTTCTTGTTCCCCTTGTGCATGGCATTATCTCCATGCTTGTTCTTGCTCCAATGTCCATCCTTCTCCAAGCTAGGGCCTCCATTTGTAAGCAAAACAAATGTATCCAATTTAGGCAGCATCATATTCTCATGAACATTAGAATCATTACCAAGAAACGAAAGTACTGATAATTTAATTGGCGTATGCATGAGCTCTAGTAATTGGTCCAAAGATATGTAGCAGAGGGGCTGTGGGTGTAACAATGGTATTGATGTCCTCATCATCCTCCCTTCTTGAAATGAAGTCGTCCTCGACGGAAGCTCATATTCCTCACCCAAATAAGGCTTCAAATCTGCAATGTTAAAAGTGGGACTAACCCCAAAATCTGCAGGTAGCTCAAGTTTATATGCATTATCATTTATTTTCTCTAACACCTTAAATGGACCATCAGCACGTGGCATTAGCTTTGATTTGCGCAAACTAGGAAACCTATCCTTACGCAAATGTAACCAAACAAGATCTCCAGTGCAAAGACAACATGTTTTCTACCCTTATCTCCAAAGACGTTTATATTTAGCATTCATACGCTCAATGTTTTCCTTAGTTATCTCATGCATTTTTAAAATCAATTCAGCACGTTCTTTAGCATCAAAATTAACCTTCTCCGAAGATGGAAGAGGCAACAAATCAATAGGTGCACGAGGTAGGAAGCCATACACAATTTCAAAAGGGCACATCTTAGTAGTAGAATGCAATGAACGATTATAAGCAAATTCAATATGAGGCAAGCATTCTTCCCACATTTTCTTATTATTCTTCAAAACAGCCCTAAGCATAGTAGACAATGTTCTATTGACTACTTCAGTTTGTCCATCAGTTTGGGGGTGACAAGTAGTACTAAAAAGCAGTTTAGTCCCCAACTTAGCCCATAAACATCTCCAAAAGTGGCTAAGAAATTTAGTATCACGATCTGAAACAATAGTATTTGGCACACCATGCAAGCGAATAATTTCACGAAAGAACAAATCAGCAACATTAACAAAGATCATCGCTTTTATGACATGGTATAAAGTGTGCCATTTTCGAGAATCTATCCACGACAACAAATATGCTATCCTCCCTTCTTTGTTCGAGGTAAACCTAAAACAAAGTCCATAGATATATCCTCCCAAGGAACACTAGGCACCGGCAAAGGCATATATAAACCATGAGGATTGAGTCGTGACTTAGCTTTTTGACATGTAGTGCAGCGAGCAACAAAACGCTCAACATCCCGTCTCATCTTTGGCCAAAAGAAATGTGTAGCAAGTATATCCTCCGTCTTCTTCACGCCAAAGTGTCCCATTAATCCTCCTCCATGCGCCTCCTGCAACAACAAAAGACGAACAGAGCTAGCAGGAATGCATAGCTTGTTAGCACGAACACAAAACCATCATTAATAACGAACTTGTTCCATGTTCTTCCTTCTTTACAATTCTGCATTACATCTTTAAAATCAGCATCATGCACATATTGATCTTTGATGGTCTCCAAACCAAATATTTTGAAGTCAAGTTGTGAAAGCATAGTATATCGACGAGACAAAGCATCAAGAATAACATTTTCTTTACCCTTCTTGTGTTTAATGACATAAGGGAAAGTCTCAATGAATTCAACCCATTTAGCATGTCTACGATTCAGTTTAGCTTGACTTTTAATATGTTTCAAAGATTCATGATCAGAATGTATAACAAATTCTTTGGGCCATAAATAATGTTGCCATGTCTCTAAAGTCCGAACAAGAGCATATAATTCTTTGTCATAAGTAGAATAGTTCAGACTAGGCCCACTCAATTTTTCGTAAAAGTATGCAACAGGTTTGCCATCTTGTAATAACACACCTCCTAATCCAATTCCACTAGCATCACATTCAAGCTCAAAAGTCTTATTAAAGTCGTGAAGTTGGAGTAAAGGAGCATGTGTCAACTTATCTTTCAATACCGTGAAGGCTTCTTCCCTGCGGTACCCCAAACAAAAGGCACATCCTTCTTTGTAAGCTCATTGAGAGGTGCAGCAATGGTGCTAAAGTCTCTCTCACAAAACGCCTATAGAAACCAGCGAGTCCAAGAAAACTCCTCACTTGTGTGACCGTTTTGGGCTGCGGCCAACTCTCAATAGCTTCAATCTTGGCTTTATCAACTTCAATTCCCTGTGGAGTAACAACATAGCCAAGAAAAGATACTCGTTCGGTGCAAAAGGTGCACTTCCCAAGGTTACCAAACAAACGTGCATCACGTAGAGCATTAAAAACAGCACGTAAATGTTCCAAATGTTCTTCCAAAGATTTGCTATAAATCAGTATATCATCAAAGTAAACTACCACAAATCGTCCAATGAAAGCACGTAAAACTTCGTTCATTAATCTCATGAAAGTACTAGGTGCATTAGTTAACCCAAAAGGCATGACTAACCACTCATATAATCCAAACTTAGTTTTAAATGTTGTTTTCCATTCATCTCCCAATTTCATACGAATTTGATGGTATCCACTACGCAAATCAACTTTGGAGAATATTGTAGAGCCACTCAATTCATCAAGCATATCATCTAGCCTAGGAATAGGATGACGATAACGAATAGTAATATTATTAATGCCTCTACAATCAACACACATACGCGACGTACCATCCTTTTTAGGCACTAGTATAATAGGAACAGCACAAGGACTAAGAGATTCGCGTATATAACCTTTTGTCGAGCAGCTCCTGTACTTGACGCATAATCTCCTTCGTCTCCTCTGGATTGGTACGGTATGGTGCGCGGTTGGGTAGCGATGCACCGGGAATTAAGTCAATTTGATGCTCAATCCCTCGAATAGGTGGTAATCCCGGTGGCACGTCTTGTGGGAAGACGTCGTGAACTCCCGCAAAATGTTAGTGACAGAGGGGCAAAGAGGAAGGCACGTCCTCGAATGAAAATAATGCCTCTTTGCACACAAAAGCATAGCAAACAGATTTGCTAGAATCTAGCTCATCAATATCAGATTTGGTGGCAAATAAACATGCACTTTTCAGTTTAATTTCAGAAGCAACATTAGATGGTTTATTATTAGGCTTCATTTGTTGCTCAAATTCTTTTGCCACAATCTGATTTTCACTCTTATTTTTCTCCTGTTTTGCTTTATTAGCTCTATTAATATCATCTTTCAAAATGGAATCAGAGTCATAGGAAGCAAAGTAATATTTTTATCCTTGTGAACAAGAGTATACTGATTGTTTCTACCATGGTGGACAGAATTTTTATCAAATTGCCATGGTCTACCAAGTAATAAGGAACATGCTTGCATAGGTACCACATCACAATCAACATAATCAGCATATGTAGAGATACTAAAATACACACGAATAGTACGTGTTACCTTAACCTTGCCGCTGTTGTTGAACCATTGGATGTAGTAAGGATGTGGATGTGGTCTTGTGGTGAGAGAAAGCTTCTCCACCATATCCATGCTAGCCAAGTTGTTGCAGCTCCCTCCATCTATGATGACGCCTTAATAGAACGCTCCTTCACAACTCCCTTTGTATGGAACAAGTTATGTCTCTGATTTTGCTCAGCTTGTGTAACCTGCACACTCAAAACACGTTGAGCAACTAAACATTCATACCTGTCAAGATCTTCAAAGCAGCCATGTATTGCGTGTCATGATCGTAATCATCTCCACCGTGTTCTTCATGTGTAATAAGAGCCAAAGTCTCTTCATCATAGTCACTAGCGGACTCATACCCACCATCCTTAGTAGCAATCATCACACGCTGAGATTGGCATTCTCTCGCAAAATGTCCTCTTCCCTTACAACGACGACAAATAATATCACTTGTGTGCCCTGCTGACGCCATGGAAGAAGAAGAGCTCATGTAGGCCCAAGCAGGTGTGCTCTTGGCATATAGTGGTGGTTGTGCCTGCTTTCTTGTATCACGGTTGGAGGTGGCAGCCGACGGAGGTGCCGGTGTAGTAGAACGTGTGGAAGTAGATGATGCACGTGGTGTCCATGATGAAGGTCGACCTGCAGAAAAGTTAGTTCGCGCCAACGCTCGCCGATCCTGCACTTCACGTTCAGCTTTACAAGCAAGATGGAATAATCGAGTGATATTATTATAATCCTTGTAGTCTAGAATGGTCTGAATCTCTCTATTTAATCCACCCGTAAAACGTGCAAGCATAGCTTCATTCTCCTCAACAATACCACATCTAATCAAGCCAGTTTGTAATTCCTGATAATATTCTTCTACCGAATTTTTCCTTGTCTTAAGCGCTGCAATTTTTGAAGTAATTCACGTTGATAATATGGTGGAACCCAACGAGTACGCATAGCAGTTTTCAAAGCAGCCCAAGTAGCTGGAACAGGATATAATCTACAATGTTCAGACCACCAAACACATGCAAAGCTAGTGAAAGCACAAACAGCAGCAGGAACACGTCTCTCCTCAGGAAATTGTAAACATGTAAATCGTTGTTCAGTTTCTAACTCCCAAGTAAGATATATATCAGGAACATATCTACCCTCAAATGGTGGAATATTCAATTTCAGTTTAGGGAGATGGTCATGATCTCGCACTGAAGGGGAGCCCGAACATTGCCATTATTTGCATGTGGACGACCTGGTGGTTGTGGTGCTGGTGGTTGCACGTAGTACTGATGTTGATCAACCTCATCCTCGTAATCTCTCACATAATCATCCTCCCCCACTGATAGAGGCCAAGGTGTCCCGTCTTTCGATGAGATGTTGGTTTTCGCTTTGGAGGAAGTCGACTTTGACGATCCGACTACTGCGAGCGGGAGGACGTCGCGCCTTAGCAATCGCTAAACCAACTCCGAGAGGTTATTGACCACGCCGAGCACGATCAACCTGACCACGAGGGTCTGCTTCCTGCGAGCAAACGAAGAACAAGCAAGAAACTGAGATTGCAATCTGGATATTGCGAATATAAGATGAAAGCTTTATTGATCAAGGTGGGGTTCTGTGACGCCTTTGTCCGGTCGTTGAACACAAACGGCACGAAGTTGCAGCTATGGCGAACTTTTAATCTAAACAAAACCCAAAGTCTAAACGACGCCCTAAGGGCTGTATATATGGAGGAAGAGGAGGGAATTTCGTGGCCCTTGAGGGAGGGGTCCAAACCATCCCTAACTCTTGTTTCCCACACATACGGACTCTAAAAACAGCCTATACTTAAGTATTTCGAAATTACATGGGCCTGGCCCAATAATAAGGTGACGAGACCTAGAATAGCCTATGGACGAATATTATGAAGTGGCATCTTGTATATTTCGTCCAAGGCTTCATGCACCCATTATGGTGGCTTCAAAGTCCTGAAATCATCACTTGTAACTCCGTTCTTGTTCCCCTTGTGCATGGCATTATCTCCATGCTTGTTCTTGCTCCAATGTCCATCCTTCTCCAAGCTAGGGCCTTCATTTGTAAGCAAAACAAATGTATCCAATTTAGGCAGCATCATATTCTCATGAACATTAGAATCATTGCCAAGAAACGAAAGTACCTGATAATTTAATTGGCGTGCGCGAGCTCTAGTAATTGGTCCAGTATATGTAGCAGTAGGGGCTGTGGGTGTAACAATGGTATTGATGTCCTCATCATTATACCAAATGTACCTTGACCGATGTTGAAAATGGATCAATGATCACTCAATGTGTAACAAGGAAATAGCACAATTGGTACCAATTCTTGTCGGTTTCTCACACCTACACAAGTAAAGCTTATGGTGGAGCTCGGTGAGGATAGTGGCACAAAAATTTGATGCAAAATGTTAGCAAGAGTCAATAATGTTGAAAGAGATTCACAAATTCGCAAGAGCAACAAGTAGACCAATAGCAATGAATGGCACACCGAAACGCACACACAGATAGATAAATGGGGCCGTGCAACCAAGGAATGATCTCAAAATGTGGAATCCACCAAAACGCTCGTGTTGCACAACTCAAGAGAGACACTAGCACAATTGCTCAATAGGCGGATACGACACTTGTGCACAACCTATAAGATGCAAAATGGATAAACTTTCTATCCCAAGTATGCTATGTATGTATGGTTCCTGGTGTTTCTCAAGATGATCCAATATGATTGGATATGACAATCTTATGTGCAATGTGGTTATGATGCTATGGCACTTGCTTACAAGCTTCTTTGCTCTTTCTCTTTTGCTTAAAAGCTTTATTTCTTTTTTTTCTATGGCCACTTTGTACAATGCACAAACCAAGATAGCAATTGTGTATATGCCGGAAGAAACTTGTGACACAAGATATGATACCAATATGATATGGTACATATGCAATGGAAGGTACGGACCACTAATGTGCACAAGTCACGTTGCCGGCAATACTCAAATGGATAGTCTCAATAGGCAAGTAACGCAAAATGGGCTAGGGGTTAACAATGCAATTGCAAGGGGAATATACAATGGTGTCGTCGAGGTTACCGTCCTTGGCGATGATGAGTGGCGATGTTCTTGATGTAGATACAAAGATGATGGAGACTCGTCCCTAAGTAGCCGAAACACCTTAGGAAACGGAAAAACCGCGAACTCAAAATCTCAAATGAAAAATGTCAAATGGTGGTAGCGGAATGCGGTGGCGGTTGTGGAAGATCAATGGGATTGCGGAAATGCAATGATGGGTTATGGTGTACGCAATGCGGAAGTGGAGGGTAAGATGGTGGACTATACACAGTGTCGGAGTTGAAAGCACGGTCCCTAAGTTGCCGAAACAACGCCTACAAGATCGACCTACCACGAGACAAGTATAATGTGAGCGACATCTTCAACGTCGAAGACCTCACGCCATACCATGGAGATGAAGCTTTTGATCCGAGGTTGGATCTCTCCCAAGGGATGGGAGATGATGCGGAGGATCCTTCCATCATTCCCATGGACTCTACACCAACACATCAAGCCCCACATGGACCTATGACAAGAGCAAGAGCACGTGCTTTGGAAAACCGAGGTGAACTCCTTCCTACTTAACTTGCATACGGACACGAATGGAACAATGTTGCTACGTCACCAAAATGCGCTATGTATCATTAGGTACGAAGAGGAACACCACCATGAGGCTAAGGAGCACCCCCAAGGAGAGGAAGGACCACCCCAAGGCCACGCGGACCAAGACGGAGTGCTACAGCAGCAAAACTGGAGTTCCCAGGTGACCCCATGCGCACGGGCCCCCAAGACCCCGTGCCCACATGCTACTCAGGGAGTTTGCGCTGGAGCACCCCGTGCGCACGGGCCCAACTTACCCCGTGCGCACGGGCTCATCAGGATGGCCGGCTGAGATCTCCTGTCCGAGCCCTTCTTCATCTCCTTCGACCCCAAGCCTATATAAGTCGTACCAAGGTCCATGTTTAGGGTTAGCAAAGTATTAGATGAGATATTTGTTAGCTTTGCTCCTTTCTACCTTCCCTTGTGGAATCAAGGCCCCCTAGGGAAGAATCCTTGTGGATTTCAAGACCTCCTCAAGGAGTAGACTATCTTCAAGCCCCCATCTCCTATGGATTTGGAAAGAACTTTGCCATTGTATCTTTCCTTTGATTGTGTTTGTTACTTGTGGATCTTGTGTTGTTACTCTAGTGGATGTGTAATCGGGAATTGTTGGAGTGATTTCCTCTTTGTGTTCTTGTTGCGTTCTTGTTGTTCTCTCCTTTTCCCCCTCCAAGTCTGAAAAGATCCCTCCTAGGGTTCTACCCTACATCAATTTATTAACCCTGTTAATTAGCACTGTGTAACTAACCAGTGGGCCCCACTGATCAGGTTTGACCTGGACCGGCCCAGTTGACCGCTGACATCACAGTGATGACATGCTGATGCAGTAATTCTTTTCTAGAATTTAAATAAATCTTAAATGGTTTATTTATTTCAGAAAATGTTATAACTTCTGATATTCATAGAAATTCAACCATAACTCCAAATGAAATAATTTATATATGAAAAATGATCATAAAAATCTAATCTATCCATCTGTACTAGTTTCATGCATGTTTAAACAACTTAACCTTGCTGTTTAGATCAAAACATGATAATGCAGTATTTGAATTCATAATTTGAGTTTAAAGTTCAACCTTTGGTTCAAAATAACTTAAACCCCTCTGTTTGTAGTTGCATTAGCCCAACACACTCATTTTGCCATGTCATATGCATGCATCATATTGTTGCATTGCATTGATTGTGTTCCTTCTCTGTTGCTGGTGTTTGTTCCCCCTCAGTAGACGTATGTTCCGACCATGAGTTCGATGCCACTGATGAAGAGCTATATCATCTTCAGAAGTGCCAGGCAAGCAAAACCCCATTGTTCATTCCGATACAATCCCACTCTCTCGCTCATGCTCTCTTTTACTGCATTAGGACAACAACGAGTCAACTGTTACATGTTGCGGTAGTTGAAACCCTTTCCTCTGCATGACTTGTCATTGCCGCAGTAAATAGATGAAACCCACTAGCATCAGTAGGAGTTGTTTGAGCCCTGATGTGTCTACTCATTCATGCTTGTTTGTCATGCCTGCTCCTGCTTAGAGTTGAGTCAGGTTCGATTCATCAGGGATGAATTGGAATGTGGTGAACATGTCCTACTGTTGGGAGCTAAGTGCGTGAAAACGATTTGGTAAAGGTATCGGTGAGAGGCCATGTAGGAGTACATGGTGGGTTGTCTCATTGAAGCCGTCCTCAGGAACCGAGTTCCATTTTTGTGATCCATGAACAACTACCACCACACGTTGGGCCCTAAAATATGACCCTGCTCGACTTATTAACCCCCCTTGTCCTCTGTCCAGGAGTTGCAAGTAGTTTCTGGTGTTTGTAGTATCTTTGGAGGCCGTCTTGTGATCTTGACCGAGGGTGGGTGATGCGGTAGGCACGTGTAACCGTGATGTCTGGGGCCTTTCGTTTGGTGCCTCGGGAACCCTGCACACATCGTTCGGGGCCATAATTGGAAACCTCGGCTGGACTCCCTTCGGATGGAACCTAAATAGGCAATAAACCTGGACTAGGGACTTGTGTGGTTAGTCAGGTCATGGTCTACACCCACGTCGGCATTCGCTTGAAGTCTGCCGAGCACATGTCGTGTGCAGACGCTAAGTGGTGGAAACATGTGTGAAGAAGTACACCCGTGCAGGGTTATAACCGATCTATTCGAATAGCCGCGTCCGCAGTAAAGGACCTCTGGGTTGCCTATACAGTTCATAGACAAGTGAAAGTGGATACTCTAAAATGCGCAAGATAAGCGTGAGTTCTATGGATGGCGTTCTCGTAGGGAGACGGGAGCGGATCCATAGTGGTGTATTGATTGGTGAATATGGGGACTCGTGTGCGCCACCTCAAATAGTTACTTGCAAATGAGTTCAGATAGTTAATCGAAGTCAAAGCTGGCTTTGCTGCAGCTTAAACTCCACCACCCCCCTTTGTTGATACTGATGCATATGTAGCTAGTTCTGATATAAGTCTTGCTGGGTACATTTGTACTCACGTTTGCTTAATTTATGTTTTTCTAGAGAGACTGCAGTCTCACTAGTAGTTCCGCGTGGGCTTCGACGTTTAGCTTGTTACCTCAGCTACGATCTTGTGCCCTTGGTAGGGTCTTGTAGATAGTCAGGCTTCTCAGCCTTTTTCATTTGTAGTTGTCTGTACTCAGACATGTTTATGCTTCCGCTTGTTGCTTGTATGCTCTGTATGTTGGGTCATGAGACCCATGTTTGTAATACTTGGCTCCTCGGAGCCTAATGAATAAATACTTTGAGTTGTAGAGTTTTGTTGTGATGCCATGTTGTATTTGCACATATCGAGCATATTGTGTGTATGATTTGAAATGCTTGGTATGTGTGGGATCTGACAACCTAGTTGTTTATCCTGGATAGCCTCTCTTACCGGGAAATGTCTCCTAGTGCTTCCACTGAGCCATGTGATAGAGGCAAAGGTGTCCCGTCTTTCGATGAGATGGTAGCTATCGTGTTGGATGAAGTCGACTTTGACGATCCGACTACGAACGTGCGAGGACGTCGCGCCTTAGCAATCGCTAAACCAACTCCGAGAGGTTATTGACGACGCCGGAGCACGATCAACCTGACCACGAAGGTCTGTTTCCTGCAGGCAAACGAAGAACAAGCAAGAAACTGAGATCGCAATCTGGATATTGCGAATATAAGAGGAAAGCTTTATTGATCAAGGTGGGGTTCTGTGACGCCTTGGTCTGGTCGTTGAACACAAATGAAGTACGTGAAGTTGCAGCTATGGCAAGCTCTAATCTAAACAAAACCCAAAGTCTAAACGACGCCCTAAGGGCTGTATATATGGAGGAAGAGGGGGGAATTTCGTGGCCCTTGGAGGAGGGGTCCGAAACCAACCCTAACTCTTGTTTCCCCACATACGGACTCTAAAACAGCCTATACTTAAGTATTTCGAAAATACATGGGCTTGGCCCAATAATAAGGTGACGCAGCACCTAGAATAGCCTCTGGACGAAATTTATGAAGTGGCATCTTGTATATTTCGTCCAAGGCTTCATGCACTCCTTATGGTGGCTTCAAAGTCCTTAAATCATCACTTGTAACTCCGTTCTTGACCCCCTTGCACATGCCATCATCTCCCTGCTTGGTCTTGCTCCAGTGTTCATTCCTCTTATCCATGCCAAGCCCTTCATTTGTAAGCAAAACAAATGTATCCAATTTAGGCAGCATCATATTCCCATGAACATTAGAATCATTACCAAGAAACGAAAGTACCTGGTAATTCAATTGGCGTGCGCGAGCTCTAGTAATTGGTCCAGTATGTATAGCAGCAGGGGCTGTGGGTGTAACAATGGTATTGATGTTCTCATCACCATAGTTGCTTGCTACTGCTCCGGAACACTTATGCTGGCCAGCATGTGTCCTTCTTCGTTCCTGTGTCTGTCCCTTCGGGGAAATGTCACGCGGTGTCTACCGGAGTCTTGTTAGCCTGCTACAGCCCAGATTCTCCAGAGTCCTGTTAGCCTAGCTGTTACAGCCGGATTCAGTCGCTGATGACCGACACGTTCGTTGTTGGGTCATGTATGCATGTCCCTGTAAGTTAGTGCCACTTTGGGTTTACGACTAGTCATGTCGGCCCGGGTTCTATGTCATATGGATGCTAGTGATACTATCATATACGTGAGCCAAAAGGCGCAAACGGTCCCAGGCCAGGTAAGGTGGCACCCGTGGGAATACCGTGCGTGAGGCCGCAAAGTGATATCATGTGTTACATGCTAGATCGGTGTGACTTAGGATCTGGGTCCTAACATTAACCCTGAGAATTCACTAGACACTCCGGAGCCTGGGCTGGTAACCTCAGAAGTTCTTCAAACTCCGGATTCCACAATGGGCCAGAGTGCAAATTTAAGCCCACCCACCCACCACAGGCAATATTCGGCCCTCCGGACATATGCGACCTAATGTACGTGCGACAGCAGACTCGGGAGATAGTCCATCACTTTTGGGCCAGATTCCTCCTTGTTAAAAACAAAATAAAAGACTGCTGCGATGACGACACAATTTCAGTATTTTGCAACAACTGTACGGACGAGGGAATCCTTAATGCCCTCAATCACCGTCGCATACTGAACTTTGCATATCTGGCACACATAGTACAGAAGTACTGTGCAATGGAAAGTGCCTGGAAAACTCAAACAGCCCGCTGGGAACCGCAGGCATTTACGCCATCTCCGTCGGACGGGCAAAAAGGATGTACCCTCGCGGGGCACCTGATCATCATCTCGTGGACAAGAAAATTAAGCCCTTTACGAGACATAGAACTGTCCTCGAGGAATGGCTCGATAGGCCATGTCAAATACACATGACGCTGAATACCGAACCAACGCATGGCCTATGGGCATGTTGGATACTCCGGCAAGTGACCAAGAGCGGCGAGGGTATCCTCACCAACACTATCCCAGAGAAGTATTCATAGTCTTCGAGACCTTCTCATCAAATAATCGGCGCAAACGGGTGCTCCGCGACCTTGTCGAAGTCTGCCAAGTAGCAGCAATAAACCCTTGGAACGATACGGCGATTACTTTCAATGCCGATGACGAACCAAGATCCCACTCAGTCCGGGCACCAGCCGCTCTGGTCCTAAACCCAATCGTGGACGGATTTTGGCTCACTAAAGTGCTAATGGACGGTGGCAGCGGACTGAACCTCATCTATGAGGACACGCTCAATAAAATGCAAATGGACAGGAGTCACACTGAGCAAAGTAATACAACTTTTCAAGGCATTATACCCAGTCGGGAAATAAGATGCTCGGGAAAAATCAAACTCGACATGGTATTCGGCACGCCGGAGGACTATAGGTCCGAAGAGTTACTGATGCGGAGCATCCCACGTTCATCCCCATGTACACTCCAACTACTCTCCAAGCCCCAAGGATACATAAGATGAGACCTCGACTATGCGCCATTGGACACAAGGTGAACCCGTTCCTTAAATGCTTCCCATTTCCATTCGCGTGAGACGTGGCTACTACCTCATGCATGGACCTTGCCTATACTCAGATACAACCGAGATAACCATGGAGAATCAAAGGACAAAGGCCAAGCATGGAAGAGGAGAAGGAAGAAGAGCCACACTACAGTTCCCCGGACATCCGCCCCACGGACATCCGCCCTCCTCAAGAAGCCGGACATCCGGCCACAGCCGAATATCCGCCTCCCACGAAGCTCCCAGATATCCGCCACTCGCCCGAAATCCAACGCCCGCACCGAATCGGCAGAATCGCCGCACTAGCCCGACATCCGCCGGCTAGCCCGGACATCCGGCGCCTCATGAAGGCCTTGACATCCGGCCCGACACCGGACGTCCGGCCTCCCCTGCAAGGCAAGGTATCCAGGACGTGTCCCATGTACCCCTTCGCCGAGACTATATATACTCCATCCCTTCCTCTTTCTAGGGTTAGCTTAGGTTTAGCTCATGTTTGTGTGAGAGCCTTGCTCATCCACTTGGTTACTTCTCCTGAGCTCGGGACCTCTTCGGAGAAGATCCCCCAAGCGGATTCAAGACCCCTTCTAGGGTGGACCCCATCAAGACCTCCTCTCGGAGAAGAACGGCTACTCGTGTATCCTTACCCTTGTTGATTGTGGATCATATGTACCTCTTTGTGTTCGGTGATCTAGCACTTGTGTGATTGATTCCTTGTTGGTTTAGTGATTTCTCTCTCGTTTCCTCCGTGTTTCCCTCTTGTTCTTCCATGTGTTCTTCGTGATTCCCCGTAGGATCCGCTCCAACGTGAAAGATCATCCACGTAGGGTTCCGCCCTACATCATCTATGGATCAGAGCTTAGGTTGATCACGTTTTTGGAGCCCCTACCCCTCTTGTTCTAGCTTGATTTTGTTGATTTCGTCCTAAATCCGAAAATCCCGACCAAAAATAGCCCCAATTTTTTGTTGTGATTTGTTAGTTTTGATGATGTTTTGTTGATTTTGATCCATGGATTTGCTTGGTTTCAAGTGGATCTAGCATCTCCCCAAGTTTCCCCATCTTTCCTCCACGAAATCCATCAAATTTTGCCCCCGAAATCATCAATTTCCGCTCCCAATTCGAAAATTTCCGTCCCAAACGAGATCTGGATTCGCTTGCCGACATCTGGCCTCAGTCGACATCCGCCATCCGCCGACATCCGGGCCCCAAGCCGGACATCCGGCCCCTGGAGCGCCAAAACTGCTCGGTTCTGGACAGACACCCCCGGAAATCCGGGCTCCACCCCGGATATCCGGCCCCTTTACATTTCAGCTTTCCCGTTTCACCGTTTCAGCCATAACTAATTCATTCGGAGTCCGTTTTTTACGTTCTTTAGCTCGTTTTGAAGCTATTGACATCCCCAATCCCATAAAAATACCACCACCACCATGTGACTCCATCAAATTTTTAAAAATTTGGCAAGTTTGCCTAGGCCTTCCACCATATCATCCGCATAACCACCACCGACTTCCGCAACCTAACCCATTTTGTTCCCCTTTGCATTTGAGGTTGTTTGAGTTGTGATTCGAGTCTCCTAAGGTGTTTAGGCTACTTAGGGACGGTTGCATCCTCATCAACCACCACTACCACCATAACTTCCGTGATAGGCTTGCCCACCATACACTTCAACCACCTCAACTTAACCCAATAGTTGTTTGAGCTTGTTTGAGTTGTGACTTGTATCTCCTAAGGTGTTTCGCTACTTAGGGACGGCAACTTCAACTCCGACACGCAGTATAGCCCATCATTCCACTTCCGCATTGCCAAGTGCAAACCACCACCGCATTCCCGCTACCACCATTTTGACATTTGACGCTTGAGATTTTGAGTTCGCGGTTTTCCGCTTCCTAAGGTGTTTTGACTACTTAGGGACGAGTCTCCATCATCTTGGTATCTACATCAAGAACACCGCTACTCATCATCGCCGGACGGTAACCTCCATATCATCTTGGTATCGTGGTATCCCTCCATTGTATATTCCCTTGCCATTGCATTGTTAACCCCTAGCCTTACTTTTTGCGTTACACGCCTATCGAGACTAGCCATTTGAGTATTGTAAAACGTTACTTGTGCACATTAGTGATCATACTTCCCATAGCATATATACCATATCATTGTGGTGCATATATTGGTATCATATCTTGTGTCACAAGTTTGTTCCCGCATACACACAATTGCTATCTTGGTTTGTGCATTGTGCAAAGTGGCCATAGAAAAAAGAAAGAAATAAAGCTTTTAAGGAAAAGAAAGAGAGCAAAGAAGCTTGTAAGCAAGTGCCATAGCATCAAACAACATTGCATATAAGATTGTCATATCCAATCATCTTGGATCATCTTGAGAGAAACACCGGAACCATACATACATAGCATACTTGGGATAGAAGTTTATCCATTTTGCATCTTATAGGTTGTGCACAAGTGTCGTATCCGCCTATTGAGCAATCGTGCTAGCGTCTCTCTTGAGTTGTGCAACACGAGCGTTTTCCGTTGATTCCACATTTTGTGCTCATTCCTTGGTTGCACGACCCCATTTATCTATCCGTGTGTGTGTTTCCGTGTGCCATTCTTTGCTATTGGTCCATTTGTTTCACTTGCGAATTTGTGAATCTCTTTCAACATTATTGACTCTTGCTAACATTTTGCATTAAATTTTTGTGCCACTACCCTCACCGAGCTCCTCCATAAGCTTTACTTGTGTAGGTGTGAGAACCGACAAGGATTGGTACCAATAGTGCTATTTCATTGTCCGCATTTGAGTGAACTTGATTCATTGTCAACATCGGTCAAGGTACATTGGTATAAGTTCTTCTCTTTCTCCCACTCATATTTGCTCGAGTCTTGTGATGGATAGGCAAGGCATTTCATCTCCGGTCTTCGACAACAACGACGGCGTGAACAACTACATCACCAAAGCGTCTATCTTCGATCTACAACGACAAGTGCAAGGCACACAATCAAGATTGCGAGAGCGCATCGAGAACATCTCAATCGACATTCATCACTCTGAAGCAAGGAGAAGGGACTACTTCGACAAGAAGCTTGCCGCACATAAAGAGGAGCAAGATGCAAGGATGGAGGAGATTAGAGCCTTGATCAAGTCTTCTTCCCCTTCGTCATCTTTAAGGCGGCGACATTCAAGCCACAAGTCTTCGGAGCGCGAAAAAGATGCAAGTGCAAATCGTCCTCGTCCACATCTACATGGCGACCACCATCACGTTCGTGATCCACATCGTCATGAAGGGCAAGTCACCTCCAAGCATCATGTGCACGACGACGACGAACGACATATACAACGACATCAT
Source organism: Aegilops bicornis (assembly GCA_021605145.1). Lineage (NCBI taxonomy): Eukaryota > Viridiplantae > Streptophyta > Magnoliopsida > Poales > Poaceae > Aegilops > Aegilops bicornis. The sequence continues at coordinate 344,952,549 of CM038674.1, read as the reverse complement.
CATCATGAAGATGCTCCACAAGCGCAAATGCACAAGTCCCAACAAGCCCTACTTCACGCCAAGTCGAAGCTTCATAAGCACAAGAGAAGATCATGAGACGAGCACCACCAAGACGGCGCTTACGGCTACAACAACCACTTCGCATCTTCGCCAAGTGTTCTCAAGGCATCTTCGCTTTTGACGACGCAGATCTTCGCCTACTTCCCACGTGTACGCCTGCATCGACTTCATCAAGTCCAAGGCGACCACCCACGAAGCGAGGGCGGCACTTCCATCTTCTAAGTCCCTCAAGGAAGATGGCCGAGCATGGGAAACTCCCTTCGGTCATGGAGACGAGCTATGAGGTGCCACATCATATGGGCCTCCAACACCAAGACGGTGACAAGACGGTCGAGCAAGGGCCATCCCCTTCGACCACGGCGACGAGTGCGAACCTCTTCAACAACATGAATACGACGCCCACATTGGACTCATACTCCGAGTCAAGCTACGCGACCGCGCATGGAGACATTTGCACCTACATCTCTCCGGCACACACATATGTCGAGATGCCCCAATTGCCATGTGAGGAGAGCCACCACCCCATGAGTGACATGATTGACTCCACCATACGTGCCATTGAGAGCATTTCCTATGAGAGGATGAGTGTGACCACCACTAGCCCCACACATGAGAGCATGCCACACATCCTATGTGAGGTTGAGCGCCATTTGAGTGACTCCACCCACCATACGAGTGAGAGCATCCTTGAGGGAGTGAGTGAGCCACAACACTTAGTGAGTGAGGTAGTTGACACGGCACATGAGGCCACTATAATTTCTAACGACTTAACCTCTACTCCTAGTGTGTTTTCTTCTTTGGTGCTAGGTCTCCTACATGACGACATGCCTATCCTCGACGAGTCCATCCATACATTGGAGACGCAGCGATGGCCATGGTGGACGATGATGCACCCCACATGGTTCCATCAAGATGAAGATGACAACGAGACGATCTTCAACACCTCACCTACAACACATGAGCGACGCCTCCAACGGTAACATAGGTGATGGTGCTTCTCTTGTCCCACTAGTGGACTCTCTTGACTTCGATTGCTCCCATGATGTTGACACACCTATTACCATGCTTCATGCTAGTGAAACTTCTTCATGCCTCGACTTACCTATTTATGATGAATAGGATGATGAGCATGTTGAGTTGCCTAGTTGTGATGCTATGCTCCATAGGATATCATGTGAAAATTCTATTGGTCACTTCATGTTTGACAATCCATTGAACTTGTCATATGCTATGAGTGAGATCTCCCATATTGCCTCATTTCAATCTCAACATAGTAACTATGCATGCCCCATTAAAATAAACCCTATTTGCACTTATGGCATAGATGACGAGATGATGGTCATTGGCTTTTGCTTCTCTTGTGATGATATTGCCATGCTTCCTTTACATGATTTATGCAATTCATCTACTATTCCATGCCATGATCACATTGTTCCAAATATGCATTGTTTTGGATGTTGTCAATATTCTCCATGTGATGTTTCCATTAATGCTCATGAGGAGACCCCATAGTTTCCTCATGCATATTAGGAGATTTTGATTCATCCCATCCTTTGCATGATTTCCATGATTGCTTGAACCATATGCATTCCATGAATAACAATGCTCGACATATTTCCCATGATGCATTACATAATTTGAGTCTCCATTATGCTATACATAATAACAAACCTATCATGATGGATGACATGTTTCTATATCACGCATCTCATTTATTTGAGCATTGGATATTTTGTGCTAACCGACACATGCACGTATGCATCATGATGGATGATGTGTACATCTACCACGCACACAATTTTCTCTTTGTCTTTGTTTTGTGTAGGTACCCACATACACTCGCCAACATCTCAATCCCATGAGTTGATTTAAACGAGCTCTTGAGAGCAACGATGCTTTGGGATCCCGTGGACTATCCTTACCATCGCTCCCTTTGCGCAAGGACTACGCCAAGATCTCTTCTACTTGGCTCTCACACGGCTATGGGCTATTTACCACTTGTCACCTTATGCTCATTTTACCGTGTTCACATTGCATACTACGCGTGCTTCTATGCCTTTGCCATGCAATTGTGACCCTTGCTTGCATATACCCATGATTCACCATTATGATACTCCTATGTGTATTTGCATGCTTGGTGGAGATCCTTGTTGCTTTTGCCATGTTTATCATGTGCCCCATGCTATTGATGCTATTTTGCTCATATCTTGCCTTTATGCTTGTGCTATGACATGTGAATTATTCATTCCCACTATTTCCACACATGACATGCTTGCCATGATTCCTTCTAGTACGTTCCATCTTCGCACTACTAGCTTGCTTGACTTGATAGCTATGATTGCTTGCTATGTTGGATCACCCATGTTCCACTATTACTCGCTTTCTTGGGTTGATGACATATATGTTCACGCCTCTCACATGATATATCGTGACCTTCGTCTCTTGTCTCCATTAGTTGCACCTCTCATATGCCATTATAGTGAGTGCATCCATGCTATGCTTATTCATCTTGGAGACTTGGACATATTACTTGTGATGCATGATTGCTTACTTGAGCCTATTGTCTTTGGTTGTAGTTGCATCATATGCTTTCATACCATACCACACCTTGTTCTTTCTTATGATGAGCATGATGCATACACTTGTTGGGTCTCTTACCACACGAATGATAGGTTTTGCACTTCCGCTAACCTCATTTGTTTTTCCGAGTGTTTGTCATGTTCTTTCGTTTTGAAGGATTCACAAGGCATTACCGTCATGGGACATATTGGTTATGTGAAGGCATACACGATGTCCGACACCAACATTTTCGACATCCTCATTAAGATGACCTCCTTCCCTTTGAGCCATCCTCAAATACGCATATTGGATGGGTCACTCTTTCATTGTTGTTTCCTTCTTGTTGTCTACATGATACATCTCGTGAACGGAGGAGCGACATTGGAGATTGGCTACATGGACCTTCACATTGAGGAGCGCCGCACTTATTGGATGCACCTTCTAACTCCACTCATGCCTCGACATCGAGCATTGGTACACCAACACCTTCATATTTGTTGATTGTGCTCATACATGTCATGCTCGATGGACATATCATACCCATAGCAAATTTGCGTCTTATGCATGGATTGACTCACATTATGATTGCCTTGTTGCATCTTGTATTCCCATGTCATCCATGATATTTGAGCTTGTTCATTTTCTTAGCAAATTTGTTGTGATCTTTCTTGATGGCATCTTCATACATAATGATCACATTGCCTATCATCAATTGCATGATAACATAATCATGTTGAGCATCCATTGCCATATTCATGCTATTGATAAACCGTCTCAATATGACATCATTTTGCACCGTGGTTGCATTCATCATATTCACAACACATTTTTGTGCACAATGATTGCATTTCCTCCCATGAATGCTTTGCATCTCATTCTAGATCATCTTGATAAGCTTCATGCGCTTTGTCACGACCAATCTTGCCGCACGGACTCATTCTTACATGATGGACACTTTGGGTGCGCTAACCATTGTATTTCGGAGTGTTGCTTGTGTTTGCTCTTTTTGCATGTCTATCACTCCGGCGACACCTTGGACTACTCGGATTGCGCCATGTCTTCAACTTCGTCCAACTACAAGTCCGCTCTCGACAACCGTTTCCATGGTGATGAGGATCACGATCCGAGGTCGGATCTTTCCCAAGGGAGGGGAGATGATGCGGAGCATCCCACGTTCATCCCCATGTACACTCCAACTACTCTCCAAGCCCCAAGGATACATAAGATGAGACCTCGACTATGCGCCATTGGACACAAGGTGAACCCGTTCCTAAATGCTTCCCATTTCCATTCGCGTGAGACGTGGCTACTACCTCATGCATGGACCTTGCCTATACTCAGGTACAACCGAGATGACCATGGAGAATCAAAGGACAAAGGCCAAGCATGGAAGAGGAGAAGGAAGAAGAGCCAGCTGCTACAGGCCCCGGACATCCGGCCCCAGCCCGGACATCCGGCCCTTCCGCATAAGCCGGACATCCGGCCACTGGACATCCGGCCTCCCACGGCTCCGGATATCCTACCACTCGCCCGGAAATGCGCGCCGACCAATCGGCAGAATCGGGTCAGACCAGACATCCGGCCGGCTAGCCGGACATCCGGCGCCAGTGAAGGCCCGACATCCGCCCGACGCCCGGACGTCCGGCCTCCTCGCCAAGGCAAAGGTATCCGTGACGTGTCCCATGTACCCCTTCGCCCCCGAGACTATATATACTCCATCCCCTTCCTCTTTCTAGGGTTAGCTTAGGTTTAGCTCATGTTTGTGTGAGAGCCTTGCTCATCCACTTGGTTACTTCTCCTCGGAGCTCAGGACCTCTTCGGAGAAGATCCCCAAGCGGATTCAAGACCCCTTCTAGGGTGGACCCCATCAAGACCTCCTCTCGGAGAAGAACGGCTACTCGTGTATCCTTACCTTTGTTGATTGTGGATCATATGTACCTCGTTGTGTTCGGTGATCTAGCACTTGTGTGATTGATTCCTTGTTGGTTTAGTGATTTCTCTCTCGTTTCCTCCATGTTTCCCTCTTGTTCTTCCGCGTGTTCGTCGTGATTCCCCGTAGGATCCCCTCCAACGTGAAAGATCATCCACGTAGGGTTCCGCCCTACATCAGTTACTCTTCCATGTGGCACCTTTCAACAGCGGGTATCACGCCCTACTGGGGCGAGACGCATTCACACGCTTTCAAGCTGTACCCCATTACGGGTACATGAAGCTCAAGATGCCCGAGCCCAACAGGGTTATCACTATCACCAGTGATCCAGACATAGCACTCTGCGTCGAAAACAAAACCACTTCCCTGGCCCTTGAGGCACTATCGGAGGCCCTCGCGGCCAAAGAATTAACCACCTTACGTTCCATGGTGGATAGGGACGATGTAATCCTCGATAAGAGACCCAAGTCAACTTCCTTCAAACCAGCAGACGAAATAGTTAAATTCCAAGTTCACCCGACGGACCCCAAGAAGACAGCTTCCATTGGGGCACAGATGGACCCGGCGGTCGACGCTGCATTATGCGTGTTCCTGCGAAAGAACTGGGACATCTTTGCCTGGCACCCTTCTGATATGCCAGGAATCCCCCACAGACTAGCCGAACATAGTCTCAGTATACTGAAGGGATACAAGCCAGTCAACCAATGCGGCGATTCTCTGAACCCAAACAACAGGCTATGGGGGAGGAGCTAGCCAAGTTACTCGAAGCCGGTTTTATCAGAGAGACACTACAAAAAAATACACTTCCGTGATGATACGTGTTTGTCACAGTAGGTCGCGTTTTTTGTCATGCATGTACATCCATGACAAATTTATGACAGAATCAAGATAGTCATACCTGTGCCGTCAGAGAAGTGTTCCATGACATTACGAAAATTATCATCACGGAAGTGTCCACTTCCATGACGATAAATCACGCGCCACAGAAGTGCTTTCGTCAAGGGTGACCGACACGTGGCATCCACCGTAACGGAACGCCGTTAAGCTATCGGGTCAGGTTTTGGATCCGATAACCCGTTAATAGCCTCGACCAATGGGGATTTTCCACGTGTAAAATCATCATTGGCTGGAGGAAACACGTGTCGGCTCACCGATGGGACAGATGTCATCCACTCATTGGACAGAAGGCGCCTATGATACGTCGACACGTGGCACGGCCAAACAAGTTTAATTGGACCGGCCCAATTAAAGGCCCACAAGTTTTGCGGACCATAATGGGCCGGCCCAGGTAAAGGCCCACAAGATTTTGCGGACCATAATGGGCCGGCCCAGCTAAAGGCCCACGAGATTTTGCGGGCCATAATGGGCCGCCTGTAAAGGCTCACAAGATTTTATGGGCCATAATGGGTCGCCCACTAAAGGCCCACAAGATTTTTGTGTGCTATAATGGGTCGGCCTGTAAAGGCCCACAAGATTTTTATGATCATAATGGTCGGCCCAAATTTAAAGGCCCACGAGATTTCACCGACATTAATGGGCCGACCCAAATTGTAGGCCCACAAGATTTTGAGGACCCTAGTAGGCCGCCCATTAACTGTTGCCATGTTTTGGGCCAAATGCCGCCCATATCTGATCCGGTCCATTAATGGCCTGCCACGTTCCGGGCCTAGAAGTGGCCCATATGAGATCCGACCCGTTATAAGCCTACCACATTCTGGGCCAAATTACGGCCCAGATCAGGTCCGGCCCTTTAAGAGGCTTTGGGCTCAATTATGGCCCATATCAAATTCGGCCCGGCAACTGCACACTATGCTTTTGGGCCCACTTGCTAAAGGCCCACTTAGTAATTTGTCCTGATATTAGTTTTGGCCTGTTAAGGGCCGTTTAATATTTCGGCCCTATATTAGTTTCGGCTGTTAAAAGCCCGTCATATAGTTGGGCCTAACTACGGCCCGATTTGCATCCGGCCTGCTCGCAGCCGATATCTGATTGGGCCAAACAAGGACCGAGACAATTTTGGCCTGTTAAAAGCCCGTGATTTGATTTGCACAATCATGGGCCAGGGTTCGTTTCGGGCTGCTGCCTGCCCGTGAGCTGTTCGGCATGTTTCAGGCCCAACCTACATCGTGATTGCATGACGGCCCTATTATGTACCATAATTTTACGGTTTGGCCGGTTTACTGCAAAGACAGGATATATATACAGTAAAATAACTACAGCATCGTGAATAAGAAAAAACCTAGACTATACAATAAAGAAATTACGGTATATTACATCCACTGGGCATCAAAGTTTGCCACTATGATAATAAAGCACAAGCAGACAAAGAGATCACATACACTGGCATCAAAGATCGCCACCAAAGGCAAATAAACACGCCGACAAAATAATATACAAAACCAACAACACTTCAATAGAGTTCAAGAAAGGTTAGCTCACGGGAGCCGCAGTATAAGGAGCTGAGCAAGATGATGAGATCAACGCTTGTTCAACACTTATATCTTCCTCACTCGAAAGATAAACAAGGACATATATGACAGGTTTTGAACGTAAAAGTATCAAGGTCTTGACAATTCATCACATTTCTTCGATTTAATAAAGTGACACAGTTTAAAATTGCATCAACACAATATGGTATTGTTCAGGTCAAGACATGGCAGGAAATGACATTGTGAAGGAGTTGGCGGCTTCACGACAACACCGGATTACGTATCAAGAACTCATAAGTATCAATGGTTAGTGTCTTTGTCAATTTATACCATTTCAGATTGGCAAATAAAGAGATGGTTTAAATAATAGTAGAATGATATGACATTGTTCATAGTTAAGACATTGCATAATATGACATTGTGCTGTAGTGGGTAGGTTCACCACACCACTGGATTACGGATGAAGAATGAAGCATACATGCAAAGGTAAAAGAAGATCACTTGCCTCAGATAGTTTATTTTACATGGTATGAAGAAGGAACTTGGTTGTACAACTGAAAACTTAAATTGAGGACGGACAAACTTTTGTTTATGAACTACATAATAAACTTTAAATAAGCAATTTGATGCAAACACGAAAAATAAACAACTGTTGCAGTCATGCCTAACCAAATATATACAACAAAGTTTAAAGGCTTGAGATGGACAAACTTACATTATTGGTGAAGACAGGCTCTATAAAGGCCTTGTCCATGCTGATGGGTGATGTAGGGCGGAACCCTATGTGGACGATCTTTCACGTTTGGAGAGGATCCCTACGAGAACACGAAGAACGAGCGGAAGAACACGCGGAAAATCATGGGGAAAACACAAGAGAATCACTCAAACCAACAAGATCAATCACACATGTGCTAGATCGATGAACACAAAGGGAGATACATGATCCAAAGTCAACAACGGATGATACAAGTGGCGGTAGCTCATCTCCGAGAGGTGGTCTTGAATCCACGAGGGATCTTCCCGTAAAGGGGTCTTGAATCCATGGTGGATCTTCTCCGAAGAGGCCGCGGTCTCTCACGAGGAGGGGATCCGATATGGATGAGCGAAGCTCTATCTAACAATGAGCTAAATCAACGCTGACCCTAACTAGGAGGAGGTGGAGTATATATAGTCTAGGCGAATGAAAGGGTAAGTGGCTTCGGCCCAACACACGGGCGCAAGATAGCGCTTGGACGTCCGACAGTACCGGACGTCCGTTGGTTTCATGAGGGTCCGGCCGTCCGGTGCATGTCGGGCGTCCGGTGTTTTGGCTCGACAGGTGGTGTCGGATGTCCGGTCGGGCGACGGCCGTCCGGGCCAAGAGTGTCGGACGTCCGTGTCTGGCGGTCGTCCGGGCGCTGGAGTCGTCGGATGTCCGGTGGCCCCGTCTGTAGATTCGCTCGGGTCTCGTGGGTCGGACGTCCGGCTGGGCTGGTCGTCCGTGGTCAGAAGCTTCACGCAGCTTCTTTTCTTGGTCCTTGTACTTGGCGCCTCGCTAGCTGTTCCGTTGGATGTGGTGGCTTCGTGGCTTTCCTCCAAGTACCTGATCATGCATAGAACACACGTTGGAGGTAGTAGCCATGTCTCACATGTAGGAAGTGAAGGTTCGGAAAGGAGCGAGTGAATTCAACCCATTTAGCATGTCTACGATTCAGTTTAGCTTGACTTTTAATACGTTTCAAAGATTCATGATCAGAATGTAGAACAAATTCTTTGGGCCATAAATAATGTTGCCATGTTTCTAAAGTCGGAACAAGAGCATATAATTCTTTATCATAAGTAGAATAATTCAGACTAGGCCCACTCAATTTTTCGTAAAAGTATGCAACAGGTTTGCCATCTTGTAATAACACACCTCCTAATCCAATTCCACTAGCATCACATTCATGCTCAAAAGTCTTATTAAAATCAGGAAGTTGGAGTAAAGGAGCATGTGTCAACTTATCTTTCAATACCGTGAAGGCTTCTTCCTGTGGTACCCCAAACAAAAGGCACATCCTTCTTTGTAAGCTCACCGAGAGGTGCAGCAATGGTGCTAAAGTCTCTCACAAAACGCCTATAGAAACCAGCGAGTCCAAGAAAACTCCCGACTTGTGTGACCGATTTGGGCTGCGGCCAACTCTCAATAGCTTCAATCTTGGCTTTATCAACTTCAATTCCCTGTGGAGTAACAACATAGCCAAGAAAAGATACTCGGTCGGTGCAAAAGGTGCACTTCCCAAGGTTACCAAACAAACATGCATCACGTAGAGCATTAAAAACAGCACGTAAATGTTATAAATGTTCTTCCAAAGATTTGCTACAAATCAGTATATCATCAAAATAGACTACCACAAATCGTCCAATGAAAGCACGTAAAACTTCGTTCATTAGTCTCATGAAAGTATTAGGTGCATTAGTTAACCCAAAAGGCATGACTAACCACTCATATAAACCAAACTTAGTTTTAAATGCTGTTTTCCATTCATCTTCCAATTTCATACGAATTTGATGGTATCCACTACGCAAATCAACTTTGGAGAATATTGTAGAGCCACTCAATTCATCAAGCATATCATCTAGCCTAGGAATAGGATGACGATAACGAATAGTAATATTATTAATGCCTCTGCAATCAACACACATACGCAACGTACCATCCTTTTTAGGCACTAGTATAATTGGAACAGCACAAGGACTAAGAGATTCGCGTATATAACCTTTGTCGAGCAGCTCCTGTACTTGACGATTAATCTCATTCATCTCCTCCGGATTGGTACGGTATGGTGCACGGTTGGGTAGCGATGCACCGGGAATTAAGTCAATTTGATGCTCAATCCCTCGAATAGGTGGTAACCCGTGGCACGCCTTGTGGGAAGACGTCGGTGAACTCCCGCAAAATGTTAGTGACAGCAGGGGCAAAGAGGAAGGCACGCCCTCGAATGAAAATAATGCCTCTTTGCACACAAAAGCATAGCAAACAGATTTGCTAGAATCTAGCTCATCAATATCAGATTTGGTGGCAAGTAAACATGCACTTTTCAGTTTAATTTCGTAAGCAACATTAGATGGTTTATTATTAGGCTTCATTTGTTGCTCAAATTCTTTTGCCACAATCTGAGTTTCACTCTTATTTTTCTCCTGTTTTGCTTTATTAGCTCTATTAATATCATCTTTCAAAATGGAATCAGGAGTCATAGGAAGCAAAGTAATATTTTTATCCTTGTGAACAAGAGTATACTGATTGTTTCTACCATGGTGTACATAATTTTTATCAAATTGCCATGGTCTACCAAGTAATAAGGAACATGCTTGCATAGGTACCACATCACAATCAACATAATCAACATATGTAGAGATACTAAAATACACACGAACAGTACGTGTTACCTTAACCTTGCCGCTGTTGTTGAACCATTGGATGTAGTAAGGATGTGGACATGGCCTTGTGGTGAGAGAAAGCTTCTCCACCATATCCATGCTAGCCAAGTTGTTGCAGCTCCCTCCATCTATGATGACGCGAATAGAACGTTCCTTCTCATCTCCATTTGTATGGAACAAGTTATGTCTATGATTTTGCTCAGCTTGTGTAACCTGAACACTCAAAACACGTTGAGCAACTAAACATTCATACCTGTCAAAGATCTTCAAAGAGCCATGTATTGCGTCTCATGATCGTAATCATCTCCACCGTGTTCTTCATGTGTAACAAGAGCCAAAGTCTCTTCATCATAGTCACTAGCGGACTCATACCCACCATCCTCGTGAGCAATCATCACACGCTGAGATTGGCATTCTCTCGAAATGTCCACTTCCCTTACAACGACGACAAATAATATCACTTGTGTGCCCTGTTGACGCCATGGAAGAAGAAGAGCTCTGTAGGCCCAAAGCAGTGTGCTCTTGGCGTATAGTGGTGGTTGTGCCTGCTTTCTTGTATCACGGTTGGAGGTGGCAGCCGACGGAGGTGCCGTGTAGTAGAACGTGGAAGTAGATGATGCACGTGGTGTCCATGATGAAGGTCGACCTGCAGAAAAGTTAGTCCGCCGCCAACGCCTCACGATCCTGCACTTCACGTTCAGCTTTACAAGCAAGATGGAATAATCGAGTGATATTAGTATAATCCTTGTAGTCTAGAATGGTCTGAATATCTCTATTTAATCCACCCAGAAAACGTGCAAGCATAGCTTCATTCTCCTAACAATACCACATCTAATCAAGCCAGTTTGTAATTCCTGATTATATTCTTCTACCGAATTTTTTCCTTGTCTTAAGCGCTGCAATTTTTGAAGTAATTCACGTTGATAATATGGTGGAACCCAACGAGTATGCACAGCAGTTTTCAAAGCAGCCCAAGTAGCTGGAACAGGATATAATCTACAATGTTCGCACCACCAAACACATGCAAAGCTAGTGAAAGCACAAACAGCAGGAACACGTCTCTCCTCGTGATATTGTAAACATGTAAATCGTTGTTCAGTTTCTAACTCCCAAGTAAGATATATATCACGAACATATCTACCCTCAAATGGTGGAATATTCAACTACAGCTTTAGGGAGATGGTCATGATCTCGCACTGAGGGGAGCCCTAACATTGCCATTATTTGCATGTGGACGACCGGGTGGTTGTGGTGCTGGTGGTTGCACGTAGTTCGATGTTGATCAACCTCATCCTCGTACTCTCTCACATAATCATCCTCCCCACATCGCCAGCAGGTTACGAAGTATCAACAAGAAGACCAAAGCAGCTTGGCCAGTGAAGAGGGACACGGCTCGCTTCGGCGGAGGGCTGTTTCACATGTGGAGGTAGTCGTTGTTGTTGTTGTAGAGGTGCGTTAGGTGCAGCCGGTGGTGGTGGTGGTAGACGCCATGAGCAATTCATTAAACTTGTTATCGAGCTTTGTTTCGAACGCCATATCAATGCCATCTATCTTCTCCATGGCCTCTTCAAATCTATTTAGCACATCTTCCACCTGCCCACTCATCATTTGTTGAAACTTATCATGTAGCGCTTTGTTTGTCATGTTCTCCCAGTCAGTCTAAATCGACTTGTGATCCTGCCATGGTTAGCACCAATAGAAACACACAAGAATATGATTCGACGGACTACTAGGAAGTGGTGGTGGTGGTGTGGTGGACAGTCACAACCGTCAAGCAAATCTCAAATTCTTACCAGTTCTTACCCAAAGAAGAAAGGTGATCGGCAACCGATGTAGTCAAAACTCTCAAAGCTTGGATAGAGCGATTACCAGGAGAGTCAAACGCATCGATGTAGATGTATGTGGAGCTGGGAAGGCTTATAATATGGTAGCAAAAGGGTCAAGAATAATCAATTCAGAGATGCAAAGTTGAACAAACGCTCAACGACGCAGATCAGGCCGGGTCCTAGGCTAGACCGTGCTAGAGACGCGAGCCTAGAACACTAACAAAATCACGGCGCTGCACGTAAATAAGGGAAAAGCACAACTCTCAAAGCTCAAATTTCCATAGATTAGGTTCTGTCGCCAAGGCGCCGGTCGTCCGTAGGTGTCCGGTCGTCCGGGGCCTGGGAGGTGTCGGACGTCCGGGCTGGGCCGGTCGTCCGGAGCCTGTAGCTTTTGTGACAGCTCTTCTTCTCGTCCTTCACACTTGGTGTCCTCGCCGTCTTGTCCATGGTCTTCCTCTTTGTTCCTGGTCATGCATAACACATATATTTGAGGTAGTAGCCATGTCTCACATATGGAAGGTGATGGTTCGAAGAGGAGCGAGTTCACCTTGTGTCCAATGGTGTATAGTCGAGGTCTCATCTTATGTATCCTTGGGTCTTGGAGAGTAGTCGGAGTGTACATAGGGATGAACGTGGGATGCTCCGCATCATCTCCTACCCCTTGGAAAAGATCCGACCTTGGATCGTGATCCTCATCACGATGGAAACGGTTGTCATGGATGGACTTGTAGTTGGACGGAGTGGAAGACGTTGCGCAATCCATGTAATCCAAGGTGTCGCCGGAGTGGTATAGACGCAACAAAAGCAAACACAAACAACACTCGGAAATACAATGGTTAACGCACACAAAGTGTCCATCAAAGAAGTATGAGTCCGTGAGGCAAGATTGTTCATGACAAAGCGCATGAAGCTTATCAAGATGATATAGAATGATATGCAAAGCATTCATGCGGTAATTAGCATGGTGCACAAAGCAACACATTCTACCATTGTGCAAAATGATGTCATAATGGGACGGTTTGTCAAAAGCATGAACATGGTAATTGGTGCTCAATGTGGCTATGTGATCGTGCAATTGATGGTGGGCAATAAGATCATGATGTAAGAATATGCCATCAAGTAAGATCACAATAAATTTGCTAAGGAAATGCACAAGCTCATATATCATGGATGACATGGAGATAGGTGCAACAAGACAAGCATAATGTGAATCAATCCATGCATAAGATGCAAACTTGTTATGGGTATGATATGTCCAATGAGCATGACCTGTGTGAGCACAATCAATAAATATGGAGGCGTAGATGTACCAAAGCTCGATATCGTGGCATGAGTGGAGGTTCGAAGGTGCATCCAATAAGTCCGAGCGCTCCTCAATGTGAAGGTCCATAGAGCAAATCTTCAATGTCGCTCCTCCGTTCGTGAGATGTATCGTGTAGACAACAAGAAGGAAACAACAATGAAAGAGTGACCCATCCAATATGCGTATTTGAGGATGGCTCAAAGGGAAGGAGTTCACCTTTATGAGTTTCGCAGGGATGTTGGAGTTGCACATCACGTATGCCTTCACATGACCAAGTTGTCTCGTGATGGTGCCGCCTTGTGAATCCTCCAAAACAAAGAACATGACAAACACTCGGGAAAACAAATGAGGCTAGCGGGAATGCAAAACCTAGCATTCTGTGGTGAAATACAACAAGTGTATGCATCATGCTCATCATAAGAAAGGACAAGGGAGCATTTCATAGTATGGAGGCATATGATGCGATAACAACCAAATACAATAGGCTCAATCAAATAAGCATGCTTCACAAGTAATATGTCCAAGTCTCTATGATCAATAAGCATAGAGGCAACTAATGGGCAAGAGACAGTGATCAATATGTATCATGTGAGAGGCATGAACATATATGTCATCAACCGAAGAAAGCGAGTAAGAATGGAACATGGGTTATGCAACCAAGCAAGTAATCATAGTGATCAAGTCAATCAAGCTAGTAGTGTGAAGATGCAACGTACTAGAAGGGATCATGTCAAGCATGTCATGGGTGCAAATAGTGTGCATGAATAATTCACATGACATAGCACAAGCATGAAAGGAAGATATGAGCAAAGTAGGTTCATGATGTTGGCAAGAAGTCCTATGTAAATAGCAATGGAACATCATGACTCTCCCAACACAACAAGCATCAATAGCATGAGGCACATGATAAACATGGCAATAACAACAAAGATCTCCACCAAGCATGCAAATACACATAGGAGTAACATAATGGTGAATCATGGGTAGATGCAAGCAAGGGTCACAATTGCATGGCAAAGGCATAGAAGCAAGCATAACATGCAAAGTGAACACGGAAAAATGAGCATAAGGCAACAAGTGATATATAGCCCATTGCCATGTGAGGGCCAAGTAAAAGAGGTGCGCGTAGTCCTTGCGCGAAGGGAATGGTGGTAAGGATAGTCCACGGGATCCCAAATTGTCGTTGCTCTCAAGAGCTTGTTTCGTCAACTCTTGGGATTGAGAGGTTGACGAGTATACGTGAGTACCTACACAAAACAAAAACAAAGGGAAAATTGTGTGTGCGTGGTAGATGTACACATCATCCATCATGATGCATACGTGCTTGTGTTGGTTAGGACCAAATATCCAATGCTCAAATAAATGAGATGCATGATATAGAAACATGTCATCCATCATGATAGGTTTGTTGTTATGTATAGCAGCATAATGGAGACTCAATTCGTGTAATGCATCACTAGTGATATCTAGAGCATTGTTATGAATGGTATGCATATGGTGCAAGCAATTATGGGAAGCATGCAAGGTATGGAATGCATCAAGATCTCCTAATATATATGAGGAAACTATGGGGGTCACCTCATGAGCATTAGTCGAAACATCACATGGAGAATATTGACAACATCCAAAACAATGCATTTTTGGAACAATGTGATCATGGCATGGTATAGTAAATGAATTGCGCAAATCATGTAAAGTAAGCATGGCAATATCATCACATGAAAAACAAAAGCCAATGACCATCATCTCGTCATCTATGCCATAAGTGCAAATGGGATTTATTTTAATGGGGCATGCATAGTTACTATGTTGAGATTGAAATGATGCAATATGGGAGATCTCACTGATAGCATATGACAAGTTCAAAGGATTGTCAAACATGACGTGACCTATAGAATTTTCACATGATATCCTGTGGAGCATGGCATTACAACTAGGCAACTCAACATGCTCATCATCATATCCATCATAAATTGGTAAGTCATGACATGAAGAAGTCGCACTAGCATGAAGCATGGGAATAGGTGTATCAACATCATGCAAGCAATCATTGGTGATATAGTCCACTAGTGAGACAAGAGAAGCATTGTCACCTATGTTACCTTTGGAGCGTCACTCATGTGTTGTAGGTGACGTTGCAACTTGATG
The DNA here is from genome assembly GCA_021605145.1 of Aegilops bicornis. Taxonomy (NCBI): domain Eukaryota; kingdom Viridiplantae; phylum Streptophyta; class Magnoliopsida; order Poales; family Poaceae; genus Aegilops; species Aegilops bicornis. The sequence continues at coordinate 344,936,895 of CM038674.1, read as the reverse complement.
GTACCATGTGGGGGGTTCATCATCGTCCATCATGACCATCATCATCTCCATTGGAGGTATGGACTCGTCGGGGGTAGGCGTGTCTTCATGTAGGAGACCTAGCACAAAAGAAGAAAACACACTAGGAGTAGAGGGTAAGTCGTTAGAAATCATAGTGGCCTCACATGCCGTGTCAACTACCTCACTCACTAAGTGTTGTGGCTCACTCACTCCCGTTATGATGCTCTCACTCATATGGTTGGTGGAGTCACTCAAATGGCTCTCAATCTCACATAGGATGGGTGGCATGCTCTCATGTGTGGGGCTAGTGGTGGTCACACTCATCCTCTCATAGGAAATGCTCTCAATGTCACATATGGTGGAGTCACTCTTGTCACTCATGGTGGGGTGGCTCTCCTCACATGGAAATTGGGGCACATATCTAGGTGTCGGAGAGATGTTGGTGCAAATGTCTCCATGCTCAATCATGTTGCAATTGTAGCCGTGGATGAAGGCCGAAGATGGCACATCATCACTCTCCTCCAAGACCAAAGATAAGGTCTCATGCGCGCTCGCGTAGCTTGACTCGGAGTATGAGTCCAATATGGTCGCCGTCTTCATGTTGTTGAAGAGGTCCGTGCTCGTCGCCGTTGTCGAAGGGGATTGCCCTAGCTCGACCTTCTTTTTGCCGTCTTGTTGTTGGAGGCCCATATGATGTGGCACCTCGTAGCTCGTCTCCATGACCGAAGGGAATTTCCCATGCTCGGCCATCTTCCTTGAGGGGCTTCTGAAGATGGAAGTGTCGCCCTAGCTTGTAGGTGGTCGCCTCGTTGTCGATGTAGGCGAACTCGTGGGAAGTAGGCGAAGATCCGTACGTCCAAAGGCGAAGATGCCTTGATAGCACTTGGCGAAGATGCCGAAGTGGTTTTTGTAGACGTAGCTCCGTTTTGGTGGTGCTCGTCTCGCGGTCTTCTCTTTTGCTCATGAAGCTTGGACTTGGCGTGAAGTAGAGCTTGTTGGGATTTGTACATTTGCGCTTGTGGAGCATTTTCATGATGATGGTGTCGTTGTCGCACTTGAGCTCGTAGTAGATGTCGTTCGTCGTCGTCGTGCACATGATGCTTGGAGGTGACTTGCTCTTCATGACGATGTAGATCACGAACGTGATGGTGGTCGCCTTGTAGATGTGGATGTGGACGACTTGCGCTTGCATCGCTTGGGCGCTCCGAAGATGATCGACTTGCTCGCTGCCGCCTTGAGGATGATGAAGGGGAAGAAGACTTGTAGTCGGCCACCATGTCTCGTAGTTGATCCTTTAGCTCGCCCAACTTGGTGTTGATGTAGTCCCTTTTCCTTGCTTCGGAGTGGTGTATGTCGATGGCTAGGTTGTCGAGGCGCTCTCGCAAGGTAGATTGTGCACCATGCATTTGTCGTTGTAGTCCGAATATGGACGCTTTGGTGATGTAGTTGTTCACGAAGTCGTTGTTGTCGTAGACCGGAGATGAAATGCCTTGCCTATCCATCACAAGACTCGAGCAAATATGAGCGGGAGAAAGAGAAGAACTATACCAAATGTACCTTGACCGATGTTGAAAATGGATCAATGATCACTCAATGTGTAACAAGGAAATAGCACAATTGGTACCAATTCTTGTCGGTTTCTCACACCTACACAAGTAAGGCTTATGGTGGAGCTCGGTGAGGATAGTGGCACAAAAATTTGATGCAAAATGTTAGCAAGAGTCAACAATGTTGAAAGAGATTCACAAATTCGCAAGTGAAACAAGTAGACCAATAGCAAAGAATGGCACACGGAAACGCACACATGGATAGATAAATGGGGTCGTCCAACCAAGGAATGAGCACAAAATGTGGAATCCAGGGAAAACGCTTGTGTTGCACAACTCAAGAGAGACACTAGCACGATTGCTCAATAGGCGGATACGACACTTGTGCACAACCTATAAGATGCAAAATGTATCAACTTTCTATCCCAAGTATCCTATATGTGTATGGTTCCCGGTGTTTGATCGAAGATGATCGGATATGACAATCTTATATGCAATGTAGTATGATGCTATGGCACCTGCTTACAAGCTTCTTTGCTCCCTCTCTTTTTCTTAAAAGCTTATTCTTCTTCTTCTTTTTTGTATGGCCACTTTGCGAAATGCACAAACCAAGATAACAATTGTGTATATGCGGGAACAAACTTGAGACACAATGGATGATATGATACCAAGATGATATGGTATGTATGTAATGGAAGGTGTAGATCACTAATGTGCACAAGTAACGTTGCCGGCAATACTCGAATAGCTAGTCTCGATAGGCAACTGATGCAAAATGGGCTAGAGGTTATCAATGCAATTGCAAGGGGAATGTACAATGATGTCGTCGAGGTTACCGTCGAAATTTCTCGTTTGTATGCAAAGGATGCAAAGGACGGATGATGGTGAAGTGGTCAAAGTCGATGATGACCTCGTGGCGATGATGAGTGGCGGTGATCTTGATGCAGATACCAAGATGTTGAAGACTCATCCCTAAGTAGCCGAAAGACCTTAGGAAACCGAAAAACCGCGAACTCAAAATCTCAAATGACAATGTCAAATGGTGGTAGCGGAATGCGGTGGTGGTTGCGGAAGCTCAATGGGATTGTAGAAATGCAATGGTAGTTTTGGAGTACGCAATGCGGAAATGGGGATGGCCCCATCAGTCATCTACAACAATGTTGTCCTGAGGGAGATCTTTCTCCCCTGCCAGATCTTTCTGTTCGGCGGCTTCGCACTACGGTCCAACTCGCTTGGCCATCTAGAGCAGATCGACAGCTAATCTGGACATGTCGAGGACTTAATACGGAAGTGGGTTGAGAGCGGGGAATTTTACGTCCCACCCACAACCCACTTCATAGCCACTTTCAGGGACCTAATCGACATGCTTGACCATAAGTCTGAAGAGAGCTATGGTATGGACGTCGATGCAGGAGACGAACAAAGCCAAAACCCGCCGCATACCGGACACTGGGCGGCCACCTCCACATACGACGTATACATGGTGGATACGCCAAAAGAGGACGACGATGAAGGCAGTAAGGATCCAATCAAGGACAATAACACTGATAAACCACCAAAGCGGCGGCATCAGCGGTGTCGTTCAAAATCACGCTGCGACAAAGAAAGCAATACCGGCAATGGAGACGATAACACTCCGGAGAATGCCGAAGACCAGACGCCCCCGTTGAACCAACATCTAAACAAGATGATAGGGAGGTGGGGCAGGGTAACCCTGATGAGCCAGTCAGAAACCAGGACTCGGAGGACAGCAATTATATGCCACCCTCCAAAGACGAAATAAGCCTCGTCAACGAAGACTTCGTCATGCCAGAGGAACCCCTTGAGCAAGAACGCTTTAAGCAACAGCTCATCGCAACTGCAAGGAGCCTAAAAAGGAAGTAGCAACGGCTTCAAGCCGAACAGGATACACTCAACGACAGATGGACTAATGTCCTAGCAACCGAGGAATACGGCCTTGCACGACCAACCAAAAGCTATCCAAAGCGCAAGTTGTTACCCCAATTCGATGTTGAGGCGCAGGAGCCCCTAACATCAGCGCGTAACGCAGCCGATAAGCCAGACCGGCCACCGCGTGGCCGAGACAGAACGGCTACCCAAGCCAAACACCAGCCTACATTCCCCTTCCGTAAAGGTAGGGAGACAGTAGCCCAGGATTACACCTACGACCTACGGCAGGACCTGGACACTAGGGCAAGCCTAGCCAGATGAATCTACGGGTCAAGGGGACGTGCCCCAACATGAGAGGACGGCTATCAGGCCCGGCGTGATCAAAACAACCTCACCCGGGGTGAAAACCGCATAGGGACGTCCGCCGAACTCCACCGCGACATTGCCCGCTATAGAGGCGCCGCACACCCCTATGCTTCACCGAGGAAGTAATGGAGCATGAATTCCCAGAAGGGTTTAAACCTATGAATATAGAATCATATGTTGGAACAACTGACCCTGCAGTATGGATTGAGGATTTTCTTCTCCATATCCACATGGCCCGCGGTGATGATCTCCATGCCATCAAATACCTCCCACTAAAATTAAAGGGACTAGCCCGGCACTAGCTAAACAACCTCCCAGAGAACTCCATTGGCAACTGGGAAGACTTGGAAGACACCTTTGGCGACAACTTCCAAGGTACATATGTCCGGCCTCCGGACGCCAATGACCTCAGTCACATCATCCAGCAGCCCGAAGAGTCAGCCAGGAAACTCTGGACTAGGTTCCTAATTAAAAAGAACCAAATTGTCGACTGTGCGGACGCCGAAGCCCTCGCGGCCTTTAAACATAGCGTCCGAGATGAGTGGCTTGCCCGTCACCTCGGCCAAGAAAAACCTAAGTCCATTGCAGCCCTTACTGCACAGATGACCTGCTTTTGCGCAGGAGAAGATAACTGGCTTGCTCGTAGAAGCAATAGCACCAACGATCATGGCACTTCCGAAGCCAGGGACGGCAATGGCAAGCCATGATACAATAAAAACAAGCGTCGAAACAATAATGCAGGAACCCAAGACATGACGGTCAATGACGGATTCAGTGGCCCCAAATCCGGTCAGCGGAAGAAGCCATTCAAGGCAAACAAAGATGGTCTGTCCAGTTTAGACAAGATACTGGATCGGCCCTGTCAGATTCATGACAGCCCTGACAAACCCGCCAACCATACCAACAAAAATTGTTGGGTTTTCAAACAAGCCGACAAGCTCAATGCCGAACACAAAGGGAAGGGGCCGCCCTGTGACAGCGAAGACAAAGAGACTCGCCAACCAAACACCGGTTGATTATGATGGCGCCGCGTGTCGGGGGCGAGGGTGTCCTGATCTTTCGATGAGATGATAACTATCGATTTGGTGGAGATGACTTTGACGATCCGACTACAAACGTGCACGACGTTGCACCTTAGCAATCGCTAAACCAACTCCGAGAGGTTATTGACCACGCTGGAGCACGATCAACCTGACCACGAAGGTCTATTCCTGCAAGCAATCAAAGAACAAGCAAGAATATGATAAAGCAATCTGAATATTGCGAATATATATGAAGTATTGATAATGGTGGGGATCCGTAAGCGGTCTTGGTCTGGTCGTTGGACACAAACGAAGTACACGAAGTTGCAATGGCTAACTTTTAACTAAACAAATCCCCAAAGTCTAAACGGTGCCCTAAGGGCTGTATATATGGAGGAAGAGGGGGGGGGGATTTCGTGGCCCTTGGTGGAGGGGTCCGAAATCAACCCTATCTCTTGTTTCCCCACACATACGGACTCTAAAAATAGCCTATACTTGTGTATTTCGAAATTACAAGGGCCTGGCCCAATAATAAGGTGACGCAACACCTAGAATAGCCTCGGGACGAAATTTATGAAGTAGCATCTTGTATATTTCGTCCAAGGCTTCATGCACCCATTATGGTGGCTTCAAAGTCTTGAAATCATCACTTGTAACTCCGTTCTTGTTCCCCTTGCGCATGGCATCATCTCCATGCTTGTTCTTGCTCGAATGTCCATCCTTCTCCAAGCTAGGCCCTTCATTTGTAAGCAAAACAAATGTATCCAATTTGGGCAGCATCATATTCTCATGAACATTAGAATCATTACCAAGAAACAAAAGTACCTGGTAATTTAATTGGTGTGCGCGAGCTCTAGTAATTGGTCCAGTATATGTAACAGTAGAGGCTGTGGGTGTAACAATGGTATTGATGTCCTCATCACGGAGCATGAGGTATTTATTGATTGTCTTCCTTGTGAGTGGCGGTCGGGGACGAGCGATGGTCTTTTCCTACCAATCTATCCCCCTAGGGGCATGCGTAGTAGTACTTTGATTTGAGGGCTAATAAACTTTTGCAATAAGTATATGAGTTCTTTATGACTAATGTGAGTCCATGGATTATACGCACTCTCACCCTTCCATCATTTCTAGCCTCTTGATGCACTGCATTGCCCTTTCTCACCTTGAGAGTTGGTGCAAACTTCGCCGGTGCATCCAAAACCCGTGATACGATACACTCTATCACACATAAGCCTCATTATATCTTTCTCAAAATAGTCACCATACCTACCTATCATGGCATTTCCATAGCCATTCCGAGATATATGGCCATGCAACTTCCATCATCATCATATACATGACTTGAGCATCCATTGTCATATTGCTTTGCATGATCGCATTTATAGCTAGCATGATGTTTTATGGCTTGTCCGTTTTTATGTCATTGCTATGCTAGATCATTGCACATCCCTAAGACATCACGGAGGCATTCATATAGAGTCATATCTTTGTTCTAGACATCGAGTTGTAATATTGAGTTGTAAGTAAATAAAAGTGTGATGATCATCATTATTAGAACATTGTCCCATGTAAGGTTATCAAAATAAAAGAGGCAAAGAAGCCCAAATAAAAAAAGAGGCCAAAGAAGCCCACCAAAAAAAGAAAAAAAGGAGAAAACAAAAAAAAATGAGAGAAAAAGAGAGAAGGAGCAATGTTACTATCCTTTTACCACACTTGAGCTTCAAATTAGCATCATGTTCTTCATATAGAGAGTCTCTTGAGTTATCACTTTCATATACTAGTGGGAATTTTCATTATAGAATTTGCTTTTATATTCCGATGATGGGCTTCCTTAAATGCCCGAGGTCTTCATGAGCAAGCAAGTTGGATGCACACCCACTTAGTTTCCAGTTTGAGCTTTCATACACTTAGAGCTCTAGTGCATCTATTGCATGGCAATCCCTACTCCTCACATTGACATCAATTGATGGGCATCTCCATAGCCCGTTGATTAGCCGCGTCGATGTGAGACTTTCTCCTTTTTTGTCTTCTCCACATAGCCAGACTATATGATTTTGCAGGGATAACTTTCTTTGGCCTTTTTATTTTGAAAAGACATGGTTGCTTTATTAGTAGGCTCGAAGTATTATTGTTTTTATGTCAAATGATAGACTATTGCCTTGAATCACTCATGTTTTATTATTCATGCCATGATTAGATACATGATCAAGATTATGCTAGGTAGCATTCCACATCAAAAATTATCTTTTTTATTATTTACCTACTCGAGGATGAGCAGGAATTAAGCTTGGGGATGCTGATACGTCTCCGTCGTATCTATAATTTTTTATTGTTCCATGCCAATATTATGCAACTTTCATATACTTTTGGCAACTTTTTGTATTATTTTGGGACTAACATATTGATCCAAAGGCCGCGGTTCACCTCTGTTGCATCTTTTATGTTTCGCAGAAAACCCATACCAAACGGAGTCCAAATGGGATAAAAACGGACGGAGAATATTTTTGGAACATTTGGAGAATATGGGAAGAAGAATCAATGCGAGACGGTGCCCGAGGTGGCCACGAGGCAGGGGGCACGCCTGCCCGCTGGGCGTGCCCCTGACCCTCGTGGGCCCCTCGTAAGGCGGTTGCTGCTCTTCTTCGGCCACAAGAAAGCTAATTTTTGGAGAAAAAAAATCTTGGCGAAGGTATCAATCCGATCGGAATTATGGATCTCCGGATATAAAAGAAACGACGAAAGGGCAGAATACCAGAACGCAGAAACAGAGAGAGACAGAGAGACATATCCAATCTCGGAGGGGCTCTTGCCCCTCCCATGCCATGGAGGCCAAGGACCAGAGGGGAAACCCTTCTCCCATCTAGGGAGGAGGTCAAGGAAGAAGAAGAAGAAGGGCCCCCCTCTCCCCTTCTCTTCCGGTGGCGCCGGAACGCTGCCGTGGCCACCATCATCATCACCGTGATCTTCACCAACACCTTCGCCATCTTTACCAACATATCCATCACCTTCCCCCCTCTATCTACATCAGTCCACTCTCTCGCAACCCGATGTACCTTCTACTTGAACATGGTGCTTTATGCTTCATATTACTATCCAATTATGTGTTGCCATCCTATGATGTCTGACTAGATTTTCGTTGTCCTATCGGTGGTTGATGAATTGCTATGATTGATTTAATTTTCTTGTGGTTATGTTTCTGTACTTTGGTGCCCATCATATGAGCGCGCGCGTGGATCACACCTTAGGGTTAGTTGTATGTTGATAGGACTATGTATTGGAAGGCAAGAGTGACAGAAGCTTCTACCTACCATAGAAATTGATGCATACGGGATTGAAGGGGGACCAATATATCTTAATGCTATGGTTGGGTTTTACCTTAATGAACGTTAGTAGTTGCGGATGCTTGCTAATAGTTCCAATCATAAGTGCATAGAATTCCAAGTCGTGGATGACATGCTAGCAGTGGCCTCTCCCGCATAATACTTGCTATCGGTCTAGTAAAGTAGTCAATTGCTTAGGGACAATTTCGCAACTCCTACCACCACTTTTCCACACTCGCTATATTTACTTTATTGTGTTTTTATCTAAACAGCTCCTAGTTTTATTTACGTGCTCTTTATATTCTTGCAAACCTATCCAAAAACACATATAAAGTACTCCTAGTTTCATACTTGTTTTAGGTAAAGCGAACGTCAAGCATGCGTAGAGTTGTATCGGTGGTCGATAGAACTTGAGGGAATATTTGTTCTACCTTTAGCTCCTCGTTGGGTCCGACACTTCTACTTATCGAAAGAGGCTACAATTGATCCCCTATACTTGTGGGTTATCAGACACATCGTCATTGAAGCCTGGTTCAGGGGCTACTGAGGGAGTCCTGGATTAAGGGGTCCTCGGGTGTCCGGGCTATGTAACGTGGGCCAGACTAAATGGCCATGAAGATACAAGACAGAATACTTCTTCACGTGTCCAGATGGGATTCTCCTTTGCGTGGAAGGCAAGCTTGGTGTTCGGATATGAAGATTCCTTCCTCTGTAATCCTACTCTGTACAACCCTAGGTCCCTCCGGAGTCTATATAAACCAGAGGGTTTAGTCTGTAGAGGCAATCATAATCATACAGGCTAGACATCTAGGGTTTAGCCATTACGATCTCGAGGTAGATCAGCTCTTGTAAACCCCATATTCATCCAAGATAATCAAGCATGAAGTAGGGTATTACCTCCATCAAGAGGGCCCGAACCTGGGTAAACATCGTGTCCCTGTCTCCAGTTACCTTCGATCCTCAGACGCACAGTTCGGGACCCCCTACGCGAGATCTGCCGATTTTCACACCGACCGTGCTATTCTAGGACAAAGAGTTGATAAGAAATTAAATTTTATCCATTATGCTAGTAAAAGTCTAGACAGTGTTCAAAGAAATTATGCTACCACTGAAAAAGAATTTTTAGCAGTTGTATTTGCTTGTGACAAGTTCAAATCCTATATTGTTGGTTCTAAGGTAACTGTTCACACTGATCATGCTGCTATTAAATATCTTATGGAAAAGAAAGATGCTAAACCTAGACTCATTAGGTGGTTTCTCTTGCTACAAGAATTTGATCTACATATTATTGCTAGGAAGGGACCTGAGAACCCCATAGCAGACAACTTGTCTAGGTTAGAAAATATTCTTGATGACCCACTACCTATTGATTAACAGTTAGCTGTTATAAATGTGTGTCATAGTACTCCTTGGTATGCACACTATGCTAATTATATTTTTGCTAAATTTATACCACCTAGTTTCACATACCAAGAAAAGAAACAATTCTATGATTTAAGACATTATTTCTGGGATGACCCACACCTTTACAAAGGAGTAGATGGTGTTATTAGATGTTGTGTACCTAAGCATGAACAGGAACAGATCCTATGCAAGTGTCACTCCGAGGCCTACGGAGGACACCATGCTGGAGATAGAACTCACACAAGGTATTACAATTTGGTTTTTATTGGCCTACTCTTTTCAAAGATGCTCATAAATTTGTCTTATCTTGTGATGAATGTCAAACAATTGGTAAAATTAGTAGACGACAGGAAATGCCAATGAATTATTCACTTGTTATTGAACCATTTGATGTTTGGGTATTTGATTATATGGGATGTTTCCCATCCTCTAATGGGTATTCACATATTTTAGTTGTTGTTGATCACATTACTAAATGGGTAGAAGCTTTTCCAACCAGTAGTGTTGATCACAACACTTCTATTAAAATGCTTAAAGAAGTTATTTTTCTGAGGTTTGGAGTCCCTAGATATTTAATGATTGATGGTGGTTCACACTTTATTCATGGTGCTTTCCGTAAATTGCTAGGTAAGTATGATGTTAACCATAGAATTGCATCTCCTTATCATCCTCAGTCGAGTGGTCAAGGGTCAAGTAGAATTAAGTAATAGAGAAATAAAATTGATCTTGCAAAAGACTATTAATAGATCTAGGAAGAATAGGTCTAAGAAACTTAATGATGCATTATGGGCTCATCGAAATGCTTAGAAACATTCTATGGGTATGTCTCCCTATAAAATGGTTTATGGAAAAGCATGGCACTTACGTCTCGAACTTGAACATAAGGCTTATTGGGAAATTAAAGAGCTCAATCATGATTTCATACTTGCCGGTGAGAAGAGATTATTTGAAATTAGTTCACTTGATGAATGGAGAACCCAAGCCTATGAGAATGCCAAATTGTTTGAAGAAAAAGATAAAAGATGGCATGACAAAAGGATACAAAAGCGTGGATCTAACGTAAGTGACCTTGTCTTGCTATACAATTGTTGTTTGAGATTTTTACAGGAAAACTTCTCTCTAAATGGGAAGGGCCTTACATTATCGAGGAAGTTTATCGTTCCTGTACCATCAAGATCAACAATGCCGAGGGCAATAACCCAAAGGTGCTAAATGGGCAAAGAATCAAACATTATATCTCATGTACTCTCATAAATGTTGAAACTAATATTATTAATATAATAACACCAGAGGAGTACATAAGGGAGACCTACCAGAACGTTCCAGACTGCCGAAAAGGAATAGGCATGTGATACGGTATGTAAACCGACTCCAAAAGTTTCCCAATGGCAATTTTATTCTGTTTTAGAATATTAAAAAATTAGGAAAATAAAAAGTAGTCTGAAAAGTGCACGAGGAGGCGACAAGTCATGCGAGCGTGCCCTATCCCCCTGGCGCACCTCCCTGGCTTGTGGCCACCTTGTGTGCCCTCTGGACTCCGTTTTCTTGTAGTATACTTCTTTTGGTCGGTAAAAATTCATTATATAATCTCCCGAAGGTTTTGACCACCGTACCATGGAAATATCCCCTCTTCTTGTTTCGAGCTATTTTTCCTGACAGATCTAGATAGTCCTGACGTATCCAATCGCTCCCAAGGACAAGTTCTTCGAGAAGGTCATCAACCCGTACCTTGCAGAGGTGCTGCAGCACCCTCAAACCACGATGTTCAAGGGCCAAGGAGGACTGGAAGCGTGGATTCTAGGCTCAAAGCGGTGGACCAAGAGGTGTTCAAGTGCAAAGGGATGGTGGAGCACGGACTCAACGCCAATCACTGCATGTTCACTACATGTTCATGGATTTTACCCGTGACCACAAGTTGGACGCTAGTGAGATTGGGAAGGCGATCTTCAAGCTTCACGAGAAAATCGAGCATCTCCAAGCCCAGATCTATGACCTGCAGAAGCAAAACTATGAGTATGAATATAGATTTAAGAGGATGAGTTTTGCTGCAGATTTGAGGATTTCGGAGACTCATTCATCTTTCTATGATGGTGAACTTATGCCCATCAACTCCATAACCACCACCTCTGAAGTACGAAAATTGAGTACATGGGTATGGGCATTCCCCTGGTCTTGTGCCAAGTGATAGAGGCGAGGGTGTCCCGATCTTTCGATGAGATGATAACTATCGATTTGGTGGAGTCGACTTTGACGATCCGACTACAAACGTGCACGACGTTGCGCCTTAGCAATCGCTAAACCAATCTCCTGAGGTTACTGACGATGCCGGAAGCACGATCAGCCTGACCACGAAGGTCTATTCCTGCAAGCAATCGAAGAACGATCAAGAATATGATAAAGCAATCTGAATATTGCGAATATATATGAAGTATTGATAATGGTGGGGATCCGTAAGCGGTCTTGGTCTGGTCGTTGGACACAAACGAAGTACACGAAGTTGCAATGGCTAACTTTTAACTAAACAAATCCCGTGAAAAAGCTACTAGATGGATCTACTTATATAGGAGCAAGGTGGCGGCCAAGCAGGTGGGAGGACGTCCCAAGGCAGCCTAAAACTAACCCTAGGTCGTACAAGACCAATGGGCCCAAGTGGAGGTGACGTAACACCTTTGGACTTGTAGTTTGACTCGGATTCTGCTGCAGATCAGATTGTTTCGTCCATAACTCAACGCTCCGGACGAATTTGAAGGTGAATCCAATTGGGTTGGAAGGTGCACGAAATCTATTTTCCAACAAAAAAGAATCACCCAATTTGGAGTCTGGATGAAAAAGTTATTGATGTTTTGAGTCGTATGTCTGCAGTAGTCCGAATCTGAGTCCGTAATGTGAGAGACTTGGACTCTATCTTCTCTTGGGCCAAAAGTGACGTGAGAGAACTTTTTGAACAGCAAGTAAACATCTCTTTCTCCCTTATCTTCGTATGTGTATTGTACAAATGATCCATACACCTGCAATTAGATATGGCACAAAAATTTGTGAAGTATTTTTGTCCTGGATGACATAAATGGATTATTGCATAGTTTGCATTAGAAATCACCTCACAAATATACATGTATGAAATATTTTTGATCGTATCCAAGGTAGTCATGTCCTCATCATCCTCCCCTTCTTGAAAATAAAGCCGTCCTCGGCGTTGCTTAATCTGAAATGTGGCTAACAAAAGAGACAAGGTGTACATGTTGTATATGTATATGTCATCCATTTTTTCTTCCCTTGATTTTTGCACATATGACACATGAATAGATGAGTAGCTTGCATTGTTTATAAAATCTAAAGCCAAAACATTATCACAAGAAGTAGAAGGCTTGAAAATATTGCAACTAAGTTTGCACATATAAGTGAAGCTCTTATTCATTTCAAAGACCGACAATGTTCATCAAAATGATTAAACATTGGTACAATTATTTTAAACTGTATTTGATCCAAATCTGATTTATTTCCTGATTCACATGGTTCTTTGACATCAACAGTTAATTCAATGGGCGCACTCAAAATTGTTGGTATTTCAGTTGTTTGATCACATGATGCATTCATGATAGTAACATGATTCTCTAAAATAGGTGGCGTTCTCAAATCAACAGGTAACTCAACACATGATGTATTTAAGTTAAGTAGGCGTGCAACATTCTCATGTGAAGTTATATCATCAATACCTTTACTGTTACCTTTTCGCAAAGACGTAGCTGATGTAGGTATGGACAATGACAATGTACCATACACTTGAGATGATGTCGCACTCATAATCTGAGGTGTGGCTGCTCTAATAGGTGCAACGGTGGAGGAATCTACCGATGGTAGTGAGCATGAATTGGAATAGTAGTTGTTGTTGTCACCCGAGCATCCTCCTCAGAATCGTCTCTCAAAGGTACAAGCACGAACATACATACCAAGAATGCAACGAGGAATATACCGAAATCTTGCCAGAATATCATGGTTCAAACCACCAAAAATCTATTCATTGTATCATCCTCATATTCTTCTATGTCACAGGATGCATATAAGATTTAAACTCCTGGTAGTAAGCATGAACAGTGTTGTTGCCTTGTTTAAATTGTTCAAACTTGCGAAGCAATTCACGCATTTATAGTAAGGAGGGAAAATTTGTTGTCTCATTACATCTTTCAAATCTTTCCAAGTTGTGGGTTGGTTATCAATGTTTTTTTACAATGCACACTCCACCAAATGTAAGCAAAACCAAGAATGCTCTAGTGGCGACTCGTACTCGCTCAAGTTCGTAAAAGTCATTGTGACTAAAAACTTGTTCTACTTCAAGCTCCCAAGCTAGATAAATAGCAGGATTAAGTCTACCCTCAAATGACGGTAAAGAGATAACCTGACCATATGCTTGTGTGTGTTGTCCCAACTCTCGTGATGGTGATGATGTGTCCGTGGCCAAGAATTTCTATCTCCGGAACCTGTCATGATTAGTAGAAACAAGAAACAAAATTCGAGAATAATGTTCCGATGAACTACTAGGATGTGGTTGTAAAGTGCTCACAATAAAGCAAATATCAATATCTTTCAAGTTCTTACCATGCGGCAGGTGGTGACAGGCAACCAGCAGAGTCAAATAACTTCAAGATTGTGTAAAGGAATTGCTAGGGGAACGTCACGTATACACGGTGTAGAAATATGTGGAGCTGGGTTGGCTATATATGGTAGCAAAAGATTAGCAATAATCAATTCAAAGATGCAATGTTGAATGAACGCTCAACGACGGTACTGTGCTGGTCCTAGGCTAGACCGGACTAGAGACGCGAGCCTAGAACACTAATGAGGTCACGGCGTAGCACAACTAGCATCAATGAAGGATAATAAGTAGCTCTGGACAGCAAGATATAAGTGAAGATCACAACGGCAAGAAAGATAATGATGAAAAACAAGCGCCAAGCAGGATCTACAACAACTCTCTCCAATTTTCCTCTTGAAAAGTTTGAGCCAAATTTCTGATAACTTTTTCAACGAATGCTACTAACTCAAGCTTTCCAATGCAAAAAGAATCACTCAATTCCGAGTTGATATGAGGAGTCAAAAAATTCTAAAACTGGTTTGAAAAACTAGAATAAGCTGTGTTCACGAACTTCGAAGGGCAAAAAGACCTATTTAGAAGCCGATTTTGAGGTGCCAAATATTGAACTAGCTTCTGCAACTATTTAGATGAGCCTCGTCGCTAGCTTTAATTTGAGTACTCATGGAGCCAAAACGGACTTCGTATGAGGAAGATACACCTGTTTTACTGAACAGTGCGCAAAACAAATTCCAATCTGAATTCAGGTACGAGATTGATTGTAGATAGATCCGAATTTTTTTTCTTCACTCTTTTTTTCTCACACTTTTTTGTTCTTTTTCTTCTCTCTATTTTTCTTCTTTGACTTTTTTTTTACTTTTTTTTTCTCTTTTTTTTTCTCTCTCCCTCTTCCCAAACAAACTAGATAAGATGCAGATTGGATCAAGTGAAGATGTGAACAATCTCAACTATGATTATGACAATGAACGGTGGGTATGACGTGGTGTAAATTGATGGATGGATGGTGGTCAACGGAAGAGATAACGATGCAGCGGCGGCGTGACTAATGTGAACAGAACTCGAAACTCTAAACGAACTAGACACTAAGACCAGCAACTCGACACGACGATGCAACCGATAATTCAATAATGCAAACAATGAAAATGAAAAACTGCAAAGGCTCGAATCGGCTTGGACAAAGGATGAATAGATCTAACTTTTTTTGTGGCTTTTTCTTGGACAATAGGTAAGAAAATAAATCTAATCTAGGAAAAGCTGGAAATTCTCACCGAGCAACTTAAAACTGATACCACTTGATAGAGGCAAGGGTGTCCCGATCTTCGATGAGATGATAACTATCGATTTGGTGGAGTCGACTTTGACGATCCGACTACAAACGTGCATGACGTTGCGCCTTAGCAATCGCTAAACCAATCTCCCCGAGGTTACCGACGATGCTTAAGCACGATCACCGACCACGAAGGTCTATTCCTCCAAGCAATCGAAGAACGAGCAAGAATATGATAAAGCAATCTGAATATTGCGAATATATATGAAGTATTGATAATGGTGGGGATCCGTAAGCGGTCTTGGTCTGGTCGTTGGACACAAACGGAAGTACACGGTTGCAATGGCTAACTTTTAACTAAACAAATCCCTGTGAAAAGCTACTAGATGGATCTACTTATATAGGAGCAAGGGGTGGCGGCCAAGGAGGTGGGAGGACGTCCCAAGGCAGCCTAAAACTAACCCTAGGTCGTACAAGACCAATGGGCCCAAGTGGAGGTGACGTAACACCTTTGGACTTGTAGTTTGACTCGGATTCTGCTGCAGCATCAGATTGTTTCGTCCATAACTCAACGCCCCGGACGAATTTGAAGGTGAATCCAATTGGGTTGGAAGGTGCACTAAATCTATTTTCAAACAAAAAAAGAATCACCCAATTTGGAGTCCGGATGAAAAAGTTATTGACGTTTTGAGTCGTATGTCTGCAGTAGTCCGAATCTGAGTCCGTAACGTGAGAGACTTGGACTCTATCTTCTCTTGGGCCAAAAGTGACGTGAGAGAACTTTTTGAACAGCAAGTAAACATCTCTTTCTCCCTTATCTTCATATGTGTATTGTACAAATGATCCATACACCTGCAATTAGATATGGCACAAAAATTTGTGAAGTATTTTTGTCCTGGATGACATAAATGGATTATTGCATAGTTTGCATTAGAAATCACCTCACAAATATACATGTATGAAATATTTTTGGTCGTATCCAAGGTAGTCATGTCCTCATCACCAAGCTTGGGGGAGGTGCCCAGGTATCGTATCACCATCACATCTTTACCTTTATCGTTTTTCTTTGTTCGATCCTTTTCGTTATATCTTGGTTTAGTAGAATAAAGTTTTTAGTATGATTTAGCTTTGGTTTTGCTTTGTGTTCCCTCTATGAAAACGAGTCCTAGAGTTATATAATAAAGATTAGTTTTGAGTTGAGGGCTTTGCTTTCTTGCTATGATCTTGAGAAAAAAATATAGAGGTAAAAGAAATAAAATGATTGTATAATAATCTTATGGGAAGTGATGACTTCACATATAAGAAGTATGTCACATACTATTTGTTGAGAATTAACCAACATATTTTGGTCATTATTGCAATTAATAGGAAGTAATAAAGAAAGAGAGGTTGTGAGCACTCACTAAAATAGTGAGCACTCATTAAAATAGTATATGCTAATAAATTGATGATAGCGGCAAAGGTGTCCCGATGTTTCGATGAGATGGTGGCTATCGTTTTACGTGGGAGTCGACCTTGACGATCCGACTAAGCGTCTTGAGACGTCAGCGCCTTAGCAATCGCTAAACCAACTTCCGAGGGTTATTGACCACGCCGAGCACGATCAACTCCGACCACGAGGGCATGTTTCCTGCGAGCAAACGAAGAACAAGCAAGAAACTAAGATTCCAATCTGGATATTGCGAATATAAGAGGAAAGCTTTATTAATGAAGGTGGGGTTCTGTGACGCCTTGGTCTGGTCGTTGAACACAAAGGAAGTACGCGAAGTTGCAGCTATGGCGAACTTTTAATCTAAATAAAATGATTGTATAATAATCTTATGGGAAGTGATGACTTCACATATAAGAAGTATGTCACATACTATTTGTTGAGAATTAACCAACATATTTTGGTCATTATTGCAATTAATAGGAAGTAATAAAGAAAGAGAGGTTGTGAGCACTCACTAAAATAGTGAGCACTCATTAAAATAGTATATGCTAATAAATTGATGATAGCGGCAAAGGTGTCCCGATGTTTCGATGAGATGGTGGCTATCGTTTTCTGTGGGAGTCGACCTTGACGATCCGACTACGAACGTGCGAGACGTCGCGCCTTAGCAATCGCTAAACCAACTTCCGAGGGTTATTGACTATGCCGACGCACGATCAACCTGACCACGAGGGCATGTTTCCTGCGAGCAAACGAAGAACAAGCAAGAAACTAAGATTGCAATCTGGATATTGCGAATATAAGAGGAAAGCTTTATTAATGAAGGTGGGGTTCTGTGACGCCTTGGTCTGGTCGTTGAACACAAACGAAGTACGCGAAGTTGCAGCTATGGCGAACTTTTAATCTAAATAAAATGATTGTATAATAATCTTATGGGAAGTGATGACTTCACATATAAGAAGTATGTCACATACTATTTGTTGAGAATTAACCAACATATTTTGGTCATTATTGCAATTAATAGGAAGTAATAAAGAAAGAGAGGTTGTGAGCACTCACTAAAATAGTGAGCACTCATTAAAATAGTATATGCTAATAAATTGATGATAGCGGCAAAGGTGTCCCGATGTTTCGATGAGATGGTGGCTATCGTTTTACGTGGGAGTCGACCTTGACGATCCGACTACTGAACGTCTTGAGGACGTCGCGCCTTAGCAATCGCTAAACCAACTTCCGAGGGTTATTGACCACGCCGAGCACGATCAACTCCGACCACGAGGGCCTGTTTCCTACGAGCAAACGAAGAACAAGCAAGAAACTAAGATTGCAATCTGGATATTGCGAATATAAGAGGAAAGCTTTATTAATGAAGGTGGGGTTCTGTGACGCCTTGGTCTGGTCGTTGAACACAAACGAAGTACGCGAAGTTGCAGCTATGGCGAACTTTTAAACTAAACAAAACCCAAAGTCTAAACGGTGCCCTAAGGGCTGTATATATGGAGGAAGAGGGGGGAATTTCGTGGCCCTTGGTGGAGGGGTCCGAAATCAACCCTATCTCTTGTTTCCCCACACATACGGACTCTAAAAATAGCCTATACTTATGTATTTTGAAATTACATGGGCCTGGCCCAATAATAAGGTGAGGCAGCACCTAGAATAGCCTCTGGACGAAATTTATGAAGTGGCATCTTGTATATTTCGTCCAAGGCTTCATGCACCCGTTATGGTGGCTTCAAAGCCCTGAAATCATCACTTGTAACTCCATTCTTGTTCCCCTTGCGCATGCCATCATCTCCATGCTTGTTCTTGCTCCAATGTTCATCCTTCTCCAAGCTAGGCCCTTCATTTGTAAGCAAAACAAATGTATCCAATTTAGGTAGCATCATATTCTCATGAACATTAGAATCATTACCAAGAAACGAAAGTACCGGTAATTTAGTTGGCGTCTTGCATGAGCTCTAGTAATTGGTCCAAGATGTATAGCAAATAGGGCTGGGTGTAACAATGGTATTGATGTCCTCATCAGATGATGTTGGACAAGGAACACAACATAATGGGTTATGCTTTCTTATATCCAAAAAGTAGTTATATTTTCATGGATCCTCGAACATGTTGAGCTTCCTTCAAATCCTATGCTAACCAAATCTTCTGCACCAAGTAGAGATACTACTTGTGCATCCAAAATCCCTTAACCTAGTTTTGCCATGAGAGTCCACTTTACCTACCTATGGATTGAGTAAGATCCTTCAAGTAAGTTGTCCCTGCAAGCAAGAAAAATTGCTCTCTAAATATGTATGATCTTTTAGTGTGAGGAAAATAAGCTTTATATGAACTTGTGATGTGGAAGAAATAAAAGCAATGTATTGCATAATAAAGTTCTTTATCACAAGAGACAATATAAAGTGATGTTCTTTTGCCTTAAGATTTTGTGCATCCAACCATAAAAGTGCATGACAACCTCTGCTTCCCTCTGCGAAGGGCATATCTTTTACTTTTACCTTCTACCTTCATATAAGAGTCATTGTGATCTTCACCTTTCCTTTTTACACCTTTTCTTTTTGGCAAGCACTATGCGTTGGGGAAAGATCCAGACATATATATCAACTCGGATGTAGGTTATCATAAAGTATTATTATTGACATTACCCTTGAGGTAAAAGGTTGGGAGGCAAAACTATAAGCCCCTATCTTTCTCTATGTCCGAATGAGACTTTGATCTCATAAGTATCGCGTGAGTGTTAGCAATTATGAAAGACTAAAGATGGTTGAGTATGTAGGCTTGCTATAAAAAGCTCTTACATTTGACTCTTCCCGATGTTATGATAAATTGCAATTGTGCCAATGACGAAGATCATAGTTTGTTCGTTTTCCATAAAGTTTTTGGTTCATAATTTACCTTCCGAACGAATTTTTACTTTAGTATAAGAAATTATATGATAATATATGTTGTTGTTCTAAAGATGATCGTGATGCCCTCATGTCCGTATTTTATTTTATCAACACCTATATATCTAAACATGTGGTCATGATTATCGATTTCGACGTTTGCTTGAGGACAAGCGAGGACTAAGCTTGGGGGAGTTGATACGTCCATTTTGCATCATGCTTTTATGTTGATATTTATTACAGTATGGGCTGTTATTATACATTATGGTACAATAATTAGGCCTTCTCTCTCTTATTTTACAAGATTTACATGAAGAGGGCGAATGCCGGCAGCTGGAATTCTGGACCGGAAAGGAGCAAATGTGAGAGACCTATTCTGTACAACTCCAAAAGTCCTGAAAACTTACGGAGAATTGTTTTGGAATATATAAGAATTATTGGGCAAAGAAACTACCAGAGGGGACCCACCAGGTGGCGACACTACAAAAAAAATACACTTCTGCGATGATACGTGTTTGTCACAGTAGGTCATGTTTTCTGTCATGCATGTACATCCATGATGAATTTATGACAGAATCAAGATAGTCATACCTGTGCTGTATAGAAGTGTTCCATGACAAGACAAAAATTATCATCAGGGTAGTGTCCTCTTCCATGACGATAAATGCCGCATCATGGAAGTGCTTTCGTCAAGGATAACCGACACGTGGCATCCACCGTAATGGGTCGCAGTTAAGTTATCGGGTCCGGTGTTGGATCCGATAACCCGCTAACAGCCACGACCAATGGCGATTTTCCACGTGTAAAATTCTCATTGGCCGATGGTACCATGTGTCAACTCCACATTACCACAGATGTCACTCATACAATGGGCGAGATGCGCGTATGATATGTTGACACGTGGACCGGCCCAAAAGTGGACCATAAAGATTAAATGGGCCGGCCCACCTAAAGGTCCACAAGATTTTGCAGATCATAATGGGCCGGCCCAGCTAAAGGCCCACAAGATTTTGCACACAATAATGGGTTGGCCCTGCTAAAGGCCCACAAGATTTTGAAGACACTGGTGGGCTGGTCCGTTAACAAGCTGACATGTTTTGGGCCAAATGCTAGCACATATTTGATCCGGTCCATTAACAACCTGCCACATTATGGGCCTAATAAGGGCCCATATGAGATCCGGCCCGTTAATAGCGTACCATGTTTTGGGCCATATTACGAACCATATCAGATCCGTCCCTTTAAGAGCCTTTCATTCTTTGGGCTAAATTAAGGCCCATATCAGATTCGGGCCATCAACTGGATGTTGTGCTTTTGGTCCCACTTCAGGCCCGGTTAGGATTTCTGTTTGCTAAAGGCCCATTTGGTATTAGTTTTGGCTTGTTAAAGGCTCGTTTATCATTTCGGCCCTATATTTATTTCGTCCTGTTCAAAGCCCGTCATGTGGTTGGGCCTAATTATGACCCGCTTTGGAACCGGCCTGCTCACAGCCGATAATCTGATTGGGCCAAACAAGGACCGAGAAATTTTTGGCCTGTTAACGGCCCCATGATGTGATTGGCACAATCATGGGCCGGGATCTATTTCGGCCTACTGTTGGCCCGTGAGCTGTTCTGCACGTTTCAGGCCCAACCTACTTTTCAGCCTACTAAAAGCCCATTGATTTTTCTTGCCGAAATAGGGCCGGCGGTTTACTCGGCCTATTAAAAGCTCTAAACTACTAGTGGGCCAGTTTACATTTAGGCCTGTTAACAGACCACGATGACTGGGCCCATGATGCGGCCCATATATAGTGATTTGCATGCCGACCCGATTATGTATGTAATTTTACGGTTTGGCCAGTTTACTTCTCATGGAGCGAAGACAGGATATATATATACAGTAAAATAACTGCAACATCGTGAATAATAAAAAAACCTAGACTATACGATAAAGAAATTACGGCATATTACATCCACTCGGCATCAAAGTTCGCCACTATGATAATAAAGCACAAGCAGACAGCAGATTACATACACTGGGCATCAAAGATCGCCACCAGTGCAAATAAACACACCGAAAAAACAATATACAAAACCGACATCACATCAATAGAGTTCATAAAAGGTTAGCTCTGCTCGGGAGCTGCAGCGCAAGCAGCTGAGCAAGCTGATGAGACTGCGCTTCTTTGACACTTATATCATCCTCACTCCGAAAAAGAAACAAGAAGACATATGACAAGGTTTGCACATATAAGTATCAGTGATGACAATTCATCACATTTCTTATTCGTGAATAAAGAGACACGGTTTAAAATAGCATTAACACAATGTGTTATTGTTCAGGTTAAGACATGGCAGGAAATGACATTGTGAAGGAGTTCGCAGCTTCACGACACCACTGGATTACTGATCAAGAACTCATAAGTATCAATGGTTAGTGTGTTGTCAATTTATCCCATTTCAGATTGGCAAATAAAGAGACAGTTTAAATAATAGTTCAATAATATGACTTTGTTCATAGTTAAGACATTGCATAATATGAAATTGTGTTGTAGCGGGTAGTTTCACCACACCACTGGATTACGAATCAAGAACAAGAGCATACATGCAGTGCGAAATAAAATCACTTGCTCTGTATAGTTTAATTTACATGGTATGAAGAAGGAACTTGGTTGTACAACTGAAAACTTAAGTTGAAAAGGACAAACTTTTGTTTATGAACATCATAATAAACTTTAAACATGTAATTTGATGCAAACACCAAAAATAAACAGTTGTTGCAGTCATGCCTAACCAAATGTACACAACAAAGTTTGAAGGCTTGAGGAGGACAAACTTACATTAGTGGTGAAGACCGGCTCTATAAAGCCCTTGTCCATGTTGATGGGGGGGGGGGGCAATTCAAGAAGTTTACCATAGAATCTTCTTCATAAGCATTGCCGTTATTCTACATTTTGTTAAGATTAAATATATAGATGTGATAATATAAGAAAAAAATGGAGAATATTTAAGAGAAGATGAAGAGTGATGCTACATAACCAAGTAGCTATAAATGTAAGTACAACGATACAGGCAAAAGGTACACCCAAGAGCAATGCAGAGCTAAACTTCTTCAGTACCATTGGTTTTATCCAACCTTATTGTCTGGATATACCCCGCGGTATGACCTGGCCGGAGATATGACCCGGCTGGGACTTGATGTTTCATTGATGACCCAACAGACTATAAGCCGGCGGGAACAGTTAAGCATTGTAAGCCGGCAGACACAGTCATGTAACCCGGCAGGCACAGTCATGTATCATATAAGCCGGACAGTTAAGCCGGCAGATGTTAAGCCAGACGGTAAGCCAGATGGTAAGTCAGATCGTAAGCCAGACCGTAAGTCAGATTGTAAGAAGCCCAAGATGTTAAGAAGCCCATGGAGAGAGGCCCGTGATGAGAGGTCAGAATAGTTTAAGTCTTAGTCCGAGATGGACTCTACATGTAACCCGCCCCTTCAACTTATATAAGGAGGGGCAGGGCACCCCAAGAGGGGAGACAAGAAACAATCTCTAGGGCTAGACACAAAGGGGGAGCCGGCTTGTGCGGTGACCCTCTCATGAGCATAATGAGACCTAGCCACAAACAACATGTAGGGTTATTACCGGATGATGTTTCCGGGGCCCAAGTCGCCTAAATCCTTCTCTTGTGTGTTGATCCGCCCTGCGTCTCTCGATTCCGACCAACCCCTTCAAGCTACCGCATAGATGCGTTGGCCTCACGACTAAGTCCTCACACTAGGACATCTGACGTGACAATTCCACGACAGTTGGCGCCCACAGTGGGGCCTGCGCACGGTGGTGTTGAGTTCTTGGAGGGATCTTTGCCACGGTTCTGAGAAGTTCGTGAATTTCCGGATGAAGAAGAACCGGTTCGGAAAGGGTCTACGTTTGCAATCCGCGAGATCTGCGTTCGATGAAAATTAGGGTTGCGTGCAGTGCGACGGTTGATCATGATCTGGCGATCCGTCGAGTCAAAAGACGAATCTGTATCTGCTACATCGACAATATGGCTGTTGTGACCCGCCGTTGCGGTGACCTTGGATCAGATCCCGGTGACCGCAGTAGGCATATCAAGTTAATTTATGTCCAAGTCAAACTAGTACAAGACTCAAGACCTGGGGCCAACACGGCCTTGACCCGCTCGGCACCCGCGACTTTTTGCTCCGCCCTCGGCTCTGCTTCGGATTGCCGTGAGTCGCCGCGGTTTCGGAGTGCCTTGGCCTCGCCTGACGGCCTCAATCACAGCTGGGCCCCTTCCTTCTCTGAGCCGCCGGCGCGCGCCGTTCCGACCACGAGCCGGCCCCGAGTCACCGTCGATACAATCTGCCACTGCGCCATCACCTTCAGGAGTTCTCCGACCCGCCAGCTCTCTGCCATCGGAGGGCTGCCTCTGAGCTGCCGACAAGTTTACTCCCCTGCTGCTCGCCTCGGGACACCTTGTCCGTGGTCCGCCGCGAGGCACTGGTTTCGAGTCGTCCGTGCTTCCATTGAGTCGCTGTTCCGGGCAGCCGCCGCCCCGCGCTGAGTCGCCGGACCGGGTGCCCCGAGTCTCCGCTCCTCCGCTGACGTCCCGCGCTAAGTCGCCGGACCGGGTGCCCCGAGTCTCCGCTCCTCCGCTGCCGTCCCGCGCTGAGTCCAGCCCTCCGTTCCTCTACTGGTCGTGGATTACACGCCCGCCTGCCCAAGCCGCCTTCACCTCGCAGCGATGTTGCGGACCAAGCCTTCCTCTGCCACTGTCACCTTCGCGGTTCGCGGTGAGCCGCCACACCAGGCTCCCGTGCGCCGTTGCATCACACCTCCGCCGAACCGCCACGGCCAAGATTGAGATCATCCAAAAAGGAAGTACAATATACTTTTTTGGAAGAGCACGAAATAGAGATCAGCAAAATCATTGAGCCGCCGCTGGAGAATTGTCGTGGCCGCCTGCCAAGTCATTGCAGCTGCTCCACATGCAACTGTCTAAATCTTAAGTGACCAGAAACGCCACTATCAAAATCAGTTGATGCAACAAAGTTGCCATCACCGCAGAGTCGCCGTTGTGCTCTCCATGAAACTGCCACCTGAAGATGGTGGTTCTTTGGCATCCTCTGTTCCTTGTGTCAACTTTGTCAAGGCCGAACCAAAAATCAAATGGTGATTGTTCTGATGATGAACCGACAAAACAACCAAAGGATAGTTATAAATGATGAAGAAGCATCCACAGATGGTACGGGGAGAAAAGCTTGGAGCACCACGACTCTGTGTTTTATTCAATGGTTCAACTGACTGTTCTGAAAATGGAACTCAAAATCTGTTTCATCGCCGCTATCGTCAACCGTCAACGCTGCCGTCCAGACACCGACGAGCCGGCACTACACGCTTACGGCCGTCGCAGACCTTGCACCGTCGCATGACCCGCCTCGCCGGTTCAACCTCGCTTTGCCGCGGCCCACTGCCGAACAGCCGCTGCTGTGACCCTGATGTAGGGTGGAACCCTACGTGGGCGGTCTTTCACGTTGGAGCGGATCCTACAGGGAATCGCGAGGAACACGCGGAAGAACACGAGAGAAACGAGAGAGAAATCACGACACCGACAAGAGATCAATCACACAAGTGCTAGATTATCGATCGCATAGAGTGGCACAAGATTCAAGATCAACAAAGGTAAGATACAAGCGGTAGCCGTTCTTCTCCGTGAGGAGGCCTTGAGGGGTCCGCCCTAGAAGGGGGTCTTGAATCCGCTTGGGGGATCTTCTCCGGAGAGGTCCTGATCTCGATGGAGAAGTAACCAAGTGGATGAGCAAAGGCTCTCACACAAGAATATGAGCTAATCCAATGCTAAACCTAGAAAGAGGAAAGGGAATAAGTATATATAGTCTCGGACGAAGGGGTACAAGGGACAAGGCCACGAGGCATCACAAGATGTAGGGAGGCCGGACGTCCGGGCCGGGCCGGATGTCCGGCTTTCCCGAGACGCCGGATGTCCGGACTAGGGGCCGGATGTCCGGGCTGGCGGGGTCTTCCAAACGCAATCGGTGATGCGAGGGGGCCGGATATCCGGGGCTTCCGGAAGAGCCGGATGTCCGGGCCAAGGGCCGGATGTCCGGGCTGGGGCGACCGTTTCAGCCGAATCGGGAAAGGGGCGCCGGATTTCCGGGCTGGGGGCCGGATGTCCGGGCTTGGACGCCGGATGTCCGGGTCCTGGAGACTTGGCCAGATTGGATCCTGTTGAGGTAGAAGCTCCAGGGGCCGGATGTCCGGGGCCATGGCCGGATGTCCGTGGCTTGGAAGGTGCTCTTGGCCTTCTCCGATGGTTCTCTTCATCCGCGGACTTGGTGGCTTGTCCATCTTCACGTGCGTCCTCGGGAGGTTCCCCTTGACACCTAATCATGCATAGCATATCGGACTTAGGTAGTAGCCATGTCTCGAGTGGATCGTATGTGATATCAATAAGGAAAGAGGTCACCTCGTTCTCGAGAGCTCTAGCTCTAGCCCGTGTCATGGGTCCTCTTGGCTCTTGATGAGACGGTTGTAAGTCCATGGGGATGATCGTGGGATGCTCCGCATCATCTCCCCCTTGGGAGAGATCCGACCTCGGATCAAAAGCTTCATCTCCATGGAATGGTGCGAGGTCCTTGACGTTGAAGATGTCGCTCACGTTATATTTGTCTCGAGGTAGGTCGATCTTGTAGGCGTTGTCGTTGTAGCGTGCTCGCACCTTGAAAGGTCCATCGGCTCGAGGGAAAAGCTTGGACTTGCGTTCTTTGGGGAAGCGGTCCTTGCGAAGGTGTAGCCACACGAGATCACCAATGTTGAAGACGATGGGTTGCTTGTTTGCGTTGAGCTTGTTTGCTTGACGTCAGTACTTGGCGCTCAATAGTGTGCCTTGTGTCTTCGTGCATCTTCTTGATGTAGCTTGCTCGTTCACTTGCGTCCATGTTGGTGCGCTCGAGGAGAGGGAGTGGTAGAATGTCCAATGGGGACAAGGGGTTGAAACCGTGAAGCGACTTCGTAGGGGGACTTGCCGGTAGTTGAATGTCTTGCACGATTGTAGGCGTACTCGGCGATGGGTAGACATGCTTCCCATTCCTTGATGTTCTTCTTTATCAAGACACGGAGTAGAGTGGATAGTGTGCGGTTCGTCACCTCCGTTTGGCCATCGGTTTGAGGATGGTATGCCGAGGAGAACAAGAGCTTGATTCCGAGCTTGGCGCATAGGGTCTTCCAAAAGTAACTCAAGAACTTGACGTCACGATCGGAGACGATTGTCTTTGGTACGCCATGGAGTTGCAATATTTCCCTACAAAAGAGATTGGCAACATGTGATGCATCGTCTATCTTGTTGCAAGGTATGAAATGTGCCATCTTAGAAAATCTATCCACAACAACAAAAACGGAATCCTTGCCATTTTGAGTCCTAGGCAAACCGAGTACAAAATCCATACTAATGTCTTCCCATGGTTGATATGGAATTGGAAGGGCATGTAAAGACCATGAGATTGAGCTTTAGACTTAGCTTTGCGACATGTGTAGCATCGGTTGGTGAAGCGTGAGACGTCATGAACATCTTGGGCCAAAAGTAGTTGTTGGAGAGCGTGGCGAATGTCTTGTCGCGTCCAAAGTGTCCCATGAGTCTGCCTCCATGAGCCTCTTGCAAAAGGAGCAAACGAAGAGAAGACTCGGGAATGCAAAGTTTGTTAGCTCTCATAAGATAACCATCCTTGATGTAATATTGTTCCCAAGACGTGTCGTCAAACACTTAGCATAAGGAGAAGCAAAAGATGGATCATGCTCATACAAGTCTTTTATATGCTCAAAACCAATAACATTCAACTCAAGTTGAGTGACAAGCATGCATATGCGTGAAAGCGCGTCGGCAACTACATTTTCTTTACCCTTAATGTACTTGATCACATAAGGAAAAGATTCAATGAATTCACTCCATTTGGCATGACGCTTGTTCAATTTAGTTTGACCTTTGAGGTACTTAAGCGTTTCATGATCGGTATGGATGACAAACTCATGAGGTCTAAGGTAATGTTCCCAAACATGTAGCACACGCACTAAAGCATACAATTCTTTGTCATAGATGGGATAATTAAGTTGAGCACCGGAGAGTTTTCCACTAAAATAAGCAATGGCTCGTTTTTCTTGCATCAAAACTCCGCCAATTCGGTACCACTTGCATCACAATGAACCTCAAAAGTTTTGTCAAAATTGGGCAAAGCAAGAATCGAGCATGAGTAAGCAAAGACTTGAGCTCATCAAAAGCGGTTGATTGCAAAGTTCCCCAAACAAAGGGAGTATTCTTCTTGCTCAAAGCATGCAAAGGAGCGGCAATTGTGCTAAAATCTTTCACAAAGCGACGATAGAAACCCGCAAGACCAAGAAAACTTCGCACTTGTTGCAAATTGGTGGGTTGGGGCCAAGTTTTAATTGCTTCAACTTTAGATTCATCAACATGGACACCCTTTGAGGAAACTACAAAACCCAAGAAAACCACTTTGTCAACTCCAAAAGTGCATTTTTCAAGTTTGCATAAAGGCTTTCCTTGAAGAGTTTGCAACACAGATTTTACATGATTGATGTGCTCTTTCATGGTTTTGCTAAACACAAGAATATCATCAAAGTAAACCACAACAAAGACTCCAATATAAGGACGAAGCACATGATGCATAAGACGCACAAAAGTACCGGAGCTTCCAAAGACCCATAGGCATCACTAACCATTCATATAATCCAAATTTGGTTTTGAAAGCAGTTTTCCATTCATCACCCTCTTGTATGCGGATTTGATAATAGCCACTTTTAAGATCAATTTTTGAGAAAAAGTTGGCTCCACTAAGTTCATCAAGCATGTCATCTAAGCAAGGAATGGGATGCCTATATCGAACGGTAATAGCATTGATAGGTCTACAATCTCAGAACAAGCGGAAACATCCATCGGGCTTAGGCACAAGAATAACGCGAACGGCACAAGGGCTTAAGCTTTCACGTACATGACCGTTGTCGATGAGTTGTTGTACTTGCCGTTGAATCTCCTTGGTTTCTTCCGGATTGACTCAGTATGGAGCTTTGTTTGGTAGAGGTGCTCCAGGGATGAGGTCAATTCGATGCTCTATCCCTCGAAGAGGAGGTAGACCCGGAGGTAGCTCATCGGGAAAAACATCTTGAAATTCCTGCAAAAGAGATTGAAACACCAAAGGTAGCTCGTGAATGGTGTTAGTTTTTGGTTCTCCATCCTTGCACACAAGGACAAAGTGCATCACACTCGATGGGTTCTCACACACTTCTCTCATCTCACTTTTGGTGGCAAATAGAATGAGGTTTTTCTCTCTAGGCGAAGAGTCGCTCAAATTTGGCTTGTGGCTCTCACTCACTTTTGGGTGGATCACTTTCTCACTCTTTTCTCTATGATGTGTGGCTTGCTTATCGGCTATCACTTGAGTAGGAGACATAGGTCGTAGCACATATTCCTTCCCTTTCATCTTGAAGCTATAGTGATTGGTACGCCCATTGTGGATGACACCACGGTTGAATTGCCATGGTCGACCTAGAAGTAGGTGGCAAGCGGTCATTGGGACCACATCACATTCCAACGTGTCTTCATAAGCACCAATTTTGAAGGAGACTTGGACCGTATGCTCGACTCGTATAGTGCCGGAGTCACTTAGCCATTGAACCTTGTAGGGTGCGGGTGCTTCCTCTTGACCAATTGGAGCTTGGAGCATAGTTCTTCACTTGCCAAGTTGTGGCAACTACCTCCATCGATGATGACCTTGATGGACCGTCCATTGATGCCGGCTTTTGTGTGGAAGATGTGGCATCGTTGGTCTTCTTCTTGTTGATGTTGAAGAGTCAAGACCTTGGAGACAACGAGGGCGGGCTCGAATCCTCATCACAAAAGACTTGATCATCTTCTTCTTCATTCACTTGCGGTGCATGGCCACTTGCTCAAGAGCTTCCATCTCCTCTTCACTCATGGAGTCATATGTGCCATCGTCGTTGAGGATCATGGTGCGCTTGTTGGTGCATTCGTATGACTTGTGGCCTCGGCCGCCGCAAGTGAAACACTTGAAGGAGCTTGTCTTGATGGTCTCATCGGTCGGAGTAGAGGATGAAGCACGCGGCTTGAAGTTGCTTGTAGTAGGAGGAGGACGACTTGAGCTTGTCGAAGTCTTCTTGTAACTTGACTTGTCGTCGTTTCTTGAAGAAAGTTTGGTTGATGTAGATGTTGAAGGAGTCGTTGACGCTTGGTTGTTGGAGAAGCCGTAGGTCTTGGATGAGTACTTGGCGTACTTGAAGTCATCTTGTACTTGGCGTTCCGCCTTTGTAGCTTGATGCACGAGCTCAATGAGGGATGAGTATGGTTGGAAGTCGGCGATCTTCTTGGTGGGATGATTGAGTCCATTCAAGAAACGTGCCATAGTTTGCTCATCATCTTCCTTGACATTGGCTCGAATAATGGCTATCTCCATTTCCTTGTAATATTCATCAACGCAAATTGTTCCTAGCTTGAGTAGTTGGAGATTCTTGAATAGTTCGAGGTTGTAGTAGGTTGGCACAAAACGTGCTCGCATGACATCCTTCATTTGAGCCCAAGTGGTGATTGGAGGTTCACCTCTTGCTTGTCGTCGCTCAATGATTTGTTCCCACCATATGAGCACATAGTCTTGGAACTCAAGTGATGCCATAGCGATTTTCTTCGCTTCATCATAGTTGTGCAAGCGGAAGATTTTGTCAACCTTCAATGAACATGAGAGGTGGTCTTCGGGGTCATTGCTTCCATTGAACTTGGGCATGGTGAATTTTAGCTTGCCGTAGTGTTGCTCTTCATTGTGTTGTTGGCGATGTTGATGATGACGTCCTTGGCGTGGATTGTATTAAATCTTCATGTTGCTCTTGGCGCGGAGGACGACCATGATCAACTTGCC
This sequence comes from Aegilops bicornis, assembly GCA_021605145.1. NCBI lineage: Eukaryota > Viridiplantae > Streptophyta > Magnoliopsida > Poales > Poaceae > Aegilops > Aegilops bicornis. The sequence goes on along the minus strand of CM038674.1, from coordinate 344,906,239 downwards.
CTTGTTGAGCTTGAGGTTGAGGTGGAGCTTGACGAGCTTGTGGAGGAGCTTGAGGAACTTGTCGTTGTGCATGAGGTTGGTAGTTCCTCTCTTGGATTTCTTCTCGAAGGGCTTCCTCTTGATTGCGCCGTTCGCGATTGCGGTTGGCGAAGGCTCTACTTGATTCTTGAAGGGCACGTTGCGCCTCAAGAGCTTGCGCCTCACGTTGTTGTTGTTGAAGACGTTGAGCCTTGGCGTCTTGTTCGCCTTGGTGAAGACGTGCTCGTTCTTCCTCTTGTTGACGATTTAAGACGTTGTCGTTCTTGAGCTTGAGCAAAAGCCTCTTGATTAGATTGAGGACGAGGAACTTGATCATCAACTTGCTCTTGTGAATGCTTGACATGTAGCGGGTTGCGAGATGCATGACGGTCTTGGCGCGCGGCTCGTCGAAGAGTGTTCGATGACGGTGTACTTGAGTTGATAGAGGCAAAGGTGTCCCGATGTTTCGATGAGATGGTGGCTATCGTTTCTGTGGGAGTCGACCTTGACGATCCGACTACGTACGTGCGAGACGTCGCGCCTTAGCAATCGCTAAACCAACTTCCGAGGGTTATTGACCACGCCGAGCACGATCAACTCCGACCACGAGGGCCTGTTTCCTGAGCAAAGCGAAGAACAAGCAAGAAACTAAGATTGCAATCTGGATATTGCGAATATAAGAGGAAAGCTTTATTAATGAAGGTGGGGTTACGAGACGCCTTGGTGCAGTCGTTGAACACAAACGGCACGCCGGTTGCAGCTATGGCGAACTTTTGATCTAAACAAAACCCAAAGTCTAAACGACGCCCTAAGGGCTGTATATATGGAGAAAGAGGAGGGAATTTCGTGGCCCTTGAAGGAGGGGTCCGAAACCAACCCTAACTCTTGTTTCCCCACACATACGTACTCTAAAAACAGCCTACACTTAAGTATTTCGAAATTACATGGGCCTGGCCCAATAATAAGGTGACGCAGCACCTAGAATAACCTATGGACGAATATTATGAAGTGGCATCTTGTATATTTCGTCCAAGGCCTCATGCTCTCATTAGGGTGGCTTCAAAGTCCTGGACTCATCACTTGTAACTCCGTTCTTGTTTCCCTTGCGCATGCCAATATCTCCATGCTTGAACTTGCTCCAAGGTTCATCTTTCTTGTCCATGGTAGGCCCTTCATTTGTAAGCAAAACAAATGTATCCAATTTAGGCAGCATCATATTCTCATGAACATTGGAATCATTACCAAGAAACGAAAGTACCGATAATTCAATTGGCGTCTGCGAGCTCTAGTAATTGGTCCAAGATGTATAGCAGCAGGGGCTGTGGGTGTAACAATGGTATTGATGTCCTCATCATCCTCCCCTTCTTGAAATGAAGTCGCCCCTCGACGGAAACTCATCTTCCTCACCCAAATAAGGCTTCAAATCTGCAATGTTAAAAGTGGGACTAACCCCAAAATCTGCAGGCAGCTCAAGTTTATATGCATTATCATTTATTTTCTCTAACACCTTAAATGGACCATCAAGACGTGGCATTAGCTTTGATTTGCGCAAATTAGGAAACCTATCCTTACGCAAATGTAACCAAACAAGATCTCCAGTGCAAAGACAACATGTTTTCTACCCTTATCTCCAAAGCAAGTTTATATTTAGCATTCATACGCTCAATGTTTTCCTTAGTTAACTCATGCATTTTTAAAATCAATTCAGCACGTTCTTTAGCATCAAAATTAACCTTCTCCGAAGATGGAAGAGGCAACAAATCAATAGGTGCACGAGGTAGGAAGCCATACACAATTTCAAAAGGGCACATCTTAGTAGTAGAATGCAATGAACGATTATAAGCAAATTCAATATGAGGCAAGCATTCTTCCCACATTTTCTTATTATTCTTCAAAACAGCCCTAAGCATAGTAGACAATGTTCTATTGACTACTTCAGTTTGTCCATCAATTTGGGGTGACAAGTAGTACTAAAAAGCAGTTTAGTCCCCAACTTAGCCCATAAACATCTCCAAAAGTGGCTAAGAAATTTAGTATCACGATCTGAAACAATAGTATTTGGCACACCATGCAAGCGAATAATTTCACGAAAGAACAAATCAGCAACATTAACAAAGATCATCGCTTTTATGACATGGTATAAAGTGTGCCATTTTCGAGAATCTATCCACGACAACAAATATGCTATCCCTCCCTTCTTTGTTCGAGGTAAACCTAAAACAAAGTCCATAGATATATCCTCCCAAGGAACACTAGGTACAGGCAAAGGCATATATAAACCATGAGGATTGAGTCGTGACTTAGCTTTTTGACATGTAGTGCAAATGAGCAACAAAACGCTCAACATCCCGTCTCATCTTTGGCCAAAAGAAATGTGTAGCAAGTATATCCTCCGCCTTCTTCACGCCAAAGTGTCCCATTAATCCTCCTCCATGCGCCTCCTGCAACAACAAAAGACGAACAGAGCTAGCAGGAATGCATAGCTTGTTAGCACGGAACACAAAACCATCCTTAATAACGAACTTGTTCCATGTTCTTCCTTCTTTACAATTCTGCATTACATCTTTAAAATCAGCATCATGCACATATTGATCTTTGATGGTCTCCAAACCAAATATTTTGAAGTCAAGTTGTGAAAGCATAGTATAGCGACGAGACAAAGCATCAAAGCAATAACATTTTCTTTACCCTTCTTGTGTTTAATGACATAAGGGAAAGTCTCAATGAATTCAACCCATTTAGCATGTCTACGATTCAGTTTAGCTTGACTTTTAATATGTTTCAAAGATTCATGATCAGAATGTATAACAAATTCTTTGGGCCATAAATAATGTTGCCATGTCTCTAAAGTCCGAACAAGAGCATATAATTCTTTGTCATAAGTAGAATAGTTCAGACTAGGCCCACTCAATTTTTCGTAAAAGTATGCAACAGGTTTGCCATCTTGTAATAACACACCTCCTAATCCAATTCCACTAGCATCACATTTAAGCTCAAAAGTCTTATTAAAGTCGTGAAGTTGGAGTAAAGGAGCATGTGTCAACTTATCTTTCAATACCGTGAAGGCTTCTTCCGTATGCGGTACCCCAAACAAAAGGCACATCCTTCTTTGTAAGTTCATTGAGAGGTGCAGCAATGGTGCTAAAGTCTCTCACAAAGCGCCTATAGAAACCAGCGAGTCCAAGAAAACTCCTCACTTGTGTGACCGTTTTGGGCTGCGGCCAACTCTCAATAGCTTCAATCTTGGCTTTATCAACTTCAATTCCCTGTGGTGTAACAACATAGCCAAGAAAAGATACTCGGTCGGTGCAAAAGGTGCACTTCCCAAGGTTACCAAACAAACGTGCATCACGTAGAGCATTAAAAACAGCACGTAAATGTTCCAAATGTTCTTCCAAAGATTTGCTATAAATCAGTATATCATCAAAATAGACTACCACAAATCGTCCAATGAAAGCACGTAAAACTTCGCTCATTAGTCTCATGAAAGTACTAGGTGCATTAGTTAACCCAAAAGGCATGACTAACCACTCATATAAACCAAACTTAGTTTTAAATGCTGTTTTCCATTCATCTCCCAATTTCATACGAATTTGATGGTATCCACTACGCAAATCAACTTTGGAGAATATTGTAGAGCCACTCAATTCATCAAGCATATCATCTAGCCTAGGAATAGGGCGATAACGAATAGTAATATTATTAATGCCTCTACAATCAACACACATACGCCGACGTACCATCCTTTTTAGGCACTAGTATAATAGGAACAGCACAAGGACTAAGAGATTCGCGTATATAACCTTTGTCGAGCAGCTCACTGTACTTGACGCATAATCTCCTTCGTCTCCTCTGGATTGGTACGGTATGGTGCACGGTTGGGTAGCGATGCACCGGAATTAAGTCAATTTGATGCTCAATCCCTCGAATAGGTGGTAATCCCGGTGGCACGTCTTGTGGGAAGACGTCGGCGAACTCCTGCAAAATGTTAGTGACAGCAGGGGGCAAAGAGGAAGGCACGTCCTCGAATGAAAATAATGCCTCTTTGCACACAAAAGCATAGCAAACAGATTTGCTAGAATCTAGCTCCTCAATATCAGATTTGGTGGCAAGTAAACATGCACTTGTCAGTTTAATTTCAGAAGCAACATTAGATGGTTTATTATTAGGCTTCATTTGTTGCTCAAATTCTTTTGCCACAATCTGATTTTCACTCTTATTTTTCTCCTGTTTTGCTTTATTAGCTCTATTAATATCATCTTTCAAAATTGAATCAGAGTCATAGGAAGCAAAGTAATATTTTTATCCTTGTGAACAAGAGTATACTGATTGTTTCTACCATGGTGTACAGAATTTTATCAAATTGCCATGGTCTACCAAGTAATAAGGAACATGCTTGCATAGGTACCACATCACAATCAACATAATCAGCATATGTAGAGATACTAAAATACACACGAACAGTACGTGTTACCTTAACCTTGCCGCTGTTGTTGAACCATTGGATGTAGTAAGGATATGGATGTGGTCTTGTGGTGAGAGAAAGCTTCTCCACCATATCCATGCTAGCCAAGTTGTTGCAGCTCCCTCCATCTATGATGACGCGAATAGAACGTTCCTTCACAACTCCCTTTGTATGGAACAAGTTATGCCTCTGATTTTGCTCAGCTTGTGTAACCTGCACACTCAAAACACGTTGAGCAACTAAACATTCATACCTGTCAAAGATCTTCAACAGCCATGTATTGCGTCTCATGATCGTAATCCTCTCCACCGTGTTCTTCATGCGTAATAAGAGCCAAAGTCTCTTCATCATAGTCACTAAGCGGACTCATACCCACCATCCTCAAGAGCAATCATCACACGCTGAGATTGGCATTCTCTCATAAAGTGTCCTCTTCCCTTACAACGACGACTAATAATATCACTTGTGTGTCCTGTTGACGCCATGGAAGAAGAAGAGCTATGTTTAGGCACATCAGTTGTGCTCTTGGTAGATAGTTGTGGTTGTGCCTGCTTTCTTGTATCACGGTTTGATGTGGCAGCCGTCGGAGGTGCCGGTGTAGTAGAACGTGTGGAAGTAGATGATGCACGTGGTGTCCATGATGAAGGTCGACCTGCGAGAAAAGTTAGTCCGCGCCAACGCCTCACGATCCTCAAGACTTCACGTTCAGCTTTACAAGCAAGATGGAATAATCGAGTGATATTAGTATAATCCTTGTAGTTTAGAATGGTCTGAATATCTCTATTTAATCCACCTAGAAAACGTGCAAGCATAGCTTCATTCTCCTCAACAATACCACATCTAATCAAGCCAGTTTGTAATTCCTGATAATATTCTTCTACCGAATTTTTCCTTGTCTTAAGCGCTGCAATTTTTGAAGTAATTCACGTTGATAATATGGTGGAACCCAACGAGTACGCATAGCAGTTTTCAAAGCAGTCCAAGTAGCTGGAACATGATATAATCTACAATGTTCGCACCACCAAACACATGCAAAGCTAGTGAAAGCACAAACAGCAATGGAACACGTCTCTCCTCGGGATATTGTAAACATGTAAATCGTTGTTCAGTTTCTAACTCCCAAGTAAGATATAGATCAGAACATATCTACCCTCAAATGGTGGAATATTCAACTTCAGTTTAGGGAGATGGTCATGATCTCGCACTGAGGGGAGCCCTAACATTGCCATTATTTGTATGTGGACGACCGGGTGGTTGTGGTGCCGGGTGGTTGCACTTGCACGTAGTTCTGAAGTTGATCAACCTCATCCTCGTACTCTCTCACATAATCATCCTCCGCCACATCGCCAGCAGGAGCCACGAAGTATCAACAAGAAGCACCAAGCAGCTTGGCCAGTGAAGAGGGACACGGCTCGCTCGGCGGAGGGTCGCTTCATGATGTGGAGGTAGTCGTTGTTGTTGTTGTAGAGGTGCATTAGGTGCAGCCGGTGGTGGTGGTGGTAGACGCCTTGAGCAATTCATTAAACTTGTTATCGAGCTTTGTTTGACGCCTTCTCAATGCCATCTATCTTCTCCATGGCCTCTTCAAATCTATTTAGAACATCTTCCACCTGCCCACTCATCATTTGTTGAAACTTATCATGTAGCGCTTTGTTTGTCATGTTCTCCCGGTCGGTCTAAATGGCTTGTGATCCTGCCATGGTTAGCAGCAATAGAAACACACAAGAATATGATTCGACGGACTACTAGGAAGTGGTGGTGGTGGTGTGGTGGACAGTCACAAATCCGTCAAGCAAATCTCAAATTCTTACCAGTTCTTACCCAAAGAAGAAAGCGGTGATCGGCAACCGATGTAGTCAAAACTCTCAAAGCTTGGATAGAGCGATTACGTGGAGAGTCAAACGCATACGATGTAGATGTATGTGGAGCTGGGAAGGCTTATAATATGGTGGCAAAAAGGGTCAGCAATAATCAAATCGAGATGCAAAGTTGAATAAACGCTCAACGGCAGATCTTGTCTTTGGTCCTAGGCTAGACCGTGCTAGAGACGCGAGCCTAGAACACTAACAAAATCACGGCACTGTACGGAAACAACGGAAAAGCACACTCTGGAAAAATTTTCTTTTTCGCTCTTTTTTTTTTTGCGCTGCTCTTTTTTTTTTTTTTTTTTTTTTTTGCGAAAAATCACTATAATGGCGAGTGTCTCAAAACTCTTCCCAGGTCAAACTGACAGGATGGGCACGAAATTTTTTTCGACCAAATTTTTTTTTTTCGACTGCCCGGACCCAAAAACTGGAAACGGGTCAAAAAAAAACTTTCTATAACGGCGACTGTCTCAATACGCTTAGAAACACCTAAAAATAGGATAGCCAGAAAATTTTTCGACAAGTGCGTTTTCGGAAAATTTTGGGCCTAAACGGAGGGTGGTTTCCGGACTCTATAAGAGGAAAGCTTTATTAATGAAGGTGGTGTTCTGAGACGCCTTGGTCTGGTCGTTGAACACAAACGGAAATGCTGTGAAGTTGCAGCTATGGCGAACTTTTGATCTAAACAAAACCCAAAGTCTAAACGACGCCCTAAGGGCTGTATATATGGAGAAAGAGGAGGGAATTTCGTGGCCCTTGAGGGAGGGGTCCGAAACCAACCCTAACTCTTGTTTCCCCACATATACGGACTCTAAAAACAGCCTACACTTAAGTATTTCGAAATTACATGGGCCTGGCCCAATAATAAGGTGACGCGGCACCTAGAATAGCCTATGGACGAATATTATGAAGTGGCATCTTGTATATTTCGTCCAAGGCCTCATGCTCTCATTAGGGTGGCTTCAAAGTCCTGGACGCATCGCTTGTAACTCCGTTCTTGTTTCCCTTAGCATGCCAACATCTCCATGCTTGAACTTGCTCCAAGGTTCATCTTTCTTGTCCATGGTAGGCCCTTCATTTGTAAGCAAAACAAATGTATCCAATTTAGGCAGCATCATATTCTCATGAACATTGGAATCGTTACCAAGAAACGAAAGTACCTGATAATTCAATTGGCGTGCGCGAGCTCTAGTAATTGGTCCAGTATGTATAGCAGCAGGGGCTGTGGGTGTAACAATGGTATTGATGTCCTCATCATGAGTCGTAGAAGGTGTCGTCGGAATGTCGACTCGAGCGGCTCCGTCTTGATGATGAAGAAGTTGAATGACGCCGGTTTCTCATCAACGCGCGGATCTCGTCCATTCTTGCATCATTCTCTTGCTTGTGAGCCTCGAACTTGTTGTCGAAGTAGTCTCTTGTACGTTGCTCGGAGAGTCGCAAGTCGGTGGCGAGGTTGTCGATGCGGTCGCTCATTGCTTGTTGTTCTTGGTGCAACGCTTCGTTGTGCACCAAATAGGTGGTTCTTGGTGACGATGAAGACATGTAAATCGTCTTGCTTTCGTTGAAGAGTGGGTTGGTAGAAGAACTTGGCCTATCCATCATTCCAAGCAAAATGTGAGTGGTAGAACGGAAAGAACTTATACCAATGTACCTTTGACCGATGTTGAAGATGAATCAAGTCCACTCAAATGCGGACAATGAAATAGCACTCTTGGTACCGATTCTTGTCGGTTCTCACACCTACACAAGTAAAAGCTTTATGGTGGAGCTCGGTTAGGATGGTGGCACAAAATTTGATGCAATTGTAAGTGAGACTCAATAAAGTTGGAAATGATTCACAAATTTGCAAATGCAACAAGTAGACCACTAGCAAGATAAGGTACACGGAAACACACATAAAAGATAATATGGGGTTATGCAACCAAGGATGAGCCACAATGTGGAATTCACCAAGATGCTCTTGTTGCACAACACTAGAGAGACGCTAGCACGATTGCACAATAGGCGGATCTGAACTTGTGCACAACCTACTAAGCAAAATGCAACGACTTCTACCCAAGTATGCTATATGTATGGTGTTTCGATGTGTTGATCCAAGATGATCAAGTATGACAATCTTAATGTTGTATGATGCTATGGTTCTTGCTCATAAGCTCTTTGTTTATCTTTCTCTCTTTGCTTAAAAGCTTGAATGGCTCTTTCTCTTTTGAGCTCTTTTCTCATGCAAAACTTCACGAACCAAGATAGCAATTGTGTATGCGATGACAACTTTGTGACACACAAGTTGATGGTAAGATATGCACCACTTTGGTATAGTATGTATGCTATGGAGTATGATCACTAATGTGCACAAGTCACGTTGCCGGCAATACTTAATGTCTAGTCTCGATGGGTAAGCAACGCGAAAGACGGGCTATGATGGTTATCAATGCAATTGCAAGTAATGTCAAAGGTGTCGACGATGTTACCGTCCTTGACGAAGATGAGCGGTGGTGATGTTGATGTTGAACCGTACCAAGATAGCCGAAACACAAAAGGATACGGAAAACCACAACTCAAATTCTCAAGGGAAAAGTTGGCAACATTGTCGGAATTGGAAGTGGGAAAGGCTATGGTAGTGTTATGCGGAAGTGGTGGAGGTAAGTGGAAGTGTATGTGGGCTCGGGACAAAATTTGGCGAAAGCTAAGCGGTGATCGGGTGGTGGAAGGGATTTTTGTTACGGGGCGAAAATCCGGCTGGAAGCCGGATGTCCGGCGCCGGATGTCCGGGCTGATCGGGCGGATGTCCGGCTGCTTTCGGGCGGATGTCCGGGCTGCTCGGGCGGATGTCCTGCTCGATGAACACCATGGGGAAGGTGGGAACCGGGCAAAATTGGGGATTTTGTGGATGGAAATTGTGGAAATGGTGGGAGAAAGCTAGATCTACCCGCAACACACACGAAATCCATGGATCAAATCCAACAAAACTTCATCACACGAACAAATCACAAAAATTTGGGGCTATTTTTGTGGGGAATTTTTGGAATTAGGACAAAAACAACAAAATCAAGCTAGAAAAAGAGGGTAGGGGCTCCAAAAACGTGATCAACCGAAGCTCGATCCATAGATGATGTAGGGTGGAACCCCTACGTGGGCGATCTTTCACGTTGGAGCGGATCCTACGGGGAATCGCGAGGAACACGCGGAAGAACACGAGAGATACGAGAGAGAAATCACGACACCGACAAGAGATCAATCACACAAGTGCTAGATTATCGATCGCATAGAGTGGCACAGGATTCAAGATCAACAAAGGTAAGATACAAACGGTAGCCGTTCTTCTCCGTGAGGAGGCCTTGAGGGGTCCGCCCTAGAAGGGGTCTTGAATCCGGCTTGGGGATCTTCTCCGGAGAGGTCCTGATCGCGATGGAGAAGTAACCAAGTGGATGAGCAAAGGCTCTCACACAAGAATCTGAGCTAATCCAATGCTAACCCTAGAAAGAGGAAAGGGAATAAGTATATATAGTCTCGGGCGAAGGGTACAAGGGACAAGGCCACGAGGCATCAAGCTGACGAGGGAGGCCGGACGTCCAAGGCGTCGGGCCGGATGTCCGGCTTTCGAGACGCCGGATGTCCGGACTAGGGGCGGATGTCCGGGCTGGCGGGTCTTCCAAACGCAATCGGTGAAGGGGCCGGATTTTGGCGAGGGGCGGATATCCGGCTTCCGGAAGAGCGGATGTCCGCCAAGGGCCGGATGTCCGGCTGAAGCGACCGTTCAGCCGAATCGGCAAAGGCGCCGGATTTCGGGTCAGGCGGATGTCCGGCTTGACGCCGGATGTCCGGATCCCGGAGACTTGGCCAGATTGGATCCTGTTGAGGTAGAAGCTCCGGGGCGGATGTCCGGGGCCATGGCGGATGTCCGGGCCCGGAAGGTGCTCTTGGCCTTCTCCGATGGTTCTCTTCATCCGCGGACTTGGTGGCTTGTCCATCTTCACGTGCGTCCTCGGGAGGTTCCCTTGACACCTAATCATGCATAGCATATCGGACTTAGGTAGTAGCCATGTCTCGAGTGGATCGTATGTGATATCAATAAGGAAAGAGGTCACCTCGTTCTCGAGAGCTCTAGCTCTAGCCCGTGTCATGGGTCCTCTTGGCTCTTGATGAGACGGTTGTAAGTCCATGGGGATGATCGTGGGATGCTCCGCATCAGACCCGCTGCGGGTGAGCCGTCGACGTTGTGACGAAGTCGCTCCCGACGGCGGCGGCCTCACCCAATGGCCTGAAACCGCCGCGGAAACAAGCAGCTGCCTATCATCAAGTTCCCTTTAGGCTCCCATGCACCCGCGCCCCCGCCTCGCTGTCGAGTCGCCTCCGCGGTGCGAAGTCGCCGTGCTGGCCAAATTGCTGCCTGCCTTCGACCCGGCCGTCTCCGACTCACCGCTGGTTTGAACCGGCTTCCCCTGTCGCTGTTGCCCGCGGCTATTTTTTCCCTGGGCGCCCAGTAGCAGCCCCGGCTTCTTCTGGTCCGGCTCATCCTACATGAAGCTGCGCCCGCTCACTTGAGCCGCCCCCGCCGGCCCTGTCATTTCTCCTCGAACAGGGGTCACTTCCGAAGATGCGAGACCGTGCTACATCGAGCCGTTTCCGCAGAGGCTTTCACCGCTTTACCAAGTTGCTTCGCGGTACCTCGGCCCCTTGTTCTACCCAGGGGTCGACCTCTTCCTTCGCTGTCGCATGAGCGACCTCGTCTCTGTTTTATCTACAGTAATATGGGGTTAGGTAAAAGAGATAAGTCTAAAAAAGAGAGTCATTACCTGGAGGATCTTGATGAGCCGCCTGACTCCAAGCTTTAAGTCGCCGCAGCCATGAGAGTGGCTAAATCACAGTTGAAGTTACTAGAGGTGGTCTATGGATGCTACATACGACTCATTTTTCTCGTCCAGACAAATTAGGTGAAAGCTGTCCAATCAGTTTTTATTGATACATTTTAATTTTTCTTCGAGAACTATTACTCTTGTTTGTGCAATTGCTTATGCAGAACAATTCATCATTACAAAAGAGGCCATCAAGCTATGGCCCTTGCTTACACTAGACGGGTCAATGGACAGGGTCTTATAACCCGCCGAGATTCAACATATTCCAGCAATCCACTGGTCATATCATGGTCAAGCATGGAGAGTCTCAAGCCTACTCCTTGAGTAGTCTTAAGACTCGGGGGCTACAATGACATGACTTAGCAAATCTTGTCAGTTTCAACAGGCTCAAGAACTCCGGATCATTGGAGGGAAGATAACCCGGTCCCGGAGGCTACCGCCGTATTGGTGAAAATTTAAAGGCCGTCAGAAAATTTTCGGCTCAAATGAAGGATTCCGGTTCAAAATCCGATTCAAGGGAAATCTGTCTCCCACTAAGCTCTGAAGCTCTCAAATCCGGTTTAAAATTCCGGTTCAAAAGAATCCATCTCTCGCAAAATTTGAGTTCTCAGGAAAAATTAAAAGGGACCAAAGAGAGTCTATTGCAAAGCGCAACTCAAACATAGGTACCCCGCTCCAAACGATCAATTGGGGGCTGTTCGTATTCGAATCTAGCTCAACCCTCTTGGTCCGGTTCATGATCATATTCGAATCTAGCCGTTAAACCTCATGACCACTAGGGGGCTTCCTGTTCAAACATAGGTTGTATTCGAACCAAAGAGAACATAGCTATCGGTAACCTCTTGATCGGCACAATGCGAAACCCACTAGGGGGCTTCTTGATCGTATTCGAATCATAGCTTAACCCCTTTTGGGTCCGACTTTGATCGTATTCGAATCAGAGTCGTTAAAAAACTCTCAAGGTCATTTGGGGGCTTCCTGTTCAAACATAGGTCGTATTCGAACCAAAGAGAACATAGCTGTCGGTACCCTCTTGATCGGCGCAACGCCAAAGCCACTGGGGGCTACATGATCATATTCGGATCCTAGCTTAACCCCTTTGGAACGGTTTACTGATCGTATTCGAATCAGAAGCCTTGATTTTTCTTTCTATTTGTCTTAAGTTTTTTTGAAAACAATCTTTGATTCGTCTTGTGACTTTTTTGTTCAGATCTAAGTATAAGTGTGGTTTAAATTTAACCCGGCTTGGTTTTGGACGATAAGTCGCCAACATATGACAAACATCATACATTTGGAAGTGAGTGGCTTCTAAGGATTGGGTTATCACCCTTACTGCACAGGTATCCTAAACCGGCAGTACGATTCAATATCACAGGAACCAGTTTTCCAAACCGGATTATATTATTCAATTCTTTAATAGCCAACATGGCTGGATTTTTATTATGGTTATCAATAGCCAGTATTATGATGGAGGTCTTCAAAGTCGCCTCAGTGCAATGGCTATTATTTTATCAATGGGCATGATTTATTTTACAGAAGAGGAAATAGTCCCGAGTCGCTGCAGGCTTACGACCCGGCACTTGGGAGCTAGATTCAAGTTGAGATTACATCAAATATGCAAGTCTCATGTCGCTGCGAGCATGCACCATGACACTTGGGGCTAATGCAAAGTCATTTTTATTGGCCTTATTGAAGACTCGACTCATCCCATTGTAATGAGCCGGCCTTGGGGCTACCAATTGTTCCTGTCAAAAATTCAAGGTACATAAGCTTCAGCCCATTATATTGAAAGATCCACTACTCAGTTGGTAGAGTTCAAAGCTCTTAACCTTATGGACATGGGTTCAAGCCCCATGGTGGAGATTACATCAGATGATGTTCTCATCAATGAATTATGTACAAAGTCCCAGCTCAGTATTATCTTACTGAGCCGGCCCTTGGGAGCTACACGTTGCTGCTCAAGTTTAAATGATCATATTTAGAAAGTACCTGCTCATTATTTCATAATGACCCGACACTTGGGGGCTACAAGTGATATGGATATAATGGAGTTCTACATCTTCAAGCTGGCTGAAAATCAGATGAGTATTTCATGTCCAATGTTTTCTATTATGAAGCTGGTCTATTGACTCGGATTTTCTAGAAGAAGGAAATACGAAGGAATTAAGGATGATCAGTCTTGGCTTACAAGAGCTTTTAACCCGAGCATAATCTGTCAAAATTGTTCTTCTGCTTGTTTTACAGATCAGTTTAACATGGATGAATCCAAATTAAAGCTGGGGCTAATGTCGAGGATATACCCCGGTATAACTGGCGGAGATATGACCCTGGGACTTGATGTTTCATTGGTGACCCGACGGACTATAAGCCGGGAACAGTTAAGCATTATGGCCGGCGAACCACAGTCATGTAACCCGGCAGACACAGTCATGTAACCCGGCAGACACAATCATATAAGCCGGACAGTTAAGCCGGCAGATGTTAAGCCAGACGATAAGATAGATGGTAAGCGAGATGGTAAGTCAGATCGTGACCAGACCGTAAGTCCGATTGTAAGAAGCCTAAGACGTTAAGAAGCCCATGGAGAGAGGCCCGTGATGAGAGGTCAGAATAGTTTAAGTCTTAGTCCGAGATGGACTCTACATGTAACCCGCCCCTTCAACTTATATAAAGAGGGGCAGGGGACACCAAGAGTGGAGACAAGAAACAATCTCTAGGGCTAGACACAAAGGGGGAGCCGGCTTATGCGACGACTCTCTCATGAGCATAATGAAACCTAGCCACAAACAGCATGTAGGGTTATTACCGGATGATGTTTCCCGGGGCCCGAAGCTGTCTAAATCCTTGTATTGTGTGTTGATCCGCCTTGCGTCTCTCGATTCTGACCAACCCCTTCAAGCTACCACATAGATGCGTTGGCCTCACGACAAAGTCCTCACACTAGGACATCTGACGTGACAATTCCACGAGTAAATATAGATGTGATGTGTAGAAAATGGAAGAAAAAGGAAAATAAGCTGAAGAGTGGTGGTACGTGAACAACTAGCTGTGAATATAAGTACACTGATAAAGGACAACATGTACTTACAAGAACAATGCAGAGCTAAACTTTTAAATTGGTGTTGGGTATATTCTACATTAATGAAACCATTAATACAGATCTGATGATTCTGAGCAAACAATTGATAAGCAAGCTATCATGGCTACTGCTGTCACATAATGAACCAGGTATGAATCTAAGTACAGTGATACAGGATAACATGTACTAACAAGAGCAAAGCAGCGGTGATAGAGGCAAAGGTGTCCCGTCTTTCGATGAGATGGTGGCTATCGTTTTGGAGGAAGTCGACTTTGACGATCCAACTACGAACGTGCGAGGACGTCGCGCCTTAGCAATCGCTAAACCAACTCCGAGAGGTTATTGACCACGCCGGAGCACGATCAACCTGACCACGAAGATTTGTTTCCAGCAGGCAAACAAAGAACAAGCAAGAAACTAAGATTGCAATCTGGATATTGCGAATATAAGAGGAAAGCTTTATTGATCAAAGGTGGGGTTCTGTGACGCCTTTGTCTGGTCGTTGAACACAAACGAAGTACGCAAAGTTGCAGCTATGGCGAACTTTTAATCTAAACAAAACCCAAAGTCTAAACGACGCCCTAAGGGCTATATATATGGAGGAAGAGGGGGGAATTTCATGGCCCTTGGAGGAGGGGTCCGAAACCATTCCAAACTCTTGTTTCCCCACACATACAGACTCTAAAAATAGCCTATACTTAAGTATTTCGAAAATACATGGGCCTAGCCCAATAATAAGGTGACGCAGCACCTAGAATAGCCTCTAGACGAAATTTATGAAGTGGCATCTTGTATATTTCGTCCAAGGCTTCATGCACTCCTTATGGTGGCTTCAAATTCCTGAAATCATCACTTGTAACTCCGTTCTTGATCCCCTTGCGCATGCCATCAACTCCATGCGTGTTCTTGCTCCAATGTTCATCCTTCTCCAAGCTAGGCCCTTCATTTGTAAGCAAAACAAATGTATCCAATTTAGGCAACATCATATTCTCATGAACATTAGAATCATTACCAAGAAACGGAAGTACCTGGTAATTTAATTGACGTGCGCAAGCTCTAGTAATTGGTCCAGTATATGTAACAGTAGGGGATGTGGGTGTAACAATGGTATTGATGTCCTCATCAAGCGGGGAGCATTTTTGCGATATCTTGTCGTTCTTTTCAAACTGGGAGTCTTCTTCAAGCAGATTTCCCGCAAAAGAGATCCGTAAGGCACATGCGGAAAAGTAGAAGTTCGAATTGTCATGTGATATCATAGACAGTACCTCATCCTGGGAACAAGACTAGTGCATAACAAGGTTTTTCTATTCAATGTCTTCTAAATTTAGCACAGGAGATTTCACCAGATATTCATTTATAGACTTGCCATCAAAGTGTGTTTTCCTCATGTAACACCGATACTGTTGCAATGCTTCCTTGAAAAGCGCAAGCAAGCTTTGCTTGTCATGACTATCCAGATTGACCCTCGCCTATTTACAACAATGTAATGTAAATCATCGATGTGTTCAATCAGCACAAACAGAAAAATAATCACCATGAATAATAGCACTTACACGTAAGTGGGACAGGAAGATGTGAAAATGGTGTTTGTCTTCACTATAATCTTCCCATGATGGGAATATATGCACGTAGTTGATAACAACATTGAAAGCATTTTCTTTTAAACTGGGAATAACAGGAATGGGGTTCCAATCTGCAGGATTTGGCCATCTCTGCAGTTGGGATAGGTCTTTGGCCGGTGGACTTGCTATACTTTTTGCTGGAGTGGGATTTTTCTGTGGTACGGGTCGTGTATGGCAATTGAAATCGGCATACCTTTTGCTGGAGTGTAGGTCCTGTATGGTGGGACTAGTGGTGTGGCCAGTGAAGTATGGGTACAGTCTGCTGGAGTTGGTCCTACTTTTGTGTCATTGGTTATAGAGCCAATTTAAGTGGGGTGCTATTTGATTTCTTCGGCACCACCACATATTTCAATGACTTTTCTGGTGCTCCTTCAGGTTCGGCAATCACCCTCTTCCCTTTTGATGTCTGATGCACACGAACAACATTTGAGTTAAAAAACATGGTATGATGACAGATGGAATATGTATTGATAATGGATGGGCATGGCATCTTGACATATACGATGAGTAAACTAAGCAGATGGTGGTGCAACAAAGTAGAAGAAATGCAAGACACCTTATGCAAGATACGCGCAATCAATAAAACCTTGCCAAATTAGAATAGACACCTTGATGGGTGAACAGGGCAGGCCATCTGCATTTGACTCTCAAGGTCAGAATAGTCATTAGGATCATATTCTGAACAAGAATTTGCAGGTGGGGAGCGAATGAGTTTCATTGCATCTAGAATGGAACTCAATGCCTTGGTGCCAATTTTGTTAGTCATTGCAGTGTTCCACAATATTCTTCTGATGCGCGCATTCTCATATTCATTGTTACTACATAAAATATATTAGAAGCATGAAAACATAAATAGTAGTGAGATTATCTTTGTAATGCAGAGGGTATTCTAATATACTAGGGGCTCCCTGTAAACCCTTGTGTGCTATCACTGGATTCTAATGAGAGAGCCCATGTGTGTTGTAATATAGTGCATGCATTAATATAATCTGGAACAAGCACACAAAAATATAAGCTCCCTGTTGGGAGCTCCAGAAGTAAGGATAGTTGGCAGATGATAGGTTCATAATATACTGTATTGAAAGTTTATTGCCAAACCATGATAACAAGAGCACACATCAACTAGGCAGATCGTAGTGTACATAAAAGGGGTACACCATAACCAACATATATAAATCGGGAAAGTGGAACTGGCTGGAAAATACGGTGTTGTATTGCCGCTACTAATTGAAAGCCTATAGATCACGTACAGGCCAGCTCTATCAGCTGTTAACTGCAGATGTCCCTGCTCTCCTTCCTGACAAGGAACATATTATACGTACTAAATACAGAATAACAAAAGAGGAACATGTTAAAGAATAGAAGAGGAAGCATATTCTTGAGATTCCACTTCTTTCCATACAATGTTGGTTGCCCACTCATGATGAATCACAACGCCCAAAGAAATGCAATTCCATATTGTCTCTCTATATGTGGCCACATGCATTTTGAAAATCAAGTGGGAGCATTAGCTGACCAATTAAATATGTGTTTGTTAACTAATATCAGTATCATATCACAATTCATATTTGAAAAAGTAAATTGTGGACTTATGATTGGTGTGTTGTTTAGCTTCAAGAGTGGACTACTACTAGTGCGACACAAAGCAGCTACGCAGATCATAGTGTAGATATAACGGGAAAACCGTAAGCATCACAAGTAAAATCAGGAAAGTGGAACTTGCTGGAAAATATGGGCTACTATTGCTTGTACGTCTAGAAAGTGATGAGGACATCAATACCATTGTTACACCCATAGCCCTTGCTGTTATACATACTGGACCAATTACTAGAGCTCGCGCACGCCAATTAAATTATCAGGTACTTTCGTTTCTTGGTAATGATTCTAATGTTCATGAGAATATGATGCTGCCTAAATTGGATACATTTGTTTTGCTTACAAATGAAGGGCCTGTCATGGATAAGAAGGATGAACACCGGAGCAAGACCAAGCATGGAGATGATGGCATCTTGTGAGGAACAAGAATAGAGGTACAAGTGATGATTTCAGGACTTTGAGGCCACCATAATGAGTGCATGAAGCCTTGGACGAAATATACAAGATGCCACTTCATAATATTCGTCCATAGTCTATTCTAGGTGCTGCGTCACCTTATTATTGGGCCAGACCCATGTAATTTCAAAATACTTAAGTATAGGATGTTTTTAGAGTCCGTATGTGTGGGGAAACAAGAGTTAGGGTTGGTTTCGGACCCCTCCCTCAAGCGCCACGAAATTCCCTCCTCTTCCTCCATATATACAGCCCTTAGGGCGTCGTTTAGACTTTGGATTTTGTTTAGATTAAAAGTTCGCCATAGCTGCAACTTCGCGTACTTCGTTTGTGTTCAACGACCAGACAAAGGCGTCATAGAACCCCACCTTGATCAATAAAGCTTTCCTCTTATATTTGCAATATCCAGATTGCAATCTCAGTTTCTTGCTTGTTCTTCGTTTGCCTGTAGGAAACAGACCTTCGTGGTCAGATTGATCGTGCTCTGGTGTGGTCAATAACCTCTCGGAGTTGGTTTAGCGATTGCTAAGGCGCGACGTCCTCACACGTTTGTAGTCGGATCGTCAAAGTCGACTTCCTCCAAAACGATAGCCACCATCTCATCGAAAGACGGGACACCTTTACCTCTATCAAGTGGTATCCAAAACGATATTAGGTTTGTTTTCGAGATCCATCTCTTTTCTGTTTCGTGTTTCCTTACCTGAGTAGGTCTCGGAAAAAAAAACGAGTCTGGAGACCCCCGGGCAGTTTTTAGGCCAAAATTTCGGCGACCAAAAATATTTTTTCCCTATCCTATTTTTAGGCATTTCTGATTCTTTTTAGACACTCGCCATCATAGTGATTTTTTTGTCCACTTTTTCATCGTCGTTGCCCTGATTTCCGAAAAAAAATAGTCAAAAGAAATTTTGTACCCATCCTGTCAGTTTGACTTGGGAAGAGTTTTGAGGCACTCGCCATTATAGTGATTTTTCGCAAAAAAATAAAAATAAAAGAGGAGCGCAAAAAAAAAAACAGAGTGAAATTTTTTTCCAGAGTGTGCTTTTCCCTTGTTTACGTGCAGCGCCGTGATGTTGTTAGTGTTCTAGGCTCGTGTCTACAGCACGGTCTAGCCTAGGACCCGACCTGATCTGCTCGTTGAGCGTTTATTCAACTTTGCATCTCTGAATTGATTATTGCTGACCCTTTTCGCTACCATATTATAAGCCTTCCCATGTCCACAAACATCTACATCGTGCGTTTGACTCTTCCAGGTAAACGCTCTATCCAAGCTTTGAGAGTTTTGACTACACGGTTCTGCCGATCACCGCTTTCTTCTTTGGGTAAGAACTGGTAAGAATTTGAGATTTGCTTGACGGATTTGTGACACCTGCCACCACCACCACTTGTTAGTAGTCTGTAGGTTCATATTCTTGTGTGTTTCTATTGCTGCCAACCATGCCAGGATCACAAGCCGACGAGATTGACTGGGAGAACTTAATGAACAAGGAGCTTCATGATAAGTTTCAGCAAGTGATGACTGAACAGGTGCAAGATGTCTTTGAACAATTTTGAAGAGGCCATGGAGAAGATCATCGGCCTTGAGAAGGCGTTCAAAACAAAGCTCGATAACAGATTTAATGAACTTCTTGCTGCGTCTTCCACCACCGGCCTTTGCCGCACCTCTGCAACAACAACAACAACGACTACCTCCACGTCGGAAACAGCCCTCCGCCGAGCGAGCCGTGTCCCTCTTGACTGGCCAAACTGCTGGTGTTCTTTGTTGATATACGTGGCTCCTCCTGGCGATGGGGAGGAGGATGATTATGCGGGAGATTACGAGGATGAGGTTAATCAAAATCAGAACTACGTGCAACCACCAGCACCACAACCACCAGGTCGTCCACATGCAAATAATGGCAATGTTAGGGCTCCCCCTCCGGTACTTCAAAAATTGTAGCGCTTAAGACAAGGAAAAAATTCTGTAGAAGAATATTATCAGGAATTACAAACTGGCTTGATTAGATGTGGTATTGTTGAGGAGAATGAAGCTATGCTTGCACGTTTTATGGGTGGATTAAATAGATAGATTCAGACCATTCTAGAATAAAAGGATAATAATAATATCACTTTCGTTTATTCCATCACCTTTCGTAAAGCTGAGCGTGAAGTGAAGGATCGACGAACATTGGCGCGAACTAACTTTTTGCAGTCGACCTTCATCATGGACACCACGTGCATCATCTACTTCCACCTTTGCACCATCACCTCCTTCAGGTGCCACCTCCAACCGTGATACAAGAAAGCAGGCACAACCACCACTATCTGCCAAGAGCACACCTGCCGGGCCTGCACAGAGCTGTTCTTCTTCCATGGCGTCAACAGGGCACACAAGTGATATTATTTGTCATTGTTATAAAGGAAGAGGACATTTTGCGAGAGAATGCAAATCTCAGCGTGTGATGATTGCTACTGAGGATGGTGGGTATGAGTCCGCTAGTGCCTATGATGAGGAGACTTTGGCTCTTATTACACATGAAGAACACGGTGGAGATGATTCTAATAATGATACGCAATACATGGCTCTTTGAAGATCTTGGCAATTATGAATGTTTAGTTGCTCAACGTGTTTTGAGTGTGCAGGTCACACAAGCAGAGCAAAATCAGAGGCATAATTTGTGCCATACAAAGGGAGTTGTGAAGGAACGTTCTGTTCGCCTCATCATAGATGGAGGGAGCTGCAACAACTTGGCTAGCATGGAGATGGTGGAGAAGCTATGTCTCACCACAAGACCACATCCACATCCTTACTACATCCAATGGTTCAACAACAGCGGCAAGGTTAAGGTAACACGTACTGTCCGGGTGCATTTTAGTATCTCTACATATGCTGATTATGTTGATTGTGATGTGGTACCTATGCAAGCATGTTCCTTATTACTTGGTAGACCATGGCAATTTGATAAAAATTCTGTCCACCATGGTAGAAACAATCAGTATGCTCTTGTTCATAAGGATACAAATATTACTCTGCTTCCTATGACTCCTGATTCCCTTTTGAAAGATGATATTCATAGAGCTAATAAAGCAAAACAGGAGAAAAATAAGAGTGAAAATCAGATTGTGGCAAAAGAATTTGAGCAACAAATGAATCCTAATAATAAAGCATCTAGTGTTGCTTCTGAAATTAAATTGAAAAGTGCATGTTTACTTGCCGCCAAATCTGATATTGATGAGCTAGTTTTTAGCAAATCTGTTTGCTATGCTTTTGTGTGCAAAGAGGCATTATTTTCATTCGAGGACGTGCCTTCCTCTTTTCCCCCTGCAGTCACTAACATTTTGCAGCAGTTCGCTGACGTCTACCCACAAGACGTGCCATCGGGATTACCACCTATTCGAGGGATTGAGCATCAAATTGACTTAATTCCCAGTGCATCGCTACCCAACCGTGCACGATACTGTACCAATCCAGAGGAGACGAAGGAGATTATGCGTCAAGTATAGGAGCTGCTCGAAAAAGCTTATATTCGCGAATCCCTTAGTCCTTGTGTTGTTCCTATTATTCTAGTGCCGAAAAAGGATGGTACGTCGCGTATGTGTGTTGATTGTAGAGGCATTAATAATATTACTATTCGTTATCGTCATCCTATTCCTAGGCTAGATGATATGCTTGATGAATTGAGTGGCTCTACAATATTGTCCAAAGTTGATTTGCGTAGTGAATACCATCAAATTCGTATGAAATTGGGAGATGAATGGAAAACAGCTTTTAAAACTAAGTTTGGTTTATATGAGTGGTTAGTCATGCCTTTTGGGTTATTTAATGTACCTAGTACTTTCATGAGACAAATGAACGAAGTTTTACGTGCTTTCATTGGACGATTTGTGGTAGTCTATTTTGATGATATACTGATTTATAGCAAATCTTTGGAAGAACATTTGGAACATTTACGTGTTGTTTTTATTGCTCTCGTGATGCACGCGTTTGTTTGGTAACCTTGGGAAGTGCACCTTTTGCACCGACCAAGTATCTTTTCTTGGCTATGTTGTTACTCCACAGGGAATTGAAGTTGATAAAGGCAAGATTGAAGCTATTGAGAATTGGCTGCAGCTCAAAACGGTCACACAAGTGAGGAGTTTTCTTGGACTCGCTGGTTTCTATAGGCGTTTTGTGAGAGATTTCAGCACCATTGCTGCACCTCCCAATGAGCTTACAAAGAAGGATGTGCCTTTTGTTTGGGGTACTACACAGGAAGAAGCCTTCACGGTATTGAAAGATAAGTTGACACATGCTCCTTTACTCCAACTTCCTGATTTTAATAAGACTTTTGAGCTTGAATGTGATGCTAGTGGAATTGGATTAGGAGGTGTGTTATTACAAAATGGCAAACCTGTTGCATACTTTTCTAAAAAATTGAGTGGGCCTCGTCTGAATTATTGTACTTATGATAAAGAATTATATACTCTTGTTCCGACTTCAGAAACATGGTAACATTATTTATGGCCCAAAGAATTTTTTATACATTCTGATCATGAATCTCTGAAACATATTAAAAGTCAAGCTAAACTGAATCGTTGACATGCTAAATGGGTTGAATTCATTGAGACTTTCCCTTATGTCATTAAACACAAGAAGGGTAAAGAAAATGTTATTGTTGATGCATTGTCTTGTTGCTATACTATGCTTTCACAACTTGACTTCAGAATATTTGGTTTGGAGACATCAAAGATCAATATTTGCATGATGCTGATTTTAAAGATGTAATGCAGAATTGTAAAGAAGGAAGAACATGGCACAAGTTCGTTATTAATGATGGCTTTGTGTTCCGTGCTAACAAGCTATGCATTCCAGCTAGCTCTGTTCGTATTTTGTTGTTGCAGGAGGCGCATGGAGGAGGATTAATGGGACACTTTGGCGTGAACAAGACGAAGGACGTACTTGCTACACATTTCTTTTGGCCAAAGATGAGACGGGATGTTGAGCGTTTTGTTGCTCGCTGCACTACATGTCAAAAAGCTAAGTCACGACTCAATCCTCATGGTTTATATATGCCTTCACTGTACCCTCTTGTTCCTTGGGAGGATATATCTATGGACTTTGTTTTAGGTTTACCTCGAACAAAGAAGGGAGGATAGCATATTTGTTGTCGTGGATAGATTCTCGAAAATGGAACACTTTATACCATGTCATAAAAGCGATGATCTTTGTTAATGTTGCTGATTTGTTCTTTCGTGAAATTATTCGCTTGCATGGTGTGCCAAATACTATTGTTTCGCATCGTGATACCAAATTTCTTAGCCACTTTTGGAGATGTTTATGGTCTAAGTTGGGGACTAAACTGCTTTTTAGTACTACTTGTCACCCCCAAACTGATGGACAAACTGAAGTAGTCAATAGAACATTGTCTACTATGCTTAGGGCTGTTTGAAGAATAATAAGAAAATGTGGGAAGAATGCTTGCCTCATATTGAATTTGCTTATAATCGTTCATTGCATTCTACTACTAAGATGTGCCCTCTTGAAATTGTGTATGGTTTCCTACCTCGTGCACCTATTGATTTCTTGCCTCTTCCATCTTCGGAGAAGGTTAATTTTGATGCTATAGAACGTGCTGAATTGATTTTAAAAATGCATGAGTTAACTAAGGAAAACATTGAGCGTATGAATGTTAAATATAAACTTGCTGGAGATAAGGGTAGAAAACATGTTGTGTTTGCACTTGGAGATCTTGTTTGGTAACATTTGCGTAAGGATAGATTTCCAAATTTGCGCAAATCAAAGCTAATGCCACGTGTTGATGGTCCTTTTAAGGTGTTAGAGAAAATAAATGATAATGCATATAAACTTGAGCTTCCTGCAGATTTTGTGGTTAGTCCCCCTTTTAACATTGCAGATTTGAAGCCTTATTTGGGTGCGGAAGATGAGCTTCCGTCGAGGACGACTTCATTTCAAGAAGGGGAGGATGATGAGGACATCAATACCATTGTTACACCCACATCCCCTGCTGCTATACATACTGGACCAATTACTAGAGCTCGCGCACGCTAATTAAATTATCTGGTACTTTCGTTTCTTGGTAATGATTCTAATGTTCATGAGAATATGATGCTGCCTAAATTGGATACATTTGTTTTTCTTACAAATGAAGGGCCTGTCATGGATAAGAGGGATGAACACTGGAGCAAGACCAAGCATGGAGATGATGGCATGCATGAAGGAACAAGAACGGAGTTACAAGTGATGATTTCAGGACTTTGAGGCCACCATAATGAGTGCATGAAGCCTTGGACGAAATATACAAGATGCCACTTCATAATATTCGTCCATAGGCTATTCTAGGTGCTGCGTCACCTTATTATTTGGCCAGGCCCATGTTATTTCGAAATACTTAAGTATAGGTTGTTTTTAGAGTCTGTATGTGTGGGGAAACAATAGTTAGGGTTGGTTTCGGACCCCTCCCTCAAGGGCCACGAAATTGCCTCCTCTTCCTCCATATATACAGCCCTTAGGGCGTTGTTTAGACTTTGGGTTTTGTTTAGATTAAAAGTTCGCCATAGTGCAACCGGCGTGCTCGTTTGTGTTCAACGGTAGGACAAAGGCGTCACAGAACCCCACCTTGATCAATAAAGCTTTCCTCTTATATTCGCAATATCCAGTTGCAATCTCGTATTGCTTGTTCTTCGTTTACTGCAGGAAACATACCTTCATGGTCGGAGTTGATCGTGCTCCGGCGTGGTCAATAACCTCTCGGAGTTGGTTTAGCGATTGCTAAGGCGCGACGTCCTCGCACGTTTGTAGTCGGATCGTCAAAGTCGACTTCCTCCAAAACGATAGCCACCATCTCATCAAAAGACGGGACACCTTTACCTCTATCAGAAAGGCTTTGGATACCAGCTCTCTTCAATTGAAGGTGCGGTACTGTTAATATCATTGTAACTCTCAAAGGCGACACAGCTCCCTGCATATCCTTGCTAATCTTATAGGATTCAAGTGGGCAGGCCACTACAATTCCTATCCTACGAATCAAAGAGGCCTGAAGAGCTGAAAGTGCCCATCGCAACCGACTGAATGGACTTGTACACTGCAAATTTCCCTGCTCCTCTTTACTACAAGGAACATACTGAAAGTGCAACTAATCCCTGGGTGATTTTGCTAATTCATAACAACATATAGCTCATTGAACTAATATCCATTCAAGATGACTATTTCAGAAAGTTAAATGATTGGCATGGCATGGACTAGAGATGTGGAACCCTCAACATGCTAAGGACAAACATTAGCAAAAGCTCAAGAATCTTCATTTCTATTTTAGTGATCCAAGATCACATTAAGTCTATAGGAAAAGCCAATACTGTTAAAACGGGTTGAGGTGTTGCTTAATGGTCTACTTGCTCAGAATGCTTAGTGATATGCTCCAAAGCCCTCAACCACTTTCTCAAATCCCAATATGTCCTAAACCTCAAGTCAAACTCGGCCCCACTGATTTGATTCATCCGGCGCCACCGAGTCCTTTACGTAGCCACAGCCAGAAACCCTAATCAGTTCGGTCTCACCGATAGGGATTTCGGTCTCACCGAGATGGGATTGCAAACTCTATGTTTCCCTTGATAACGTTTCGGTCTCACCGAGATGAGCGATCGGTCCCATCGAGTTCGCGATCCAAACTCTCTATTTCCCTTTCGTAACGTTTCGGTATCACCGAAAGGAGCGATCGGTCCCACCGAGTTTGCCTAACCAACTTTCTGTTTGCTTATTACTGAAATTGGTGTCACTGATATTATGTAATCGATCAAACCGAGATTAGGTCTTGCCCTAACCCTAGCACATTGTTCCCACCGAGTTGATCATGTCGGTCCCATCGAGAATCCTAACGTTCACATTTTGAACTAAATCGGTCCCACCGAGTTCACCTATTCGGTTTGACCGAGGTGGCTCAAATGTGTGTAACGGTTATAATTTGCATGGAGGCTATATATACCCATCCACCCCTTATCTATTCCAGATAGAGCCATTAGAACGTGCCTCCACTTCCACTACTCATTTTCTGAGAGAGAACCACCTACTCATGTGTTGAGACCAAGACATTCCAATCCAACCACAAGAATCTTGATCTCTTGCCTTCCCCAAGTTACGTTCCTATCAAATCATCTTTCCACCATAGCCAAATCTGTTAGAGAGAGTTGAGTGTTGAGGAGACTATCATTTGAAGCACAAGAGCAAGGAGCTCATCATCAACAAACCATCTATTACCTTTTGGAGAGTGGTGTCTCCTAGATTGGTTAGGTGTCACTTGGGAGCCTCCGTCTAGATTGTGGAGTCGTACCAAGGAGTTTGTAAGGGCAAGGAGATCGCCTACTTCGTGAAGATCTACCCAAGTGAGGCAAGTCCGTCATGGGCGATGGCCATGGTGGGATAGACAATGCTGCTTCTTCGTTGACCCTTCGTGGGTGGAGCCCTTCGTGGACTCTTGCAACCGTTACCATTCGTGGGTTGAAGTCTCCATCAACGTGGATGTACGATAGCACCACCTATCGGAACCACGCCAAAAATCTCTGTGTCTACATTGCATTTGCCTTTCCAAACCCCTCACTTTACCTTCATATGCAATGTTTTTCATTCCGCTGCTACACTCTTAGAATTGCATGTGTAGGTTCATTGCTTGACTTGTGCTAAGTTTTAAAAATCTGCCAAGACTTCAAATTGGGAAAAGGCAAGATTTTAATTGATCAAGTAGTCTAATCACCCCCCCCCCCTCTAGACCTGCTGATGTAGGGCGGAACCCTATGTGGACGATCTTTAATGTTTGGAGTGGATCCTACGGGGAATCATGAAGAACACGCGGAAGAACAAAGGGAAACACGGAGGAAACGAGGGAGAAATCACTTAACCAACAAGGAATCAATCACACAAGTGCTAGATCACCGAACATAAAGAGATACATATGATCCACAATCAACAAAGATAAGGATACACGAGTAGCCGTTCTTCTCTGAGAGGAGGTCTTGATGGGGTCCACCCTATAAGGGGGTCTTGAATCTGCTTGGGGGATCTTCTCCGTAGAGGTCCTGAGCTCCGAGGAGAAGTAACCAAGTGGATGAGCAAGGCTCTCACACAAACATGAGCTAAACCAAAGCTAAACCTAATACGAAGCTAGGAGAAGAGTATATATAGTGCTAAGCCACGAAGGGTAAGTGAGGGCGAAGGGGTACACGGGCTCGGCCCAATACCTTTGTCTTGTGACAGGCGTTGTATGCGGTCATGAGAAGCGGTTGTATTTGGGAGCTCATGAGGCGGTAGTTCAGGCTGAGGAAAGGCGGTACTACCGCGAGGAGGTCGATCTTGGCCACGGAGGTGGGCGTCGAAGGAGCCAGCGTTGTACCGGATGTCGGGCGGTTGTTCGGTCTTTGGGCATAAACCGGTAGAACCGGTCTTGTCTGACCTTGCACCGCTTGATCCTGAGAATGGTGGCGGTTGTTGGGCGGTGGCTGGCGGTTGTTCCGCCCGGTCGGTGGTTGGGCGGTTGTACCGGTCCTTCCAGGCAGGGTGGAATGCCTCCTTGATCTTGATGTCCATCGCCGTCTTGTCCAATGCTCGTAGTTGTTCCATGGCCTTCCTGTTAGTTCCTAGACATGCATAGCATACACGTTTGATGTAGTAGCCATGTCTCACATGTGGAAAGTGAAGGTTCGGAGAGGAGCGAGTTCACCTTGTGTCCAAAGGTGTATCTTCGAGGTCTCATCATATGTCCTCTTGGGGCTTGGAGAGTAGTCGGAGTGTACATGGGGATGAACGTGGGATGCTCCGCATCATCTCCCCCCCCCCCTTGTGAAAGATCCGACCTCGGATCGTGATCCTCATCACCATGGAAAACGGTTGTCGTGGACGGACTTGTAGTTGGACGAAGTTGAAGACATGGCGCAATCCAAGTAGTCCGAGGTGTCATGGGAGTGATAGACATGCAAAAAGAGCAAACACAAGCAACACTCGGAAATACAATGGTTAGCGCACACAAAGTGTCCATCATGCAAGAATGAGTCCGTGCGGCAAGATTGGTCGTGACAAAGCGCATGAAGCTTATCAAGTTGATCTAGAATGAGATGCAAAGCATTCATGGGAGGAAAAGCAATCATTGTGTACACAAATGTGTTATGAATATGAGCAATGCAACCACGATGCGAAATGATGTCATAATGGGATGGTTTATCAAATGCATGAACATGGCAATGGATGCTCAACATGTGGATATTATCATGCAATTGATGGTGGACAATATGATTATGATGTATGAATATGCCATCAAGGTAGATCACAACAAATTTGCTAAGGAAGTGCACAAGTTCATATATCATGGATGACATGGGAATACAAGATGCAACAAGGTAATCATAATGTGAGTCAATCCATGCATAGGGTGCAAACTTGTGGTGAGTATGATAAGTCCATCGAGCATGACATGTATGAGCACAATCAACTAATATGGAGGTGTTGGTGTACCAAAGCTCGATGTCGGGGCATGAGTGGGAGACCTGATAGAGGCAAAGGTGTCCCGATGTTTCGATGAGATGGTGGCTATCGTTTCTGTGGGAGTCGACCTTGACGATCCGACTACGTGCGTCTTGAGACGTCGGCGCCTTAGCAATCGCTAAACCAACTTCCGAGGGTTATTGACCACGCCGAGCACGATCAACGACCACGAGGGCCTGTTTCCTGCGAGCAAACGAAGAACAAGCAAGAAACTAAGATTGCAATCTGGATATTGCGAATATAAGAGGAAAGCTTTATTAATGAAGGTGGGGTTACGAGGCGCCTTGGTCCAGTCGTTGAACACAAAGCGAAATCTGTGAAGTTGCAGCTATGGCGAACTTTGATCTAAACAAAACCCAAAGTCTAAACGACGCCCTAAGGGCTGTATATATGGAGAAAGAGGAGGGAATTTCGTGGCCCTTGAGGGAGGGGTCCGAAATCAACCCTAACTCTTGTTTCCCCACACATACGGACTTCTAAAAACAGCCTACACTTAAGTACTTCGAAATTACATGGGCCTGGCCCAATATTAAGGTGACGCAGCACCTAGAATAGCCTATGGACGAATATTATGAAGTGGCATCTTGTATATTTTGTCCAAGGCCTCATGCTCTCATTAGGGTGGCTTCAAAGTCCTGGAATCATCACTTGTAACTCCGTTCTTGTTCCCCTTAGCATGCCAACATCTCCATGCTTGAACTTGCTCCAAGGTTCATCTTTCTTGTCCATGGTAGGCCCTTCATGTGTAAGCAAAACAAATGTATCCAATTTAGGCAGCATCATATTCTCATGAACATTG
The DNA here is from genome assembly GCA_021605145.1 of Aegilops bicornis. Classification (NCBI taxonomy): domain Eukaryota; kingdom Viridiplantae; phylum Streptophyta; class Magnoliopsida; order Poales; family Poaceae; genus Aegilops; species Aegilops bicornis. Next base: position 344,876,988 of record CM038674.1, on the reverse strand, counting down.
GAATCGTTACCAAGAAACGAAAGTACCTGATAATTCAATTGGCGTGCGCGAGCTCTAGTAATTGGTCCAGTATGTATAGCAGCAGGGGTGTGGGTGTAACAATGGTATTGATGTCCTCATCAAGACCGAAGGTTCATCCAATAAGTGCGAGCGCTCCTCAAATTTAAGGTCCATGTAGCCAATCTCCAATGTCGCTCCTCCGTTCATGAGATGTAGCATGTAGACAACAAGAAGGAAACAACAATGAAAGAATGACCCATCCAATATGCGTATTTGAGGATGGCTCAAAGGGAAGGAGTTCACCTCAAGAAAGTTCCCAAAGATGTTGGAGTCGTACATCATATATGTCTTCACATACCTAATATGTCGCATAACGGCACCGCCTTGTGAATCCTTCAAAATGAAAGAACATGACAAACACTCGGAAAAACAAATGAGGTTAGCGAAAGTGCAAAACCTATCATTAGGTGGTAAGATACCCAACAAGTGTATGCATCATGCTCATCATAAGAAAGTACAAGGGAGTATTTCATAGTATGGAGGCATATGATGCAAGAACAACCAAATGCAATAGGCTCAATCAAACAAGCATGCATCACAAGTAATATGTCAAAGTCTCCAAGATCAATAAGCATAGTATGGTTGCACTCAATACAAGTGGATATGAAAGAGGCAACTAATGGACACAAGAGACAATGATCAAGACAAATCAAGTGAGAGGCATGAACATATATGTCATCAACCCAAGAAAGCAAGTGATAGTGGAACATGGGTGATGCAACATAGCAAGCAATCATAGCGATCAAGTCAAGCAAGCTAGTAGTGCGAAGATGGAACATACTAGAAGGAATCATGGCAAGCATGTCATGTGGGCAAATAGTGGGCATACAAAATGCACATGACATTTCACAAGCATAAAGGCAAGATATGAGCAAAATAGCATCAATAGCATGGGGCACATGATAAACATGGCAATAGCAACAAGGATATCCACCAAGCATGCAAATACACATAGAAGTAGCATAATGATGAAACATAGGTAGATGCAAGCAAGGGTCACAATTGCATGGCCAAGGTATAGAAGCAAGCATAGCATGCAAAGTGAACACGGAACATGAGCATAAGGTGACAAGTGATATATAGCCCATAGCCGTGTGAGAGACAAGTAAAAGAGATGCTGCGTAGTCCTTGCTTGTCGAGGGGAATGGTGGTAAGGATAGTCCACGGGATCCCAAGTCATCATTGCTCTCAAGAGCTCGTTCGTCAACTCTTGGGATTGAGAAGTTGACGAGTGTATGTGGGTACCTACACAAAAGCGAAGACAAAGGGAAAATTGTGTGTGCGTGGTAGATGTACACATCATCCATCATGATCTTGCGACGTGCATGTGTCGGTTAGCACAAAATATCCAATGCTCAAATAAATGAGATGCGTGATATATAAACATGTCATCCATCATGATAGGTTTGTTATTATGTATTGCATAATGGAGACACAAAGGATGTAATGCATCATGAGAAATATCTATAGCATTGTTATTCATGGAATGCATATGGTGTACACTATCATGTGGATCATGCAAAGTATGAGATGCATCAAAAGCTCCTAATATGTATGAGGAAACTATGGGGTCTCCTCATGAGTATGAGTAGCAACATCACATGGAGAATATTGAAAAATCCAAAACAATGCATATTTGGAACAATGTGATCATGACATGGCATAGTAGATGAATTGCGAAAATCATGTAAAGGAAGCATGGCAATATCATCACATGAAAAACAAAAGCCAATGACCATCATCTCGTCATCTATGCCATTAGTGCAAATGGGATTGATTTTAATGGGGCATGCATAGTTACTGTGTTGAGATTGTAATGATGCAATATGGGAGATCTCACTCATAGCATATGACAAGGTCAAAGGATTGTCAAACATGAAGTGACCGATAGAATTTTCACAAGATATCCTATGAAGCATAGCATCACAACTAGGCAACTCAACATGCTCATCATCATATTCATCATAAATAGGTAATTCAAGGCATGAAGAAGTTTCACTAGCATGAAGCATGGTAATAGGTGGATCAACATCATGGGAGCAATCATTGGTAAGATAGTCCTCTAGTGGGACAAGAGAAGCACCGTCACCTATGTTACCTTCGCAGCGTAGCTCATGCGTTGTAGGTGAGGTGTTGAAGATCCAATCATTGTCATCTTCATCTTGATGGAACCATGTGGGGGGTGCATCATCGTCCACCATGGCCATCGTCGTCTCCAATGGAGGAATAGACTCGTCAAGGATAGGCGTGTCGTCATGTAGGAGACCTGGCACCAAAGAAGAAAACACACTAGGAGTAGAGGTTAAGTCGTTAGGAATCATAATGGCCTCACATGCTGATGCGGAGCATCCCACGCTCATCCCCGTGTACACTCCATCTACTCTCCAAGCCCCAAGGATACATAAGATGAGACCTCGACTATGCGCCATTGGACCTAAGGTGAACTCGCTCCTTTCCGAATCGTCCCTTTCCGCATGTAAGACATGGACGCTACTTCAAGCGCCGGACATTGTGCATACTCGAGTACACCGAGGAGATCATGGAGAGCCCAAGGACCAAGGCCAAGCGTCTTGTGAGGCGAGGAAGGAGAAGGAAGAAAGGGACCAGGACAGCCCGGACATCCGGCCCTTGGCGGACATCCGCCCTTCCAAAGAAGCCCGGACATCCGGCCCCGGCCGGACATCCGCCCCCATCACAAGCAAAGCTACAGGGCCCGGACATCCGGCCCCAGGCCCCGGACATCCAGCTCTTCCGGAAGCCCCGGATATCCGCCCCTCGCCGGAAATCCGCCCCCATCACCGATTCCGTTTGGAAGACCCGCCAGCCGGACATCCGCCCCTAGCCCGGACATCCGGCGTCTCGAAAGCTTGGGACATCCGCCCGGCCTTGGGACATCCGGCCTCCCCTGCCTGCGTGCAGTGCATCCGGGCCGAGGCCCTTGTACCCCTTCGCCCCCTAGACTATATATACTCCATCCCCTTCCTCTTTCTAGGGTTAGCTTAGGGATTAGCTCATATTCTTGTGTGAGAGCCTTTGCTCATCCACTTGGCTACTTCTCCACCGAGATCAGGACCTCTCCGGAGAAGATCCCCCAAGCGGATTCAAGACCCCCTTCTAGGATGGACCCCCTCAAGGCCTCCTCACGGAGAAGAACGGTTACCGTTTGTATCTTACCTTTGTTGATCTTGAATCTTGTGCCACTCTATGTGATCGATAATCTAGCACTTGTGTGATTGATCTCTTGTCGGTTTCGTGATCTCTCTCTCGTTTCCTCCGTGTTTCCCTCGTGTTCTTCCGCGTGTTCCTCCTGATTCCCCGTAGGATCCGCTCCAACGTGAAAGATCGCCCACGTAGGGTTCCACCCTACATCACATGCCGTCTCAACTACCTCACTCACTACGTGTTGTGGCTCACTCACTCCCTCAAGGATGCTCTCACTCATATGGTTGGGGAGTCACTCAAATGGCGCTCAACCTCACATAGGATCTGTGGCATGCTCTCATGTGTGGGGCTAGTGGTGGTCACACTCATCCTCTCATAGGAAATGCTCTCAATGTCACATATGGTGGAGTCACTCATATCACTCATGGTGGGGTGGCTCTCCTCACATGGGAATTGGGTCATCTCTTTATATGTGGGTGACGGAGAGATGTTGGTGCAAATGTCTCCATGCGCGGTCGCGTAGCTTGACTCGGCGTATGAGTCCAATATGGGCGTCGTCTTCATGTTGTAGAAGAGATTCGCGCTCGTCGCCGTGGTCGAAGGGGATGGCCCTTGCTCGACCTTTTTGTCCCCGTCTTGGTGTGGGAGGCCCATGTGATGTGGCACCTCATAGCTCGTCTCCATGACCGAAAGGAATTTCCCATGCTCGGCCATCTTCCTTGGGGGGCTTCCGAAGATGGAAGTGTCACCCTCGCTTGTATGTGGTCGCCTTGAACTTGATGAAGTCGATGTAGGCATACACGTGGGAAGTAGGCGAAGATGTCGTACGTCCAAAGGCGAAGATGCCTTGATTGCACTTGGCGAAGATGCCGAAGTGGTTGTTGTAGCCTTAGCGCCGTCTTGGTGGTGCTCGTCTCGCGGTCTTCTCTTGTGCTTATGAAGCTTCGACTTGGCGTGAAGTAGGGCTTGTTGGGACTTGTGCATTTGCGCTTGTGGAGCATCTTCATGATGATGATGTCGTTGTCGCATTTCTTGAGCTCCTTGGCGTTAAATCGTCGTCTTGCACATGATGCTTGGAGGTGACTTGCCCTTCATGACGATATTGATCACGAACGTGATGGTGGTCGCCATGTAGATGTTGACTTGGACGACTTGCGCTTGCATCTTGTTTGCGCTCCGAAGACTTGTGGCTTGATTGTCGCTGCCTTGAAGATGACGAAGGGGAAGTAGACTTGAGCAAGGTCCTAATCTCCTCCATCCTTGCATCTTGCTCCTCTTTATGTGCGGCAAGCTTCTTGTCGATGTAGTCCATTCTTGCTTCGGAGTGATGAATGTCGATGGAGATGTTCTCGATGCTCTCGCAATCTTGATTGTGTGCCTTGCACTTGTCGTTGTAGATCGAAGATAGACGCTTTGGTGATGTAGTTGTTCACGCCGTCGTTGTTGTCGAGGACCTAAGAGGAAATGCCTTGCCTATCCATCACAAGACTCGAGCAAATATGAGTGGGAGAAAGAGAAGAACTTATACCAATGTACCTTGACCGATGTTGACAATGAATCAAGTTCACTCAAATGTGGACAATGAAATAGCACTATTGGTACCAATCCTTTTCGGTTCTCACACCTACACAAGTAAAGCTTATGGAGGAGCTCGGTGAGGATAGTGGCACAAAAATTTAATGCAAAATGTTAGCAAGAGTCAATAATGTTGAAAGAGATTCACAAATTCACAAGTGAAACAAATGGACCAATAGCAATGAAAGGCACACGGAAACGCACACACGGATAGATAAATGGGGCCGTGCAACCAAGGAATGAGCTCAAAATGTGGAATCCACCAAAACGCTCGTGTTGCACAACTCAAGAGAGACGCTAGCACGATTGCTCAATAGGCAGATACGACACTTGTGCACAACCTATAAGATGCAAAATGGATAAACTTTGTATCCCAAGTATGCTATGTATGTATGGTTCCCGGTGTTTCTCGAGATGATCCAAGATGATCAGGTATGACAATCTTATGCACTGTGGTATGATGCTATGGTACTTGCTTACAAGCTCTTTGTTCTCTCTTTTCCTTTGCTTAAAAGCTTATTCTCTTATTTATTTTTCTAGGGCCACTTTTGCACAATGCACAAACCAAGATAGCTATTGTGTATATGCGGGAACAAACTTGTGACACAAGATATGATAGCAATATATGCACCACGAAGATATGGTATGTATGCTATGGGAAGTATGATCACTAATGTGCACAAGTAACGTTGCCGGCAATATTCAAATGGCTAGTCTCGATAGGCAAGTAACGCAAAATGGGCTAGGGGTTAACAATGCAATGGCAAGAGGAATATACAATGGAGGGATACCACGATACCAAGATGATATGGAGGTTACCGTCCGGCGATGATGAGTAGCGGCGTTCTTGATGTAGATACCAAGATGATGGAGACTCGTTCCTAAGTAGCCGAAACACCATAGGAAACGGAAAAACCGCGAACTCAAAATCTCACACGTCAAATGTCAAAATGGTGGTAGCGGAAAGCGGTGGTGGTTTGCACTTGGCAATGCGGAAGTGGGATGATGGGCTATACACGGTGTAAGAGTTGGAAGCACACGGTCCCTAAGTAGCCGAAACACCTTAGGAGACACAACTCACAACACAAACAAAATTGGGTTAAGTTGGGATGGTGGAGGTGTATGGTGGGTAAGCCTATGCGGAAGTGGTGGTGGTGGTTGATGAAGAAGCAATCGTCCCTAAGCAGCCGAAACACCTTAGGAGACTCGAATTACAACTCAAACAACCATGGGGAACAAAATTGGTTAGGTTGCGGAAGTCGGTGGTGGCTATGCGGATGATATGGTGTAAGGCCTAGGCAAACTTGCCAAATTTTCGAAAATTTTATGGAGTCAAATGATGTTGGTGGTTATTTTTGTGGGATGGGGGATGTCAATAGCTTCAAAACAAGCTAAAGAACGTCAAAAACGAACTCCGGATGAATTAGTTATGGGCAAAACGGTGAAACTCGGAACGCTGAAACTGGGAGGGGCGGTAGTACCGCTTGCGAGGGCGGTTGTACCGCTCGAGGTACTCAGCGGTAGTAACGCTCGGAGGGGCGGAAGTACCGCTCGTGTCGGGATTTTTCGCAGATCGACTCGGTCTTGCCGATTTTGGCGGAAATGGATGATTTCGGGGCCAAAATTGGATGGATTTCGTGGATAAGAAGAGGGGAAACTTGGGGCAATGCTAGATCCACTTGAAACCAAGCAAATCCATGGATCAAAATCAACAAAACATCATCACAGCAACAAATCACAAAAAATTTTGGGGGCTATTTTTGGTGGGGATTTTCGGATTTAGGACGAAAACAACAAAATCAAGCTAGAAAACACGGGGTAGGGGCTCCAAAAACGTGATCAACGTGGCTCATGATACCAAGATGATGTAGGGCGGAACCCTATGTGGACGATCTTTCACGTTTGGAGTGGATCCTACGGGGAATCACGAAGAGCACGCGGAAGAACAAAGGGAAACACAGAGGAAACGAGGGAGAAATCACTTAACCAACAAGGAATCAATCACACAAGTGCTAGATCACCGAACATAAAGAGATACATATGATCCACAATCAACAAAGGTAAGGATACACGAGTAGCCGTTCTTCTCCGAGAGGAGGTCTTGATGGGGTCCACCCTAGAAGGGGGTCTTGAATCCACTTGGGGGATATTCTCCGTAGAGGTCCTGAGCTCCGAGGAGAAGTAACCAAGTGGATGAGCAAGGCTCTCACACAAACATGAGCTAAACCAAAGCTAAACCTAATACGAAGCTAGGAGAAGAGTATATATAGTGCTAAGCCACGAAGGGGTAAGTGAGGGCGAAGGGGTACACGGGCTCGACCCAATACCTTTGTCTTGTGAGACAGGCCGGTTGTACCGTCATGAAGCGGTTGTACTGGGAGCTCATGAGGCGGTAGTTCTGGTCGAGGAAGGCGGTACTACCGCAGGAGGTCGGCAGCCTTCGGAGGTGGGCGTCGAAGGAGCCAGTGGTTGTACCGGATGTCGGGCGGTTGTTCCGGTCTTTGGGCATAAACCGTAGAACCGGTGTTGTACCGCCTTGCACCGCTTGATCACAGAATGGTGGCGGTTGTTGGGCGGTGGTGGCGGTTGTTGTTCCGCCCGGGCGGTGGTTGGGCGGTTGTACCGGTCCTTCTAGGCTGGGTGGAATGCTTCCTTGATCTTGATGTCCATCGCCGTCTTGTCCAATGCTCGTAGTTGTTCCATGGCCTTCCTCTTGGTTCCTGGACATGCATAGCATACACGTTTGAGGTAGTAGCCATGTCTCACATGTGGAATGTGAAGGTTCGGAGAGGAGCGAGTTCACCTTGTGTCCAAAGGTGTATCTTTGAGGTCTCATCATATGTCCTCTTGGGGCTTGGAGAGTAGTCGGAGTGTACATGGGGATGAACGTGGGATGCTCCGCATCACCTGCTTTCGATCCTACAAGTGGTATCAGAGCTTTGGTCGCAATTTGCCTTGATTTCCGTAGCTTTGGTGATCACAGCCTTGGTTTCACAACCAACCTAGGAGAGTATGATGTCTAGCGAGGGAAAATACTACCTTAGAGGTCCTTACTTTGACGGTACTAATTTTGCTAGTTGGAAGCATAAGATGAAAATGCATATTCTTGGACATAACCCCGCCGTTTTGGCTATTCTGTGTATTGGTTTGCAAGGTGAATTCTTCGTAGATGGAAGAGAATCGAATCGTGAAGCAACCGCGGAAGAATTGAAGATGTTGCAATACAATGCTCAAGCTTACGATATCCTCTTCAACGGATTGTGCCCCGAAGAATTCAATAAAATCAGTTGCCTTGAGAATGCAAAAGAAATTCGGGATACTTTGGTTGATATGCACGAAGGTACCGAGTCCATCAAGGAATCCAAATTGGATGTGCTTCAAAGTCAACTTGAAAAGTTCAAAATGAAGGATGGTGAAGGTGTCGTTGAAATGTACTCTAGGATTGCTGCCATCACAAATGAGATTGCCGGCTTAGGAAGTGAAGAGATGACCGACGATTTATCATCAAGAAGATCCTAAGAGCCTTGGATGGAAAATATGATACCGTGTGCACCATGATCAAAATGATGCCCAATTACAAAGATCTCAAGCCAACGGAAGTCATTGGTAGAATTGTTACTCATGAGATGTCACTCAAGGATAAAGAAGAGCTCCACAACAAGTATAGTGGTGCTTTCAAAGCTTCATGTGATGGTCCTACAACATCAAGTGAGAAACAAGCCTTCAATGAAGAATTAAGACTAATGGTGAAGAACTTGAACAAGTTATACAAGAGTAGAAGCAAAGAAAGAAGTTCCAAGTCAAGGTCCTACAATGACAAAAGATCTTCTAGTCGTGATCGAAATTGCTACAATTGTGTTAGACCCGGACACTACTCTAGTGAGCGTACAACTCCCTACAAGAGAAGAGAAGACTCGCCTAAAAGGAGAAACAAAAGAGAGGAGTCACCACCAAGAGAGAGGAGTAGAGATGATCGTTATGAACGAAGAACCTCTCGCGGAAAGAAGGATTCGAAAAGGAAGGACAAGTCATCAAAGAGCTACACAAGACGAAGACATCAAGCTCATGTTGGTTAGTGGGTATCCAGTTCCGACTCCGACAACTACTCTGAGAGAAGCTATCACTCCGACTCCGAATATACTCAAGATGAAGGTGTTGCCGGTCTTGCACTTGTGTCATCCAACTCCTACGACATATTTGATTCACCAAATGAAGGGATTGGAAGATGCTTCATGGCTAAAGGCCCCAAAGTATCACACCTCGAGTATGTTGATTTCAATAGTGATGATGATGATTTGCTAGGTGATAATGATTTACTTGTTGAAAACTCTAGTTATGAAAACTATGATGAAATTGCTATTAATCATGCTAATCAAGATAAAATAATGATGATGATAAGAAGGAGATTGAGCGTCTAACTAAAGAACTAAGCACTCTTAAGTTAGCTGATGAAACTACCTGAGAGGATCATCGAGAGCTTTTAAAAACTCATGAAAAGCTACGCTTTGAAAAGCTCAATATAGAGCAAGAGCATGGGATCTTAAAAGCAATCAATGATGATCTTCGTAAGAAAAGTTCTTCTTACATTGCCAAGCATTTACTCTTGTCTACTTACATGCCACAAGTAAAATCTAGCAACAAGAGCAAGAAAGATTCTTCTTCTAGTGTTAACAATAATCATGCTAAATCCAATATTGTTGCTTCTAGTAGTTCTCTTGATTCCACTAATGATTCTCTTAGCCAAGTTACACTTGAGCAAGAAAATAGCTTATTGAAGGGAATTATGGGGAAAGGTGTTTACAAGAGCCTTGCCGGAAGTAAGCAATTTGAGGAAATTGTACGCAAGCAAGGAAGGCACCGGAAGAATCAAGGTGTTGGTTTTGAACGCAAGTTCAATGCCAATGAAGTTGAGTGGGAAGAAAATCAATACCCCAAGACGAAGTTTGTTCCTCAACAAGAGAAGTATGACCCCACTTCTTTCAAGGGAACACAAGCTCAAGATGATCTTCCACCACAAGACCATAAGCTAAAAGGCAAGGACAAGCTTCAAGAGAAGATTGATGCATTTGAAGAAGCTCCTAAGGACTTGGTCAAGTGGGTTCCCAAGACTACATCAAGTTCTACTTCATCAAGTATGACTAAAACTCCAAGGATTCCCATCAAGATGATGTGCATCCCAAAGAAGAAGAACTAGAGAGTTCATGAGGGTGACTCCGCCTACGTACTTCACTTATATTCATTTTGGCAAGGACAAGTGCAATCAACCTCCACATCTTGCAGTAGTTCAAAGAATCACAAACCCTATTGTTGGAAAGTCAAGGGACAAGGTAACCTAATGCTTTCATGGACAATGTCATGTGTGTATTTTCACTCTATGTCTATGGATATCCTTGTGTGTACCTTGTGGGACTAACCCATGCAGGTATTGGAAGTGTAACTCACTCCAATGGATTGCTCCAAATGATCTACATCAATATTGAGCATCTACATATTCAACACATACATGAAGTCATCTTCGAAAAAACCCAAGGTTAGTTCATCCCTCTTAGGGGGGATATCACATCTAGGGGGAGATTTGCTCTAAGAATTGAGCTAAAGCAAGTCTAAAGGTGTGAACACAACAATGCTTTATGTAAAAGTGGTAACCCCACTTGTGCTTAAACGATGAGTATGACCTACGATCAAATATTCTCATTTGACTCCTCAGTCAATATACTCATATATAGATGACCTAGTCATAGCCAATTTCTTGATAGATGCTAGAGTGTTTGTGCATGCTTTGCCACATATTTATTTGATATCTTATTGTGTGAGAATGTTGGTTGCATATTTTTCCCATTCAAGGACATCCATTTGTTGCTTTGTTTGTTTGGTTTTTCTTTTTGCCAAATGGATGGACAAGAATGCCTAAGTACTCCCTCTAGCTATCTATGCGTTTCTCGTCTCAAACTCTATTCATGCTACATCACAAAGTTTGATCAAGTCGAATTCGGACCCTCCGGGTAAGGAGCACTCGGAGACACCGATCCGTCAAGGGCTTAACTTCTAAAACCTCTCAGTGACATCTCGGTCTGACCGATTTATTCCCTTCGGTCTCACTGAATTCATTGGGTTGATCTAGGTTTTCACCTTGGTTCAACCGATTAGAACAGTTTGGTATCACCGAGTTGCAGCAACCGCTTGCGATTCTGCATCTCGGTGCCACCGAGTCATTCCACTCGGTCACACCGACAATGACTTGTTATATGTATCCGCGGGATGAAATTTGGAAATTTCTCCAAAATCTTCATCCGCGCCTCCCAGCTTCGCCGCCCCCTTGGTCTGCGGATCATCGTCGTTGTTGCCCGTGACCCCCTGCCGCTGGTATCCGCCGCTGTCAATGGGATTCTCATCCGCTGTTGTCGCCGTAGCGGGTTCATCGCCAAGTTAGGGTATGAACTCGACCCCTTGTGTAATCTCTAAACTCTTATTCTTGCACTAAGGGCAATGCCATGATTCTTGGCACAACTGAAATAGTTCTGTCCAACCAAAACATCCACTAGATTAGTTTTTATACAAAAACTTAGGGTTAAGTTTCTGCCGAACTCATCTCGTTCCGACCAATTTGGAGAATTCGGTCTCATCTCACCAATTTGGCCCAGGCCATTGTACATGTACTACTCAGTCTGACCGAAGTATACAAATCAGTGTGACCGAGTGTACTTTCTCAGTGAAACCCTAGCATCTCGGAGTCACCGCACTGTGTGTCGGTCTGACCGATTTCACATGTTTAGACTCTAAAGTTGCTTCGGTGTCACCGAGTTTCTCATATCGGTAGCTCCAAAATGCTTTCTGTAGAAATCTAAAATTAAGTTTTTGAGTCATTCCTTCTGCCAAAACAGCTGTGCTTTTGTGATGCTCATCTACTCTATCTCTACTCATCTATTCACAGGGTCAGTTTCAACCATGTCAGACCAGAGTGATAGCCAGAATAGGTCAGAGGAGCACCAGAATCTTAGTGAGGGCACTAGTCCCTCAAACAACAATTATGATGAGGGTAGCAGAAGCACCCCAAGCAACCTGCCTAAGGCTGCAACTAGGCAGAGGAGGAAAAGGAACTCAGAATTAGAAGATGAAGATTTTGTGTCTGATGAGGAGGTCACTTCCAAGAAGAAGGTGATCAAGGAGGAGCAAGTTGTTGCTGTTGGCATCAAGCCTGGAATGAAGAAGAAGGCTCCAGCCAGAAGAGTCCCAATGCCAAACCCAGGAAAGTTCCAACAAAAGAAACTATGAAGTTCACCATTGAGCAGTCTAATGATGATGAGGGAGTTGGAGATGGAATGAAAATAAAGAAAGCTAGAACCACCACTGCCGAAGTGCTTGGTTACCCTTCTATGAGGAAAAATGATGAGGAAAGAGGATGAAGGAGATGCTGCACCAGCTCCCAAATCTTAGAAATTGATGGGAGATGATATCAAGTCTGGGGCTGCACCATCTAAGACCAAGACTGCTCCCAAGCAATCGTCACAAGCTCAAGCTCCAAAACCAACAGCACCCAAGAGATCCACAAGAAATATTTCAGCTGCACAGAAGAAAAAGGCCCCAGTGCCTGAGGTTCAAGAAGAGGAAGAGCCCCAAGTGCTCAGAAAACTCAAGCCAAAGATTCCAGACCATGATGACAACCATCCTATTGCTGAAAACATGAAATTGAGGAAAGATGCAGGTCTCAGACTACGGAGGCAGACAGACCCATATGCAACAAGGATAAGGACTGCTGTGGATTACAAATTTCACACCAAAGAGAAGCAGGACTTCTTTGAGACAATTCTGTTGGACAAGAAGCCCATAGTCAGTAACATGAGATGGGTTGACTGGCAGTTCATTGGTGACAATGAAGACTACTTTCCCGGAGTTCATGAGAGCTTCAGAATGAATGGAGTGGACACATTTGTTGGTCAGAAGCTGACTAAATGCAATCATGAAATGGAATGATGAGATGGCAAGATAGTCTGGATGAATGAAGGTACAAGGTACCAATCCTCCATTGTTGTGTGGGCTGAGCTGATCAATGCTCCTGTAGAAGCTGAAGATGACACTGATGCTTATGCAAAGCCCAGGAAAGGCCACAACTCCATGGCACATATGCACAAGGAGATACCTGATGATGCCTTGGATACTCACAAGTTTGGCTCTATTTACTATCTGTTGTCAGGGTTGCCAACCATCAACACCATATTGAGGCATACTCTTTTGCCCATGTCTGGAGATGACAGGATGATCGGAGGTCCCTCAATCAACTTGCTACACAAGTTTGATGTGCCAGAGAAGTTCAAGGTGATGACCTTGATTGTTGAAACAATTAAAAGGACTGCAGCAGATCAGAAGATGTCATGTGTGTCGGATTGTGGGTTCCGGCAAAACCCTTGAGGTTTGTACTCTGGGGTGCGCATGAAGAACACTCTCTTCCTAGATCGCCCACTCAACGATCGCATGGCCTAGCTCGACGAACCCAGGGAACAAGAGACACAAAGGTTTATACTGGTTCGGGCCACCTTGTAGTGTAATACCCTACTCCAGTGTGGTGGTGGATTGCCTCGAGGGGCTGAGGATGAACTAGTACAGAGGGTGAACGACCGCCGGAGGTGAGGTGTTCTTGGGCTCGATGAGCTGGTGGATGTGAGGGCGATCTGAATGATCCGTCCCCTTGCTACGGTGGTGGCTAGGTCCTATTTATAGAGGCCCTGACCCTCTTCCCAAATGTTAGGAGGGAAGGGATCCCACAACGGCCAAGTTTGAAGGGGGACTGTCGGAGTAAATGACCACGGGTAGCCTCATCTGCTCCCCATGGAGATTCAAGACATAGGGGCCGGCTACGCCCCTCAAGCCTCAAAGACGAAGAGACGCCTTCCCAGGGCCGGCTGGTCCAAGCGGCCCGGCTACTCTGAGGCGAGTTCACGAAGACTGACCATGAGGTGGGCCGACTCCTAGCAGACGGCCTCTAGAGAGGCCGGCTCCTGGCAGGCGGCCCCCCTCCACTCCCTTGAAGTTTGCACAATATTATAATGACGAGACGGGGCATGGCCAGAGTGCAGCTTGCCGCCCCCAAATCCAGGGCAGAGCGTGGCCACAGTGATAGAGGCGAGGGTGTCCCGATCTTTCGATGAGATGATAACTATCGATTTGGTGGAGACGACTTTGACGATCCGACTACAAGCGTGCCTGACGTTGCGCCTTAGCAATCGCTAAACCAACTCCGAGAGGTTATTGACCACGCGGAGCACAATCAACTGACCACGAAGGTCTATTCCTGCAAGCAATCGAAAAACAAGCAAGAATATGATAAAGCAATCTGAATATTGCGAGTATATATGAAGTATTGATAAAGGTGGGGATCCGTGGCGGTCTTGGTCTGGTCGTTGGACACAAGCGAAGTACGAAGTTGCAATGGCTAACTTTAACTAAACAAATCCCAAGGAAAAAGCTACTAGATGGATCTACTTATATAGGATCAAGGGGTGGCGGCCAAGGAGGTGGTAGGACGTCCCAAGGCAGCCTAAAACTAAACCTAGGTCGTACAAGGCCAATGGGCCCAAGCGGAGGTGACGTAACACCTTTGGACTTGTAGTTTGGCTCGGATTCTGCTGCAGCATCAGATTGTTTCGTCCATAACTCAACGCTCCGGACGAATTTGAAGGTGAATCCAATTGGGTTGGAAGGTGCACGAAATCTATTTTCCAACAAAAAAAGAATCACCCAATTTGGAGTCCGGATGAAAAAGTTATTGACGTTTTGAGTCGTATGTCTGCATGCGGTCCGAATCTGAGTCCAGAACGTGAGAGACTTGGACCCTATCTTCTCTTGGTCCAAAAGTGACGTGAGAGGACTTTTGAACAGCACCTAAACTTCTCCTTTTCCCTTATCTTCATATGTGTATTGTACAAATGTCCCATACACCTACAATTAGACAAAACACAAAAGTATGTGATGTATTTTTGTTCGATAACATAAATAGATTATTGAATAGTTTGCACTAGAAATCACACGACAAATATGCATGTATGCAATATTTTTGGTCTTATCCAAGGTAGTCATGTCCTCATCATCCTCCACTTCTTGAAAACAAAGCCGTCCTCGGCGGTTCTTAGTCTGAAATGTGGCTAACAAAAGAGACAAGGTGTACATGTTGTATATGTATATGTCATCCATTTTATTTCCCTTGATTTTTGCACATATGACACATAAATAGATGAGTAACTTGCATAGTTCATAAAATCTAAAGCCAAAACATTATCACAAGAAGTAGAAGGCATGAAAATATTGCAACTCAGTTTGCACATATAAGTGAAGCTCTTATTCATTTCAAAAGATTGACAATGTTCATCATTAAACCATCCCAACATTGGTGAATAAACCTTACTTGCATCAAGTTTACATGCTACAACATGCTTAAATAAGTAAACATGCAATAAGTCATTCGACACGTAATCATCACCAATATTAGAGGTCATATCAAAATGATTAAATATTGATTCTTTTGCATCAACAATTAATTCAATGGGTGCACTCAAAATTGTTGGTATTTCAGTTGTTTGATCACATGGCAAAGTCAAATTATCAATATAATCCTCTAAAATAGATGGTGTGATCAAAGTAGTGGGTAGCTCAACACATGATGTATTCAAGTTAACTAGGCATGCATCATTCTCATGTAAAAGTGGAAAATCTGTACCTTTGTCATTACCTCTTATAGTCAACTCAGATGATGCAGGCACTCTCGATGATGATGTGTCACATGGTGGAGATGATGTAGTCCTCGCAACAACGGATGTGGTTGTCATAAATGCGCCTAGTAGTTGAATAAACATCTGTATCAACAGTTGGAATGTGCACCGTCGCTTGTTCTCCTTGTGGGCAACACGTCGTTTTATTTCCTGTTCAGCTTTGCAAGCAAGACGAAACAAATGGTCCATAGGATAACACTCTTCATGAATTAGTATCTCCCTGAATATTATGGTTTAATCCTCCCCAAAATCTATCCATAAAATCTTCTTCACTTTCTTCTAAAAATGAGTGCAACAAGGTAGTTTGTAAATCATCATAATATTTTGTTACGGTGTCACTACCTTGTTTTAAATGTTCCAGCTTTTTAATCATGCCACGCGTATAATAAACATCGACGAATCTATCTCTCATGACATGTTTTAAATCATCCCAAGTATTAGGTACATAATTAGGGTGTAACCGACAATATTCACTCCACCAAACTAGAGCATAACCAAAGTGAAAGAACCAACCGCAACCATAACTTTTTACGTTCATCAAAATTATGGGAAGCAAATATATTATTTATGTCTAACTCCCATTCAATATATAAAGGAGGTCTAAAACGGCCATTAAATGGTGGTATAGAAACATGAACCTGATCATGTGCATTTGGATGTTTGTGCACCTCTCGTGACGGTTGTGGTATTTGCATAGGTGGTGGCATGTCTCCCGCGATCGACAAAGCCCATGAATTGACTCGATCCTGTCATGATTAGTAGTACAAGAAACAAAATCCAAAAATAATGTTTCTATAACTACTAGGATGTGGTGGTAAACGCTCACGATAAAGCAAATATCAATGTCTTACAAGTTCTTACCATGCAAAGCGGTGACGGGCAACCAGGTGTGTCAAGTAGCTCAAGATTGTGTAAAGAGATTGCCAGGGGAGCGTCGTATACACGGTGTAGAAATATGTGGAGCTGGGTTGGCTATATATGGTAGCAAAAGATTAGCAATAATCAATTCAAAGATGCAATGTTGAATAAACGCTCAACGACGCAGATCTTGGCCGGGTCCTAGTCTAGACCGGACTAGAGACGCGAGCCTAGAACACTAATGAGGTCACGGCGTAGCACAACTAGCATCAATGAAGGATAATGAGTAGCTCTAGACAGCAAGATATAAGTGAAGAGCACAACGGCAGTAAAGATAATGATGAAAACAAGCGCCAAGCGGGATATACAACAACTCTCTCTCCAGTTTTCCTCTTGAAAAGTTTGAGCCAATTTTCTGATAAATTTTTCAAAGAATGCTACTAACTCAAGCTTTCCAATGCAAAAAGAATCACTCAATTCCGAGTTGATATGAGGAGTCAAAAAATTCTAAAACTGGTTTGAAAAACTGGAATAAGCTGTGTTCACGAACTTCGGAGGGCAAAAAGACCTATTTAGAAGCCGATTTTGAGGTACCAAATATTGAACTTGCTTCTGCAACTATTTAGATGCGGCTCGTCTCTAGCTTTAATTTGAGTACTCGTGGAGCCAAAACAGACTTCGTATGAGGAAGTTATGCCTGTTTGACTGAACAGTGCACAAAACAGAATCCAATCTGAATTCAACTACGAGATTGAGTCTAGATAGATCCGAACTTTGTTTTTTTTTCTTCTCTCTTTTTTTTCTCACACTTTTTTTTTCCTTTTTCTTTCTCTCTTTTTTTTCTCTGACTTTTTTTTTTACTTTTTTTCTCTTTTTTTTTCTCTTTTTTTTCTCTTTTCCAAAACAAACTAGATAAGATGCAGTTGGATCAAGCGAAGATGTGAATGACCTCAACTATGATTATGACAATGAATAGTGCGTATGCGTGGTGGAAATTGATGGATGGTATGGTGGACAGCGGAAGGGATAATGATGCAGCGGCGGCGTGATTAATGTGAACAGAACTCGAAACTCTAAAGGAACTAGACAGTAAGACCAGCAACTCGACACGACGATGCAACCGATAATTCAATAATGCAAACAATGAAAAGAAAATTGCAAAGGCTTGGACTGGCTAGGACAAATGATGAATAGATCTAAGTTTTACGGTGGCTTTTTCTTGGACAATAGGTAAGAAAATAAATCGAATCTAGGGATAACTGGAAAATCTCACAGAGCAACTCGATAGCTCTGATACCACTTGATAGAGGCGGGGGTGTCCCGATCTTTCGATGTGATGATAACTATCGAGTTGGTGGAGACGACTTTGACGATCCGACTACGAACGTGCGACGTTGCGCCTTAGCAATCGCTAAACCAACTCCGAGAGGTTATTGACCACGCCGAGCACAATCAACTCGACCACGAAGATCTATTCCTGCAAGCAATCGAAAAACAAGCAAGAATATGATAAAGCAATCTGAATATTGCGGTATATATGAAGTATTGATAAAGGTGGGGATCCGTAAGCGGTTTTGGTGCAGTCGTTGGACACAAGCGAAGTACGAAGTTGCAATGGCTAACTTTTAACTAAACAAATCCCAAGGGAAAAGCTACTAGATGGATCTACTTATATAGGATCAAGGGGTGGCGGCCAAGGAGGTGGTAGGACGTCCCAAGGCAGCCTAAAACTAACCCTAGGTCGTACAAGGCCAATGGGCCCAAGCGGAGGTGACGTAACACCTTTGGACTTGTAGTTTGACTCGGATTCTCTGCTGCAGCATCAGATTGTTTCGTCCATAACTCAATGCTCCGGACGAATTTGAAGGTGAATCCAATTGGGTTGGAAGGTGCACGAAATCTATTTTCCAACAAAAAAAGAATCACCCAATTTGGAGTCCGGATGAAAAAGTTATTGACGTTTTGAGTCGTGTATGTCTGCAGTCCGAATCTGAGTCCGAACGTGAGAGACTTGGACCCTATCTTCTCTTGGTCCAAAAGTGACGTGAGAGGACTTTTGAACAGCACCTAAACTTCTCCTTTTCCCTTATCTTCATATGTGTATTGTACAAATGTCCCATACACCTACAATTAGACAAAACACAAAAGTATGTGATGTATTTTTGTTCTGGATAACATAAATAGATTATTGAATAGTTTGCACTAGAAATCACTTGACAAATATGCATGTACGCAATATTTTTGGTCTTATCCAAGGTAGTCATGTCCTCATCACACAGTGCAGCGTACTGGGCGGACATCCCTCGCCCAGCGCGGCACTGTTGCCATTCATCCCATGACATCACCCATGGCAGAGCGGACTGTCGGTACGGCCCGCAGGCGGCGGGCCCTACTTGTCCGTGAGGGACCGACTCCTCGCCAGTCGGCACAGGGGAGGTCGATCCCCCACCAGGTGGCCCTCCCCCTCCCTCAATGTCAGTGCGCCATTAATCAGAAGAGACGGGGAGTGGCTACAGTGATCGCCCGCCAGGCGGCGGGACTGTAGCGACGCCTTCCCCGACAAAGCACACATCATCAGTGGCACTGCCACAGTACTAAGCAGCCGGCAGGACCCGCTAGCGGCGGGCGCGGCCTGTCGGCCAAGTACGAGACAACCGGAGGGACCCACCAGGCAGCGGGCCCCAGCGGCCGGCGGAGAAGCCGGTGACCACAGACACTGACAGTCGGGTCCTACACCCGGCCAGGTTACCATTGTACCCCTGGGGGGTAGGCCTATATAAACCCCCCAGGGCACCCATGCAAAGGGTTCAGCCTCTTAGAGACCATACACAACATATAGAGAGAGTGAAGCTAGGGCTAGCCTTGTTCTTCTTCCTCCTCTAGAGAAACAGCTCTAGGAGCAAGCTTGTAGCCAACATTGTTGGGATAGTGATCATGCGGAGACCCCGTAGAACATGACTAGGGGTGTTATCGCCTAGGATAGCGCCTAACCTGGATAAGATGCATCGGCGTACATGTCTACGCCTTATCCCGTTTCGAGGCACCGGTGATGTCTTACTCTCCCCCGCCATGATAAGCCATCCTTTGGCATATGTCGCACGACACCCCCGACATTTGGCGCCCATCGTGGGGCTAGGTGCACCGTCATCCGGAGATCTGTTCTGGATGGGAACCATTTTTCTCCCTAGCGAGCGCAGCCAGCCCGGCACACCTGACGACGTTTGCACCGATGCGCTGCATGGCGTGGAGGTCGCGTGTGCAGTGCGCTACCTCGTTGACCTCATCGGCGAGATCCGCTTCTCTAACGAGCTCGCTCCCGTCGCGGGAGCAGCCAGCACCGAGAGCTGCCCCGTCGACCTCCTTGGCAAGCTCGACATCGCCAACGAGCCGGCCTCCGACCTAGAGTCGATCGGCTCCAACGTGGTGGTCATCGAAAACCCTCTCCCTCGAGCCGACAGCGGTGGCAGCACGGTCACGGAGGTGCTCGTCATCAGCCACGACGGAGCCTCTGGTGGGGCTGCCCAAGACCTGCTGCAGGCGGCACCGCGGGACCTATCTGCGCCCATCGCAAAAGACGCCAACGCCGGGACGCTATAAGCCTACCGCGTCTCGCTCGTCGATAGTGCCAAGAAGTTGGCCACCATGAGAGGCCTCTCTGAGTGATGAGGACATCAATACCATTGTTACACCCACAGCCCCTGCTGCTATACATACTTGACCAATTACTAGAGCTCGCGCACGCCAATTGAATTATCAGGTACTTTCGTTTCTTGGTAACGATTCCAATGTTCATGAGAATATGATGCTACCTAAATGGGATACATTTGTTTTGCTTACAAATGAAGGGCCTACCATGGACAAGAAAGATGAACCTTGGAGCAAGTTCAAGCATGGAGATGTTGGCATGCATAGGGGAACAAGAACGGAGTTACAAGTGATGATTCCAGGACTTTGAAGCCACCCTAATGAGAGCATGAGGCCTTGGACGAAATATACAAGATGCCATTTCATAATATTCGTCCATAGGCTATTCTAGGTGCTGCGTCACCTTAATATTGGGCCAGGCCCATGTAATTTCGAAATACTTAAGTGTAGGCTGTTTTTAGAGTCCGTATGTGTGGGGAAACAAGAGTTAGGGTTGGTTTCGGACCCCTCCCTCAAGGGCCACGAAATTCCTCCTCTTTCTCCATATATATAGCCCTTAGGGCGTCGTTTAGACTTTGGGTTTTGTTTAGATCAAAAGTTCGCCATAGCTGCAACTTCGCGTACTTCGTTTGTGTTCAACGACCAGACCAAGGCGTCTCAGAACCCCACCTTCATTAATAAAGCTTTCCTCTTATAGAGTCTGGAAACCACCCTCCGTTTAGGCCCAAAATTTTCCGAAAACGCACTTGTCGAAAAAATTTCTGGCTATCCTATTTTTAGGTGTTTCTAAGCGTATTGAGACAGTCGCCATTATAGAAAGTTTTTTTTGACCCGTTTCCAGTTTTTGGGTCCGGGCAGTCGAAAAAAAAAATTTGGTCGAAAAAATTTCGTGCCCATCCTGTCAGTTTGACGTGGTAAGTGTTTTGAGACTCTAGCAATTATAGTGATTTTTCGCAAAATAAAAAAAAGCGGTATAAAAAAACAGCGGAAAAAAAAAGCGAAAAAAATTTCCAGTGTGCTTTTCCGTTGTTTCCGCAAGCGCCGTGATTTTGTTAGTGTTCTAGGCTCGCGTCTCTAGCACGGTCTAGCCTAGGACCCGACAAGATCTGCTGCGTTGATCGTTTATTCAACTTTGCATCTCTGAATTGATTATTGCTGACCCTTTTTGCTACCATATTATAAGCCTTCCCAGCTCCACATACATCTACATCGTGCGTTTGACTCGCCCTGGTAATCGCTTTATCCAAGCTTTGAGAGTTTTCACTACATCGGTTGCCGATCACCGCCTGCTGCTGGGTAAGAACTGGTAAGAATTTGAGATTTGCTTGACGGATTTGTGACTGTCCACCACACCACCACCACCACTTCCTAGTAGTCTGTCGAATCATATTCTTGTGTGTTTCTATTCTTTGCTAACCATGGCGGGATCACAAGCCGGATTTAGACCGACCGGGAGAACATGACAAACAAAGCGCTACATGATAAGTTTCAACAAATGATGAGTGGGCGGTGGAAGATGTTCTAAATAGATTTGAAGAGGCCATGGAGAAGATAGATGGCATTGAGAAGGCGTTCAAACAAAGCTCGATAACAAGTTTAATGAATTGCTCAAGGCGTCTACCACCACCACCACCGGCTGCACCTAATGCACCTCTACAACAACAACAACGACTACCTCCACATCACGGCAGCCCTCCGCCGAAGCGAGCCGTGTCCCTCTTCAACTGGCCAAGCTGCTTTGGTCTTGCTGTTGATATACGTGGCTCATGCTGGCGATGTGGGGAGGATGATTATGTGAGGGAGTACGAGGATGAGGTTGATCAACTTCAGAACTACGTGCAACCACCAGCACCACAACCACCCGGTCGTCCACATGCAAATAATGGCAATGTTAGGGCTCCTCCTCAGGTACGAGATCATGACCATCTCCCTAAATTGAAGTTGAATATTCCACCATTTGAGGGTAGATATGTTCACGATATATATCTTACTTGGGAGTTAGAAACCGAACAACGATTTACATGTTTACAATATCCCGAGGAGAGACGTGTTCCCATTGCTGTTTGTGCTTTCACTAGCTTTGCATGTGTTTGGTGGTCTGAACATTGTAGATTATATCCTGTTCCAGCTACTTGGGCTGCTTTGAAAACTGCTATCCGTACTCGTTGGGTTCCACCATATTATCAACGTGAATTACTTCAAAAATTGCAGCGCTTAAGACAAGGAAAAAATTCGGTAGAAGAATATTATCAGGAATTACAAACTGGCTTGATTAGATGTGGTATTGTTGAGGAGAATGAAGCTATGCTTGCACGTTTTCTGGGTGGATTAAATAGAGATATTCAGACCATTCTAGACTATAAGGATTATACTAATATCACTCGATTATTCCATCTTGCTTGTAAAGCTGAACGTGAAGTGCAGGATCGACAGGCGTTGGCGCGGACTAACTTTTCTGCAGGTCGACCTTCATCATGGACACCACGTGCATCATCTACTTCCACACGTTCTACTACACCGGCACCTCCGTCAGCTGCCACCTCCAACCGTGATACAAGAAAGCAGGCACAACCACCACTATCTGCCAAGAGCGCACTCTTTGGGCCTACACAGAGCTCTTCTTCTTCCATGGCGTCAACAGGCACACAAGTGATATTATTTGTCGTCGTTGTAAGGGAAGAGGACATTTTGCCGTAGAATGCCAATCTCAGCGTGTGATGATTGCTCACGAGGATGGTGGGTATGAGTCCGCTAGTGACTATGATGAAGAGACTTTGGCTCTTATTACACATGAAGAACATGGTGGAGATGATTACGATCATGAGACGCAATACATGGCTCTGTCAAGATCTTTGACAGGTATGAATGTTTAGTTGCTCAACGTGTTTTGAGTGTGCAGGTTACACAAGCTGAGCAAAATCAGAGGCATAACTTGTTCCATACAAAGGGAGTTGTGAAGGAACGTTCTATTCAGCGTCATCATAGATGGAGGGAGCTGCAACAACTTGGCTAGCATGGATATGGTGGAGAAGCTTTCTCTCACCACAAGACCACATCCACATCCTTACTACATCCAATGGTTCAACAACAGCGGCAAGGTTAAGGTAACACGTCTTTGTTCGTGTGTATTTTAGTATCTCTACATATGCTGATTATGTTGATTGTGATGTGGTACTTATGCAAGCATGTTCCTTATTACTTGGTAGACCATGGCAATTTGATAAAAATTCTGTACACCATGGTAGAAACAATCAGTACACTCTTGTTCACAAGGATAAAAATATTACTTTGCTTCCTATGACTCCTGATTCAATTTTGAAAGATGATATTAATAGAGCTAATAAAGCAAAACAGGAGAAAAATAAGAGTGAAAATCAGATTGTGGCAAAAGAATTTGAGCAACAAATGAAGCCTAATAATAAACCATCTAATGTTGCTTCTGAAATTAAACTAAAAAGTGCATGTTTACTTGCCACCAAATCTGATATTGAGGAGCTAGATTCTAGCAAATCTGTTTGCTATGCTTTTGTGTGCAAAGAGGCATTATTTTCATTCGAGGACGTGCCTTCCTCTTTGCCCCTCATTGTCACTAACATTTTGCGGGAGTTCACGGCGTCTTCCCACAAGACGTACCACCGGATTACCACCTATTCGAGGGATTGAGCATCAAATTGACTTAATTCCCGGTGCATCGCTACCCAACCGTGCACCATACCGTACCAATCCAGAGGAGACGAAGGAGATTATGCGTCAAGTACAGGAGCTGCTCGACAAAGGTTATATACGCGAATCTCTTAGTCCTTGTGTTGTTCCTATTATACTAGTGCCTAAAAGGATGGTACCTCGCGTATGTGTGTTGATTGTAGAGGCATTAATAATATTACTATTCGTTATCGTCATCCTATTCCTAGGCTAGATGATATGCTTGATGAATTGAGTGGCTCTACAATATTCTCCAAAGTTGATTTATGCGTAGTGGATACCATCAAATTCGTATGAAATTGGGAGATGAATGGAAAACAGCATTTAAAACTAAGTTTGGTTTATATGAGTGGTTAGTCATGCCTTTTGGGTTAACTAATGCACCTAGTACTTTCATGAGACTAATGAACGAAGTTTTACGTGCTTTCATTGGACGATTTGTGGTAGTCTATTTTGATGATATACTGATTTATAGCAAATCTTTGGAAGAACATTTGGAACATTTACGTGCTGTTTTTAATGCTCTACGTGATGCACGTTTGTTTGGTAACCTTGGGAAGTGCACCTTTTGCACCGACCGAGTATCTTTTCTTGGCTATGTTGTTACACCACAGGGAATTGAAGTTGATAAAG
The DNA here is from genome assembly GCA_021605145.1 of Aegilops bicornis. NCBI lineage: Eukaryota > Viridiplantae > Streptophyta > Magnoliopsida > Poales > Poaceae > Aegilops > Aegilops bicornis. The sequence continues at coordinate 344,852,593 of CM038674.1, read as the reverse complement.
CCAAGATTGAAGCTATTGAGAGTTGGCCGCAGCCCAAAACGGTCACACAAGTGAGGAGTTTTCTTGGACTCGCTGGTTTCTATAGGCGTTTTGTGAGAGACTTTAGCACCATTGCTGCACCTCTCAATGAACTTACAAAGAAGGATGTGCCTTTTGTTTGGGGTACCGCACAGGAAGAAGCCTTCACGGTATTGAAAGATAAGTTGACACATGCTCCTTTACTCCAACTTCGACTTTAATAAGACTTTTGAGCTTGAATGTGATGCTAGTGGAATCGGATTAGGAGGTGTGTTATTACAAGATGGCAAACCTGTTGCATACTTTTACGAAAAATTGAGTGGGCCTAGTCTGAACTATTCTACTTATGACAAAGAATTATATGCTCTTGTTAGGACTTTAGAGACATGGCAACATTATTTATGGCCCAAAGAATTTGTTATACATTACGATCATGAATCTTTGAAACATATTAAAAGTCAAGCTAAACTGAATCGTAGACATGCTAAATGGGTTGAATTCATTAAGACTTTCCCTTATGTCATTAAACACAAGAAGGGTAAATAAAATGTTATTCTTGATGCTTTGTCTCGTCGCTATACTATGCTTTCACAACTTGACTTCAAAATATTTGGTTTGGAGACCATCAAAGATCAATATGTGCATGATGCTGATTTTAAAGATGTAATGCAGAATTGTAAAGAAGGAAGAACATGGAACAAGTTCGTTATTAAGGATGGTTTTGTGTTCCGTGCTAACAAGCTATGCATTCTTGCTAGTTCTGTTCGTCTTTTGTTGTTGCAGGAGGCGCATGGAGGAGGATTAATGGGACACTTTGGCGTGAAGAAGACAGAGGATATACTTGCTACACATTTCTTTTGGCCAAAGATGAGACGGGATGTTGAGCGTTTTGTTGCTCGCTGCACTACATGTCAAAAGCTAAGTCACGACTCAATCCTCATGGTTTATATATGCCTTTGCACGTACCTAGTGTTCCTTGGGAGGATATATCTATGGACTTTGTTTTAGGTTTACCTCGAACAAAGAAGGGAGGGATAGCATATTTGTTGTCGTGGATAGATTCTCGAAAATGGCACACTTTATACCATGTCATAAAAGCGATGATCTTTGTTAATGTTGCTGATTTGTTCTTTCGTGAAATTATTCGCTTGCATGGTGTGCCAAATACTATTGTTTCAGATCGTGATACTAAATTTCTTAGCCACTTTTAGAGATGTTTATGGGCTAAGTTGGGCACTAAACTGCTTTTTAGTACTACTTGTCACCCCCAAACTGATGGACAAACTGAAGTAGTCAATAGAACATTGTCTACTATGCTTAGGGCTGTTTTGAAGAATAATAAGAAAATGTGGGAAGAATGCTTGCCTCATATTGAATTTGCTTATAATCGTTCATTGCATTCTACTACTAAGATGTGCCCTTTTGAAATTGTGTATGGCTTCCTACCTCGTGCACCTATTGATTTGTTGCCTCTTCCATCTTCGGAGAAGGTTAATTTTGATGCTAAAGAACGTGCTGAATTGATTTTAAAAATGCATGAGTTAACTAAGGAAAACATTGAGCGTATGAATGCTAAATATAAACTTGCCGGAGGTAAGGGTAGAAAACATGTTGTCTTTGCACCGGAGATCTTGTTTGGTTACATTTGCGTAAGGATAGGTTTCCTAATTTGCGCAAATCAAAGCTAATGCCACGTCTTGATGGTCCATTTAAGGTGTTAGAGAAAATAAATGATAATGCATATAAACTTGAGCTGCCTGCAGATTTTGGGGTTAGTCCCACTTTTAACATTGCAGATTTGAAGCCTTATTTGGGTGAGGAAGATGAGTTTCACGAGGAGGACTTCATTTCAAGAAGGGAGGATGATGAGGACATCAATACCATTGTTACACCCACAGCCCTGCTGCTATACATCTTGGACCAATTACTAGAGCTCGCGCCGCCAATTGAATTATCAGGTACTTTCGTTTCTTGGAACGATTCCAATGTTCATGAGAATATGATGCTGCCTAAATTGGATACATTTGTTTTGGTTACAAATGAAGGGCCTACCATGGACAAGAAAGATGAACCTTGGAGCAAGTTCAAGCATGGAGATGTTGGCATGCAAGGGGAACAAGAACGGAGTTACAAGTGATGATTCCAGGACTTTGAAGCCACCCTAATGAGAGCATGAGGCCTTGGACGAAATATACAAGATGCCACTTCATAATATTCGTCCATAGGCTATTCTAGGTGCTGCGTCACCTTAATATTGGGCCAGGCCCATGTAATTTCGAAATACTTAAGTGTAGGCTGTTTTAGAGTCCGTATGTGTGGGGAAACAAGAGTTAGGGTTGGTTTCGGACCCCTCCCTCAAGGGCCACGAAATTCCCTCCTCTTTCTCCATATATACAGCCCTTAGGGCGTCGTTTAGACTTTGGGTTTTGTTTAGATCAAAAGTTTGCCATAGCTGCAACCCGCAGTGCCGTTTGTGTTCAACGACCGGACCAAGGCGTCTCGTAACCCCACCTTCATTAATAAAGCTTTCCTCTTATATTCGCAATATCCAGATCGCAATCTTAGTTTCTTGCTTGTTCTTCGTTTGCTCGCGGAAAGCAGGCCCTCGTGGTCGGAGTTGATCGTGCTCGGCGTGGTCAATAACCCTCGGAAGTTGGTTTAGCGATTGCTAAGGCACGACGTCTCGCACGTACGTAGTCGGATCGTCAAGGTCGACTCCCACAGAAACGATAGCCACCATCTCATCGAAACATCGGGACACCTTTGCCTCTATCACTGAGGCTTACCAACGCGAGATCAACCACGACGTTGGCGGCACGTCGCCTGCTGGCCGGCCAAGCCGCATTGGCACGGTCCGACAGCGTGGCGCTGTCGTTGCCAGCATGCTCGGGGTTGACCGCCCTGTCTATGCCACGCTCATGGAGGACATAAGAGCTGCCTAAGCGGCGACAGATGAGCTGGACCACCTAGAGGGTGTAGAGCGACGCGGCATTACGGAGCGTGTTCATCAGCTCATTAACGCGGCTGTCACGCAGCAAGAAGCCGGCTGCCATGTAGAAGAACCCGGCCAGCGGGTTGAGAACCCGTCCCCTCGCCGAGAGCAAGGCGCGACCTCTTGGACACCGACAGGCGGTGTCCGCGATAGACGAGACCGAGAGCCAGCTGCTAGCCTCAGTCGAACACGCCTCACCATCGAGCGCGACCAAGATGGCTGCCCACGAGCAGTGGAACGACGGGACGACTATCTGCCTCCTCCTCCTCCTCGCAGGGAGAGGCGCGCCTCCCTGCCGCCTGTTGAGCACCCGACTCTCAGCAACCGGCTTGGCCGCCGAGAAGGAGTCGGAGAGAATGATGCCCGCCACTAGATCTACCGCCTCGCTCGATCCCTGGCTATAGAAGAAGAAGATGCGATGGGCCTGCCTTGTTTCGGCCCCCGCATTCACGACGAGCCCTTGCCCAATGGGTTCTCGCTCCCACGAGACACGCCCAAGTATAATGGCTCCGTGAAGCTGGAAGATTGGCTGGTCGACTACTCCACGGCCGTCAACATAGAAAACGGCAACAAGCACGTTGCCGTGAAGTACATTCCGCTCATGCTCCAGGGCACGCCCGGACATGGTTAAACAGCCTGAAGCTCTGCAGCGTCAACAGCTAGGTAGATTTCACCGAAGTGTTCATCTGCAACTTCACCAGCACTTACAAGCGGCCACCCAAGCCCCGCCAGCTATCACTATGCGTTCAAGGCCAGGAAGAGTCCACCCACGACTACCTAACATGGTGGGCAGAATTGCGCAACTCCCGCGAAGGGGTGCATGAAGTACAAGCCAGAGTACTTCACCGCCGGGTGCCGGGAGGGCACCTTACTGAAGCACTGAATCCTCTACGACAAGCCGGCCACCCTCAGTGAGATGCTGATCATAGTAGACAAATACACCACAGCCGACTCCATGAAGTCGGAGCTCCGAGTGGACGCTTCTGGGAAGGTGCTCCCTCCGGCTCCTCGAATGCCGGCTGGAAATAACAGTCGGCGCCAATAGCTGAACGACAACAAGCGTAAGGCCCCTCAGCACGACTTCCACCAGCTAGCAGGTGGCAACAAATGAAGACCAGCAGCCTGAAGGACAACACGGCCCCAAGCGTCAGAAGGTCGGCAAGCCGGCTTGGTTGCCAGCTTTCTCCTTTGAGCAGACCCTCGATGCTCCCTACAAGTTCCACAGCGGCGCGAAGCCGTCCAACCAAACAACCCGGAAATGCCACTGGCTGGTCCGCATTGCCAAGGGAGAAGGATTGCCTCCTCCGCCTATTGGCCCGCCCGCTCCGCCTCCCCAGCAGCCGGCAGCCTGCCCAGCCACTACTAGGAAAAGGCCTACTAATGGTGCACTACCGGTGCGCCATTAGTATCACGCCACTAGTATTTTTTACTAATGGCGCACCACTAGTGCGCCATTAGTATCTGGTATACTAATGGCGCACCACCTAGTGCGCCATTAGTATGTAGCACCATGCGCCATTAGTGTGCCTCCCGGGGGGGTATACGTAACCATGTGCTTTGTCATACTAATGGCGCACCCTGTTGTGATGCGCCATTAGTATCCTTTGGCATACTAATGGCGCACACAGGTGATGCGCCATTAGTATGAATATTTGTTTTTTACTTTTCTGATTTTTGCACAGGTTACAAAATATATTATTGGACAAAATATAGACAAAGACACACAACAACGGCAGATTCATCGAATACAATAGAAGATTAGTCTCCGAATACAATTCATCACATTAGTCTCCGAATTCAAAAGACCGAACAAAGATAAAACATTACAAGTCTCAAGACCGCGAGTATCGAGTTTGTCTTCACATTACAACTCGATATCGATCATCTAAACTACCATCACATAGAAGAGAGCTGCGGTCGTCACGATGAGCATCATCGCGATCAAACTGGTCTTCATCCAGTTCCTCCAACGCTCCCTCCTCTCTCCCGCTAGATAGCGGGCGTATCTAGATTCGGCCTCCGCCCTAGTGGTGTACCCTTTGTAACTGTTACCGCTGAAACGGTGAACCTGTCTCCGACACTCCTCCCAGTCGTCGTATACTCCGGGAACCTTACCCTTATACACGACATAGACGACATCTCTATGCACAAACCAAACAACAGACAATACATAAGCAATATGTAAGTATGCAACAAAAGGATCGGAAGAGAAAAGCAAGACATTAATAACACGATTCATGGTCCTACTAATAAATAGCATCGATTACATCTAAGTTGAACGACTGTCCAAACCAAAGAAACATACGAATTCATTAAAGTTTAATTACAACATGAGCCAATCAATGTTTCAGAACTACACATCACTACTTTCGACTCGACTCATCGGACAGAGCGTGGATGAAGCCGCCGTCTGTCGTGATGGTCATGAAATCGCGGTTTTTGTCACCCTGCATTTGTAGCGTTTCATCTATCTCACTGTTGGACGGTTGATATCTGCGGAAGAACTGCCCCGAGGTATGAAGGACATCTTGATGGATGATGTCCGCAATCTCCGACTGGATGCGATAGTATTCTTGTCTGAGGTCCGCGTTACGGGTTGCCGACAACCTCGCGGCCCAATCTTTGAGACTATCTGGTAGCGTAGGTGATGATGGTCCCTTACGATCGCTCGCGTGTGATGGAGGGCGTAGTAGGCATCCTTCGATCACAAAGCGGCTGCTTGACGCAGCAGAACTTCAGACAGTGAGAAGGTGTGCTTGCCGTGCTTAACTGCCCTGGTGAAGGTGCCTCCAGATTTGGCGTAGCCGGGGAGAACATCATCAAGAACTTTCTTGACATTTGTGTAGTCTATCTTGGAGTTACGGTTTGGGTCAAAATACGTGGCCATGGAATATTTCAGGCTTAGGAGGATGAGTGTGCAATGTGTATCACTGCACAGAACACGGAATGTTAGAAAAAAAAAGAATGATCGAAATCTAAGAAATCATATGTTAGGGGGCGGTTAAGGTATGACTTACTCGGGAAAGTAAGCCACAAGGAAGTTATCCTTATCTGGGTTTGCCAGAATGACGCCTTCGAGGTGTGAACTCGCAACTTGGCGGTCCCAGTATTTGCTCAAGTGCTTGGCACGCATGTAGAAGGGGTCGACTATCACGATGTCCATGGTCTTGTCTCTAATGATCCACATCTCCATACTCAGCGGAAATAGCCGAACGAAGGTGTAGTGCAGCGGATGAAGGTTAAACATAGCAAAGATGTCATCAAACTGCAGGACGATCGTACCCTCGATGTCGCCATCCACAAAGCCCTTGCCCTCTGGCACCTTGGCCACGAAAACCGGGTATGCCACATCATTCTCTCTCAGACGCCGCTTCTCCAAAGAAAGAACACTGTCGTGCAGACTCCGCATAGCACCGGTTGCGGCATTCAAGATATTTGGCGGTAGCATCGCCTCTACCGCCACATGCACCCTCCTCGAGATATCCTTAGGTGAAGGTGGCCCGTCACGAGCACGGATCGAACTTCGGTGCGGCTGGCTCGCATCGGGCGCCCTTGTTAGTCTTCGTTTTCGTCCCTTCTTCTTGATCTCCTGTAATGGGACCGAGTTACGCTCACGCACCGCCTTCTTGAGCGTGTTGGGGCTGATAATATTTCGCACCTCAGCTATCTCGAGGCCCGGTGAAGGCGGGAGCTAGAGGCGTGTCTCGAGAACTCAACGCCCGCAGCGCCTGTTGCAATTGGATTTCTCCGCCGTACCAGCTAGATCGCGGTCGTCTTGGTTGGGTTCTTGAGAAAGAGGCCCGCAGAACTCGTTAGCGTACCCATGTTCGGCAAAGTACTTATCAACTTTGGTAAATGTACCGTCGTCGTTGTCGTCGCCGTCCGGATCCTGTGCCATAGGGCTGTCCGGATCCTGTGCCATAGGGATGTCCGGCAGGTCCGGTAGCGTTGCGGCGTTCTTGCCATGGCTTGGCGCCGGCACGACTGGCGGTCTTGTCTGTGGGGTGGTGTCCCCCGCCCCCAAACGAATCTGCTCTTCGCCAAAGCAGGGCCAGATTCTGATGGCGCCGAGGTCATCTCATCTTCTTCGTCGGCCCGGTAGGTCGAATCGGAGGTAACAGCTCATCGCAGCTTTGGCAGCACCGAACCACTTCAACCCTATACATCAGGTGCCATCGGATTACCGTGGAACATGCGGTTGCCGGTTGAACGATTACGCCCTTGGCGACATCGACCAACTCGCCGCCCACTAAGTGCATAAGAGTGCAAGGAACGTCGGCGGCGCCCTGCGAAAACATGTAGGGCGTCAGGGATGCCCAGTCAAAGGCAAGGAGATGAAGTCATCGGCCGAGAGGCTTAGTTACCGTGATGCCGTCGAGCTCGGGTAATGTCGAGGCACCGCCAACGGCGGGCGCGCAACTGATGGTGCTGGCGAGGTGCCGGCCGGCGTACACCTGGGTGCATTAAGCTCCAATGCCCGTGCCGGCGCCGGAGACACGAACACCGCCTCCGCCGGAGACACCAATGGCGGCTGCTATTTGTCTTGCGAAGTTCTTGGCCGTGAAGCTGGGTACCGGGGAGGCCCCTGTTGGCCGCCCGCAATCCACGTCGTCAACCCATGAATCAACGTAGGCACCATGGCGTTGAGCTTCGTTCCCAGTTGTTGTTCCACTTGCTCATGGACAAGCTCCGGAATCCGCGCCACTTGTGCCTTGAGTGCTTCAAGCTCCGTCACGCTTTCCGAGCTGGTCTTTTTCTCCTTCCGCACACCAGCGGTATAGTATGACCCCATTTTGTGGACAAGCCTTTGCCGCCACACGACCACCGACGCCGGCTTAGTGAGCTTATCCTTGTTTTTCATTACGTTCAACGCCCTATTTAAAGGGGTGTCGAAAGGGGAGCTCTAAGACGACCCCGCGCTACTGCTTTTAGTTTCCTGCGGAAGGAACGTGAACCATTTAGAAATATTGGGGATTAATTAGAGTGCAACCATATGGAGCTAATTATGCGGGGGTGTATTCCTTACCAGAACAAGCTCAAGTGCCCCGGTCTTCGGATCCGTGGTAAGCTCCTTTGTTATCGGGTCCTCCTTGTCTTTGGGCCCCACAAAGTTCCTGGTCTGCTTGTCACCGCTGTATTTCTCGAGCGGGGGTAGGCCTTGCTTCACGCCCGCTCGCGTCCACCTTGTCCCATATAGGCTCCGCCACTCAGAATCGCTGACCGAGTTTGTGTTCCCCTAAGTTCAACTCCGCATTTCTTTCCCCCATCGACTTGATTCGAGGTTACACGCTCTCGCACTTAATCTTGAACTCCTTGTAGTCATCTTCATTTGATCGAAGAATATTTCGCCTTGATCTTCTCATAACTATCACCTTTATCAATCATTCTCTTCACCGCGCTTCTCCAAGTAGACAGGGCCGTGCTCATCCTCGTGAGGGCGGCACTGTTCACTTTATTCCCTGAGAGGCGTGTGTTTTCAAAATCGGCAGGGAACTTGTATCGTTCGTGCAGCTTCGTGAAGACAAGGTTGCGCAAATTCCCTTGGTCCTTATGCCTAAGGTTCTTGGTGTTGATCGAGACGGTGCTCCGGAGAATGCACCCGAGCTGAAGCGAGTACCCCTTGACTATATGTTTGGGCTCCGTTGGATGCCCGTCGGAGTCCACTTGAGTAAATTCCTTCTTGAGGGTGCTAAGCGCATTGGTAGCCGATCCTTCCTTTGCTTCTTCGGTTGGCTGCCATCGTGTGTATGCGCCGCCATCATCGATGGTGGCATCCTCGGCGGCACCATCGGTGGTGTCATCCCAGCGCCACTAGGGGTTGTGTAGTCGGGATCGGTGTCTTCCGCGGGCGTCCTCATAGCGGTGAGGTTGTTCCTCCATCTCCGGGACAGCTCCCAGAATTGCTTGCCGCCGTAACCCGGCCTCATCGTTGTTGGCCATGTTTCGCTCTAAATAGGAAAACAGTTTGGTCAAAAAGTTGGTTATTGTCAAGGAACAAGATCATAGTCTCATCATTTAGGGTTTGTCGACACCGAGGCATCCTAAAAGCTAAGCTTTTATGATAGAGGCGAAGGTGTCCCGATTTTTCGATGAGATGATAACTATCGATTTGGTGGAGATGACTTTGACGATCCGACTACAAACGTGCACGACGTTGCGCCTTAGCAATCGCTAAACCAATCTCCTGAGGTTACTGACGATGCCGGAAGCACGGTCGGCCTGACCACGAAGGTCTATTCCTGCAAGCAATCGTAGAACGAGCAAGAATATAATAAAGCAATCTGAATATTGCGAATATATATGAAGTATTGATAATGGTGGGGATCCGTAAGCGGTCTTGGTCTGGTCGTTGGACACGAACGAAGTACACGAAGTTGCAATGGCTAACTTTTAACTAAACAAATCCCAAGGGAAAAGCTACTAGATGGATCTATTTATATAGGAGCAAGGGGTGGCGGCCAAGGAGGTGGGAGGACGTCCCAAGGCAGCCTAAAACTAACCCTAGGTCGTACAAGGCCAATGGGCCCAAGTGGAGGTGACGTAACATCTTTGGACTTGTAGTTTGACTCGGATTCTGGTGCAGCGTCAGATTGTTTCGTCCATAACTCAACGCTCCGGACGGATTTTAAGGTGATTCCAATTGGGTTGGAAAGAGCCTGAAATCTACTTTCCAACAAAAAATGAATCACCCAATTCGGAGTCCGTATGAAAAAGTTGTTGGCGTTTTGAGTCAGGTATGTCTATGCAGTCTGAATCTGAATCCAGAACGTGAGAGACTTGGACTCTATCTTCTCTTGGCCCAAAAGTGACGTGAGAGGACTTTTTGAACAGCACCTAAACTTCTCCTTTTCCCTTATCTTCATATGTGTATTGTACAAATGTCCCATACACCTGCAATTAGACAAAACACAAAAGTATGTGAAGTATTTTTGTTCTGGATAACATAAATAGATTATTGAATAGTTTGCACTAGAAATCACCTAAAAAATATGCATGTATGCAATATTTTTGGTCTTATCCAAGGTAGTCATGTCCTCATCATCCTCCGCTTCTTGAAAACAAAGCCGTCCTCGGCGTTGCTTAGTCTGAAATGTGGCTAACAAAAGAGACAAGGTGTACATGTTGTATATGTATATGTCATCCATTTTACTTCCCTTGATTTTTGCACATATGACACATGAATAGATGAGTAACTTGCATAGTTCATAAAATCTAAAGCCAAAACATTATAACAAGAAGTAGAAGGCATGAAAATATTGCAACTCAGTTTGCACATATAAGTGAAACTCTTATTCATTTCAAAAGATTGACAATGTTCATCATTAAACCATCTCAACATTGGTGAATAAACCTTACTTGCATCAAATTTACATGATACAACATGCATAAATAAGCAAACATGCAATAAGTCATTCGACCCAGAATCATCACCAAGATTAGAGGTCATATCAAAATGATTAAACATTGATTCTTTTGCATCAACAGTTAATTCAATGGGTGCACTCAAAGTTGTTGGTATTTCAGTTGTTTGATCACATGACGCATTCATGAAAGTATCAAGATTCTCTAAAATAGGTGATGTGCTCAAATCACCAGATAACTCAACACATGATGCATTCAAGTTAACTAGGGATGCATCATTCTCATGTGAAGTTATATCATTAATACCTTTACTGTTACCTTGTCGCAAAGACGTAGCTGATGTAGGTACGGGTGTTGACAATGCACCATACACTTGAGATGATGTCGCGCTCACAATCTGAGGTGGGGCTGCTCTAGTAGGTGCAACGGTGTAAGAACCGACCGGCGATGGTGAGCACGAACTGGAATAGTAGTTGTTGTAGTCAACCAATGCATCCTCCTGTATCTGTCTCTCAAAGGTACAAGCACGAACATACATACCAGTAACGCAACGAGGAATATACTGAAATCTCGCCTGAATATCATGGTTCAAACCACCAAAAAATCTATTCATTGTATCATTCTTAGATTCTTCTATGTCACAATGATGCATATAAGATTTGAACTCTTGGTAGTAAGTGTGAACATTGTTGTTGCCTTGTTTAAATTGTTCAAATTTCATGAAGCAATTCCACGACGATAGTAAGGAGCGAAAAATGTTGTCTCATTACATCTTTCAAATCTTTCCAAGTTGTGGGTTGGTTATCAATGTTTTTCTTACAATGCACACTCCACCAAATGTAAGCAAAACCAGTAAATGCTCTAGTGGCAGCTCGTACTCGCTCAAGTTCAGAAAAGTCATGGTTACTAAAAACTTGTTCTATTTCAAACTCCCAAGCTAGATAAATAGCAGGATTAAATCTACCCTCAAATGACGGTAAAGAGATAACCTGACCATGTGCTTGTGTGTGTTGTCCCAATTCTCGTGATGGTGAAGATGTGTCCGTCGTCCAAGAACTTCTATCTCCGGAACCTGTCATGATTAGCATAAACAAGAAACAAAATTCGAGAATAATGTTCCTATGAACTACTAGGATGTGGTTGTAAAGTGCTCACGATAAAGCAAATATCAATATCTTACAAGTTCTTACCATGCGGCGGTGGTGACGAGGCAACCAGCGATGTCAAATAACTCAAAAATTGTGTAAAGCAATTGCGGAGAACGTCACGTATACAGTGTAGAAATATGTGGAGCTGGGTTGGCTATATATGGTAGCAAAAGATTAGCAATAATCAATTCAGAGATGCAATATTGAATAAACGCTCAACGATGGTACTATGCTGGTCCTAGGCTAGACCGGACTAGAGACGCGAGCCTAGAACACTAATGAGGTCATGGCGTAGCACAACTAGCATCAATGAAGGATACTAAGTAGCTCTGGACAGCAAGATATAAGTGAAGATCACAACGGCATTAAAGATAATGATGAAAAACAACTACCAAGCAGGATATACAACAGCTCTCTTTCCAATTTTCCTCTTGAAAAGGTTGAGCCAATTTTCTGATAACTTTTTTCAAAGAATGCTACTAACTCGAGCTTTCCAATGCAAAAAGAATCACTCAATTCCGAGTTGATATGAGGAGTCAAAAAATTCTAAAACTGGTTTGAAAAACTGGAATAAGCTGTGTTCACGAACTTCGGAGGGCAAAAAGACCTATTTAGAAGCAGATTTTGAGGTGCCAAATATTGAACTAGCTTCTGCAACTATTTAGATGCGGCTCGTCTCTAGCTTTAATTTGAGTACTCATGGAGCCAAAACGGACTTCGTATGAGGAAGTTATGCCTGTTTTACTGAACAGTGCACAAAACAGATTCCAATCCGAATTCAGCTACGAGATTGAGTCTAGATAGATCCGAACTTTGTTTTTTTTTCTCTCATTTTTTCTCACACTTTTTTTCCTTTTTATTTCTCTGACTTTTTTTTTACTTTTTTCTCTCTTTTTTTCTCTCTCTCCCTCTTTCCAAACAAACTAGATAAGATGCAGACTGGATCAAGTGAAGATGTGAACGATCTCAACTATGATTATGACAATGAACGGTGGGTAGCACGTGGTGGAAATTGATGGATGGATGGTGGTCAACGGAAGGGATAACGATGCAGCGGCGTGACTAATGTGAACAGAACTTGAAACTCTAAACGAACTAGACACTAAGACCAGCAACTCGACACGATGATGCAACCGATAATTCAATAATGCAAAAATGAAAAGAAAACTGCAAAGGCTCGGTGGCTTGGACAAAGGATGAATAGATCTAACTTTTTTGTGGCTTTTTCTTGGACAATAGGTAAGAAAATAAATCTAATCTAGGGATAATTGGAAATTCTCACCGAGCAACCTGAAAACTGATACCACTTGATAGATGCGGGGTCCCGATCTTTTGATGAGATGATAACTATCGATTTGGTGGAGATGACTTTGACGATCCAACTACAAACGTGAACTACTTTGCGCCTTAGCAATCGCTAAACCAATCTCCTGAGGTTACTGACGATGCCGGAAGCACGGTCAGCCTGACCACGAAGGTCTATTCCTGCAAGCAATCGAAGAACGAGCAAGAATATAATAAAGCAATCTGAATATTGCGAATATATATGAAGTATTGATAATGGTGGGGATCCGTAAGCGGTCTTGGTCTGGTCGTTGGACACGAGCACGAAGTACGAAGTTGCAATGGCTAACTTTTAACTAAACAAATCCCAAGGGAAAAGCTACTAGATGGATCTATTTATATAGGAGCAAGGGGTGGCGGCCAAGGAGGTGGGAGGACGTCCCAAGGCAGCCTAAAACTAACCCTAGGTCGTACAAGGCCAATGGGCCCAAGTGGAGGTGACGTAACATCTTTGGACTTGTAGTTTGACTCGGATTACAGTGCAGCGTCAGATTATTTCGTCCATAACTCAATGCTCCGGACGGATTTTAAGGTGATTCAATTGGGTTGGAAAGAGCATGAAATCTACTTTCCAACAAAAATGAATCACCCAATTCGAGTCCGTATGAAAAAGTTGTTGGCGTTTTGAGTCAGGTATGTCTATGCAATCTGAATCTGAATCCGAGCGTGAGAGACTTGGACTCTATCTTCTCTTGGCGAAAAGTGACGTGAGACGACTTTTTGAACAGCACCTAAACTTCTCCTTTTCCCTTATCTTCATATGTGTATTGTACAAATGTCCCATACACCTGCAATTAGACAAAACACAAAAGTATGTGAAGTATTTTTGTTCTGGATAACATAAATAGATTATTGAATAGTTTGCACTAGAAATCACCTAACAAATATGCATGTATGCAATATTTTTGGTCTTATCCAAGGTAGTCATGTCCTCATCATTTTATCATTTAGGGTTTGTCGACGCCGAGGCACCCTAAAATCCTAAGCGTACATCATTTAGATTCTCATCGACACCGAGGCACCCTAAAAGCCAAGGTTTCATCATTTAGGGTTTGTCGACACTGAGGCACCCTAAATGCTAAGTTAAGTTTTCATCATTTAGGGTTTATCGATGCCGAGGCACCCTAGGTTGGGCCTAATCACTTGGCACTAATCACTTGGCTCTATTGCCACATATGTTGGGTTTATCATCTAGGGTTTATCGATGCTGATGAGAATTCTAAGTTGGGCCTAATCACTTGGCTCTATTGCCACCTATGGTTTAATGCAGCAAGAATAAATGGGCAGTTGATCCTACTTAATTAAGTACTAAGATACCCCGGCCCATGCATTAGTAGCAAGTACCCCATATGTCCGATTTTTAGCAAAGTCATGCTAAAATTCACGGAAAATTTCAGCATGACCTTTGCTGAAAATAGGACATATGGAGTACCTGAATTCTTGCGGAACGGAAGTTAATCGACATTCCGGCAAACTCAAGGGCCTCTCGGGTACCTGCAAAATCATCACGACACGAAGGGCCTATCAAGGGCCTCAAGCAGCCAAGCGTCTCCCAGACCCCATTTTTTGCTAAATTTCTTTGAGCAACAATCGAGCAGAAAATTCAGCATATTTCTATACAACAAAGATCAGAAAGATGAAGAACAGTTCTACAAAGAGCCCATTTATATACAATAGCATCTTTGGTCATACCAATTTCTGAAACAATTCAAATCTAAACTGTATCTTGCGTAGGCACCACTACTGCAAGTGCCATACTACTGCAAGTGCTATACTACTGTAGGAAAGGAGGATCGTCATACACATATATAGGAAAGTGATGCGGAGCATCCTACAGTCATCACCATGTCAAGAGTCCGTTTGGCAAGTGACACGTGCGACCTCTTCTTCACATACACAAAGGTGAATCTTCTCCTTTACACGTGCTCACTTGACCCCTTCGAGGATGGTATACTACTTGACACTTCCCCCTATGCATGCCTAGGTACCAAGGAGACCCTCTCGGAGATGCTCGGATGGATGGACAAGTCCCCAAGTACAAGGATGAAGGAACTCGACGAGAGGAACCGAAGAATTCTTGAGCCGGACATCCGGCGTCACCGGACATCCGCCCGTCCAAAGAAGCCGGACATCCGGCCAGACCGGACATCCGGCCCCTGAGGCACCAACACAGCCGCCGCAACTCAGCCACGAAAGCTACAGGGCCCGGACATCCGGCCCCCAGGCCCCGGACATCCGGCTCTTCACGATGCCCCAGAAATCCGGCCCCCCAGCCCGGAAATCCGGCCTCACCCGCACCCGAATCAGCAGAACCAGCCCCGCCAGCCCGGACATCCGGCCCCCCTAGCCCGGACATCCGGCGTCTCGAAAGCTTGGGACATCCGGCGGGCCTGGACATCCGGCCTCCCCTGCTGCAGCGATGCATCCGGACTCGCCCCTTGTACCCCTTCGCCCGAGACTATATATACTTGATCCCTCCTCTCTCTCGGGTTAGCATTGGATTAGCTCATATTCTTGTGTGAGAGCCTTTGCTCATCCACTTGGCTACTTCTCCACCGAGATCAGGACCTCTCCGGAGAAGATCCCCCAAGCGGATTCAAGACCCCTTTCTAGGGTGGACCCCCTCAAGGCCTCCTCACGGAGAAGAACGGTTACCTTTGTATCTTACCTTTGTTGACCTTGAATCATGTATCTGATGAGGACATGACTACCTTGGATAAGACCAAAAATATTGCATACATGCATATTTGTCAGGTGATTTCTAGTGCAAACTATTCAATAATCTATTTATGTTATCCAGAACAAAAATACATCACATACTTTTGTGTTTTGTCTAATTGTAGGTGTATGGGACATTTGTACAATACACATATGAAGATAAGGGAAAAGGAGAAGTTTAGGTGCTGTTCAAAAAGTCCTCTCACGTCACTTTTGGACCAAGAGAAGATAGAGTCCAAGTCTCTCACGTTCGACTCAGATTCGGACTGCAGACATACATACCTGACTCAAAACGTCAATAACTTTTCATCCGGACTCCAAATTGGGTGATTCTTTTTTGTTGGAAAATAGATTTCGTGCACCTTCCAACCCAATTGGATTCACCTTCAAATTCGTCCGGAGCGTTGAGTTATGGACGAAACAATCTGATGCTGCAGCAGAATCCGAGTCAAACTACAAGTCCAAAGGTGTTACGTCACCTCCGCTTGGGCCCATTGGCCTTGTACGACCTAGGGTTAGTTTTAGGCTGCCTTGGGACGTCCTACCACCTCCTTGGCCGCCACCCCTTGATCCTATATAAGTAGATCCATCTAGTAGCTTTTTCCTTGGGTTTTGTTTAGATTAAAGTTCGCCATAGCTGCAACTTCGCGTACTTCGTTTGTGTTCAACGACCAGACAAAGGCGTCACATAACCCCACCTTGATCAATAAAGCTTTCATCTTATGTTCGCAATATCCAGATTGCAATCTCAGTTTCTTGCTTGTTCTTCGTTTGCTCGCAGGAAATGCAGACCCTTGTGGTCGAGTTGATCGTGCTCGGCGTGGTCAATAACCTCTCGGAGTTGGTTTAGCGATTGCTAAGGCGCGACGTCCTCAAGCCGCTTGTAGTCGGATCGTCAAAGTCGACTTCCTCCAAAGCGAAAACCAACATCTCATCGAAAGACAGGACACCTTTGCCTCTATCAAGTGGTATCAGTTTTCAGGTTGCTCGGTGAGAATTTCCAATTATCTCTAGATTAGATTTATTTTCTTACCTATTGTCCAAGAAAAAGCCACAAAAAAAGTTAGATCTATTCATCCTTTGTCCAAGCCAGTCTGAGCCTTTGCAATTTTCTTTTCATTGTTTGCATTATTGAATTATCAGTTGCATCGTCGTGTCGAGTTGCTGATCTTAGTGTCTAGTTCCTTTAGAGTTTCGAAGTTCTGTTCACATTAGTCACGCCTACCGCTGCATCATTATCCCTTCCGCTGTCCACCATACCATCCATCAATTTCCACCACGTGCTACGCACTATTCATTGTCATAATCATAGTTGAGGTCATTCACATCTTCGCTTGATCCAATCTGCATCTTATCTAGTTTGTTTTGGAAAAAGAGAAAAAAAGAGAGAAGAAAAAAAAATAAAGTTCGGATCTATCTAGACTCAATCTCGTAGCTGAATTCGGATTGGAATCTGTTTTGTGTACTGTTCAGTAAACAGGCATAACTTCCTCATGCGAAGTCCGTTTTGGCTCCGCGAGTACTCAAATTAAAGCTAGAGACGAGCCGCATCTAAATAGTTGCAGAAGCTAGTTCAATATTTGGCACCTCAAAATCGGCTTCTAAATAGGTCTTTTTGCCCTCCGAAGTTCGTGAACACAGCTTATTCCAGTTTTTCAAACCAGTTTTAGAATTTTTTTGACTCCTCATATCAACTCTGAGTGATTCTTTTTGCATTGGAAAGCTTGAGTTAGTAGCATTCTTTGAAAAAATTTATCAGAAAATTGGCTCAAACTTTTCAAGAGGAAAATAGGAGAGAGAGTTGTTGTATATCCTGCTTGGCGCTTGTTTTTCATCATTATCTTTCTTGCCGTTGTGATCTTCACTTATATCTTGCTGTCCGAGCTACTTATTATCCTTCATTGACGCTTAGTTGTGCTACGTCGTGACCTCATTAGTGTTCTAGGCTCGCGTCTCTAGTCCGGTCTAGCCTAGGACCAAAGACAAGATACCGTCGTTGAGCGTTTATTCAACATTGCATCTTTGAATTGATTATTGCTAATCTTTTGCTACCATATATAGCCAAGCCAGCTCCACATATTTCTACACCGTGTATACGTGCGCTCCCCGGCAATCTCTTTACACAATCTTCAGAGTTACTTGACACCGCTGGTTGCCTGTCACCGCTTTGCATGGTAAGAACTTGTAAGACATTGATATTTGCTTTCTTGTGAGCGTTTTACCACCACATCCTAGTAGTTATAGAAACATTATTTTTGGATTTTGTTTCTTGTACTACTAATCATGACAGGATCCAGAGTCAATTCATGGGCTTTGTCGATCGCGGAGACATGCCACCACCTATGCAAATACCACAACCGCCACGAGAGGTGCACAAACATCCAAATGCACATGATCAGGTTCATGTTTCTATACCACCATTTAATGGCCATTTTAGACCTCCTTTATATATTGAATGGGAGTTAGACATAAATAATATATTTGCTTCCCATAATTTTGATGAACGTAAAACAGTTATGGTTGCGGTTGGTTCTTTCACTGGTTATGCTCTAGTTTGGTGGAGTGAATATTGTCGGTTACACCCTGATTATGTACCTAATACTTGGGATGATTTAAAACATGTCATGAGAGATAGATTAAATGCGATGTTTATTATACTCGTGGCATGATTAAAAAAGCTGGAACATTTAAAACAAGGTAGTGACACCGTAACAAAATATTATGATGATTTACAAACTACCTTGTTGCACTCATTTTTAGAAGAAAGTGAAGAAGATTTTATGGATAGATTTTGGGGAGGATTAAACCATAATATTCAGGAGATACTAATTCATGAAGAGTGTTATCCTATGGACCATTTGTTTCGTCTTGCTTGCAAAGCTGAACAGGAAATAAAGCGACGTGTTGCCCACAAGGAGAACAAGCGCCCGATGCACATTCCAACTGTTGATACAGATGTTTATTCAACTACTAGGCGTACTATGACAACCACATCCGTTGTTGCGAGGACTACATCATCTCCACCATGTGACACATCACCATCGAGAGTGCCTGCATCATCTGAGTTGACTATAAGAGGTAATGACAAAGGTACAGATTTTCCACTTTTACATGAGAATGATGCATGCCTAGTTAACTTGAATACATCATGTGTTGAGCTACCCACTACTTTGATCACACCACCTATTTTAGAGGATTATATTGATAATTTGACTTTGCCATGTGATCAAACAACTGAAATACCAACAATTTTGAGTGCACCCATTGAATTAATTGTTGATGCAAAAGAATCAACATTTAATCATTTTGATATGACCTCTAATCTTGGTGATGATTCTGTGTCGAATGACTTATTGCATGTTTACTTATTTAAGCATGTTGTAGCATGTAAACTTGATGCAAGTAAGGTTTATTCACCAATGTTGGGATGGTTTAATGATGAACATTGTCAATCTTTTGAAATGAATAAGAGCTTCACTTATATGTGCAAACTGAGTTGCAATATTTTCATGCCTTCTACTTCTTGTGATAATGTTTTGGCTTTAGATTTTATGAACTATGCAAGTTACTCATCTATTTATGTGTCATATGTGCAAAAATCAAGGGAAATAAAAATGGATGACATATACATATACAACATGTACACCTTGTCTCTTTTGTTAGCCACATTTCAGACTAAGAACCGCCGAGGACGGCTTTGTTTTCAAGAAGTGGAGGATGATGAGGACATGACTACCTTGGATAAGACCAAAATATTGCATACATGCATATTTGTCGTGTGATTTCTAGTGCAAACTATTCAATAATCTATTTATGTTATCCAGAACAAAAATACATCACATACTTTTGTGTTTTGTCTAATTGTAGGTGTATGGGACATTTGTACAATACACATATGAAGATAAGGGAAAAGGAGAAGTTTAGGTGATGTTCAAAAAGTCCTCTCACGTCACTTTTGGACCAAGAGAAGATAGAGTCCAAGTCTCTCACGTTACGGACTCAGATTCGGACTACTGCAGACATACCTGAATCAAAACGTCAATAACTTTTTCATCCGGACTCCAAATTGGGTGATTCTTTTTTTGTTGGAAAATAGATTTCGTGCACCTTCCAACCCAATTGGATTCACCTTCAAATTCGTCCGGAGCGTTGAGTTATGGACGAAACAATCTGATACTGCAGCAGAATCCGAGTCAAACTACAAGTCCAAAGGTGTTACGTCACCTCCGCTTGGGCCCATTGGCCTTGTACGACCTAGGGTTAGTTTTAGGCTGCCTTGGGACGTCCTACCACCTCCTTGGCCGCCACCCCTTGATCCTATATAAGTAGATCCATCTAGTAGCTTTTTCCTTGGGTTTTGTTTAGATTAAAAGTTCGCCATAGCTGCAACTTCGCGTACTTCGTTTGTGTTCAACGACCAGACAAAGGCGTCACAGAACCCCACCTTGATCAATAAAGCTTTCATCTTATATTCGCAATATCCGGATTGCAATCTCAGTTTCTTGCTTGTTCTTCGTTTGCTCGCAGGAAACAGACCCTTGTGGTCAGGTTGATCGTGCTCCGGCGTGGTCAATAACCTCTCGGAGTTGGTTTAGCGATTGCTAAGGCGCGACGTCCTCGCACGTTCGTAGTCGGATCGTCAAAGTCGACTTCCTCCAAAGCGAAAACCAACATCTCATCGAAAGACAGGACACCTTTGCCTCTATCAGTATCTCTCTTTGTGTCCTTTGATCTAGCATTTGCGTGACCGATTCCTTGTTGGTTGAGTGTTTCCCCTCGTTCCTCCCCGTGATTTCCTCGTGTTATTCCGCTCGTTCTTCGTGTCTCCCCGTAGGATCCGCTCCAACGTGAAAGATCGTCGACGTAGGGTTCCGCCCTACATCATCTATGGATCAGAGCTTAGGTTGATCACGTTTTTGGAGCCCCTACCCCTCTTTTTCTAGCTTGATTTTGTTGATTTCGTCCTAAATCCGAAAATCCCCACCAAAAATAGCCCCAATTTTTTTTTTGTGATTTGTTAGTTTTGATGATGTTTTGTTGATTTTGATCCATGGATTTGCTTGGTTTCGAGTGGATCTAGCATTTCCCCAAGTTTCCCCACTTTCCATCCACGAAATCTCTCCAATTTTGACCTTGAAATCATCAATTTCCACCCCCAATTCGAAAATTTCCGCCCCAAACGAGATCGGGATCCGTCGGGCCGGACATCCGGGCCTCAGGCCGGACATCCGGGGCCCAAGCCGGACATCCGGGCCCTGGAGCACCAAAATCGCTCGGTTCTGGACATTCACCCCCGGAAATCCAGCCCCGAGCCCCGGATATCCGGCCCCTGTACATTTCAGCTTTCCCATTTCACCGTTTTGTCCATAACTAATTCATACGGAGTCCGATTTTGACGTTCTTTAGCTCGTTTCGAATCTATTGACATCCCCCTTCTCATAAAAATACTACCACCACCATTTGAATCCATCAAATTTTGTGAACTTTGGCATCTTTGCCTAGGGCTTCCACCATATCCTCCGCATAGCCACCACCGATTTCCGCAACCTAACCAATTTTATTCCCCATAGCATTAGTGGTTGTTTGAGTAGTGATTCGAGTCTCCTAAGGTGTTTCGGCTATTTAGGGACGATTGCTTCTTCATCAACCACCACCACCACTTCCACATAACCTTGCCCACCATACACTTCCGACCACCTCAACTTAACCCAATAGTTGTTTGAGCTTGTTTGAGTTGTGGCTTGTGTCTCCTAAGGTGTTTGGCTACTTAGGGACGGCAACTTCAACTCCGACACGTGTATAGCCCATCATTCCACTTCCGCATTGCCAAGTGCAAACCACCACCGCATTCCCGCTACCACCATTTTGACATTTGACGTTTGAGATTTTGAGTTCGCGGTTTTTCCGTTTCCTAAGGTGTTTGCCACTTAGGGACGAGTCTCCATCATCTTGGTATCTACATCAAGAACACCGCTACTCATCATCGCCGGACGGTAACCTCCATATCATCTTGGTATCGTGGTATCCCTCCATTGTATATTCCCTTGCCATTGCATTGTTAACCCCTAGCCTTACTTTTGCGTTACTTGCCTATCGAGACTAGCCATTTGAGTATTGCCGGCAACGTTACTTGTGCACATTAGTGATCATACCTTCCATTACATACCATACCATATCATATTGGTATCATACCATCCATTGTGTCTCAAGTTTGTTCCCGCATATACACGATTGCTATCTTGGTTTGTGCTTTGTGCAAAGTGGCCATAGAAAAAAAAAGAGAATAAGCTTTTAAGCAAAAGAGAAATAGCAAAGAGCTTGTAAGCAAGTGCCATAGCATCATACCATATTGCATATAAGATTGTCATATCCGATCATCTTGGATCATCTTGAGAGGAACACCGAACCATACATACATAGCATACTTGGGATAGAAGTTTATCCATTTTGCATCTTATAGGTTGTGCACAAGTGTCGTATCCGCCTATTGAGCAATCGTGCTAGCGTCTCTCTTGAGTTGTGCAACACGAAGCGTTTTGGTGGATTACACATTTTGAGCTCATTCCTTGGTTGCGCGGCCCCATTTATCTATCCGTGTGTGTGTTTCCGTGTGCCTCATATTGCTATTGGTCTACTTGTTTCGCTTGCGAATTTGTGAATCTCTTTCAACATTATTGACTCTTGCTAACATTTTGCATCAAATTTTTGTGCCACTATCCTCACCGAGCTCTACCATAAGCTTTACTTGTGTAGGTGTGAGAACCGACAAGGATTGGTACCAATAGTGCTATTTCATTGTCCGCATTTGGGTGAACTTGATTCATTTTCAACATCGGTCAAGGTACATTGGTATAAATTCTTCTCTTTCTCCCACTCATATTTGCTCGAGTCTTGTGATGGATAGGCAAGGCATTTCACCTTCGGTCTACAACAACAATGACGAGTTCGATGCCACGAACAACAACTCCAACGCCAAGACGCAAGCTCAAATGGATGAGATCAAAGCCCTCATCAAGTCCTACAAGCGATCTTCCTCATCTTCGAGAAGACGCTCAAGAGCACATGCTCAACAAGAACGTGAAGGTCAAGAGCTCAACATCAACAACCGCTCAATGACTTCACCATCTCCCTTGGCATCTTCGCCAAGCAACTTCAAGGCATCTTCGCCTACGGACATACGGCATCTTCGCCAACAAGCACCCCAAGACTACGCTCAAGAGAAGCTCCCCAAGCTCAAGCCCGCGACTTCCACGAGCTACTACGACCTCGACATCGACCACGAGATTCCTTTCTATGGGACTCAAGAACCCGAGGAGTACCTCGAGTGGGAGGCGTTTGATGGACGACTACCTCAAGCTACATCAAGTTCCTCCCGAAGATCAAGTGAAGTGCGCCACAAGAAACTTCCCACGACTACGCCTCGACATGGTGGCTTCACACACCTTCTGGTGCTACGAGATGAGTTGGTCCAAGATGAAGAGAGCTTTGCGGCGAGAGTTCGTGCCTCCAACATACACGGAACAACTTCGGCGCCAATTGGAGAACACCACCCAAGGATCCAAGTCCATCGACAAGTACTTCAAGGAGATGAAGATTGCCTTGCGACGAGCGGCGTGGGCGACCCCATGTCAATGAAGTTCCACTTCATGATGGGATTACAACGACATCTCCAAGACCATCTTCCTCGAGAACTACAAGTCCATCGACGACTACTACATTGGTGCTCTCAAGGCGGAACAAGAACTCATGAAGGCCAACGCTTCTCCACCCCCAAGCAAACTTCGTGGAGACCAAGCTCTACGACAAGCATGAGGCTAGTACCACCATGATGTCCAAGCCCGACAAGCTCCAAGACGATGCTCCCAAGTGCGACTTCACCGCCATCCCTCTTTGTGGCATTGTTGATGCCGAGTCTACCTTGACTCTTTTTCAAGATGGTGCGGCGACAAGTACGACTCTACGGAGACCTTCAAGGACCAAGCTTTGGAGGCAAGCGACAAGGTGGCGAGCAAGGATGATGCTTCCATCTTAGGAGGCGAGAGTGATGTTGTGCCATCTTGGCCTTCATCAACGGCGAGGCGATGATGTGCCATCTTGACATTCATCCACGCATTTACCACTACGAGACGGTTGAGCATGGGATTTTCCCTTCGACCACGGCGGCGTCCGATGACTTGAGTGACTTGAGCCACCATATTGAGAGTGAGAGTGACTTCACCACTAGCCCCATATATGTGTTGCCCCAATTCCCATGTGAGGAGAGCCACAACCCCCACCACTTGAGTGAGATGAGTGACCCCACCATACGTGAGTTTGAGTGCACCTATTTTGAGGGAGTGAGTGAACCACCACATAGAGAGTGAGATAGTTGATAGGTCTAGTGAGGCCATTTGCATTTCTAACAACTTGACCTCTACCTCTATTGTGTCTTCTCATTTGGTGCTAGGTCCCATTTATGATGACGCCTTAGATCCTCGACGACTCCGTCCTCCCTTTGGACAAGACGATGGCCATGGTGGAATATGATGCACCCCCATGGTTCCATCAAGATGAAGATGACCACCATTTGGTCTTTCCCACCTCACCTACACCACTTGAGTGGAATGACAAGGGTAACAAAGGTGACGGTGATGCTCTCGTCCCACTAGTGGACTATTTTGACATTGATTGCTTGCATGATGTTGATCACCCTATTGACATGATTCATTCTAGTATGATTTCCCCATGTGATGATTTGCCCATTTATGAATATGATGATTCTCATGTGGAGTCTATTAGTAGTGATGCTATGTTACATAGGATTTCTTGTGACAATTCTTTAGGTCACATCATGTTTGCTAATCCGCTTGACTTGTCATATGCTATGCGTGAGATCCATCATATGTCTTATTTGCAATCTCTTCATAGTGACTATGCATATGCCATTAAAATAAACCCAATTTACACATATGGCATAGATGACAAACCCATGGTTATTGGCATTTGTTTTTCTTGTGATGATATTGATATGCTCCCTTTGCATCCTTTATCTCATATGCCATGCCATGCCCTCCTAGCTTCGGATATGCATTGTTTTGGATGTTGTCCATTTTCTCCAAATGATGTTTCCAATATTGCTCATGAGGAGACACCCATAGTTTCCCCATACATGTTAGGAGAATTTGATCCATCCTATTCATTGCATGATTCCCATACTTGTGTGCACCATATGCTCCCCATAAAGAAACATGCTATCGATGCGCCATATACTTGCATTCTCAATTTGTGTCCCCATCGTGTCATACATAATAACTATTCTTTCATGATGGATGACATGTTCTTATACCATGCATCAAATTTCTTTGAGCATTTCTTATCTTGTGCTAACTCACACGTGCACATACACATCATGATGGATGATGTGTACATTTACCACGCCAAGACAATTTCTTTGGTTTGTGTCTCTTTTGTGTAGGTACCCATGAATACTTGTCGACCTCGCAATCCCACGAGTTGACAAAACGAGCTCTAGAGAGCAACGATGCTTTGGGATCCCATGGATTGCCTTTCCCACCGCTCACTTCGCGCAAACACTTCGCGCATTTCTTTTACATGGCCCTCACATGGTTATGGGTAGTTGTCCATTATATACCCTTTGTCCATCTTGCCATGTTCACTTTGCATGATATGCCCATTCCTATGCCTTTGCCATGCATTTGTGACCCATGCTTTGCATTACACATGATGATTGATTCTAGTACTTGTATGTGTATTTGCAAGCGTGGTGGAGATATTGTTTGGTATTGCCATGATTGCTTTGTGCCCCATGCCTATGATGACACTATGATCTTGCTTTGTGTTCGTGCTTGCGATATGTCATGTGCATTCCCTATGCATATTATTAGTTTACATGACATGATTGCCATGATTTACTCTAGTGTGTTGCATCTTCGCTCCACTAGTTTGCACGACTTGATTACAATGCTTGCTTATGTTGCATCACCAATGATTCATACGTGCTCATTTCATGCGGTTGATGACAACCATCTATATGCTTTGCACATGATTCATATTGCTTCTTGTCATATATCTCTATGTGTTGCCTCCCTCATGCTAGATGATTTGCCATGTATTGAGTGCAACAATGATTCTCTTCTTGCTCATGAGATTGCCCCATAGCATTCTCGCATATATTTGGAGATTTTGACATAATTCTTGTGAAGCATGCTTGTCTTAACTCTTTGCACCATATACCTAGTGCCATGAATATTGCCATTGTTGCATCATATTATTCATGCACTTGTTCTTCTAATGGTTTTGTGCAAAAGATGAGAACCATCATGATGGATGATGTGTTTAACTACCATGCATATCGTTCTTTGTTTTGTTTTGTGCATGTGTAGGATACTTGGACTTTGTGTCGACGTCCACGTCCGTGAGTTGACCATTCGAGCTCTTGAGAGCGAACCACCTTCTACCACGACGATTCTACATCGCACTTGTTTGTGCTTGACATTGTGAAGGGCGCACAAGGACACACTTTCAAGGTGACATCCTTCTTGAGCTTGGATATTGTGGATCATACTTCATGTGTTGCTTGCACCATTTGCCCGCATGTTCGAGATATTGCTTTCACCAATGATTGCCACATTTCCATGCTTCATGATATATATACCTTGTGTGTTGCATCCAATTCTTGGACTACTTGCTACTATCATATGGTTGGTTGCACCAATATCATTTCTTCACATATGCCATGTCCCATTGATTGCTACATGCTTGACTTGATTGCCTCACACATGATGAACAATTGCTCTTTCTATTGCGTTGAGTGCCATACTATCTTCACTACACCCTATGCACATTATGCTTGGATTGTCTTGCACTTGACCAATGTGTTTAGACACTTCATTTTATTTGGTGTTGTGAATACTTCCTATGCCTACCATCGACCATTTGTCGAGCGCTTTATGCATGCTTGCTATGACCTTGAGGTGGATGCTTATGCTCTTGTCACACATATTTGCATCTCTACCTCACATTTACATGCTTGTTCCCATGATATTTTTGCTTGTGCTCGATTGATATGCTTACATGCCATGTCACAATCCTTTGTCACACCCTATGCTATGCTTGATGACAACACTTGTTTGGTGAATCACCTCTTGAATGCTTGGTTTTGCACTAACGCTAACCACATTTGTTTTTCCAAGTGTTTGTTCTATTTACTCCTTTTGAAGGAATCACAAGATGGTGCGACATAGGAGAGTGACAATTTCGAGCTTCTCGAGGGCGAGAGTTTGGTGATCGACCACTTTGACACGGCACCGCCATCTCTTTCCCATGGTGATTTGGTTTTCGATCCGAGGTCGGATCCTTTCCAAGGGGGAGGGGATGATGCGGAGCATCCTACGATCATCACCATGTCAAGAGTCCGTTTGGCAAGTGACACGTGCGACCTCTTCTTCACATACACAAAGGTGAATCTTTTCCTTTACACGTGCTCACTTGACCCCTTGAGGATGGTATACTACTTGACACTTCCCCTATGCATGCCTAGGTACCAAGGAGACCCTCTCGGAGATGCTCGGAAGGATGGACAAGTCCCCAAGTACAAGGATGAAGGAACTTCGATGAGAGGAACCGAGAATTCTGCAGAGCCCGGACATCCGGCCCGTCCAGCAAGCCCGGACATCCGGCCCCTGGAGGCACCAACACAGCCGCCGCAACTCAGCCACGAAAGCTACAGGGCCCGGACATCCGGCCCCCAGGCCCCGGACATCCGGCTCTTCACGATGCCCCGGAAATCCGGCCTCACCCGCACCCGAATCGGCAGAACCAGCCCCGCCAGCCCGGACATCCGGCCCCCCTAGCCCGGACATCCGGCGTCTCGGGAAAGCCCGGACATCCGGCCCGACGTCCGGACATCCGGCCTCCCCTGCCTGCGCGCAGTGCATCCGGGACTCGTCCCTAGTACCCCTTCGCCCCGAGACTATATATACTTGATCCCCTCCTCTTTCTAGGGTTAGCATTGGATTAGCTCATATTCTTGTGTGAGAGCCTTTGCTCATCCACTTGGCTACTTCTCCACCGAGATCAGGACCTCTCCGGAGAAGATCCCCCAAGCGGATTCAAGACCCCCTTCTAGGGTGGACCCCCTCAAGGCCTCCTCACGAAGAAGAACGGTTACCGTTTGTATCTTACCTTTGTTGACCTTGAATCATGTATCTCTCTTTGTGTACTTTGATCTAGCATTGTGTGACCGATTCCTTGTTGGTTGAGTGTTTCCCCTCGTTCCTCCCCGTGATTTCCTCGTGTTCTTCCGCTCGTTCTTCATGTCTCCCCGTAGGATCCGCTCCAACGTGAAAGATCGTCCACGTAGGGTTCCGCCCTACATCAATCCCCCAAGCGGATTCAAGACCCCCTTCTAGGGTGGACCCCATCAAGACCTCTCGGAGAAGAACGGCTACTCGTGTATCCTTACCTTTGTTGATCTTGAATCTTGTGCCACCTTATGTGATCCGTGATCTAGCACTTGTGTGATTGATCTCTTGTCGGTTGAGTGAATTCTCTCTCGTTTTCCCCGTGTTTCCCTCTTGTTCTTCCGCGTGTTCTTCGTAATTCACCGTAGGATCCGCTCCAACGTGAAAGATCATCCATGTAGCGTTCCGCCCTACATCAGGATGCCCCGCATCATCCCCTCCCCCTTGGGAAAGATCCGACCTCGGATCGAAATCCAAATCACCATGGGAAAGAGATGATGGCGTCGTGTAGAAGTGGACGATCACAAAGCATTAAATCATCTTGTAGTTCCAAATGGGCACTCTCCAATGTCGCACCGTCTTGTAATTCCTTCAAAAGGATCAAAGATAACAAGCACTTGGAAAAACAAATGTGGTTGTCGTAAGAGCAAACCCAAGCATTCAAGAGGTGATTCACCCAACAAGTGTTGTCATCAAGCATAGCATATGGTTTGACAAAGAAGTGTGGCATGGCATTTGAGCATATAAATTGAGCACAATCAAGTACATCATGGGAACAAGCATGCAAATGGGAGGTCAAGATGCAAATATGTGTGAGAAGTGAACAAGGATCTACCTCAAGATCATAGCAAGAATGCGAAACGTGCTCAACAAAAGGTCTATGGTAGGCATAGGAATCATTCACGTCACCAAGTATAATGAGATGTCTAAACACATGGGGCAAGTGCAAGACAATCCAAGCATAATGTGCATACGGTGTAGTGCAGATATCGTGGCCCTCAACACAAAATAAAGAGCAATTGTTCAACATGTGTGAGGCAATCAAGTCAATCATGTCATGGGTGCAAATAGTGGGCAAAGACAATGCACATGACATATCGCAAGCACGAACACAAAGCAAGATCATAGTATCATCATAGGAATGGTTACTTAAAGGAACATGACAATAACAAGCACTATCTCCACCAAGCTTGCAAATACACATACAAGTATGAGAATCAAGAAACATATGTAATGCAAAGCATGGGTCACAAATGCATGACAAAGGTATAGGAATAAGCATATCATGCAAAGTGAACATGGCAAGATGGGCATAGAGTATGTAATGGACAATAACCCATAACCATGTGAGGGCCATGTAGAAGAGATGCGCGAAGTCTTTGCGTGAAGGGAGTGGTGGTAAGGACAATCCACGGAGTCCCAAATCATCATTGCTCTCTAGAGCTCGTTTTGTCAACTCATGGGATTGCGATGTTGACAAGTATTCATGGGTACCTACACAAAAGAGACACAATCCAAAGAAATTGTGCGGTGGTAAATGTACACATCATCCATCATGATGTGTATGTGCACGTGTGAGTTAGCACAAGATAAGCAATGCTCAAAGAAATTTGAGGCATGGTATAAGAACATGTCATCCATCATGAAAGAATAGTTATTGTGTATGACACGATGGGGACACAAATTGAGAATGCAAGTATATGGCACATCAATAGCATGTTTATTCATGGGGAGCATATGGTGCACACAATTTTGGGAATCATACAAAGTATGGGATGTATCAAAATCTCCTAATATATATGAGGAAACTATGGGGGTCTACTCATGAGAAATATTGGAAACATCATATGGAGAAAATGGACAACATCCAAAACAATGCATATCTGAAGCTAGGTGGGCATGGCGTGGCATATGAGATAAACGAGGCAAAGGGAGCATATCGATATCATCACAAGAGAAACAAATGCCAATAACCATGGGCTTGTCATCTATGCTATATGTGCAAATTGGGTTTATGTTAATGGCATATGCATAGTCACTATGAAGAGATTGCAAATAAGACATATGGTTGATCTCATGCATAGCATATGACAAGTCAAGCGGATTAGCAAACATGATGTGACCTAAAGAATTGTCACAAGAATTCCTATGTAACATGGCATCACAACAAGGCAATTCAACATGCTCATCATCATAATCATCATAAAGTGGTAAGTCATGACATGAGGAAGTCGCACTAGCATGAAGCATGGGAATAGGTGGATCAACATCATGCAAGCAATCAATGTCAAGAATGTCCACTAGTGGGACTAGAGCATCACCTTCACCTATGTTATCTTTCTCGTTCCACTCAAGTGGTGTAGGTGATGTGGGAAAGACCAAACCGTGTTCATATTCATTATGATGGAACCATGTGGGGGTGCATCATATTCCACCATGGCCATCGTCATGTCCAAAGGGAGGACGAAGTCGTCGAGGATCATCACGTCATCATAGATGGGACCTAGCACCAAAGGAGAAGACACAATAGAGGTAGAGGTTAAGTTGTTAGAAAGCGAAATGGCATATGCCTCATCAACTACCTCACTCTCTCTATGTGGTGGTGGCTCACTCACTCCCTCAAGGTAGGTGCTCTCAATGTCGCATATGGTGGAGTCACTCAAATCACTCAAGTGGTGGTGGCGGTGGCTCTCCTCACATGGGAATTGGGGCAACTCATGAGATATGGGGCTAGTAGTGAAGTCACTCTCACTCTCAATATGGTGGCACAAGTCACTCAAGTCATCATACGTCACCGTGGTCGAAGGGAAAATCCCATGCTCAACCATCTCGTCGTGGTCGACGTGGATGAAGGCCGAAGATGGCGCATCATCACTCCTCCATGACCGAAGGGTAAATTCCATGCTCGATCATGTCGACACCGTCGCCGTGGATGAAGGCCGAAGATGGCACATCATCACTCTCGCCTCCTACGATGGAAGCATCATCCTTGCTCGCCACCTTGTCGCTTGCCTCCAAAGCTTGGTCCTTGAAGGTCTCCGTAGTCGTACTTGTCGCCGCACCATCTTGAAAAGAGTCAAGGTAGACTCGGCATCATCAATGCCACAAAGAGGGATGGCGGTGAAGTCGCACTTGGGAGCATTGTCTTGGAGCTTGTCGGGCTTGGACATCGTGGTGGTACTAGCCTCATGCTTGTCGTAGAGCTTGGTCACCGCGAAGTTTGCTTGGGTGGAGAAGCCTTGGCCTTCATGAGTTCTTGTTCTGCCTTGAGGGACTTGTAGTTCTTGAGGAAGATCATCTTGGAGATGTCGTTGCGCAATCCCATCATGAAGTGGAACTTCATCGAAATGGGGTCGTCCACGCCGACTCGTCGCAAGGCAATCTTCATCTCCTTGAAGTACGCGTTGATGGACTTGGATCCTTGGATGGTGCTCTCCAATTGGCGTCGAAGTTGTTCCGTGTAGGTTGGAGGCACGAACTCTCGCCGCAAAGCTCACTTCGTCTTGGGCCAACTCATCTCATAGCTCTCCGAAGGTTTGTGAAGCCACCATGTTGAGGCGTAGTCGTGGAAGTTTCTTGTGGCGCACTTCACTTGATCTTCGGAAGGGACTTGATGTAGCTTGAGGTAGTTGTCCATCAAACGCTCCCACTCGAGGTACTCCTCGGGTTCTTGAGTCCCATAGAAAGGAATACTGTGGTCGGTGTCGAGGTCGTAGTAGCTCGTGGGAGTAGTGGACTTGAGCTTGTGGAGTAGGCGAAGATGCCGTACGTCCGAAGGCGAAGATGCCTTGTAGTCACTTGACGAAGATGCCATCGGTGTTGAAGAAGCGGAAGCCTTGTGGTCGATGTCGCGGCTCTGTATAGCCCGTGCGCATGGGGGTGCTGGAGGCCGTGTGCACGGGGTCCCATGTGCACGAGGGTCGAAGGCCCGTGGGCACGGGGGTGGCAGAGAAGCCAACTCTCGTCCAGAAGGGTGCTCTTCATGGTCTTGTCGATGTCGATGCTTGTGTGTGTTTGCACACGAACACGTCAACATGTACCCTCGACGCCGGGGGTGATGCACCGCAGCTCACATCGAAGGAGACCCGCCGGAAGCGCAGTACGCAGGACAATCCGGCGGGCGCTTTTGTAGACCCGAAACCCCACACGCCCGGGAGGGACCCGTCGGTATGGCGGCTGACTATGGGCTGCCCTAGGTCGACCTGATCGCCCCTAGGGCCTCGTGGATCGCTGCCCTGCAACTAGAAGAACGAACGAAGAACGAGGAAGAAGAAGAACAAGGGAGAGAGATAAAGGTAAAGGTAAAAGATTGATAGATTGATATGTCGATTGTGTGTTGTTCAATCGGCCGTCACCCCTTACATATATATGAGGCGGCTGGACTTCCCGTACAAGAAAAGGACTCAAATCACGTCCAAAACATCAAAACATAACCTAACTCGGACTACGAGGGCCGGAACTTCTGGTCAGCACGGAACTTCCGGGCTAAAATTGCATCAAGTAGCCCTCTTACACAGCTTCTGGAGGTCGCATATGGCTTCGGATCGTGATGGTCCCAAAAGCAAAGTTGTAGATCTGGGAATGCAGAAAAATTCCTTAGTTGATCACTTTTTCATCCAAGGTCATCTTGATGTTGAAATCGGCCCCAAAAATCTGCAAATAATGTTAAAATTTCAGTTTCGGGGCGCACCGCGTGCAAACTTTCGGCTTATCCCGGAACCTCCCTGGAAGTTTTGCCCGGAACTTCCGGGGCAGACTTATGCAGCACACCATTTTGGCTCTAACTTTTGCATACGAGCTCCGATTTAGACATTTCTTATATCAAAATCGATCGTTTCGACGAGGCGAAGACAATCCGTATAGAAACTTTTCCCATATGAGGCCATATTGGGGGCATAATCAGCCGAATAGTGTTCTGAATGCAAAATCTCAGTATTTCAAACACAACTTCGGCCTTAGAGATTAGATCGGATGGCTACGGCCCAAATATCAAAGTTTCTCCTTTCGATGATACGGAACTTTCTCACTTTGAGCACTTTCCATTTGAAGCCTTCTTAATTACGTTTTTGACCATGCCAAAATCTGGTGTCAACACATGCCCCCCTGTTTTTCGGCAAAGCTTGTGTGCGGAAAAATAACTTCCGCATAGCTTGTTCTAAGGACGATGTCAACACTCCATCGACCATTTTGCATGTTCTTAGGATGATAAGTATATATCTGCCATTGCTACGTAAACTTCGTTCTAAGCACATATAGCCGAAACAAACAAACGAAATATCAAATCAAGTATTCCGGCCCTTTGGATCAACAACAAACTTGTAGCTAACCAAATGTATATTGACTTGGTAATACCCTTTCATGATGTAAGAAATTATATTGCATCCATGGATTAAAATAAGCCCATTGAGGGTTACCAATCATGCCTGATGATGAATTCCATGGCATAAACATTAATGGCATAGTCGAAGAATATGGATAATGTGTAGACCGAAGATCTTTGAAACCTTGACTTGGTCCTTCATAGTTTTTACTCTTTTCATTCTTCACCTTTGCCGCACTTATTGTAATGGAAGCTTGCACATAATTCTTATTTTGAGCACTTCCTTTGGGAACCCATGCCATGTTCCTATCTTCAAGTTCTTGTGCACTAAGTTTTTGTAAATTTCTTCTTTTGCTAATATGATAAGCCGAGTGGGCACCCCGGCTGTGATTTTGTTTGAAGTAGTGGCAATTCTTGTTTTACCTTGTGCACTCTCAACTTCTTTTCTTCAGATTTGGCACTCTGATTTTTATCAATTGATTGCTTCACTTCTTTGCCTTTTGTAGCCAATGTCAACACTTTAATTGACTCTTTGTTATTTGAGATTAAATGTGAAGTAGCACACTTACGACCATCTCTTTTCACGCGGTAAACTTGCTTTACCACCTCTTTCTTCTTCCTTGAGCTCTGGACCGATTACTTATGATTGATACGATCTTTGTGGCGTGATTGTTCAAATGTTGATCTTCTTAGAGCTGCATAGTATTGGTGAGATGGTCTAGAATAAGATGGAGAATGTGCCCTTGTATCATACCTGTCCCATGATGAATATGTATCTATATGAGCATAGGGAGGCATCCACGGCATTGGCATTGGCGGCCCAAAATAAGGATATGAATATGTTGCATTAAAATTATCACTTTGCCAATATCAATCCTCATATTTGCGCCTTGGGGGTGATCTTGGTTTCTTTGCATGATTTGGCCGATTAGCATTCTTCTCTTCACTCTTCTTTTGATATTTATCTAATAATTGTGCAAAAGTGACCTTGGATTTCTCGCACTTGTGCTTATTGCGGCATTTATCTCCTTTGTCTTGACTTGCATCGATCTTTGGATTTTCTTGTTGCCCCCCAGTCCTTGGCGTCTTCATTGTATCTTCGATAGAACTCAAGCCTTCAAGAATATTTTCATTGTGCTCTTGAACAACTTATTTACTTGAAACCTTGATCCCATCACCTGTAGTTTTTACCTTCTCTTTAAATGGATCGGCTTGAAGCAGCCGGTGCAAAAGCCTTTTGCCATCGGGACCAATTGGAATAGACTCGTCATCTCTTGGTGTCTCAACAAATTTCAATCGTCCTTTACCAATGGCCGACTTAACTATTTGACGAAACATGTTGCAATCCTTAATACTATGCTTGAACGAATCATGCAACTTACAATACATTTGTCCTTGGATAGATGGCTTGGCATGGTGATCAAGAATTCTAATGTAATTATCTTTTAACAACAAATCAAAGATTTGATCACACATGTTTGATCGAAGGTATACCTTTTGTTTTCTAGCCGATCTTGGTGTGCGAACGGCTTTGGAGGTAAGCAAACGAATGGTTCAGATTTAGAATCTCCCCATTCGGCTATGCATTGTGTTTTGCACTCTATCTCCGATGTCTTTGGATATAATATAAAATTAGCATCGGATTTCTCAAAAGAATTTGACCTTGGCTTTAAATTTCTGAAACGAAAATAGTTAGAATACACATGTCTCAATTGAGACCAAGTGCAAGCCAAGTAAGAAACAAGCAAAGCTACCCAATTAGATGTGAAATTTTGATAAACAATGGGGAAAACTTTGCCTGCAATAATAGGTCACTATCGGTCTTTATAAATGGCACAATAGACTGACCGATATGTTCTATAACAGTTTTATTGCTAACAAGTAAATTTCCCTTCGTCATTGGTCTTTCAAAATTACTTATGAGAATTTCTCTTATAGAAGCATCAACAATAAAGTTGCGACCAAATCGGAAGATAGGTAAATCACTTGCTAGACATACCTTTTCAAACACGTTGGGAGAGCATGATGGTTGCGTTACTTGAATGATAGGTTGTTCCTCTTTCGAATAGCTCCCCAACACCTTGTCATCCTGTTTTTCTAGAATAGATTCGACATGTGTAATATTTGATTCGGTCTTTTCAATAGCCGAATTAACATTGTTATCCGAATCACCATCTTTTTTGATAATTCTATCCACACCCAATGCTTTCTCTTTTTGACATAATCTAGCTTGAATTGCAGCATAATTAATAGGCTTTCCCTCTTTTATTAATTCATGTAGAACAACATTGCATTCGTCCCAAAAAGACGTAAGATTTTTCTTAATGACCCAATTTGGATAGAATTGCCCCCCGACACTTTTAGACTCTTTTGGTAATGAGATGTCACCAAAATTCTGTAATTTTGCAGGGGAAACATTGTATGCTACGA
Organism: Aegilops bicornis; assembly: GCA_021605145.1. Lineage (NCBI taxonomy): Eukaryota > Viridiplantae > Streptophyta > Magnoliopsida > Poales > Poaceae > Aegilops > Aegilops bicornis. The sequence goes on along the minus strand of CM038674.1, from coordinate 344,817,019 downwards.
TACTAGGTGAAGACACATGTGATCCTATAGAATTTTCACTTATTCGCTATTAGCATGAAGGTGCGGCTTGAATTATGAATACCCATAGTTGCATATCGTGCCAAACAATTAGTAGCATGAGGTGTAGCATATGATGATTGAGGGTAATTGGCCGGATAACTAGTAGTAGCATGGCCAATTCTCGTATCCACCGGCATGTTTTGATTAACATATTGCAAGCTAGTTGCCGATGAATAAAAAGGGAAGCACTTTGTTGCATACTATCAGAAGTTCTTATGTGAAGTGTTTCAACTTGATTAACGGAACTCATCATGTTGTTCATCGGCATATGAATTTGTGGGGCTGCCGATGCATGGAAGTTCGTATACATATGTTCCATGTTGCTAAAATTATATGAGGTAGAAGCATGGAGATTTTGTTGCATCCGCTCTTGCACATAATTAGATGCATGATTGATAAAGCTAGGGCTAACCGACACATTATGCTCATTAAACGATCTAGCAACAACATATGCATTATTTGCATCCACATACACTACTAGGGAAAACGCTATACACAGAGGTATAGCAGTAGCGTTGGTCAAAACTCGGCGCTAGCGCTACTTAGTAGTAGCGCTTGTTGCAAAACCACGCTACAATCATTATTTTAGCGATGGGCGTCTTCACGGAAAAGCGCTACTACTAAAATTCTCTCACTAGTGCCCGGTAGGCTAGGAATAGTAGCGCTTCTCCCGGAAGCACGCCATCGCTAAAAACATTGTAGCAGTAGCGTTTCTTCTTTCTGACGCTACTGCTATGTAAAAGAAAATAAATAGAAAAATAAGTAGAAAAGTAAATGAAAATGAAAGAAATAGAAAAAGGAGAAATGAAAAAAGAAAATGTAAAGAAAACAAAAGAAAAGAAAAAGAAAAGCGAAAGGGTTAGGCTGCGGTAGCGTTTCTCCGAACACGCTTATAGCTATCTTAGCTATAGCGCGTTTCAAAAGCTATTCTTGCTAGTTTGACTCAAATCCCGGCGGCCCTGGCTAAAAATTTCGCAACGGCCTGCCCCCCCCCCCTCTGTACTCCCCCCTGTCCCCTAACTGCTCCATCGCCGCCGTTGCCCTGCCTTGGCAGCCGACCACACCGCCCGCCCTTGCAGCCTTGACCACACCGCTGCCGAGGCCTCTCCCCTCGACCTCACGCCATGAGGCCGTCGTCGACCTCACTTGTCGCCTCCCTCGAGCTCGCCGCCGCCGCCCTCGACCTCACCACTTGTTGCCCAGGCAGGCCACGCCCTCGCCCGCCCGGCCAGTAAGGCTATGCCTCTCCTGTCCCTACCCTCCTATTTCTCTCTGCTAGGACAATTATACTAGGTGTTCATATGAACCCTAGATTGTTTTAGGGCAGTAGGCATTTTATAGCATTTAGGAAAAATGATTTGCAGTTTTTTTAGGAAATTAGCTAGGGCAATTTTTATGAAAATTCCTAAACAGTAATTCCATTAAGCTTTAAACTAATAGAGGGTATATAAATAATAGTAGCATTTAGATTTAAATTAACAGAGGGTATAAACAAAAAACACTTAGCTATAAAAAATATTTTGACTACGGACCTGAATTTGTTCCAAATTTCATTCAAATGAAATTTGAATTATTTGGACTATGGACCTGAATATTTCTGAAGAAATTGGGTGTAGGTACTAAGGTCTTCTTTGTGGAAATTCTGGTGAGGTCGAAAGGGTTAGAGAAAATGTAGTTCCTAGACTTTTAGCTTTAGACAAAAAACAAAAGTATTTAGCTATAAATAAAAAACAGTAGCTATGGCATTTAGCTATAAACAAAAAACAGAATTGTTTTTCTTTTCAAAAACTTGGTCAAACAAAACAGTAGCTATAAATACTTATAGCTTTAGACAAAAAACAAAAGTATTTAGCTATAAATAAAAAACAGTAGCTATGGCATTTAGCTATAAACAAAAAACAGAATTGTTTTTCTTTTATAAAACTTGGTCAAACAGAATAGTAGCTATATGTCATTGATGTTCATTTGCATATTCCATTATTGTTTATTATATCTTTTCATTGAAGTGGCCATGTTATATGCAAATTCCTCAATAGTGTTTGCTCATGTTATATCTTTTCATTGAAGTTGTTCGATTATGCCCAAGTGGCTTTGTCGTTTCGAGGATTGATCTTTGAGTGGCCTATGTTTTGCGGAATGTTGATTCATTTACATGTTAAGCCAAATTTCAGGTTCGATTTGTCCACTTTTTAGCAAAGGTCATGCCGAAATTTTTCGTGAATTTCGGCATGACTTGTGCTACTAAACTAGGACATATCGAGTGTCCGAGATTTGCCGCACCAGGAAGGAGTCAACATTCCTACAAAACAATAGTCCTTTTTTATGTCATTATTCATTTTATTAGGTCTAGAATTAATTGACTAGATTTAATCATAGGAAACATGGCTAGCAACGATGAAGGACAGGGTTCTGGTGATTGCGACGACGTCTACCTTGCGGCAGACGAATACTTTAGCCTTACCGACGATCAACGATGTTGTTGCTGGGCCCACCGCTGGCATCGGGGACTGAGACCACCTTGAGACCAGTCTTTGAGACTAAGACCGGCTGAGATTCAGACCGACATCGAGACCGTGGCTGAGACCGGTCTTGCCTCGGGAGGCCGGAGCCGGTGTAGAACCGAAAGCAAAGAGGCAACGGGTTCCTAACAAACTCAGGACTACTAGACTGGTGGTCACGGAGGTGGACGATGGCAATTTTGAGCCAAAGGCGCCTGAGGAAGCACGCACGTGCTACGGCAATCAAATTGGCTGCATCGTACGGACAACCGCCACCATCAACGATGAGAAACTATAGAAGATAGAAAATATGAGGAGCTCCCTCCTAAAGAAGTTTCACCAGATATTCTTGTTCCCGGGTCGGAATGAGAAGGATTATGAAGATCCAGACGAGGACCCGACAATGAAGAAGATAAACAAACATGCCATGACCAAGTTTAGCGACGCGTTGGCCGCCTGTAAAAATCGAGTGAAAGCAAAGATCAACGACGGGGAACCCTACTCCGAGATTGTAAAGGATAATCCGACAATCACGGAAGAGCAGTTTCAAATATTCATGGAGGCTTGTGAGGCCGAAGCTGCCAAAAAAAAGTCTAAGTACATGAAGGGGCTTCAAAAGAGGAACATTGGGAGCCACCACCTCGGAAGCCGTGGTTACGGCAGAAAGAGGTCCAAATGGGCCAAGGAGGGCCTTGAAGCCGCATGAGTCTCGGCATCCTGCACCCTTGGCGGATTTCACCGTCCGCAGGAGCGTGGCGTCACGAGGGCCCGCACCGTTGGGACCCGATGAAGAAGGTTCTACGAGACAACACCGGTCATTCTGGAGTTCATGAGACTATTTGGTAATTTTAGTTTCGATCAATTCATTTGCACACGTAGTCATATTTGTAAACGATCCTTGTGACTTTTTGCGAGAGAGCAGCACCGGATTGCGGCGAAAGCGACTCGCCATCTGAGGCGTTGGCGAGGCCCAAGTGGGACACTCCATTCAACCGGGCGTTGAACATATTGAAACGACAACCGGTGGATACTCGACCGTCGTATGGACGCGTGCACGGTGTCGGAGACGGCGCCACGTGGAAGAAGTACTACCGTGAGACCACGGAGGAGAGAAAGGAAAGACAAGAAGCAGCGGTAGCTGCCGCAAAACAGGTGGTTGCAGATTTGTCTACTTCCTTGGTGACGGGCGTTATCACTTGGACAAGGAAAAATCCAGAAAAAAATGCAGAGGACTTTCCCCTTGCTGACTTCTTGGGAGCACCTGCTCCCACACCTGCTCCCGCAGACTCGCTTCCCGCACCTGCTCCCGCATCGGCTCCCCGTGATCGGCCTCGCACCGGACGTGTTTCGGCGGTGCTTCGTCTTTGGCTGAGCTCGACGCCCTCACGGTATCTGTCACACCGGCCCCCTTCAATTTAAATGTATAATCTCCCGTTTTCGTTGACTTTCGGATGTCTCACGTCGCAGACTTTTCTTTGCAGGCCGATGAAACCCCGTGCACCATATTGTACACCATCGGCGACCAGAAGGTGGCCGTGGGGAAGGCGACGATAATGAAGTCGAAGGAACCATTGTTCCACAGCGGCCGATCCCCGAACGTCTTCAAGGTTTCCATGGCGATGTCGAACCGGGCCACGAGAATTTGCCTCCTCCAACACTACCGGTGGATGACGAGGAGACACCGCGCGGCTTGGTGATTGTTGCAATGGGTGGGTCCTGTTGTGGCCAAAGAGTCTTCTTAAATGCAGGCGGCGGGAGCACACCCACGAGCATGCAGCCTCAGCAAGGTATGAACATCAACACCCCACCTACCCAATTAGCATCGGGTGTCAGGTTGGGTGATAGCGGACAGGGTAAGGAGGAGGTTCCATTAGTCGCTGATGACGTCGCCATGGATGAGGATGAGGATGATGATGGCGCTGAACAGTATGTCTATACTGGCGCCTCCTCAGGGTTTGAGCGTCATGAGTCGGTGCCTTAATTACCGTCTCAACGTATTATTGACGACGTTCCGGTAGTAAAGAAGTCTAGGAAGAGAGCGAGGAAACGCAAAAAAGCTGATTCTATGATCCAGCCGCCTCAGCAGCCTCGGTTTCAGGACCGTATAGATATCCCCGATGCGGATAAATGGCATATCCCCGGTCAACCAATCCTACCTGCAACAGCGCTACATGCCAGATTCGGCGATCTAAGGAGACTTCATGACGATGTCTTTGCGGGTAGAGAAATGCCTCATCGCCTCGAAAGATCCGGGATACCCACTCTCGTGGTTAACGTTCGCGGCAAATGTAAATGCGTCGGCGGCTTCCTGCGGATAAGTTCTTCCTCCGATTCGATTACATATTCGACATGTTTCACGTGAAGAAGCTGGATTTTACGTTTGTCCGCCTTTATGCCTTGCACATGAACTACATCATTGGGGTTGAGCAGATATGTCATATCTGTGCCGCTGACCCGTACTACATGCACGAGCTTCTTGGGAGTCATGCGAGCAGCGTGAATCTGTGAGGGATTACATCGTCAGTTTCATGCTCGCCAATAAGGACAAGGAGGCAATTCTCGTGCCTTATCATCCCGTGTAAGTCATCCGCGCTGCTATCCTTCCTTCGATTTCAATAATTCATTTGCACGGTGGAGGCTAATTAATTTGAGGTGTACTTATTTTATGCTTGGCCAATGGCGCGCCGTCCTCATCATCCTCTACCCCGAATCTCCCACGCTCTTTACTTGGACTCGTCAAGAACATTCACAAAAGGATTACACCCACATCAAAGATGTTCTCGGCAGTGCTATGTTTTACTACCAAGCAAGGGGTGGAGAGGTTAGGGACAAGAAGAGAAGGCGGCGGGGCCACCTTCAGCCATAAGACCGACTTCTGCTGCATCCGACAGCCGAGCGATTCTCTTAATGATGGATTCTATGTCCTACACCACATCTTTGGAGTCTGACGGGATCACCGTAACCTTCACATGTCACCTAGATCTGGCGATGCCCATATTACGCAATGGGCAAAGGACATAGGAGATATCGAGGATCATCGACTTGAGCCGAGTTCTATAACATCCAACGCGAACTTGCCCAAATCATCATGAAAGAGGTCGTCGGAAAAACAGGGATGTTCTACGGAGAAGGACAAATGTCGCGGGAAGACGTCCGAACATGGATAGCCTCTCAGCGTCTCGACATGAAGCCTTTCACTAAGCTCGGGGACTATCTCCCTGACCTCGATGGATGGCACGACATGTTGGAGTGATTGTCGATATATGACAATGTGATGTGGGGCTAACCCGGTGTAGGCCGATCTTTCACGTTTGGAGTGGGATCCCTCGAAGAACACGATGAACACGGGGAAGAACGGAGAGAAATCACAAGGGGAAACACTCAAGAACAAGTCCAATCACACATCCACTAGACAATCAAACACACAAGATCACAAGGTACATGAACAACAAAGGGAAAGATACAGTAAGGTTCATCTCCAAGTGGAGGTCTTGATGATATCCTAGACGGATCTTCCCAAGAAGTCTTGATGATATCCCGCAGGATCTTCTCACATGGAGGTCTTGAACTCCATGGGAGTGATTGTCTCTCTCTCTCTCTCAAGAGTAGAGGTAGGAGCCAAGCTCACCTAAGAATGAGCTATCATATTTGCTAACCCTAGAAAGGAGGTGGAGGTGGTCTATTTATAGTCTAAGCCACGAAGGGGTAAGTGGGAGAGGATACAAGGCCAAAGGCCAGCGGCTGCCTGCAGGCAGGCGGTAGTACGGACACAGGAGGCGGTAGTACCGGGAGCTTATCTTGAGGCGGTAGTACCCGGTCAAGTGGGGCGGTAGTACCGCTGGGAGTCCAACCTCCCTACGGAGGTGTACGCCCGAAGGGGAGCGGTTGTTCGGTCGTCGGGCGGTTATGTCGGTCTAATGGCAGAAACCGGTACATCCGGTGCAATCTGACCTTGCACCGCCTCGAATCTGAAGCTTCGGCCGGTGGTTAGGCGGTAGTCGGCGGTTGTACCGCCCGTGTGCCTTCAGCTAGTACCGCTTTGGTGTGGCGGTAGTACTGCTCGTCCCAGACAGGGCGGCTCCTCTTCTTCCTTCTCTTCCATGCCTCACTCGCGGATGGTGTAGTTGTACACTTGTGCTCGCACTCCTCTTCGTCCATGATGTTCCGACAATACCTATGTATGCACACGAGTGGAGTGTCAAGTAGTATACCATCCTCGAAGGGGTCAAGTGAACACGTGTAAAGGAGAAGATTCACCTTTATGTATGAGAAGTAGAGGTCGCACGTGTCACTTGCCAAATGAACTCTTGACATGGTGATGACCGTAGGATGCTCCGCATCATCCCCTCCTCCTTGGAAAAGATCCGACCTCGGATCGATAACCAAATCACCATGGGAAAGAGATGGCGTCGCCGTGTAGAATTGGTCAATCACCAAGTCCTCGTCATCTTCAAGCTCGCAATGGGCACTCTCCAATGTCGCACCGTCTTGGGATTCCTTCAAAATGAGCAAGGACAACAAACACTTGGAAAAACAAATGTGGTTAGCATTAGTGCAAAACCAAGCATTCAAGAGGCGATTCACCAAACAAGTGTTGTCATCAAGCATAGCATATGGTTTGACAAAGGATTGTGACATGGCATGTAAGCACATAAATTGAGCACAAGCAAAGATATCATGGTGACAAGCATGTAAATGTGAGGTAGAGATGCAAATATGTGTTACAAGAGCATAAGCATCCACCTCAAGGTTATAGCAAGCATGCATAAAGCGCTCGACAAATGGTCGATGGTAGGCATAGGAATCATTCACAACACCAAATAATATGAGATGTCTAAACACATGGGTCAAGTGCAAGACAATCCAAGCATAATGTGCATAGGGTGTAGTGAATATAGTGTGGCACTCAACACAATATAAAGAGTAATTGTTCATCATGTGTGAGGCAAAGTCAAACATGAGACAAGTAATGGAGCATGGCATATGTGAAGAAGTGACATTGTTGCAACCAAACATATGGTAGGAGAAAGTAATCCAAGAATTTGATGCAAAACAAAAGGTATATATGTCATTAAGAATTGAAATTTGGCAATCATGGTTTAAATCAATATCTAGCTAATGAGTGCAAATGGTGCAAGCAACACATGAAGTATGATCCACAATATCCAAGCTCAAGAAGGATGTCACCTTGAAGGCGTGTCCTTGTGCATTCTTCACAATGTCGAAGTGGAAGCAAATACGGTGTAGAAGCGAGTCGTGGTAGAATGTATGAGGCTCTCTCTCAAGAGCTCGAATGGTCAACTCACGTGAAGTGGAAGTCGACACAAAGTCCAAGTATCCTACACATGCACAAAACAAAACAAAGAAAGTATGCGCATGGTAGACAAACACATCATCCATCATGATGGTTCTCATCTTTTGCACAAAACCATTAGAAGCACAAGTGCATGAATAATATGATGCAACAATGGCAATATTCATGGCACAAGGTATACGGTGCAAAGAGGTAAGACAAGCATGCTTCACATGTAATATGTCAAAATCTCCAAACATATGTGAGAATGCTATGGGGGCAAACTCATGAGCAAGACGAATAGCCTGGTTGCACTCAATACATGGCAAATCTAGCATGAGAGAGGCAACATATGGAGATATGTGACAAGAAGCAATAACAATGATGTGCAAAGCATGTAGATGGTTGTCATCAACCGCATGAAATGAGTAAGTATGAATCATAGGTGAGGCAAGACAAGCAAGCATATTGATGCGGAGCATCCCACGTTCATCCCCATGTACACTCCAAGTACTCTCCAAGCCCCAAGGATACATAAGATGAGACCTCGACTATGCGCCATTGGACACAAGGTGAACCCGTTCCTAAATGCTTCCCATTTCCATTCGCGTGAGACGTGGCTACTACCTCATTCATGGACCTTGCCTATACTCAGGTACAACCGAGATGACCATGGAGAATCAAAGGACAAAGGCCAAGCATGGAAGAGGAGAAGGAAGAAGAGCCAGCTGCTACAGGCCCCGGACATCCGGCCCCAGCCCGGACATCCGGCCCTCCCCGCAAGCCCGGACATCCGGCCACAGCCCGAATATCCGGCCTCCCACGAAGCCCCAGATATCCGGCCACTCGCCCGGAAATCCAACGCCCCGCACCCGAATCGGCAGAACTGGCCGCACCAGCCCGGACATCCGGCCGGCTAGCCCGGACATCCGGCGCCTCGCGAAGGCCCGGACATCCGGCCCGACACCCGGACGTCCGGCCTCCCCTACTGCGTCATGTATCCGGACGTGTCCCATGTACCCCTTCGCCCCGAGACTATATATACTCCATCCCTTCCTCTTTCTAGGGTTAGCTTAGGTTTAGCTCATGTTTGTGTGAGAGCCTTGCTCATCCACTTGGTTACTTCTCCTCGGAGCTCGGGACCTCTTGGAGAAGATCCCCAAGCGGATTCAAGACCCCTTCTAGGGTGGACCCCGTCAAGACCTCCTCTCGGAGAAGAACGGCTAATCGTGTATCCTTACCTTTGTTGATTGTGGATCATATGTACCTCTTTGTGTTCGGTGATCTAGCACTTGTGTGATTGATTCCTTGTTGGTTTAGTGATTTCTCTCTCTTTTCCTCCGTCTTTCCCTCTTGTTCTTCCGCGTGTTCTTCGTGGTTCCCCGTAGGATCCGCTCCAACGTGAAAGATCATCCACGTAGGGTTCCACCCTACATCATCTATGGATCAGAGCTTAGGTTGATCACGTTTTTGGAGCCCCTACCCCTCTTTTTCTAGCTTGATTTTGTTGATTTCGTCCTAAATCCGAAAATCCCCACCAAAAATAGCCTCAATTTTTTTGTGATTTGTTCGTTTTGATGATGTTTTGTTGATTTTGATCCATGGATTTGCTTGGTTTCAAGTGGATCTAGCATCTCCCCAAGTTTCCCCACCTTTCCTCCACGAAATCCATCAAATTTTGCCCCCGAAATCATCAATTTCCGCTCCCAATTCGAAAATTTCCGCCCCAAACGAGATCTGGATTCGTCGGGCCGGACATCCGGGCCTCAGGCCGGACATCCGGGCCATCCGGCCGGACATCCGGGCCCCAAGCCGGACATCCGGCCCCTGGAGCGCCAAAACTGCTCGGTTCTGGACAGACACCCCCGGAAATCCGGGCTCCACCCCGGATATCCGGCCCCTTTACATTTCAGCTTTCCCGTTTCACCGTTTCGGCCATAACTAATTCATCCAGAGTCCGTTTTTGACGTTCTTTAGCTTGTTTTGAAGCTATTGACATCCCCAATCCCATAAAAATACCACCACCACCATTTGACTCCATCAAATTTTTAAAAATTTGGCAAGTTTGCCTAGGCGTTCCACCATATCATTCGCATAACCACCACCAACTTCCGCAACCTAACCCATTTTGTTCCCCTTTGCATTTGAGGTTGTTTGAGTTGTGATTCGAGTCTCCTAAGGTGTTTAGGCTACTTAGGGACGGTTGCATCCTCATCAACCACCACCACCACCATAACTTCCGCATAGGCTTGCCCACCATACACTTCAACCACCTCAACTTAACCCAATAGTTGTTTGAGCTTGTTTGAGTTGTGACTTGTGTCTCCTAAGGTGTTTCGGCTACTTAGGGACGGCAACTTCAACTCCGACACGTGTATAGCCCATCATTCCACTTCCGCATTGCCAAGTGCAAACCACCACCTCCTTCCCGATACCACCATTTTGACTTTTGTCGTTTGAGATTTTGAGTTCGCGGTTTTTGCGTTTCCTAAGGTGTTTCGGCTACTTAGGGAATGAGTCTCCATCATCTTGGTATCTACATCAAGAACACCGCTACTCATCATCGCCGGATGGTAACCTCCATATCATCTTGGTATCGTGGTATCCCTCCATTGTATATTCCCCTTGCCATTGCATTGTTAACCTCTAGCCTTACTTTTGCGTTACTTGCCTATCGAGACTAGCCATTTGAGTATTGCGGCAGCGTTACTTGTGCACATTAGTGATCATACTTCCCATAGCATATATACCATATCATTGTGGTGCATATATTGGTATCATATCTTGTGTCACAAGTTTGTTCCCGCATACACACAATTGCTATCTTGGTTTGTGCATTGTGCAAAGTGGCCATAGAAAAAAAAAAGAAATAAAGCTTTTAAGGAAAAGAAAGAGAGCAAAGAAGCTTGTAAGCAAGTGCCATAGCATCAAACAACATTGCATATAAGATTGTCATATCCGATCATCTTGGATCATCTTGAGAGAAACACCGGAACCATACATACATAGCATACTTGGGATAGAACTTTATCCATTTTGCATCTTATAGGTTGTGCACAAGTGTCGTATCCGCCTATTGAGCAATCGTGCTAGCGTCTCTCTTGAGTTGTGCAACACGAGCGTTTTCCGTGGATTCCACATTTTCTGCTCATTCCTTGGTTGCACGACCCCATTTATCTATCCGTGTGTGTGTTTCCGTGTGCCATTCTTTGCTATTGGTCCATTTGTTTCACTTGCGAATTTGTGAATCTCTTTCAACATTATTGACTCTTGCTAACATTTTGCATTAAATTTTTGTGCCACTACCCTCACCGAGCTCCTCCATAAGCTTTACTTGTGTAGGTGTGAGAACCGACAAGGATTGGTACCAATAGTGCTATTTCATTGTCCGCATTTGAGTGAACTTGATTCATTGTCAACATCGGTCAAGGTACATTGGTATAAGTTCTTCTCTTTCTCCCACTCATATTTCTTTGAGTCTTGTGATGGATAGGCAAGGCATTTCATCTCCGGTCTTCGACAACAACGGCGGCGTGAACAACTACATCACCAAAGCGTCTATCTTTGATCTACAACGACAAGTGCAAGGCACACAATCAAGATTGCGAGGCGCGCCGAGAACATCTCCATCGACATTCATCACTCCGAAGCAAGGAGAAGGGACTACTTCGACAAGATGCTTGCCGCACATAAAGAGGAGCAAGATGCAAGGATGGAGGAGATTAGAGCCTTGATCAAGTCTTCTTCCCCTTCGTCATCTTCAAGGCGGCGACATTCAAGCCACAAGTCTTGAATGGCCTTGAAAAAAGATGCAAGTGCAAATCGTCCTCGTCCACATCTACATGGCGACCACCATCACGTTCGTGATCCACATCGTCATCAAGGGCAAGTCACCTCCAAGCATCATGTGCACGACGACGACGATCGACATCTACAACGACATCATCATCATGAAGATGCTCCACAAGCGCAAATGCACAAGTCCCAACAAGCCCTACTTCACGCCAAGTCGAAGCTTCATAAGCACAAGAGAAGATCTGAGGCGAGCACCACCAAGGCGGCGCTACGGCTACAACAACCACTTGGCATCTTCGCCAAGTGTTCTCAAGGCATCTTCGCCTTTGGACGTCACGGCATCTTCGCCTACTTCCCACGTGTGCGCCTACATCGACTTCATCAAGTCCAAGGCGACCACCTCTGACGGCGGCACTTCCATCTTCGGAAGCCCCTCAAGGAAGATGGCCGAGCATGGGAAACTCCCTTGATCATGGAGGCGAGCTATGAGGTGCCACATCATATGGGCCTCCAACACCAAGGCGGTGACAAGGCGGTCGAGCAAGGGCCATCCCCTTCGACCACGGCGACGAAAAGTCACGAACCTCTTCAACAACATGAATACGACGCCCACATTGGACTCATACTCCGAGTCAAGCTACGCGACCGCGCATGGAGACATTTGCACCTACATCTCTCCGGCACACACATATGTCGAGATGCCCCAATTGCCATGTGAGGAGAGCCACCACCCCATGAGTGACATGAGTGACTCCACCATACGTGCCATTGGGAGCATTTCCTATGAGAGGATGAGTGTGACCACCACTAGCCCCACACATGAGAGCATGCCACACATCCTATGTGAGGTTGAGCGCCATTTGAGTGACTCCACCCACCATACAGTGAGAGCATCCTTGAGGGAGTGAGCGAGCCACAACACTTAGTGAGTGAGGTAGTTGACCACGGCACATGAGGCCACTATAATTTCTAACGACTTAACCTCTACTCCTAGTGTGTTTTCTTCTTTGGTGCTAGGTCTCCTACATGACGACATGCCTATCCTCGGCGAGTCCATCCATACATTGGAGGCAGCGATGGCCATGGTGGACGATGATGCACCCCCACATGGTTCCATCAAGATGAAGATGACAACGAGGCGATCTTCAACACCTCACCTACAACACATGAGCGGCGCTCCAACGGTAACATAGGTGATGGTGCTTCTCTTGTCCCACTAGTGGACTCTCTTGACTTCGATTGCTCCCATGATGTTGACACACCTATTACCATGCTTCATGCTAGTGAAACTTCTTCATGCCTCGACTTACCTATTTATGATGAATATGTTGATGAGCATGTTGAGTTGCCTAGTTGTGATGCTATGCTCCATAGGATATCATGTGAAAATTCTATTGGTCACTTCATGTTTGACAATCCATTGAACTTGTCATATGCTATGAGTGAGATCTCCCATATTGCCTCATTTCAATCTCAACATAGTAACTATGCATGCCCCATTAAAATAAACCCTATTTGCACTTATGGCATAGATGACGAGATGATGGTCATTGGCTTTTGCTTGTCTTGTGATGATATTGCCATGCTTCCTTTACATGATTTGCATGAATTCGTCTACTATTCCATGCCATGATCACATTGTTCCAAATATGCATTGTTTTGGATGTTGTCAATATTCTACATGTGATGTTTCCATTAATGCTCATGAGGAGACCCCCATAGTTTTCTCATGCATATTAGGAGATTTTGATTCATCCCATCCTTTGCATGATTTCCATGATTGCTTGAACCATATGCATTCCATGAATAACAATGCTCGACATATTTCCCATGATGCATTGCATAATTTGAGTCTCCATTATGCTATACATAATAACAAACCTATCATGATGGATGACATGTTTCTATATCACGCATCTCATTTATTTGAGCATTGGATATTTTGTGCTAACCGACACATGCACGTATGCATCATGATGGATGATGTGTACATCTACCACGCACACACAATTTTCTCTTTGTCTTTGTTTTGTGTAGGTACCCACATACACTCGTCAACATCTCAATCCCATGAGTTGACGAAACGAGCTCTTGAGAGCAACGATGCTTTGGGATCCCGTGGACTATCCTTACCACCGTTCCTTTTGTGCAAGGACTACGCGCATCTCTTCTACTTGGCTCTCACACGGCTATGGGCTATTTACCACTTGTCACCTTATGCTCATTTTACCGTGTTCACATTGCATACTACGCGTGCTTCTATGCCTTTGCCATGCAATTGTGACCCTTGCTTGCATATACCCATGATTCACCATTATGATACTCCTATGTGTATTTGCATGCTTGGTGGAGATCCTTGTTGCTTTTGCCATGTTTATCATGTGCCCCATGCTATTGATGCTATTTTGCTCATATCTTGCCTTTATGCTTGTGCTATGACATGTGAATTATTCATGCCCACTATTTGCACACATGACATGCTTGCCATGATTCCTTCTAATGCGTTGCATCTTCGCACTACTAGCTTGCTTGACTTGATAGCTATGATTGCTTGCTATGTTGCATCACCCATGTTCCACTATTACTCGCTTTCTTGGGTTGATGACATATATGTTCACGCCTCTCACATGATATATCGTGACCTTCGTCTCTTGTCTCTATTAGTTGCACCTCTCATATGCCATTATAGTGAGTGCATCCATGCTATGCTTATTCATCTTGGAGACTTGGACATATTACTTGTGATGCATGATTGCTTACTTGAGCCTATTGTCTTTGGTTGTAGTTGCATCATATGCTTTCATACCATACCACACCTTGTTCTTTCTTATGATGAGCATGATGCATACACTTGTTGGGTATCTTACCACACGAATGATAGGTTTTGCACTTCCGCTAACCTCATTTGTTTTTCCGAGTGTTTGTCATGTTCTTTCGTTTTGAAGGATTCACAAGGCATTACCATCATGGGACATATTGGTTATGTGAAGGCATACACGATGTGCGACACCAACACTTTCGACATCCTCATTAAGGTGACCTCCTTCCCTTTGAGCCATCCTCAAATACGCATATTGGATGGGTCACTCTTTCATTGTTGTTTCCTTCTTGTTGTCTACATGATACATCTCGTGAACGGAGGAGCGACATTGGAGATTGGCTACATGGACCTTCACATTGAGGAGCGCCGCACTTATTGGATGCACCTTCGGAACTCCACTCATGCCTCGACATCGAGCATTGGTACACCAACACCTTCATATTTTTTGATTGTGCTCATACATGTCATGCTCGATGGACATATCATACCCATAGCAAATTTGCGTATTATGCATGGATTGACTCACATTATGATTGCCTTGTTGCATCTTGTATTCCCATGTCATCCATGATATTTAAGCTTGTTCATTTTCTTAGCAAATTTGTTGTGATCTTTCTTGATGGCATCTTCATACATAATGATCACATTGCCTATCATCAATTGCATGATAACATAATCATGTTGAGCATCCATTGCCATATTCATGCTATTGATAAACCGTCTCACTATGACATCATTTTGCACCGTGGTTGCATTCATCATATTCACAACACATTTGTGTGCACAATGATTGCATTTCCTCCCATGAATGCTTTGCATCTCATTCTAGATCATCTTGATAAGCTTCATGCGCTTTGTCACGACCAATCTTGCCGCATACGGACTCATTCTTACATGATGGACACTTTGGGTGCGCTAACCATTGTATTTCCGAGTGTTGCTTGTGTTTGCTCTTTTGCATGTCTATCACTCCGTGACACCTTGGACTACTCGGATTACGCCATGTCTTCAACTTCTTCCAACTACAAGTCCGTCTCGACAACCGTCTCCATGGTGATGAGGATCACGATCCGAGGTCGGATCTTTCCCAAGGGAGGGGAGATGATGCGGAGCATCCCACGTTCATCCCCATGTACACTCCAACTACTCTCCAAGCCCCAAGGATACATAAGATGAGACCTCGACTATGCGCCATTGGACACAAGGTGAACCCGTTCCTAAATGCTTCCCAATTCCATTCGCGTGAGACGTGGCTACTACCTCATGCATGGACCTTGCCTATACTCAGGTACAACCGAGATAACCATGGAGAATCAAAGGACAAAGGCCAAGCATGGAAGAGGAGAAGGAAGAAGAGCCATCTCACGCTGAGCCCCGGACATCCATTGACCCGGGACATCCGGCCCTTCCATAGCTTGGGACATCCGGCCACAGCCCGAACATCCGGCCTCCCACGAAGCCCGGATATCCGCCACTAGCAATCTGGCGCCCGCACCGAATCGCAGAATCGGCGCACCAGCCCGGACATCCGGCGGCTAGCCGGACATCCGGCGCCTCATGAAGGCGGACATCCGGCCCGACGCCCGGACGTCCGGCCTCCCCTGCCTGCGTGCAGTGTATCCGGGACGTGTCCCATGTACCCCTTCGCCCCCGAGACTATATATACTCCATCCCCTTCCTCTTTCTAGGGTTAGCTTAGGTTTAGCTCATGTTTGTGTGAGAGCCTTGCTCATCCACTTGGTTACTTCTCCTCGGAGCTCAGGATCTCTTCGTAGAAGATCCCCCAAGCGGATTCAAGACCCCCTTCTAGGGTGGACCCCATCAAGACCTCCTCTCGGAGAAGAACGGCTACTCGTGTATCCTTACCTTTGTTGATTGTGGATCGTATGTACCTCTTTGTGTTCGGTGATCTAGCACTTGTGTGATTGATTCCTTGTTGGTTTAGTGATTTCTCTCTCGTTTCCTTCGTGTTTCCCTCTTGTTCTTCCGCGTGTTCTTCGTGATTCCCCGTAGGATCCGCTCCAACGTGAAAGATCATCCACGTAGGGTTCCGCCCTACATCACATATCAATCATGTCGTGCAAACTAGGGGAGCGAAGATGCAACACACTAGAATAAATCATGGCAATCATGTCATGTGAGCAAATAATAGGCATAGGGAATGCACATGACATATCACAAGCACAAACACAAAGCAAGATGAAAGTATCATCATAGGAATGGGTCATGAATAGAACATGGCAATAACAAGTGATATCTCCACCAAGCTTGCAAATACACATACAAGTACTAGAATCAATCATCATGTGTAATGCAAAGCATGGGTCACAAATGCATGGCAAAGGCATAGGAATGGGCATATCATGCAAAGTGAACATGGCAACATGGGCAAAAGATATATAATGGAGAACAACCCATAGCCAAGTGAGGGCCAATTTAGAAGAAATGCGCGAAGACTTCGCGTGAAGAGAGCGGTGGGGAAGTCAATCCATGGGATCCCAAATCATCGTTGCTCTCTAGAGCTCGTTTTGCCAACTCGTGGGATTGCGAGTTTCACAAGTATTCATGGGTACCTACACAAAAGAGACACAAACCTGATAATGGCGAGGGTGTCCCGATCTTTCGATGAGATGATAACTATCGATTTGGCAGAGACGACTTTGACGATCCGACTATAAAAGTGCACGACGTTGTGCCTTTGCAATCGCTAAACCAATCTCCCGAGATTACTGACGATGCTGGAAGCACAATCAGCCTGACCACGAAGGTCTATTCCTGCAAGCAATCGACGAACAAGCAAGAATATGATAAAGCAATATGAATATTGTGAATATATATGAAGTATTGATAATGGTGGGGATCCGTAAGCGGTCTTGGTCTGGTCGTTGGACACAAACGAAGTACACGAAGTTGCAATGGCTAACTTTTAACTAAACAAATCCCAAGGAAAAAGCTACTAGTTGGATCTACTTATATAGGAGTAAGGGGGGGTGGCCAAGGAGGTGGGAGGACGTCCCAAGGCAGCCTAACACTAACCCTAGGTCGTACAAGGCCAATGGGCCCAAGTGGAGGTGACGTAACACCTTTGGACTCGTAGTTTGACTCCGATTCTGCTGCAGCATCAGATTGTTTCGTCCATAACTCAACGCTCCGGACGGATTTTAAGGTGATTCAATTGGGTTGGAAAATGCACGAAATCTATTTTCCAACAAAAAGAATCAACCAATTTGGACTCCGTATGAAAAAGTTATTGACGTTTTGAGTCGGTATATGCATGCGGTCCGAATCTGAGTCCGTAACGTGAGAGACTTGGACTCTATCTTCTCTTGGCCCAAAAGTGACGTGAGAGGACTTTTTGAACAGCACCTAAACTTCTCCTTTTCCCTTATCTTCATATGTGTATTGTACAAATGTCCCATACACCTGCAATTAGACAAAACACCAAAGTATGTGATGTATTTTTGTTCGATAACATAAATAGATTGTTGAATAGTTTGCACTAGAAATCACACGACAAATAAGCATGTATGCAATATTTTTGGTCTTATCCAAGGTAGTCATGTCCTCATCATCCTCCACTTCTTGAAAACAAAGCCGTCCTCGGCGGTTCTTAGTCTAAAATGTGGCTAACAAAAGAGACAAGGTGTACATGGTGTATATGTATATGTCATCCATTTTTATTTCCCTTGATTTTTGCACATATGACACATGAATAGATGAGTAACTTGCATGGTTCATAAAATCTAAAGCCAAAACATTATCACAAGAAGTAGAAGGCATGAAAATATTGCAACTCAGTTTGCACATATAAGTGAAGCTCTTATGCATTTCAAAAGATTGACAATGTTCATCATTAAACCATCCCAACATTGGTGAATAAACCTTACTTGCATCAAGTTTACATGCTACAAAATGCTTAAATAAGCAAACATGCAATAAGTCATTCGACACAGAATCATCACCAAGATTAGAGTTCATATCAAAATGATTAAACATTGATTCTTTTGCATCAACAGTTAATTCAATGGGTGCACTCAAAATTGTTGGTATTTCAGTTGTTTGATCACATGACGCATTCATGATAGTATCAAGATTCTCTAAAATAGGTGATGTGCTCAAATCACCAGGTAACTCAACACATGATGCATTCAAGTTAACTAGGGATGCATCATTCTCATGTGAAGTTATATCATTAAAACTTTACTGCTACCTTGTCGCAAAGACGTAGCTGATGTAGGTACGGGCCTTGACAATGCACCATACATTTGAGATGATGTCGCGCTCACAATCTGGGGTAGGGCTGCTCTAGTAGGTGCAACGGTGGAGGAACCAACTGACGGTGGTGAGCATGAACTGGAATAGTAGTTGTTGTAGTCACCCAATGCATCCTCATGTAGCTGTCTCTCAAAGGTACAAGCGCGAACATACATACCAATAATGGAACGAGGAATATAGTGAAATCTTGCACGGATATCATGGTTCAAACCACCAAAAATCTATTCATTGTATCATCCTCGATTCTTCTATGTCACAATGATGCATATAAGATTTGAACTCTTTGTAGTAAGCATGAGCGATTATTCTTGCCTTGTTTTAACTGTTCAAATTTGCGAAGCAATTCATGACGATAGTAAGGAGGAAAAATTGTTGTCTCATCACAGCTTTCAAAACTTTCCAAGTTGTGGGTTGGTTATCAATGTTTTTCTTACAATGTACACTCCACCAAACAGAAGCAAAACCAGTAAATGCTCTAGTGGTAGCTCGTACTCTCTCAAGTTCAGAAAAATCATGGTGACTAAAACTTCTTCTAATTCAAGCTCCCAAGCTAGATAAATAGCAGGATTAAATCTACCCTCAAGTGATGGTAAAGACATACCCACGACCATATGCTTGTGTGTGTTGTCCCAACTCTCGTGATGGTGGAGATCGTCCGTCATCCAAGAACTTCTATCTCCGGAACCTGCCATGATTAGTAGAAACAAGAAACAAAATTCGAGAATAATGTTCCTATGAACTACTAGGATGGGGTGGTAAAACGCTCACAGTATAGCAAATATCAATATCTTACAAGTTCTTACCATGCAGCAGGTGGTGACAGGCAACCAGCGGTGTCAAGTAACAGCGAAGATTGTGTAAAGCGATTGCCAGGGGAACGTACGTATACACGGTGTAGAAATATGTTGAGCTGGGTTGGCTATATATGGTAGCAAAAGATTATCAATAATCAATTCAGAGATGCAATGTTAAATAAACGCTCAACGATCTTTGTCTTTGGTCCTAGGCTAGACCGGACTAGAGACGCGAGCCTAGAACACTAATGAGGTCACGGCGTAGCACAACTAGCATCAATGAAGGACAATAAGTAGCTCTGGACAGCAAGATATAAGTGAAGATCACAACGGCAGTAAAGATAATAATGAAAAACAACTGCCAAGCAGGATATACAACAACTCTCTCTCCAATTTTCCTCTTGAAAAGTTTGAGCCAATTTTCTGATAAATTTTTTCAAAGAATGCGACTAACTCAAGCTTTCCAATGCAAAAAGAATCACTCAATTCCGAGTTGATATGAGGAGTCAAAAATTCTAAAACTGGTTTGAAAAACTGGAATAAGCTGTGTTCACGAACTTCGGAGGGCAAAAAGACCTATTTAGAAGCCGATTTTGAGGTGCCAAATATTGAACTAGCTTCTGCAACTATTTAGATGCGGCTCGTCTCTAGCTTTAATTTGAGTACTCGCGGAGCCAAAACGGACTTCATATGAGGAAGTTATGCCTGTTTTACTGAACAGTACACAAAACAGATTCCAATTCGAACTCAGCTACGAGATTGAGTCTAGATAGATCCGAACTTTGTTTTTTTTTCTTCTCTCTTTTTTTTCTTACACTTTTTTTCCTTTTTCTTTCTCTTTTTTTTTCTCTGACTTTTTTTTAACTTTTTTTCTCTTTTTTTTTCCGAAACCTACGCCGGCAAGGAAACACGAATCGGAAACTAGATGGATCTCGAAAACAAACCTAATATACAAGGAACTCGGATTGGTGGTGGATATATGGTGGTGCTATATGGCAGCGGTGGTGGTAGCGGTGGTAGTATATGGATATGGATCGGTGGTGGTATGGACACGGATTGGTGGTGGTATATGGATACGGATTCGGAGCGGTAGTGGTAGGTGGCAGGGGCGATGATGATGGTGCGGTGGCGGCGTGACAACTTATGACCAGAACTCGAAACTCTAAAAGACTAGACGCTAAGACCAGCAACTAGACACGACGATGCGACCGCAAATTCAACAAAGCAAATCCTAAAAAGATTATGCAAAGGCTGAGATTGGTTCGGATATGATGAACTAACCTAATTTTTTTTGTGGCTTTTTCGTGGACTATAGGTATGAAGAACGGACTCGATCTAAACTACGAAAAACTGTAAAATCTCACCGAGCAACCTGAAAATCTGATACCACTTGATAATGGCGAGGGTGTCCCGATCTTTCGGTGAGATGATAACTATCGATTTGGCAGAGACGACTTTGACGATCCGACTACAAACGTGCACGACGTTGTGCCTTAGCAATCGCTAAACCAATCTCCGAGGTTCTTGGCGATCTTTGGAAGCACAATCAGCCTGACCACGAAGGTCTATTCCTGCATGCAATCGACGAACAAGCAAGAATATGATAAAGCAATCTGAATATTGTGAATATATATGAAGTATTGATAATGGTGGGCATCCGTAAGCGGTCTTGGTCTGGTCGTTGGACACAAACAAAGTACACGAAGTTGCAATGGCTAACTTTTAACTAAACAAATCCCAAGGAAAAAGCTACTAGATGGATCTACTTATATAGGAGCAAGGGGTGGCGGCCAAGAAGGTGGGAGGACGTCCCAAGGCAGCCTAACCCTAACCCTAGGTTGTACAAGGCCAATGGGCCCAAGTGGAGGTGACGTAACACCTTTGGACTTGTAGTTTGACTCGGATTCTGCTGCAGCATCAGATTGTTTCGTCCATAACTCAACGCTCCGGACGGATTTTAAGGTGATTCCAATTGGGTTGGAAAATGCACGAAATCTATTTTCCAACAAAAAGAATCAACCAATTTGGAGTCCGTATGAAAAAGTTATTTACGTTTTGAGTCGTATATGTCTGCAGTCCGAATCTGAGTCCAGAACGTGAGAGACTTGGACTCTATCTTCTTTTGGCCCAAAAGTAACGTGAGAAGACTTTTTGAACAGCACCTAAACTTCTCCTTTTCCCTTATCTTCATATGTGTATTGTACAAATGTCCCATACACCTGCAATTAGACAAAACACAAAAGTATGTGATGTATTTTTGTTCTGGATAACATAAATAGATTGTTGAATAGTTTGCACTAGAAATCACCTGACAAATAAGCATGTATGCAATATTTTTGGTCTTATCCAATGTAGTCATGTCCACATCAAAACCAAAGAAATTCTGCGCGTGGTAAATGTACACATCATCCATCATGATGTGTATGTGCACGTGTGAGTTAGCACAAGATAAGCATCGCTCAAAGAAATTTGATGCATGGTATAAGAACATGTCATCCATCAGGAAAGAATAGTTATTATGTATGACACGATGGGGACACAAATTGACAATGCAAGTGTATGACACGACCTCTTCTTCACATATACAAAGGTGAATCTTCTCCTTTACACGTGCTCACTTGACCCCTTCGAGGATGGTATACTACTTGACACTTCCCCCGTGTGCATGCATAGGTATTGTCGGAGCTTCTCGGATGTCAAGGAGGAGTGCAAGCGCCAAGGAACGACTACACCATCCATGAGGGAAGCATGGAAGCGGCAGCGGAAGACGGAGCTGCTGAAGTTACAGCAGCCGGACATCCGGGCCAGAGGCCGGACATCCGGCGCCTCACCAAAGCCCGGACATCCGGCCAACCGCCCCGGACATCCGGCGTCTCCCGAGAGCCCGGATATCCGGCCTCAAGCCCGGAAATCCGGCACCCCTCTCCCGATCCGGCTGAAACAGATACCCTGGCCGGACATCCGGCCCCAGCCCCGGACATCCGGCCTCCCGCGAAGCCCGGATATCCGGCTCCCGGCCGAAATCCGGCGCCCTCTCCCGATTCTGCTGAAGCAGTCGCTCTATCCGGACATCCGGGCCGAGAGCCGGACATCCGGCGCCTCGCGGCCGGACATCCGCCCGACGCCCGGACGTCCGGCCTCCTGCCTGCGTCTGATGCCTCCGGAGTCGTCCCTTGTACCCCTTCGCCCGAGACTATATATACTTGATCCTCCTCTTTCTAGGGTTAGCGTTGATTTAGCTCATAGATAGAGCTTCGCTCATCCATACCGGATCTACTCCATGAGAGAGACCGCGGCCCCTCTTCGGAGGCGATCCACCTTGGATTCAAGACCTCCCTTTGCGGAGAAGACCATCATCAAGACCTCCTCACGGAGAAGAACGGCTACCGTTTGTATCGTCCTTTGTTGACCTTGAATCATGTATCTCCCTTTGTGTTCTTTGATCTAGCATTTGTGTGACCGATTCCTTGTTGGTTGAGTGTTTTCCCTCGTTCCTCCCGTGATTTCCTCGTGTTCTTCCGCTCGTTCTTCGTAATCCACCGTAGGATCCGCTCCAACGTGAAAGATCGCCCCGTGAGGGTTCCACCCTACATCATCTATGGATCGAGCTTAGATTGATCACGTTTATGGAGCCCCTACCCCTCTTTTCTAGCTTGATTTTGTTGATTTCGTCCTAAATCCGAAAATCCCCACCAAAAATAGCCCCAAATTTTTTGTGATTTGTTAGTTTTGATGATGTTTTGTTGATTTTGATCCATGGATTTGCTTGGTTTCGAGTGGATCTAGCATTTCCCCAAGTTTCCCCACTTTCCATCCACGAAATCTCTCCAATTTTGACCTTGAAATCATCAATTTCCGCCCCAATTCGAAAATTTCCGCTTCAAACGAGATCGGGATCCGTCGGGCCGGACATCGAACCTCGGGCGGACATCCGACCCCAAGCCGGACATCCGGGCCCTGGAGCAACAAAATCGCTCGGTTCTGGACATTCACCCCCGGAAATCCGGCCCCGAGCCCCGGATATCCGGCGCCTGTACATTTCAGCTTTCCCATTTCACCGTTTTGTCCATAACTAATTCATCCGGAGTCTGATTTTGACGTTCTTTAGCTCGTTTTGAAGCTATTGACATCCCCCTTCCCACAAAAATACCACCAACACAATTTGACTCCATTAAATTTTGTGAATTTTGGCATCTTTGCCTAGGGCTTCCGCCACATCCTCCGCATAACCACCACCGACTTCTGCAACCTAACCCATTTTGTTCCCCATAGCATTAGTGGTTGCTTGAGTAGTGATTCGAGTCTCCTAAGGTGTTTCGGCTACTTAGGGACGATCGCTTCTTCATCAACCACCACCACCACTTCCACATAACCTTGCCCACCATACACTTCCGACCACCTCAACTTAACCCAATAGTTGATTGAGTTTTTTCGAGTTGTGACTTGTGTCTCCTAAGGTGTTTCGGCTACTTAGGGACGGCAACTTCAACTCCGACACGTGTATAGCCCATCATTCCACTTCCGCATTGCCAAGTGCAAACCACCACCGCATTCCGCTACCACCATTTTGACATTTGACGTTTGAGATTTTGAGTTCGCGGTTTTCCGTTTCCTAGGGTGTTTACTAACTAGGAACGGCTATACATCAAGAACACCGCCACTCATCATCGCCAAGGACGGTAACCTCGGCGACACCATTGTATTTTCCCATTGCAAATTGCATTGATAACCCCTAGCCCATTTTGCGTTACTTGCCTATCGAGACTAGCCATTTGAGTATTGCCAACGTTACTTGTGCACATTAGTGATCATACCTTACATTACATACCATACCATATCATATTGGTATCATATCATCCATTGTGTCTCAAGTTTGTTCCCGCATATACACAATTGCTATCCTGGTTTGTGCTTTGTGCAAAGTGGCCATAGAAAAAAAAAGAGAATAAGCTTTTAAGCAAAAGAGAAATAGCAAAGAGCTTGTAAGCAAGTGCCATAGCATCATACCATATCGCATATAAGATTGTCATATCCGATCATCTTGGATCACCTTGAGAGGAACACCGGGAACCATACATACATAGCATACTTGGGATAGAAGTTTATCCATTTTGCATCTTATAGGTTGTGCACAAGTGTCGTATCCGCCTATTGAGCAATCGTGCTAGCGTCTCTCTTGAGTTGTGCAACACGAGCGTTTTGGTGGATTCCATATTTTGAGCTCATTCCTTGGTTGTGCGGCCCCATTATCTATCCGTGTGTGTGTTTCCGTGTGCCTCATATTGCTATTGGTCTACTTGTTTCGCTTGCGAATTTGTGAATCTCTTTCAACATTATTGACTCTTGCTAACATTTTGCATCAAATTTTTGTGCCACTATCCTCATCGAGCTCTACCATAAGCTTTACTTGTGTAGGTGTGAGAACCGACAAGGATTGGTACCAATAGTGCTATTTCATTGTCCGCATTTGGGTGAACTTGATTCATTTTCAACATCGGTCAAGGTACATTGGTATAAATTCTTCTCTTTCTCCCACTCATATTTGCTCGAGTCTTGTGATGGATAGGCAAGGCATTTCACCTTCGGTCTACAACAACAACGACGAGTTCGATGCCACGAACAACAACTCCAACGCCAAGATGCAAGCTCAAATGGAGGAGATCAAAGCCCTCATCAAGTCCTACAAGCGATCTTCCTCATCTTCGAGAAGGCGCTCAAGAGCACATGCTTCCGTGCTACCATCTCCGGCAAGATCACATCGGCATCGACACCATCATCAACAAGAACGTGAAGGTCAAGAGCTCAACATCAACAACCGCTCAATGACTTCACCATCTCCCTTGGCATCTTCGCCAAGCGACTTCAAGGCATCTTCGCCTACGGACATACGGCATCTTCACCAACAAGCACCCCAAGACTACGCTCAAGGGAAGCTCCCCAAGCTCAAGTCCGCGACTTCCACGAGCTACTACGACCTCGACATCGACCACGAGATTCCTTTCTATGGGACTCAAGAACCCGAGGAGTACCTCGAGTGGGAGCGTTTGATGGACGACCACCTCAAGCTACATCAAGTTCCTCCCGAAGATCAAGTGAAGTGCGCCACAAGAAACTTCCACGACTACGCCTCGACATGGTCGCTTCACACACCTTGAGTGCTACGAGATGAGTTGGCCCAAGATGAAGAGAGCTTTGCGGCGAGTTCGTGCCTCCAACCTACGGAACAACTTCGACGCCAATTGGAGAACACCATCCAAGGATCCAAGTCCATCGACAAGTACTTCAAGGAGATGAAGATTGCCTTGCGACGAGCCGACGTGGACGACCCCATTTCGATGAAGTTCCACTTCATGATGGGATTGAACAACAACATCTCCAAGACTATCTTCCTCGAGAACTACGAGTCCATCGACGACTACTACATTGGTGCTCTCAAGGCGGAACAAGAACTCACGAAGGCCAACGCTTCTCCACCCCAAGCAAACTTCGTGGAGACCAAGCTCTCGACAAGCATGAGGCTAGTACCACCATGATATCCAAGCCCGACAAGCTCCAAAGCGATGCTCCCAAGTGCGACTTCACCGCCATCCCTCTTTGTGGCATTGATGATGCCGAGTCTACCTTGACTCTTTTTCAAGATGGTGCGGCGACAAATGCGACTACGGAGACCTTCAAGGACCAAGCTTTGGAGGCAAGCGACAAGGTGGCGAGCAAGGATGATGCTTCCATCTTAGGAGGCGAGAGAGCGATGATGTGCCATCTTGACCTTCATCCACGGCAGCGACTACGAGGCGGTTGAGCATGGGATTTTCCCTTCGACCACGCAGCGACGTCCGATGACTTGAGTGACTTTTGCCACCATATTGAGAGCGAGAGTGACTTCACCACTAGCCACATACATGATGAGTTGCCCCAATTCTCATGTGAGGAGAGCCACAACCACCACCCGAGTGAGATGAGTGACTCCACCATACGTGAGTTTGAGTGCACCTATTTTGAGGGAGTGAGTGAACCACCACATAGAGAGAGTGATATAGTTGATAGGTCATGTGAGGCCACTTTCAACACTAACGACTTGACCTCTACCTCTATTGTGTCTTCTCATTTGGTGCTAGGTCCCATATATGATGACGCCACGATCCTCGACGACTCATCCTCCCTTTGGACAAGACAATGGCCATGGTGGAATATGATGCACCCCCACATGGTTCCATCAAGATGAAGATGACCACCATTTGGTCTTTCCCACCTCACCTACACCACTTGAGTGGAATGACAAGGGTAACAAAGGTGACGGTGATGCTCTCGTCCCACTAGTGGACTATTTTGACATTGATTGCTTGCATGATGTTGATCACCCTATTGACATGATTCATTCTAGTATGATTTCCCCATGTGATGATTTGCCCATTTATGAATATGATGATTCTCATGTGGAGTCTATTAGTAGTGATGCTATGTTACATAGGATTTCTTGTGACAATTCTTTAGGTCACATCATGTTTGCTAATCCGCTTGACTTGTCATATGCTATGCATGAGATCCATCATATGTCTTATTTGCAATCTCTTCATAATGACTATGCATATGCCATTAAAATAAACCCAATTTGTACATATGGCATAGATGACAAGCCCATTGTTATTGGCATTTGTTTTTCTTGTGATGATATTGATATGCTCCCTTTGCATCCTTTATCTCATATGCCATGCCATGCCCTCCTAGCTTCGGATATGCATTGTTTTGGATGTTGTCCATTTTCTCCAAATGATGTTTCCAATATTGCTCATGATGAGACCCACATAGTTTCCTCATACATGTTAGGAGAATTTGATCCATCCCATTCATTGCATGGTCCCCATACTTGTGTGCACCACATGCTCCCCATGAATGAAAATGCTATCGATGCGCCATATACTTGCATTCTCAATTTGTGTCCCCATCGTGTCATACATAATGACTATTCTTTCATGATGGATGACATGTTCTTATACCATGCATCAAATTTCTTTGAGCGATGCTTATCTTATGCTAACTCACACGTGCACATACACATCATGATGGATGATGTGTACATTTACCACGCGCACAATTTCTTTGGTTTTGTCTCTTTTGTGTAGGTACCCATGAATACTTGTCGACCTCGCAATCCCACGAGTTGACAAAAGCAGGCTCTAGAGAAACAGCGATGATTTGGGATCCCATGGATTGTCTTTCCCACCGCTCACTTGGCAAACACTTGGCGCATTTCTTCTACATGGCCCTCACTTGGCTATGGGTTGTTCTCCATTATATATCCTTTGCCCATCTTGCCATGTTCACTTTGCATGATATGCCCATTCCTATGCCTTTGCCATGCATTTGTGACCCATGCTTTGCATTACACATGATGATTGATTCTAGTACTTGTATGTGTATTTGCAGCGTGGTGGAGATATTGTTTGGTATTGCCATGATTGCTTTGTGCCCCATGCCTATGATGACACTATGATCTTGCTTTGCGTTAGGTGCTTGCGATAT
Organism: Aegilops bicornis; assembly: GCA_021605145.1. Classification (NCBI taxonomy): domain Eukaryota; kingdom Viridiplantae; phylum Streptophyta; class Magnoliopsida; order Poales; family Poaceae; genus Aegilops; species Aegilops bicornis. The sequence goes on along the minus strand of CM038674.1, from coordinate 344,788,963 downwards.
GTCATGTGCATTCCCTATGCCTATTATTCGTTTACATGACATGATTGCCATGATTTCTTCTAGTGTGTTGCATCTTCGCTCCACTAGTTTGCACGACTTGATTACTATGCTTGCTTATGTTGCATCACCATTTCATGCGGTTGATGACAACCATCTATATGCTTTGCACATGATTCATATTGCTTCTTGTCATATATCTCTATGTGTTGCCTCCCTCATGCTAGATGATTTGCCATGTATTGAGTGCAACAATGATTCTCTTCTTGCTCATGAGATTGCCCCCATAGCATTCTCGCATATATTTGGAGATTTTGACATAATTCTTGTGAAGCATGCTTGTCTTAACTCTTTGCACCATATACCTAGTGCCATGAATATTGCCATTGTTGCATCATATTATTCATGCACTTGTCCTTCTAATGGTTTTGTGCAAAAGATGAGAACCATCATGATGGATGATGAGTTCATCTACCATGCTTATCGTTCTTTGTTTTGTTTTGTGCATGTGTAGGATACTTGGACTTTGTGTCGACTTCCACTTCACGTGAGTTGACCATTCGAGCTCTTGAGAGCGAGCCTCATACATTCTACCACTGATGAGGACATCAATACCATTGTTACACCCATAGCCCCTGCGGCTATACATACTGGACCAATTACTAGAGCTCATGCATCGCCAATTTGAATTATCGGTACTTCCGCTTTCTTGGTAACGATTCCAATGTTCATGAGAATATGATGCTGCCTAAATTGGATACATTTGTTTTGCTTACAAATGAAGGGCCTACCATGGACAAGAAAGATGAACCTTGGAGCAAGTTCAAGCATGGAGATGTTGGCATGCGCAAGGAGAACAAGAACGGAGTTACAAGTGATGATTCCAGGACTTTGAAGCCACCCTAATGAGTGCATGAGGCCTTGGACGAAATATACAAGATGCCACTTCATAATATGCGTCCATAGGCTATTCTAGGTGCTGCGTCACCTTATTATTGGGCCAGGCCCATGTAATTTCGAAATACTTAAGTATAGGCTGTTTTTAGAGTCCGTATGTGTGGGGAAACAAGAGTTAGGGTTGATTTGGACCCCTCCACCAAGGGCCACGAAATCCCCCCTCTTCCTCCATATATACAGCCCTTAGGGCACCGTTTAGACCTTGGGTTTTGTTTAGATTAAAAGTTCGCCATAGCTGCAACCCGGCGTGCCGTTTGTGTTCAACGACCGGACAAAGGCGTCACAGAACCCCACCTTGATCAATAAAGCTTTCATCTTATATTCGCAATATTCAGATTGCAATCTCAGTTTCTTGCTTGTTCTTCGTTTGCTCGCAGGAAGCAGGCCCTCGTGGTCGAGTTGATCGTGCTCGGCGTGGTCAATAACCCTCGGAAGTTGGTTTAGGGATTGCTAAAGGCGCGGACGTCTCGCACGTTCATAGTCGGATCGTCAAGGTCGACTCCCACGAAGCGATAGCCACCATCTCATCGAAACATCGGGACACCTTAGCCTCTATCAAGTGGTATCAGATTTTCGGGTTGCTCGGTGAGATTTTACAGTTTTCCGTAGTTTAGATCGAGTCATTCTTCATACCTATAGTCCATGAAAAAGCCACAAAAAAATTAGGGTTAGTTCATCATATCCGAACCAATCTGAGCCTTTGCATAATCTTTTTAGGGTTTTGCTTTGTTGAATTTGCGGTTGCATCGTCGTGTCTAGTTGCTGGTCTTAGCGTCTAGTCTTTTAGAGTTTCAGTTACGGTCATAAGTTGTCACGCCGCCACCGCACCATCATCATCGCCCGCCACCTACCATCACCGCTCGAATCCGTATCCATATACCACCACCAATCCGTGTCCATATACCACCACCGATCCATATCCATATACTACCACCGTTACCACCACCGCTGCCATATACCACCACCATATATCCACCACCAATCCGAGTTCTTCTCATATTAGGTTTGTTTTCGAGATCCATCTAGTTTCCGATTCGTGTTTCCTTGCCGGAGTAGGTTTCGGAAAAAAAAAAAAAAAAAAGTCCGGAAACCACCCTCCGTTTAGGCCCAAAATTTTCCGAAAACGCACTTGTCGAAAAATTTTCTGGCTATCCTATTTTTAGGTGTTTCTAAGCGCATTGAGACAGTCGCCGTTATAGAAAGTTTTTTGACCCGTTTCCAGTTTTTGGGTCAGGCGTTCGAAAAAAAAAATTTGGTCGAAAAATTTTGTGCCCATCCTGTCGGTTTGACACAGGAAGAGTTTTGAGACACTCGCCATTATAGTGATTTTTCGCAAAAAAAAAAAAAAGCGGTATAAAAAAAAAGCAGCGCAAAAGAAAAAACAAAAAAGCGAAAAAAAAATTTCCAGTGTGCTTTTCCGTTGTTTCCGTGCAGCCGTGATTTTGTTAGTGTTCTAGGCTCGCGTCTCTAGCACGGTCTAGCCTAGGACCAAGACCTGATCACGTCGTTGAGCGTTTATTCAACTTTGCATCTCTGAATTGATTATTCTTGACCCTTTTGCTACCATATTATAAGCCTTCCCAGCTCCACATACATCTACATCGTGCGTTTGACTCTCCTGGTAATAGCTCTATCCAAGCTTTGAGAGTTTTGACTACATCGGTTGCCGATCACCGCCTGCTGCTGGGTAAGAACTAGTAAGAATTTGAGATTTTCTTGACAGATTTAGGATCGTCCACCACACAACCACCACCACTTCCTAGTAGTCTGTCGAATCATATTCTTGTGTGTTTCTATTGCTGCTAACCATGGCAGGATCACAAGCCAAGACCGACCGGGAGAACATGACAAACAAAGCGCTACATGATAAGTTTCAACAAATGATGAGTGGGCAGGTGGACGATGTGCTAAATAGATTTGAAGAGGCCATGGAGAAGATAGATGGCATTGAGAAGGCGTTCGAAACAAAGCTCGACAACAAGTTTAATGAATTGCTCATGGCGTCTACCACCACCACCACCGCGGCACCTAACGCACCTCTACTACAACAACAAGGACTACCTCCACATCGCGAAACAGCCCTCCGCCGAAGCTTCCCGTGTCCCTCTTGACTGGCCAAGCTGCTTGGTGCTGCCGGTTGATATACTGTGGCTCCTGCTGCTGCGGTGGGGAGGATGATTATGTGAGAGATTACGAGGATGAGGTTGATCAACATCGAACTACGTGCAACCACCGGCACCACAACCACCGTGTCGTCCACATGCAAATAATGGCAATGTTCGGGCTCCCCTTGGTGCGAGATCATGACCATCTCCCTAAACTGAAATTGAATATTCCACCATTTGAGGGTAGATATGTTGCTGATATATATCAGTCTTGGGAGTTAGAAACTGAACAACGATTTACATGTTTACAATATCCTGAGGAGAGTCGTGTTCCTGCTGCTGTTTGTGCTTTCACTAGCTTTGCATGTGTTTGGTGGTCTGAACATTGTAGATTATATCCTGTTCCAGCTACTTGGGCTGCTTTGAAAACTGCTATGCGTACTCGTTGGGTTCCACCATATTATCAACGTGAATTACTTCAAAAATTGCAGCGCTTAAGACAAGGAAAAAATTCGGTAGAAGAATATTATCGAATTACAAACTGGCTTGATTAGATGTGGTATTGTTGAGGAGAATGAAGCTATGCTTGCACGTTTTGGGTGGATTAAATAGAGAGATTCAGACCATTCTAGACTACAAGGATTATAATAATATCACTCGATTATTCCATCTTGCTTGTAGAGCTGAGCGTGAAGTGCAGGATCGACAGGCGTTGGCCGAACTAACTTTTTCTGCAGGTCGACCTTCATCATGGACACCACGTGCATCATCTACTTCCACATGTTCTACTACACGGCACCTCCGTCGGCTGCCACCTCCAACCGTGATACAAGAAAGCGGGCACAACCACCACTATCGCCAAGAGCACACTGCCGGGCCTACAGAGCTCTTCTTCTTCCATGGCGTCGTGAGGGCACACAAGTGATATTATTTGTCGTCGTTGTAAGGGAAGAGGACATTTTGCTAGAGAATGCCAATCTCAGCGTGTGATGATTGCTACTGAGGATGGTGGGTATGAGTCCGCTAGTGACTATGATGAAGAGACTTTGGCTCTTATTACACATGAAGAACACGGTGGAGATGATTCTGATCATGACACGCAATACATGGCTGCTGAAGATCTTGGCAGGTATGAATGTTTAGTTGCTCAACGTGTTTTGAGTGTGCAGGTTACACAAGCTGAGCAAAATCGGAGACATAACTTGTTCCATACAAAGGGAGTTGTGAAGGAACGTTCTATTCGCGTCATCATAGATGGAGGGAGCTGCAACAACTTGGCTAGCATGGATATGGTGGAGAAGCTTTCTCTCACCACAAGACCACATCCACATCCTTACTACATCCAATGGTTCAACAACAGCGGCAAGGTTAAGGTAACACGTCTTTGTTCGTGTGTCTTTTAGTATCTCTACATATGCTGATTATGTTGATTGTGATGTGGTACCTATGCAAGCATGTTCCTTATTACTTGGTAGACCATGGCAATTTGATAAAATTCTGTACACCATGGTAGAAACAATCAGTATACTCTTGTTCACAAGGATAAAATATTACTTTGCTTCCTATGACTCCCTGATTCCATTTTGAAGGATGATATTAATAGAGCTAATAAAGCAAAACAGGAGAAAAATAAGAGTGAAAATCAGATTGTGGCAAAAGAATTTGAGCAACAAATGAAGCCTAATAATAAACCATCTAATGTTGCTTCTGAAATTAAACTGAAAAGTGCATGTTTATTTGCCACCAAATCTGATATTGATGAGCTAGATTCTAGCAAATCTGTTTGCTATGCTTTTGTGTGCAAAGAGGCATTATTTTCATTCGAGGACGTGCCTTCCTCTTTGCCCCTCGCTGTCACTAACATTTTGCAGGAGTTCGCCGACGTCTTCCCACAAGGCGTGCCACCGGATTACCACCTATTCGAGGGATTGAGCATCAAATTGACTTAATTCCGGTGCATCGCTACCCAACCGCGCACCATACCGTACCAATCCGGAGGAGACGAAGGAGATTATGCGTCAAGTACAGGAACTGCTCGACAAAGGTTATATCGCGAATCTCTTAGTCCTTGTGCTGTTCCTATTATACTAGTGCCTAAAAAGGATGGTACGTCGGCGTATGTGTGTTGATTGTAGAGGCATTAATAATATTACTATTCGTTATCGTCATCCTATTCCTAGGCTAGATGATATGCTTGATGAATTAAGTGGCTCTACAATATTCTCCAAAGTTGATTTGCGTAGTGGATACCATCAAATTCGTATGAAATTGGGAGATGAATGGAAAACAGCATTTAAAACTAAGTTTGGATTATATGAGTGGTTAGTCATGCCTTTTGGGTTAACTAATGCACCTAGTACTTTCATGAGATTAATGAACGAAGTTTTACGTGCTTTCATTGGACGATTTGTGGTAGTTTACTTTGATGATATACTGATTTATAGCAAATCTTTGGAAGAACATTTGGAACATTTACGTGCTGTTTTTAATGCTCTACGTGATGCACGTTTGTTTGGTAACCTTGGGAAGTGCACCTTTTGCACCGACCGAGTATCTTTTCTTGGCTATGTTGTTACTCCACAGGAATTGAAGTTGATAAAGCCAAGATTGAAGCTATTGAGAGTTGGCCGCAGCCCAAAAGCGGTCACACAAGTGAGGAGTTTTCTTGGACTCGCTGGTTTCTATAGGCGTTTTGTGAGAGACTTTAGCACCATTGCTGCACCTCTCAATGAGCTTACAAAGAAGGATGTGCCTTTTGTTTGGGGTACCGCATACGGAAGAAGCCTTCACGGTATTGAAAGATAAGTTGACACATGCTCCTTTACTCCAACTTCCGACTTTAATAAGACTTTTGAGCTTGAATGTGATGCTAGTGGAATTGGATTAGGAGGTGTGTTATTACAAGATGGCAAACCTGTTGCATACTTTTACGAAAATTGAGTGGGCCTAGTCTGAACTATTCTACTTATGACAAAGAATTATATGCTCTTGTTAGGACTTTAGAGACATGGCAACATTATTTATGGCCCAAAGAATTTGTTATACATTCTGATCATGAATCTTTGAAACATATTAAAAGTCAAGCTAAACTGAATCGTAGACATGCTAAATGGGTTGAATTCATTGAGACTTTCCCTTATGTCATTAAACACAAGAAGGGTAAAGAAAATGTTATTCTTTGATGCTTTGTCTCGTCGATATACTATGCTTTCACAACTTGACTTCAAAATATTTGGTTTGGAGACCATCAAAGATCAATATGTGCATGATGCTGATTTTAAAGATGTAATGCAGAATTGTAAAGAAGGAAGAACATGGAACAAGTTCGTTATTAATGATGGTTTTGTGTTCCGTGCTAACAAGCTATGCATTCCTGCTAGCTCTGTTCGTCTTTTGTTGTTGCAGGAGGCGCATGGAGGAGGCTTAATGGGACACTTTGGCGTCAAAAAAGGCGGAGGATATACTTGCTACACATTTCTTTTGGCCAAAGATGAGGCGGGATGTTGAGCGTTTTGTTGCTCATTGCACTACTGTCAAAAAGCTAAGTCACGACTCAATCCTCATGGTTTATATATGCCTTTGCACATGCCTAGTATTCCTTGGGAGGATATATCTATGGACTTTGTTTTAGGTTTACCTCGAACAAAGAAGGGAGGGATAGCATATTTGTTGTCGTGGATAGATTCTCGAAAATGGCACACTTTATACCATGTCATAAAAGCGATGATGCTTTGTTAATGTTGCTGATTTGTTCTTTCGTGAAATTATTCGCTTGCATGGTGTGCCAAATACTATTGTTTCAGATCGTGATACTAAATTTCTTAGCCACTTTTGGAGATGTTTATGGGCTAAGTTGGGGACTAAACTGCTTTTAGTACTACTTGTCACCCCAAACTGATGGACAAACTGAAGTAGTCAATAGAACATTGTCTACTATGCTTAGGGCTGTTTTGAAGAATAATAAGAAAATGTGGGAAGAATGCTTGCCTCATATTGAATTTGCTTATAATCGTTCATTGCATTCTACTACTAAGATGTGCCCTTTTGAAATTGTGTATGGCTTCCTACCTCGTGCACCTATTGATTTGTTGCCTCTTCCATCTTCGGAGAAGGTTAATTTTGATGCTAAAGAACGTGCTGAATTGATTTTAAAAATGCATGAGTTAACTAAGGAAAACATTGAGCGTATGAATGCTAAATATAAACTTCTTTGGAGATAAGGGTAGAAAACATGTTGTCTTTGCACTGGAGATCTTGTTTGGTTACATTTGCGTGAGATAGGTTTCCTAAATTGCAAATCAAAGCTAATGCCACGTCTTTGATGGTCCATTTAAGGTGTTAGAGAAAATAAATGATAATGCATATAAACTTGAGCTGCCTGCAGATTTTGGGGTTAGTCCCACTTTTAACATTGCAGATTTGAAGCCTTATTTGGGTGAGGAAGATGAGCTTCCGTCGAGGGCGACTTCATTTCAAGAAGGGGAGGATGATGAGGACATCAATACCATTGTTACACCCACAGCCCCTGACTATACATACCTTGGACCAATTACTAGAGCTCGCATGCCAATTGAATTATCGTGTACTTTCGTTTCTTGGTAACGATTCCAATGTTCATGAGAATATGATGCTGCCTAAATTGGATACATTTGTTTTGCTTACAAATGAAGGGCCTACCATGGACAAGAAAGATGAACCTTGGAGCAAGTTCAAGCATGGAGATGTTGGCATGCGCAAGGAGAACAAGAACGGAGTTACAAGTGATGATTCCGGGACTTTGAAGCCACCCTAATGAGTGCATGAGGCCTTGGACGAAATATACAAGATGCCACTTCATAATATGCGTCCATAGGCTATTCTAGGTGCTGCGTCACCTTATTATTGGGCCAGGCCCATGTAATTTCGAAATACTTAAGTATAGGCTGTTTTTAGAGTCCGTATGTGTGGGGAAACAAGAGTTAGGGTTGATTTGGACCCCTCCACCAAGGGCCACGAAATTCCCCCTCTTCCTCCATATATACAGCCCTTAGGGCACCGTTTAGACCTTGGGTTTTGTTTAGATTAAAAGTTCGCCATAGCTGCAACAGCGTGCCGTTTGTGTTCAATGACCAGACAAAGGCGTCACAGAACCCCACCTTGATCAATAAAGCTTTCATCTTATATTCGCAATATTCAGATTGCAATCTCAGTTTCTTGCTTGTTCTTCGTTTGCTCGCAGGAAACAGGCCCTCGTGTTCAAGTTGATAGTGCTCCGGCGTGGTCAATAACCCTCGGAAGTTGGTTTAGCGATTGCTAAGGCGCGACGTCTCGCACGTTCGTAGTCGGATCGTCAAGGTCGACTCCCACAGAAACGATAGCCACCATCTCATCGAAACATCGGGACACCTTAGCCTCTATCAACCACGAATCGCTTCTACACCGCATTTGCTTCCACTTCGGCATTGTGAAGAATGCACAAGGACATGCCTTCAAGGTGACATCTTTCTTGAGCATGGATATTGCGTATCATACTACTTGTGTTGCTTGCACGATGAGACTTATTGGTCATCTTGGACCACTTGATTGCACACTTAGTAGAGATCTTGCTTTGACTTGCCATTATCACATTCCCATGCATCATGACATATGTACCTTGTGTGTTGCATCCAATTCTTGGATTACTTGCTCCTCTCATATGTTTGGTTGCAACAATGTCATTACTTCACATATGCCATGTCCCATTGATTGCTACATGCTTGACTTGATTGCCTCTCACATGATGAACAATTGCTCTTTCCATTGTGTTGAGTGCCACATGATATTCACTACACCCCATGCACATTATGTTTGGATTGTCTTGCACTTGACCCATGTGTTTAGACACTTCATTTTACTTGGTGTTATGAATGATTCATATGCCTACCATAGACCTTTCATTGAGCAATTTATGAATGCTTGCTATGAAATTGAGGTAGATGCTTATTCTCTTGACACACATATTTGCATCTCTACCTCCCATTTACATGCTTGTCCCCATGATATCTTTGACTGTGCTCAATTTATGCGCTTACATGCCATGTCACAATCCTTTGCCACACCATTTGCTATGCTTGATGATCGACACTTGTTTGGTGAATCACCAATTGAATGCTTGGTTTTGCACTAACGCTAACCACATTTATTTTTCCAAGTGTTTGTTGTATTTGCTCCTTTTGAAGGAATCACAAGGCAGTGCGACATTGGAGAGTGCCCATTTCGAGCTTCAAGATGGCGAGAGCTTGGTGATCGACCACTTTGACACGGCACCGCCATCTCTTTCCCATGGTGATTTGGTTTTCGATCCGAGGTCGGATCCTTTCCAAGGGAGGGATGATGCGGAGCATCCTCGGTCATCACCATGTCAAGAGTCCGTTTGGCAAGTGACACGTCGACCTCTTCTTCACATATACAAAGGTGAATCTTCTCCTTTACGTGCTCACTTGACCCCTTCGAGGATGGTATACTACTTGACACTTCCCGTGTGCATGCATAGGTATTGTCGGAGCTTCTCGGATGTCAAGGAGGAGTGCAAGCGCCAAGGAACGACTACACCATCCGCGAGGGAAGCATGGAAGCGGCGACGGAAGAAGATGGAGCTGCTGAAATTCTGGCCGGAAATCCGGGCCAGAGGCCGGACATCCGGCGCCTCACCAAAGCCCGGACATCCGGCCAACCGCCCCGGACATCCGGCGTCTCCCGAGAGCCCGGATATCCGGCCTCAAGCCCGGAAATCCGGCACCCCTCTCCCGATCCGGCTGAAACAGTTGCCGCAGCCCGGACATCCGGTCCCAGGCCCCGGACATCCGGCCTCCATGAAGCCCGGATATCCGGCTCCCAGCCGGAAATCCGGCGCCCCTCTCCGGTTCTGCTGAAGCAGTCGCTCTAGCCCGGACATCCGGCTGAGAGCCGAACATCCGGCGCCTCGCGAAGGCCGGACATCCGCCCGACGGCCCGGACGTCCGGCCTCCACTGCGTCGTCAGTGCCTCGGGACTCGTCCCTTGTACCCCTCGCCCGAGACTATATATACTTGATCCCCTCCTCTTTCTAGGGTTAGCGTTGATTTAGCTCATAGATAGAGCTTCGCTCATCCATACCGGATCTACTCCACGAGAGAGACCGCGGACCCTCTTCGGAGACGATCCACCTTGGATTGAAGACCTCCCTTTGCGGAGAAGACCATCATCAAGACCTCCTCACGAAGAAGAACGGCTACCGTTTGTATCGTCCTTTGTTGACCTTGAATCATGTATCTCCCTTTTGTGTTCTTTGATCTAGCATTTGTGTGACCGATTCCTTGTTGGTTGAGTGTTTTCCCTCGTTCCTCCCCGTGATTTCCTCGTGTTCTTCCGCTCGTTCTTCGTAATCCACCGTAGGATCCGCTCCAACGTGAAAGATCGCCCACGTAGGGTTCCACCCTACATCAAGCATGTTTGTTCATGGGGAGCATATGGTGCACACAAGTATTGGGATCATGCAATGAATGGGATGAATCAAAATCTCCTAAAATGTATGAGGAAACTATGGGGGTCTCCTCATGAACAACATTGGAAACATCACATGGAGAAAATGGACAACATCCAAAACAATGCATATCCGGAGCTAGGTGGGCATGGCATGGCATATGAGATAAATGATGCAAAGGGAGCATATCAATATCATCACAAGAAAAACAAATGCCAATAACCATGGGCTTGTCATGTATGCCATATGTGCAAATTGGGTTTATTTTAATGGCATATGCATAGTCACTATGAAGAGATTGCAAATAAGACATATGATGGATCTCATGCATAGCATATGACAAGTCAAGCGGATTAGCAAACATGATGTGACCTAAAGAATTGTCACAAGAAATCCTATGTAACATGGCATCACAATTAATAGACTCCACATGAGAATCATCATATTCATCATAAATGGGGAAATCATCACATGGGGAAATCATACTAGAATGAAGCATGTCAATAGGGTGATCAACATCATGCAAGCAATCAATGTCAAGAATGTCCACTAGTGGGACTAGAGCATCACCGTCACCTTTGTTACCTTTGTCATTCCACTCAAGTGGTGTAGGTGAGGTGGGAAAGACCAAATGGTGGTCATCTTCATCTTGATGGAACCATGTGGGGGGTGCATCATATTCCACCATGGCCATCGTCTTGTCCAAAGGAAGGACTTAGTCGTCGCGAGTTGGCGCGTCATCATATATGGGACCTAGCACCAAATGATAAGACACAATAGAGGTAGAAGTTAAGTCGTTATAAATCATAGTGGCCTCACATGCCCTATAAACTATCACACTCTCTCTATGTGGTGGTTCACTCACTTCCTCAAAATAGGTGCACTCAATCTCACGTATGGTGGAGTCACTCATCTCACTCAAGTGGTGGTTGTGGCTCTCCTCTCATGGGATTTGTGGTAACACATCATATATAGGGCTAGTGGTGACGGCACTCTCACTCTCAATATGGTGGCACAAGTCACTCAAGTCATCATACGTCGCCGTGGTCGAGGTGAAATACTCAACCATCTCATCGCCGTCGCCATGGATGAAGGCCGAAGATGGCACATCATCACTCTCCTCCATGACCGAAGGGAAAATCCCATGCTCGATCATCTCGTCGCCGTCGCCATGGATGAAGGCCGAAGATGGCACATCATCACTCTCGCCTCCAAAGATGGAAGCATCATCCTCGCTCGCCACCTTGTCGCTCGCCTCCAAAGCTTGGTCCTTGAGGGTCTCCGTAGTCGTGCTAAATGCCGCACCATCTTGAAAAAGAGTCAAGGTAGACTCGGCATCATCAATGCCACAAAGAGGGATGGCGGTGAAGTCGCACTTGGGAGCATCGTCTTGGAGCTTGTCGGGCTTGGACATCATGGTGGTACTAGCCTCATGCTTGTCGTGAGCTTGGTCGCCACGAAGTTTGCTTGGGGTGGAGAAGCCTTCGCCTTCATGAGTTCTTGTTCCGCCTTGAGAGCACCAATGTAGTAGTCGTCGATGGACTTGTAGTTCTCGAGGAAGATAGTCTTGGAGATGTCATTGTTCAATCCCATCATGAAGTGGAACTTCATCGAAATGGGGTCGTCCACGCCGGCTCGTCGCAAGGCAATGTTCATCTCCTTGAAGTACGCGTCGATGGACTTGGATCCTTGGATGGTGTTCTCCAATTGGCGAAGAAGTTGTTCCGTGTAGGTTGGAGGCACAAACTCTCGCCGCAAAGCTCTCTTCGTCTTGGGCCAACTCATGTCGTAGTACTCCGAAGGTGTGTGAAGCCACCAAGTTGAGGCGTAGTCGTGGAAGTTTCTTGTGGCGCACTTCACTTGATCTTCGGGAGGAACTTGATGCAGCTTGAGGTAGTCGTCCATTAAGCGCTCCCACTCGAGATACTCCTCGGGTTCGTTAGTCCCATAGAAAGGAATCGCGTGGTCGATGTCGAGGTCGTAGTAGCTCGTGGAAGTCACGGACTTGAGCTTGGGGAGCTTCTCTTGAGCGTAGTCTTGGGGTGCTTGTTGGCGAAGATGCCGTATGTCCGTAGGCGAAGATGCCTTGAAGTTGCTTGGCGAAGATGACAAGGGAGATGGTGAAGTCGTTGAGCGGTTGTTGATGTAGAGCTCTTGACCTTCACGTTCTTGGTGTTGATGGTGTCGATGCCGATGTGATCTTGCCGGAGATGGTAGCTCGGAAGCATGTGCTCTTGAGCGTCTTCTCGAAGATGAGGAAGATCGCTTGTAGGACTTGATGAGGGCTTTGATCTCCTCCATTTGAGCTTGCATCTTGGCGTCAGAGTTGTTGTTCGTGGCATCGAACTCGTTGTTGTTGTTGTAGACCGAAGGTGAAATGCCTTGCCTATCCATCACAAGACTCGAGTAGAGGTAAGTAGGATATGAGATAAACAATACCAAGTTGCCTTTTCCCAAAGTTGATGATGTATCCCGTTTCACTCAATGTGAGATGAAAGAATAGTGGAATTGGTACCGGACTTGTTCACTCACACCTATCAAGTAAAGCTTATGGTAGAGCTCGGTGAGGATAGTGGCACAAAAATTTGATGCAAAATGTTAGCAAGAGTCAATAATGTTGAAAGAGATTCACAAATTATAAGCGAGACAAGTAGACCAATAGCAATATGTGGCACGCGGAACACACACACGGATAGATAAATGGGGTCGTGCAACCAAGGAATGAGCACAAAATGTGGAATCCATGGAAAACGCCGTGTTGCACAACTCAAGAGAGACGCTAGCACGATTGCTCAATAGGCGGATCGACACTTGTGCACAACCTATAAGATGCAAAATGGATAAACTTTCTATCCCAAGTATGCTATGTATGTATGGTTCCCGGTGTTTCTCTCAAGATGATCCAAGATGATCGGATATGATACCATATGATATATTTTGATGCTATGGCTATTGCTTACAAGCTCTTTGCTCTCTCTTTTTCTTTGCTTAAAAGCTTACTCTTTTTTTTTCTATGGCCACTTTTGCACAATGCACTTCAAGTTAGCTATTGTGTATATGCTGGAACAATATTGTGACACAAGAGATGATATGATGATACCAAGATGATATGGTATGTATGTTATGGGAAGTATGATCACTAATGTGCACAAGTAACGTTAAGCAATACTCAAATGGCTAGTCTCGATAGGCAAGTGACACAAAATGGGCTAGGGGTTAACAATGCAATTGCAAGGGAATATACAATGGTGTCGTCGAGGTTACCGTCCTTTGCGATGATGAGTGGCGGTGTTCTTGATGTAGAGATGATGGAACTCGTCCCTAAGTAGCCGAAACACCTTAGGAAACGCAAAAACCGCGAACTTAAAATCTCAAATGACAAATGTCAAATGGTGGTAGCGGAAAGCGGTGGTGGTTTTGCACTAGGCAATGCGGAAGTGGAATGATGGGCTATACACGCGTCGAAGTTTAAGTTGTCGTCCCTAAGTAGCTGAAACACCTTAGGAGACACAAGCCACAACTCAAAAAAGCTCAAACAAAATTGGGTTAAGTTGGGGTGGAAGTGTATGGTGGGTAAGCCTATGCGGAAGTTATGGAGGTGGTGGTTGATGAAGAAGCATCGTCCCTAAGTAGCCGAAACACCTTAGGAGACTCGAATCACTACTCAAGCAATCACAAATGCTATTGTGAACAAAATGGGTTAGGTTGCGGAAGTCGGTGGTGGTTATGCGGATGATATGGTGTAAGGCCTAGGCAAACTTGCCAAATTTTCGAAACTTTTATGGAGTCAAATGATGTTGGTGGTATTTTTGTGGGATGGGGGATGTCAATAGCTTCAAAACGAGCTAAAGAACGTCAAAAACAGACTACGGATGAATTAGTTATGGGCAAAAGCAATTGAAACTTCGGAACGCTGAAACTGGAGGGGCGGTAGTACCGCTTGTGAAAAGGCGGTTGTACCGCTCAGGTACTCAGCGGTAGTACTGCTGGGAGGCGGAAGTACCGCTCGTGTCGGGATTTTTCGCAGATCGACTCGGGGCGCGATTTTGGGGCGGAAATGGATGATTTCGGGACCAAAATTGGATGGATTTCGTGGATGAGAAGAGGGGAAACTTGGGGGAATGCTAGATCCACTTGAAACCAAGCAAATCCATGGATCAAAATCAACAAAACATTATCAAACCAACAAATCACAAAAAAAATTTGGGGCTATTTTTGGTGGGGATTTTCGGATTTAGGACGAAAACAACAAAATCAAGCTAGAAAACACGGTGGGAGGGACTCCAAATACGTGATGAACGTGGCTCATGATACCATATGATGTGGGGCTAACCCGGTGTAGGCCGATCTTTCACGTTTGGAGTGGGATCCCTCGAAGAACACGATGAACACGGGGAAGAACGGAGATAAATCACAAGGGGAAACACTCAAGAACAAGTCCAATCACACATCCACTAGACAATCAAACACACAAGATCACAAGGTACATGAACAACAAAGAGAAAGATACACGGTAAGGTTCATCTCCAAGTGGAGGTCTTGATGATATCCTAGACGGATCTTCCCGCAAGGGGGTCTTGATGATATCCCGCAGGATCTTCTCACATGGAGGTCTTGAACTCCATGGGAGTGGTTGTCTCTCTCTCTCTCTCAAGAGTAGAGGTAGGAGCCAAGCTCACCTAAGAATGAGCTATCATATTTGCTAACCCTAGAAAGGAGGTGGAGGTTGTCTATTTATAGTCTAAGCCACGAAGGGGTAAGTGGGAGAGGGATACAAGGCCAAAGGCCCGCTGCCTGCAGGCAGGCGGTAGTCTGGGACACAGAGGCGGTAGTACGCTGGGAGCTTATCTTGAGGCGGTAGTACCGGTCAAGTGGGGGCGGTAGTACCGGAGTCCAGCCTCCGGTTACGGAGGTGTCTGTAGAAGGGGGAGCGGTTGTTCCGGTCGTCAGGCGGTTGTACCGGTCTAATGGCGTAAACCAGTGCGTCCGGTGCGATCTGACCTTGCACCACTCGAATCTGAGCTCGGCCGGTAGTTGGGCGGTAGTCGAGCGGTTGTACCGCCCGTGTGCCTTCAACGGTAGTACTGCCTGGTGTGGGCGGTAGTGCCGCTCGTCCCAGACAGGGCGGCTCCTCTTCTTCCTTATCTTCCATGCCTCACTCGCGGATGGTGTAGTTGTACACTTGTGCTCGCACTCCTCTTCGTCCATGATGTTCCGACAATACCTATGTATGCACACGAGTGGAGTGTCAAGTAGTATACCATCCTCGAAGGGGTCAAGTGAACACGTGTAAAGGAGAAGATTCACCTTTATGTTTGAGAAGTAGAGGTCGCACGTGTCACTTGCCAAATGAACTCTTGACATGGTGATGACCGTAGGATGCTCCGCATCACAATGTGTCTGTTTAGTCCATACTTTCCGTATGACAAAACTTTGAGTTATGCGTAGTGAAACTTTATTTGTGATGTAATTAAACCGTCCTCCTCCTCGACTAGCGAAGATCACTCTAGTTAGGACATTTTTGGTACGATGAACTTTGTTATTTATGCTTATGATATGTTGTTTCTATTTTTGTCAAGTCTGTCTTTACATTTGCTCAACTATATATGTTGCATATCATCGACTCATGTGACGATGCAGTGCATATATCATCGATGGCGAAGAAGTGCTACGCCAGAGTATATATACAATGAGTGGCCGGAGTGTCGTGCCCAGTGTTGTCGGTTTCCGGTTTCCGAGCGACAGGCAGTAGTTAGTTTAGGTTCACGCTAATGCGAGAGAGGGATACTAACTCATGTACTCAAAGTGATAGCTCTTCTCGCGTATACCATTGTTTAGATGGCTGACTATGTATTTGCAAGTAATCAAGGACTTGTATCGCTATTTTCGAGATGATGACGAGAGACCACTTTGTGTTGGATGATGATTATGATGAGACTATTTGTATGTATATGCTATGATTATATTCGTGGTCTCGCAGGCATTTGTATGTGTATCATGATGACATTTCTATGTGCTAAAGATTCTTCTATAAAGCCTGTTCAAATACCAAACAAATATGCCCAAAAAAATCATAAAACCTGTTAAATTAGCGATGGCGAGTGTATAGAAGTTAGCAGCAGCCGCTTATAGCGATGGCAGCGTTGTCGCAAAGGCGCTTAGAGCTACTAGCGATGGCGTGCTCCTAGTAACCGCTGCTGCTACACTTGTGTAGCAAGATGGTGACCACGCTGCCATCTTGCTATATGTTAGTCAGAAGCGCCTTATTAGTAGCGCCCCACCCCGCGCTACTGATACACCTAAAACCCGCGCTGCTGCTAGCCTTTTCCCTAATAGTGATAAGTGAATTGGGTATTCATGTTACCTTTGTAGATTGCAAACCCTAGACGACGATCTCTTCGTAGCAAGAACGGGCTGGAGACCGTTCAAAGCTTCGTCCCCAGCGGAGTCGCCAAAAAGTGTGTTCGCACACGAACACGTCAACGTGTACCCTCGACGCCCGGGGTGATGCACCGCAGCTCACATCGAAGGAGACCCTCCGGAAGCGCGGTACGCAAGACAATCCGGCGGGCGCTTTTGTAGACCCGAAACCCCACACGCCCGGGAGGGACCCCGTCAGGGCGCGCAGCGGCTATGGGCTGCCATAGGTCGACCTGATCGCCCCTAGGGCCTCGTGGATGCCGCCCTGCAACTAGAAGAACGAACCAAGAACGAGGAAGAAGAAGAACAAGGGAGAGAGATAAAGGTAAAGGTAAAAGATTGATAAATTGATATGTCGATTGTGTGTTGTTCAATCGGCCGTCACCCCTTACATATATATGAGGCGGCTGGACTTCCCGTACCAGAAAGGACTCAAATCACGTCCAAAACATCAAAACATAACCTAACTCGGACTACGAGGGCCGGAACTTCCGGTCAGCCCGGAACTTTCGAGCTAAAATTACATCAAGTAGCCCTCTTGCACAGCTTCTGGAGGTCGCATATGGCTTCGGATCGTGATGGTCCGAAAAGCAAAGTTGGAGATCTTGCAATGCAGAAAAATTCCTTAGTTGATCACTTTTTCATCCAAGGTCATCTTGATGTTGAAATCGGCCCCGCAAATCTGCAAATAATGTTAAAATTCCAGTTTCGGGGCGCACCGCGTGCAAACTTTCGGTTTATCCCGGAACCTTCCCGGAAGTTTTGCCCGGAACTTCCGGGGCACACTTATGCACCACACTGTTTTGGCTCTAACTTTTGCATACGAGCTCCGATTTAGACGTTTCTTATATCAAAATCGATCGTTTCGACGAGGCGAAGACAATCCCTATAGAAACGTTTCCCATATGAGGCCATCTTGGGGGCGTAATCAGCTGAATAGTTTTCTGAATGCAAAATCTCAGTACTTCAAACACAACTTCGGCCTTAGAGATTAGATCGAATGGCTACGGCCCAAATATTAAAGTTTCTCCTTTTGATGATACGGAACTTTCTCACTTTGAGCACTTCTCCATTTGAAGCCTTCTTAATTACGTTCTTGACCATGCCAAAATCTGGTGTCAACACATGCCCCCCTGTTTTTCGGCAAAGCTTGTGTGCCGAAAAATAACTTCCGCATAGCTTGTTCTAAGGACGATGTCAACACGGCCATTTTGCATGTTCTTAGGACGATAAGTATATATCTGTCATTTCTATGTAAACTTCGTTCTAAGCACATATAGCCTTCTTAATTACGTTTTTCACCATGCCAAAATCTGGTGTCAACAGTGTGTACTTGCCGGAGATGGTAGCTCGGGAGTCTTTGCACTTGAGCGTCTTCTCAAATATGAGGAAGACCGGTTGCGGTTCTTGATGAGGGCCTTGATCTCCTCCATGCGCTTGTCCATCTTGGCGTCGGACTTGTTGTTCATGGCATCGAACTCGTTGTTGTTGTTGTAGACCGAAGGTGAAATGCCTTGCCTATCCATCACAAGACTCGAGTATAGGTGAGTAGGAAATGAGATAAACAATACCAAGTTACCTTTTCCCAAAGTTGAGGATGTATCCCGATTCACTCGATGTGAGATGAAAGAATTGTGGAATTGGTACCGGACTTGTTCACTCACACCTATCAAGTAAAGCTTATGGTGGATCTCGGTGAGGATAGTGGCACAAAAATTTGATGCAAAATGATAGCAAGAGTCAATAATGTTGAAAAATATTCACAAATTTGCAAGTGAAACAAGTAGACCAATAGGAAATGTGGTACACGGAAACACACACACGGATAGATAAATGGGGTCGTGCAACCAAGGAGTGGGCTCAAAATGTGGAATCCACCAAAACGCTCGTGTTGCACAACTCAAGAGAGACGCTAGCACGATTGCTCAATGGGCGGATACGACACTTGTGCACAACCTATAAGATGCAAAATGGATAAACTTTCTATCCCAAGTATGCTATATATGTATGGTTCCCAGTGTTCTCTCAAGATGATCCAAGATGATCGGATATGACAATCTTATGTGCAATGGAGTATGATGCTATGGCACTTGCTTACAAGCTTCTTTGCTCTCTTTCTTTTGCTTAAAAGCTTATTCTTCTTTTTTTTGTATGGCCAATTTGCACAATGCACAAACCAAGATAGCAATTGTGTATATGCAGGAACAATTGTGACACAAGAGATGATATGATGATACCAATATGATATGGTATGTACGCAATGGAACGTATGGACCAATGATCTCTAATGTGCACAAGTAAGGTGGCCCGGCAATACTCAAATGGCTAGTCTCGATAGGCAAGTAACTTAAAATGGGCAAGGGGTTATCAGTGCAATTGCAAGGGGAATATTGGTGTCGTCGATGTTACCGTCCTTTGCGATGATGAGTTGCGGTGTTCTTGATGTAGATACCAAGATGATGGAGACTCGTCCCTAAGTAGCCGAAACCCCTTAGGAAATGGAAAAACCGCGAACTCAAAATCTCAAGGACAAAAGTCAAATGGTGGTAGCGGAAAGCGGTGGTGTTGCACTAGGCAATACGGAAGTGGAGGTTATGGTGGTGGACTATACACGGTGTCGGAGTTGCAGGTCACCGTCCCTAAGTAGCCGAAACACCTTAGGAGACACAACTCACAACTCAAACAAAATTGGGTTAAGTTGGGATGGTGGAAGTGTATGGTGGGTAAGCCTATGTGGAAATGGTGGTGGTGGTTGATGAAGAAGCAACCGTACCTAAGTATCCTAAACACCTTAGGAGACTCAAATTACCACTCAAACAATCTCAAGTGCTAAATGGAGCAAAATGGGTTAGGTTGCGGAAGGCTATGGTGGTATTGCGGATGATACGGTGGAAGGTCTAGGCAAAGACTCCAAAATGTCAAATTTTTGATGGAGTCAAATGGTGTTGGAAGCTATCTAGGTGGATGAGGGATGTCAATAGCTAATCAACAAGCTAAAGAACGCAAAAATCGGACTCCGGATGTGGAAGTTATGGACAAAACGGTGAAATCTTGGCGGTGGCACTGGGGGTCATGCGCACGGGGTAGGAGCCCGTGAGCACGGGTCCCGTCTTGCGGTACAAGCCCATGGGCACGGGTGTCCAGAGACTTTTTGGGGCCCGTGCAGGTCCCGGGGTCCATGGGCACGCAGGGTGGGCAGAAAATTCATGATTTTGTATGAAAATGGAGATTTCTTGGGCAAAATTGGGGAGATTTTGGGGATGGATGGTGGGCAAAAGATGGGGGAAGGCTAGATCCACTTGAAACCAAGCAAATCCATGGATCAAATCCAACAAAACATCACCAAACCAACAAATCACAAAAAATAGGGGCTATTTTTGGTGGGGAATTTTCAAATTTAGGACGAAATCACACAAAACAAGGCTAGAAAACAAAGAGGGGGCGTGATCAACCATGGCTCATGATACCAAGATGATGTAGGGTGGAACCCTATGATGCGGAGCATCCCTTGCTCATCCCCATGGACGCACCTACATCTTCCTCAACACCACGTGGACCCATGACTCAAGCTCGAGCTAAGGCTATTGAAGATAAGGTGAACTCGCTCCTCTCTGAACTCCCTCTTCCTACTCACGAGACATGGCTACTACCTCATTCGGAGACTCTGTGTGTGATCAGGTGCATGGAGGAGAGCCACGGTACAGCTACCTACAAGAACCAAGACGGCGAGGACCCCAAGCGTGATGAAGAAGAAGAAGAGCTGCTGCGGAAGCTACAGGCGTCGGACGACCGACTGTGCCCGGACGTCCGACGAGTCCTGGGACGCGGACGACCGAACTCTCCGGACGTCTGGTACCTGACATCCAGAGCCAAATCTACGGACGACCGGCCCCCTCCGGACGTCCGATGCACCCAGATCAGAGCCAAATTCACGGAAGACCGAAGCCTCCGGACGACCGAACGACCCGCACCCGAGCCGAATTTACGGACGTCCGACAGCCCCCGGACGACCGGACCTTCCCGATGCCCCGGACGTCCTTATGCTAATGATCCATCTTTTGCTATTCCTTATGCCAAGTGTTTGACGCATACTTCTAGGGAACAATATTATATCAAGGATTCTTATCTTATGAAAGCTAACAAACTATGCATACCCGAGTCTTCTCTTCGTTTGCTCCTTTTGCAAGAGGCTCATGCAGGCGGACTCATGGGACATTTTGGTCGAGATAAGACATTCGCCATGCTCTCCAAGAACTACTTTTGGCCCAAGATGTTTCGAGACGTCTCACGCTTCACCAACCGATGCTCTACATGTCGCAAAGCTAAGTCTAAAGCTCAATCTCATGGTCTTTAGATGCCTCTTCCTATTCCTTATCAACCTTGGGAAGACATTAGCATGGATTTTGTACTTGGTTTGTCTAGAACTCAAAATGGAAAGGATTCCGTGTTTGTTGTTGTGGATAGATTTTCTAAGATGGCACAATTTCATTCCTTGCAACAAGATAGACGATGCTTCACACATTGCAAATCTCTTTTGTAGGGAAATCTTGCGACTCCATGGTGTACCAAAGACAATCGTCTCCGATCGTGATGTCAAGTTCTTGAGTTACTTTTGGAAGACCCTATGCGCCAAGCTCGGAATTAAGCTCTTGTTCTCATCCGCATACCATCCTCAAACCGACGGCCAAACGAAGGTGACGAACCGCACACTCTCCACTCTACTTCGCGTCTTGATCAAGAAAAACATCAAGGAGTGGGAGGCATGTCTACCCATCGCCGAGTACGCCTACAATCGCACAAGACACTCGACTACCGGAAAGTCCCCCTTCGAGGTCGTCTACGGCTTCAACCCGTTGGTACCATTGGACATTCTACCATTCCCTCTACAAGAGCGCACCAACATGGATGCGAGTGCACGGGCAAGCTACATCAAGAAGATGCATGAGGATACAAGGCACACAATCGAGCGCCAAGTACAACGACTAGCGACCAAGCTCAACGTCAACAAGCAACCCATTGTCTTCAACATTGGTGATCTAGTGTGGCCATACTTTTGCAAGGACCGCTTCTCCAAAGAACACAAGTCCAAGCTTCTCCCTCGAGCAGATGGACCTTTCAAGGTGCTAGCACGCTACAACGACAACGCCTACAAGATCGACCTACCACGAGACAAGTACAATGTGAGCGACATCTTCAACGTCAAGGTCCTCGCGCCATACCTTGGAGATGAAGCTTTTGATCCGAGGTCGGATCTCTCCCAAGGGGGGAAGATGATGCGGAGCATCCCTCGCTCATCCCCATGGACGAACCTACATCTTCCTCAACACCACGTGGACCCATGACTCAAGCTCGAGCTAAGGCTATTGTAGATAAGATGAACTCGCTCCTCTCCGAACTCCCTCTTCGTACTCACGAGACATGGCTACTACCTCATCCGGAGACTCTGTGTTTGATCAGGTGCATGGAGGAGAGCCACGGTACAGCTACTTACAAGAACCAAGACGGCGAGGACCCCAAGTGTGATGAAGAAGAAGAAGAGCTGCTGCGGAAGCTACAGGCGTCGGACGACCGACTGCGCCTGGACGTCCGACGAGTCCCAGGACGTGGAGGACCGAACTCTCCGGACGTCCGGTACCTGACATCCAGAGCCAAATCTACAGACGACCGGCCCCCTACGGACGTCCGACGCAACCAGATCAGAGCAAAATTCACGGAAGACCGAAGCCTCCGGACGACCGGACGACCCGCACCCGAGCCTAATTTACGGACGTCCGACAGCCCCCGGACGACCGGACCTTCCCGAATCCCCGGACGTCCGACGCCTTCCGGACGTCCGACACCTGTGTGACCCGGCGCCATGGCTGGAGCCCTTGTACCCCTTCACTTCGCCCCCATTTGCACTAAGACTATAAATAGACCTCCTCCTCCTCCTAGTTAGCGTTAGCAAAGGATTAGCTCATGTTTGTGTGAGAGCTTTGCTCATCCACTTGGTTACCTTCTCCTCGAGCTCAGGACCTCTTCGGAGAAGATCCCCAAGCGGATTCAAGACCCCCTCTAGGGTGGCCCCATCAAGACCTCCTCACGGAGAAGAACGGCTACTCGTGTATCTTTCCTTTGTTGATTTTGAATCTTGTGCTACCTTATGTGTTCGGTTATCTAGCCCTTGTGTGATCGATACTTGTCGGTTTAGTGTTTCTCTTGTGTGTTTTTCCTCGTGTTCTTCCGCTCGTTCGTCGTGTTCCCCCCGTAGGATCCCCTCTAAACGTGAAAGATCTCCGACTAGGGTTCCGCCCTACATCACCCTTCGGGGAGATCTTTCACGAATTGGAGGGGGAATCCCCAAGAACAAGATGAACACAAGAGGGAAAACAAGAGGAACACTCAAGAACAAGTCCAATCACACATCCAATAGACAATCAAACACGCAAGATCCACAAGGTACATGAACAACAAAGGGAAATAAGATACATGGTAGAGTTCATCCCAAATCCTATGAAGGAGATGAGGGCTTGATGTATCCGCTAGGGATCTTCTCCAATGGAGGCCTTGAACTCCAATGGAGTGTCTCTCTCTCAAGAGAAATCCCACAAGGGGAGATACATGAGCTAAGCTCTATGATTTAGATCTATCCTTAGCTAAGTCTAAATGGATGAGATGAAGGAGTATATATACTCCTAGGCAAAGAGAGGGATAAGTGGGGGCGAAATGGTAAAACACGGGCAAAGCCCGCAGCATCACACAGGGGCCCTGCGCGCACGGGTAAGTGGAGCCCGTGCGCACGGGGTATCCAGAGACCTGGCGCATGAGCCCGTGGGCACGGGGTCCGTGAGGCCCGTGGGCACGGGGGTCCCGTGGGCACGGTACACGCCCGTGCGCACGTGGTCTATAGGACCGCCAGCCATGGAGGCCCGTGGGCACGGGGTTGGAGGGGCCCGTGCGCACGGGGTCGCCTAGGAGCCGATGCCTTCTTCTTGGCGCTTCCTTCTCCGCTTCCAGGCTTCCGTCTTGGATGGTGTAGTTGTTCTCTTGCGCTTGGACTCCTCCATGATGAATGTGTAGCTCCGCTCACACCTAAGTATGCAAACGAGAGAGGGGTCAAGTAGTATACCATCCTCGAAGGGTGCAAGTGAACACGTGTAACAGAGATGATTCACCTTTGTATGCATGAAGTAGATGTGGCACGTGTCACTTGCCAAATGGACTCTTGACATGGTGATGTCCATAGGATGCTCCGCATCACTTCACCAACCGATGCTCTACATGTCGCAAAGCTAAGTCTAAAGCTCAATCTCATGGTCTTTACATGCCTCTTCCTATTCCCTATCAACCTTGGGAAGACATTAGCATGGATTTTGTACTTGGTTTGCCTAGAACTCAAAATGGAAAGGATTCCGTGTTTGTTGTTGTGGATAGATTTTCTAAGATGGCACATTTCATTCCTTGCAACAAGATAGATGATGCTTCACACATTGCAAATCTCTTTTGTAGGGAAATTTTGCGACTCCATGGATTACCAAAGACAATCGTCTCCGGTCGTGACCTCAAGTTCTTGAGTTACTTTTGGAAGACCCTATACGCCTAGCTCGGAATCAAGCTCTTGTTCTCATCCGCATACCATCCTCAAACCGACGGCCAAACGGAGGTGACGAACCGGACTCTCTCCACTCTACTTTGCGTATTGATCAAGAGGAGCATCAAGGAGTGGGAGGCATGTCTACCCATCGCCGAGTACGCCTACAATCGCGCAAGACACTCGACTACCGGCAAGTCCCCCTTCGAGGTCGTCTATGGCGTCAACCCGTTGTCACCATTGGACATTCTACCTCTTCCTCTACAAGAGCGCACAAACATGGATGCGAGTGCACGGGCAAGCTACATCAAGAAGATGCATGAGGATACAAGGCAATCCATCGAGCGCCAAGTACAACGACTAGCGACCAAGCTCAACGTCAACAAGCAACCCATGGTCTTCAACATTGGTGATCTTGTGTGGCTACACCTTCGCAAGGACCACTTCCCCAACGAACGCAAGTCCAAGCTTCTCCCTCGAGCCGATGGACCTTTCAAGGTGCTAGCACGCTACAACGACAACGCCTACAAGATCGACCTACCACGAGACAAGTACAATGTGAGCGACATCTTCAACGTCAAGGACCTCGCGCCATACCATGGAGATGAAGCTTTTGATCCGAGGTCGGATCTCTCCCAAGGGGGGGGGGATGATGCGTAGCATCCCTCGCTCATCCCCATGGACGCACCTACATCTTCCTCAACACCACTTGGACCCATGACTCGAGCTCGAGCTAAGGCTATTGAAGATAAGGTGAACTCGCTCCTCTCCGAACTCCCTCTTCCTACTCACTAGACATGGCTACTACCTCATTCGGATATTCTTTGTGTGATTAGGTACCTGGAGGAGAGCCACGGGACAGCTGCACCCAATGACCAAGGTGGCAAGGACGCCAAGCATGGACATCAAGAAGAAAGGCCTTTTGGGAAGCTACAGGCACCGGATGACCGGCCGGTCCCGGACGTCCGAGCCCTGGGAGATGCTACAACGAGGGAAGGAAGACATGACAGAGCTACAGGCCACGGACGACCGACCTGGCCCGGACGTCCGATGATTCCCAGGTCCCGGACGACCGACGCCCTCCGGACGTCCGGCAGCGGGGCACCCGAATGGAAATTCACGGAAGACCGAAGCCACCGGACGACCCGCACCCGAGCTGAATTTACGGAAGTCCGACAGCCCCCGGACGTCCGGACCGTCCCGAAGCCCTGGACGTCCGATACCTGAGTGACTGCCGCCTCGGGCAAGAGCCCTTGTACCCCTTCACTTTGACTCCCATTTGCACTACTACTATAAATAGGTCTCTCCCACCTCCTAGCTAGGGTAGAATTGGTTTAGCTCATATTTTGTGTGAGAGCCTTGCTCATCCACTTGGTTACTTCTCCTCGGAGCTTAGGACCTCTTCGGAGAAGATCCCCCAAGCGAATTCAAGACCCCTTTAAGGGAAGACAATCAAGACCTCCTCACGGAGAAGAACGGCTACTCGTGTATCTTTCCTTTGTTGATTTTGAATCTTGTGCTACCTTATGTGTTTGGTGATCTAGCCCATGTGTTTTCTGCGCGTTCCTCGTGTTCTCCCCCGTAGTATCCACTCCAAATGTGAAAGATCGACCCCGAGGGTTCTGCCCTACATCAATGGGTCTATCGGAGGCTCCCCGTACTTTCGTGCGCCTTATGCATTATGTGCTTCGCCCTTATATTGGAGTATTTTTTGTGGTTTACTTCGACGATATTCTTGTGTTTAGCAAAACCATGAAAGAGCATCTTAATCATGTTAGGGCTGTTTTGCAAACCCTTCACAAGGAACGTCTTTATGCAAACATGAAAAAATGCACGTTTGGTGTTGACAAAGTGGTTTTCTTGGGTTTAGTTGTATCCTCAAAGGGTGTCCATGTTGATGAAGCTAAAATTGAAGCAATTAAGAACGCTCCAACATGGATGCGAGTGCACAAGCAAGCTACATCAAGAAGATGCATGAGGATACAAGGCACAACATCGAGCGCCAAGTACAACGACTAGCGACCAAGCTCAACGTCGACAAGCAACCCATGGTCTTCAACATAGGTGATCTAGTGTGGCTACACCTTCGCAAGGACCGCTTCCCCAATTAACGAAAGTCAAAGCTTCTACCTCGAGCCGATGGACCTTTCAAGGTGCTAGCATGCTACAACGACAATGCCTACAAGATCGACCTGCCACGAGACAAGTACAAGGTGAGCGACATCTTCAACGTCAAAGACCTCACGCCATACCATGGAGATGAAGCTTTTGATCCGAGGTCGGATCTCTCCCAAGGGAGGGGAGATGATGCTGAGCATCCTTCCATCATCCCCATGGACTCTACACCGACACATCAAGCCCCACGTGGACCTATGACAAGAGCTAGAGCACGTGCTTTGGAAACTGAGGTGAACTCCTTCCTACTTGACTTGCATTTGCATACGGACGGAACATTGTTGCTGCCTCACCAAAATATGCTATGCCTCATTAGGTACGAAGAGGAACACCACCAAGAGGCTCAGGAGCATCCCCAAGGAGAAGAAGGACCACCCCAAGGACACATGGACCAAGACAGAGTGCAACAGCAGCAACCCAGGAAGTCCCAGGCGACCCCGTGCGCACGGGCCCCCGAGACCCCGTGCCCATGGGCTATCCAGAGAGTTGACGCTGGAGCACCCTGCAAGACGATGCATGTCTGCAAGACGCGCCTGAGCCCAACTTACCCCGTCTTGCGGGCTCATCAGGGTGAACGGATGTGATCCCCTGTTCGAGCCCCTCTCCACCTCCTTCGACCCCTAGCCTATATATTCCGTACCAAGGACCATGTTTAGGGTTAGCAAAGTATTAGATGAGATATTTGTGAGCTTTGCTCCTTTCTACCTTCCCTTGTGGAATCAAGACCCCCTAGGGAAGAATCCTTGTGGATTTCAAGACCTCCTCAAGGAGTTGACTATCTTCAAGCCCCCATCTCCTTTGGATTTGGGATGAACTTTGCCATTGTATCTTTCCTTTGATTGTGTTTGTGACTTGTGGATCTTGTGTTGTTACTCTAGTGGATGTGTAATCGTGAATTGTTGGAGTGATTTCCTCTTTGTGTTCTTGTTGTGTTCTTGTTGTCTCTCTCCTTTTCCCCCTCCAAGTGTGAAAAGATCCCTCCTAGGGTTCTACCCTACATCAGGAGAGGCATGTAAAGACCATGAGATTGAGCTTTAGACTTAGCTTTGCGACATGTAGAGCATCAGGTGGTGAAGTGATGAGGACATCAATACCATTGTTACACCCACAGCCCCTACTGCTACATATACTGGACCAATTACTAGAGCTCGCGCACGCCAATTAAATTATCAGGTACTTCCGTTTCTTGGTAATGATTCTAATGTTCATGAGAATATGATGCTGCCTAAATTGGATACATTTGTTTTGCTTACAAATGAAGGGCCTAGCTTGGAGAAGGATGGACGTTGGAGCAAGAACAAGCATGGAGATGATGCCATGCGCAAGGGGAACAAGAACGGAGTTACAATTGATGATTTCAGGACTTTGAAGCCACCATAATGGGTGCATGAAGACTTGGACGAAATATACAAGATGCTACTTCATAAATTTCGTCCCGAGGCTATTCTAGGTGCTGCGTCACCTTATTATTGGGCCAGGCCCTTGTAATTTCGAAATACACAAGTATAGGCTATTTTTAGAGTCCGTATGTGTGGGAAACAAGAGATAGGGTTGATTTCAGACCCTTCCACCAAGGGCCACGAAATTCCCCCCTCTTCCTCCATATATACAGCCCTTAGGGCACCGCTTAGACTTTGGGTTTTGTTTAGATCAAAAGTTCGCCTTTAGCTGCAACTTCACAGATTTCGTTTGTGTTCAACGACCGGACCAAGGCGTCTCGTAACCCCACCTTCATTAATAAAGCTTTCCTCTTATATTCGCAATATCCAGATTGCAATCTTAGTTTCTTGCTTGTTCTTCGTTTGCTCGCAGGAAAGCAGGCCCTCGTGGTCGTTGATCGTGCTCGGCGTGGTCAATAACCCTCGGAAGTTGGTTTAGCGATTGCTAAGGCGCGACGTCTCGCACGTACGTAGTCGGATCGTCAAGGTCGACTCCCACAGAAACGATAGCCACCATCTCATCGAAACATCGGGACACCTTTGCCCCTATCAAGTGGTATCAGATTTTCAGGTTGCTCGGTGAGATTTTACAGTTTTTCGTAGATTAGATCGAGTCTGTTCTTCGTACCTAAAGTCCACGAAAAAGCCACAAAAAATTAGGGTTAGTTCATCATATCCGAACCAATCTGAGCCTTTGCATAATCTTTTTAGGGTTTTGCTTTGTTGAATTTGCGGTTGCATCGTCGTGTCTAGTTGCTGGTCTTAGCGTCTAGTCTTTTAGAGTTCCGAGTTCTGGTCATAAGTTTTCACGCCGCCGCCGCACCATCATCATCACCTTGCCATCTACCACCATTGCTTATCCGCCACCGCTCTGAATCCGTATCCATATACCACCACCAATCCGTATCCATATACCACCACCAATCCGTATCCATATACCACCACCAATCCGTATCCATATACCACCACCGCTACCATATACCACCACCACCACCATATATCCACCACCAATCCGAGTTCTTCTCATATTAGGTTTGTTTTCGAGATCCATCTAGTTTCCGATTCGTGTTTCCTAGCGGAGTAGGTTTCGGGAAAAAATTCAAACCACGCTCCATTTAGGCCCAAAATTTTCCGAAACGCACTTGTCGAAAAATTTTCTCGCTATCCTATTTTTAGGTGTTTCTAAGCGTATTGAGACAATTAGCCGTTATAGAAAGTTTTTTGACCCGTTTCAGCTTTTTGGGTCCGGCGATTCGAAAAAAATTGGTCGAAAAAAATTCGTGCCCATCCTGTCAGTTTGACCTGGGAAGAGTTTTGAGACACTCGCCATTATAGTGATTTTTCGCAAAAAAAAAGAGCAGCGCAAAAAAAAGCAGCGCAAAAACAAAAAAAAGAGCAAAAACAAAAAAAAATTCCAGAGTGTGCTTTTCCCTTGTTTACGTGCAGCGCCGTTATTTTGTTCGTGTTCTAGGCTCGCGTCTCTAGCACGGTCTAGCGTAGGACCAGCACAAGATCTGCGTCGTTGAGCGTTTGTTCAACTTTGCATCTCTGAATTGATTATTGCTGACCCTTTTGCTACCATATTATAAGCCTTCCCAGCTCCACATACATCTACATCGTATGCTTGACTCTCCCTGGTAATCGCTCTATCCAAGCTTTGAGAGTTTTGACTACATCGGTTGCCGGTCACCGCCTGCTGCTGGGTAAGAACTGGTAAGAATTTGAGATTTGCTTGACGGATTTGTGACTGTCCACCACACCACCACCACCACCACCACCACCTTGACGGATCATATTCTTGTGTGTTTCTATTGCTGCTAACCATGGCAGGATCACAAGCCGACGAGACTGACTGGGAGAACATGACAAACAAAGCGCTACATGATAAGTTTCAACAAATGATGAGTGGGCAGGTGGAAGATGTGCTAAATAGATTTGAAGAGGCCATGGAGAAGATAGATGGCATTGAGAAGGCGTCCGAAACAAAGCTCGATAACAAGTTTAATGAATTTCTCGCGCGTCTACCACCACCACCACCGGCTGCACCTAACGCACCTCTACAACAACAACAACGACTACCTCCACATCACGAAACAGCCCTCCGCCGAAGCGAGCCGTGTCCCTCTTCACCGCCAAGCTGCTTTGGTCTTCTTTGTTGATACTTCGTGGCTCCCTGCTGGCGATGTGGGGAGGATGATTATGTGAGAGATTACGAGGATGAGGTTGATCAACATCAGAACTACGTGCAACCACTAGCACCACAACCACCAGGTTGTCCACATGCAAATAATGGCAATGTTAGGGCTCCCCCTCAGGTACGAGATCATGACCATCTCCCTAAACTGAAGTTGAATATTCCACCATTTGAGGGTAGATATGTTCCTGATATATATCTTACTTGGGAGTTAGAAACTGAACAACGATTTACATGTTTACAATATCCTGAGGAGAGACGTGTTCCCGCTGTTTGTGCTTTCACTAGCTTTGCATGTGTTTGGTGGTCTGAACATTGTAGATTATATCCTGTTCCAGCTACTTGGGCTGCTTTGAAAACTGCTATGCGTACTCGTTGGGTTCCACCATATTATCAGCGTGAATTACTTCAAAAATTGCAGCGCTTAAGACAAGGAAAAATTCGGTAGAAGAATATTATCGTGAATTACAAACTGGCTTGATTAGATGTGGTATTGTTGAGGAGAATGAAGCTATGCTTGCACGTTTTACGGGTGGATTAAATAGAGATATTCAGACCATTCTAGACTACAAGGATTATACTAATATCACTCGATTATTCCATCTTGCTTGTAAAGCTGAACGTGAAGTGCAGGATCGATGAGCGTTGGCGCGGACTAACTTTTCTGCAGGTCGACCTTCATCATGGACACCACGTGCATCATCTACTTCCACACGTTCTACTACACCGGCACCTCCGCCGGCTTCCACCTCCAACCGTGATACAAGAAAGCGTGCACAACCACCACTATCTCGCCAAGAGCACACCTGCTTTGGGCCTACATGTAGCTCTTTTTCTTCCATGGCGTCAACAGGGCACACAAGTGATATTATTTGTCGTCGTTGTAAGGGAAGAGGACATTTTGCGAGAGAATGCCAATCTCAGCGATGTGATGATTGCTCACGAGGATGGTGGGTATGAGTCCGCTTAGTGACTATGATGAAGAGACTTTGGCTCTTATTACACATGAAGAACACGGTGGAGATGATTACGATCATGAGACGCAATACATGGCTGCCAAGATCTTGCCGACAGGTATGAATGTTTAGTTGCTCAACGTGTTTTGAGTGTGCGAGTTACACAAGTCGAGCAAAATCAGAGGCATAACTTGTTCCATACAAAGGGAGTTGTGAAGGAACGTTCTATTCGCGTCATCATAGATGGAGGGAGCTGCAACAACTTGGCTAGCATGGTGATGGTGGAGAAGCTTTCTCTCACCACACGGCCACATCCTCATCCTTACTACATCCAATGGTTCAACAACAGCGGCAAGGTTAAGGTAACACGTACTGTTCGTGTGTATTTTAGTATCTCTACATATGCTGATTATGTTGATTGTGATGTGGTACCTATGCAAGCATGTTCCTTATTACTTGGTAGACCATGGCAATTTGATAAAAATTTGTACACCATGGTAGAAACAATCAAGATACTCTTGTTCACAAGGATAAAAATATTACTTTGCTTCCTATGACTCCTGATTCAATTTTGAAAGATGATATTAATAGAGCTAATAAAGCAAAACAGGAGAAAAATAAGAGTGAAAATCAGATTGTGGCAAAAGAATTTGAGCAACAAATGAAGCCTAATAATAAACCATCTAATGTTGCTTCTGAAATTAAACTGAAAAGTGCATGTTTACTTGCCACCAAATCTGATATTGAGGAGCTAGATTCTAGCAAATCTGTTTGCTATGCTTTTGTGTGCAAAGAGGCATTATTTTCATTCGAGGACGTGCCTTCCTCTTTGCCCCTCTGTCACTAACATTTTGCAGAGTTCACGACGTCTTACCACAAGTCGTGCCACCGGTTTTACCACCTATTCGAGGGATTGAGCATCAAATTGACTTAATTCCCGTTGCCTCGCTACCCAACCGTGCACCATACCGTACCAATCCAGAGGAGACGAAGGAGATTATGCGTCAAGTACAGGAGCTGCTCGACAAAGGTTATATACGCGAATCTCTCAGTCCTTGTGCTGTTCCTATTATACTAGTGCCTAAAAAGGATGGTACGTCGCGTATGTGTGTTGATTGTAGAGGCATTAATAATATTACTATTCGTTATAGACATCCAATTCCTAGCCTATATTATATGCTTGATGAATTGAGTTGCTCTACAATATTCTCCAAAGTTGATTTGCGTAGTGGATACCATCAAATTCGTATGAAATTGGGAGATGAATGGAAAACAGCATTTAAAACTAAGTTTGGTTTATATGAGTGGTTAGTCATGCCTTTGGGGTTAACTAATGCACCTAGTACTTTCATGAGACTAATGAACGAAGTTTTACGTGCTTTCATTGGACGATTTGTGGTAGTCTATTTTGATGATATACTGATTTATAGCAAATCTTTGGAAGAATATTTGGAACATTTACGTGCTGTTTTAATGCTCTACGTGATGCACGTTTGTTTGGTAACCTTGGGAAGTGCACCTTTTGCACCGACCGAGTATCTTTTCTTGGCTATGTTGTTACTCCACAGGAATTGAAGTTGATAAAGCCAAGATTGAAGCTATTGAGAGTTGGCCGCAGCCCAAAACGGTCACACAAGTGAGGAGTTTTCTTGGACTCGCTGGTTTCTATAGGCGTTTTGTGAGAGACTTTAGCACCATTGCTGCACCTCTCAATGAGCTTACAAAGAAGGATGTGCCTTTTGTTTGGGGTACCACAGGAAGAAGCCTTCACGGTATTGAAAGATAAGTTGACACATGCTCCTTTACTCCAACTTCCTGATTTTAATAAGACTTTTGAGCTTGAATGTGATGCTAGTGGAATTGGATTAGGAGGTGTGTTATTACAAGATGGCAAACCTGTTGCATACTTTTCTAAAAAATTGAGTGGGCCTAGTCTGAATTATTCTACTTATGATAAAGAATTATATGCTCTTGTTCGGACTTTAGAAACATGGCAACATTATTTATGGCCCAAAGAATTTGTTATACATTCTGATCACGAATCTTTGAAACATATTAAAAGTCAAGCTAAACTGAATCGTAGACATGCTAAATGGGTTGAATTCATTGAGACTTTCCCTTATGTCATTAAACACAAGAAGGGTAAAGAAAATGTTATTGCTGATGCATTGTCTCGTCGCTATACTATGCTTTCACAACTTGACTTCAAAATATTTGGTTTGGAGACCATCAAAGATCAATATGTGCATGATGCTGATTTTAAAGATGTATTGCAGAATTGTAAAGAAGGAAGAACGTGGAACAAGTTAAATGCCGTTAATGATGGCTTTGTGTTCTGTGCTAACAAGCTATGCATTCCTGCTAGCTCTGTTCGCCTTTTGTTGTGGCAGGAGGCGCATGGAGGAGGATTAATGGGACACTTTGGTGTGAAGAAGACGGAGGACGTACTTGCTACACATTTTTTGGCCAAAGATGAGACGGGATGTTGAGCGTTTTGTTGCTCGCTGCACTACATGTCAAAATGCTAAGTCACGACTCGATCCTCATGGTTTATATATGCCTTTGCCTGTACCTAGTGTTCCTTGGGAGGATATATCTATGGACTTTGTTTTAGGTTTACCTAGAACAAAGAAGGGGAGGGATAGCATATTTGTTGTCGTGGATAGATTCTCGAAAATGGCACACTTTATACCACGTCATAAAAGCGATGATCTTTGTTAATGTTGCTGATTTGTTCTTTCGTGAAATTATTCGCTTGCATGGTGTGCCAAATACTATTGTTTCAGATCGTGATACTAAATTTCTTAGCCACTTTTGGAGATGTTTATGGGCTAAGTTGGGGACTAAACTGCTTTTAGTACTACTTGTCACACCCTAACTGATGGACAAACTGAAGTAGTCAATAGAACATTGTCTACTATGCTTAGGGCTGTTTTGAAGAATAATAAGAAAATGTGGGAGGAATGCTTGCCTCATACTGAATTTGCTTATAATCGTTCATTGCATTCTACTACTAAGATGTGCCCTTTTGAAGTTGTGTATGGTTTCCTACCTCGTGCACCTATTGATTTGTTGCCTCTTCCATCTTCGGAGAAGGTTAATTTTGATGCTAAACAACGTGCTGAATTGATTTTAAAAATGCATGAGTTAACTAAGGAAAACATTGAGCGTATGAATGCTAAATATAAACTTGTTGGAGATAAGGGTAGAAAACATGTTGTGTTTGCTCACGGAGATCTTGTTTGGCTACATTTGCGTAAGGATAGATTTCCTGATTTGCGCAAATCAAAGCTAATGCCACGTGCTGATGGTCCCTTTAAGGTGTTGGAGAAAGTAAATGATAATGCATATAAACTTGAGCTGCCTGCAGATTTTGGGGTTAGTCCCACTTTTAAAATTGCAGATTTGAAGCCTTATTTGGGTGAGGAAGATGAGCTCACGAGGACGACTTCATTTCAAGAAGGGAGGATGATGAGGACATCAATACCATTGTTACACCCGCAGCCCCTCTTGCTACATATCTTTGGACCAATTACTAGAGCTCACAAGACGCTAATTAAATTATCAAGTACTTTCGTTTCTTGGTAATGATTCTAATGTTCATGAGAATATGATGCTGCCTAAATTGGATACATTTGTTTTGCTTACAAATGAAGGGCCTAGCTTGGAGAAGGATGGACGTTGGAGCAAGAACAAGCATGGAGATGATGCCATGCGCAAGGGGAACAAGAACGGAGTTACAAGTGATGATTTCAGGACTTTGAAGCCACCATAATGGGTGCATGAAGCCTTGGACGAAATATACAAGATGCTACTTCATAAATTTCATCCCGAGGCTATTCTAGGTGCTCAATCACTTTATTATTGGGCCAGGCCCTTGTAATTTCGAAATACACAAGTATAGGCTATTTTTAGAGTCCGTATGTGTGGGGAAACAAGAGATAGGGTTGATTTCAGACCCCTCCACCAAGGGCCACGAAATTCCCCCCCTCTTCCTCCATATATACAGCCCTTAGGGCGTCGTTTAGACTTTGGGTTTTGTTTAGATCAAAAGTTCGCCTAGCTGCAACTTCGCGTACTTCGTTTGTGTTCAACGCCCAGACCAAGGCGTCTCAGAACCCCACCATCATTAATAAAGCTTTCCTCTTATATTCGCAATATCCAGATTGCAATCTTAGTTTCTTGCTTGTTCTTCGTTTGCTCGCAGGAAACAGGCCCTCGTGGTCGTTGATCGTGCTCGGCGTGGTCAATAACCCTCGGAAGTTGGTTTAGCGATTGCTAAGGCGCGACGTCTCGCACGTACGTAGTCGGATCGTCAAGGTCGACTCCCACAGAAACGATAGCCACCATCTCATCGAAACATCGGGACACCTTTGCCCCTATCATGAAGCGTGAGACGTCTCGAAACATCTTGGGCCAAAAGTAGTTCTTGGAGAGCGTGACGAATGTCTTATCTCGTCCAAAATGTCCCATGAGTTCGCCTCCATGAGCCTCTTGCAAAAGTAGCAAACGAAGAGAAGACTCGGGAATGCATAGTTTGTTAGCTTTCATAATATAAGCATCCTTGATATAATATTGTTCCCAAGAAGTATGCGTCAAACACTTTGCATAAGGGATAGCAAAAGATGGATCATTAACATACAAGTCTTTGATGTGCTCAAAACCAATAACATTCAACTCAAGTTTAGTGACAAGCGTGCATATGCGTGAAAGTGCATCCTGATGTAGGGCGGAACCATACGTGTATGATCTTTCACGTTGGAGCGGATCCTACGGGGAATCACGAAGAACACGCGGAAGAACAAGAGGGAAACTCGGAGGAAACAAGAGAGAAATCACTAAACCGACAAGGGATCAATCACACAAATGCTAGATCACCGATCACATAGAGTGGCACAAGATTCAAGATCAACAAAGGACGATACAAACGGTAGCCGTTCTTCTTCGTGAGGAGGCCTTGAGGGGGTCCACCCTAGAAGTTGGTCTTGATTCAGCTTGGTGGATCTTCTCCGTATAGTTCCTGATCTCTGTGGAGAATTAGCCAAGTGGATGAGAAAAGGCTCTCACAAGAATATGAGCTAATCCAATGCTAACCCTAGAAAGAGGTAGGGGATCAAGTATATATAGTCTCGGGTCGAAGGGGTACAAGGGACAGGGTCCTGAGGCATTGCGCGCAGGCAGGGGAGGCCGGACGTCAGGGCGTCGGGCCGGATGTCCGGGCTTTCGCGAGGCGCCGGATGTCCGGACTGTCAGCCCGGATGTCCGGGCTGGGGCGACCGTTTCAGCCGAATCGGGAAAGGGGCGCCGGATTTCCGGGCTGGGGCCCGGATATCCGGGCTGGGGACCGGATGTCCGGGCTTGGACGCCGGATGTCCGGGCCCTGGAGACTTGGGCATTTTGGTGCATGTTGAGGTAGAAGCTCCAGGGGCCGGATGTCCGGGGTCAGGGCCGGATGTCCGGGGCCTGGAAGGGGATTTTGCTCGTTTCCGTTGGTTCTCTTCATCCATGGACTTGGCGGCTTGTCCGTCTTCACGTGCATCCTCGGGAGGTTCCCCTTGACACCTAATCATGCATAGCATATAGGACTTAGGTAGTAGCCATGTCTCGAGTGGATCATATGTTATATCAATAAGGAAAGAGGTCACCTCGTTCTCGAGAGCTCTAGCTCTAGCTCGTGTCATGGGTCCTCTTGGCTCTTGATGAGACGGTTGTGTGTCCATGGGGATGATCGTGGGATGCTCCGCATCATCTCCCCCCCCCCCCTGGGGTGAGTTCCGACCTCAGATCAAAAGCTGGATCTCCAGGGGATGGGGCGGGGTCCTTGACGTTGAAAATGTCGCTCACGTGGTATGTGTCTCGAGGTAGGTCGATCTTGTAGGCGTTGTCGCTAGAAGCGTGCTAGCTCATTGAATGGTCCATCGGCTCGAGGGAGAAGCTTGGACTTGCGTTCTTTGTGGAAGCGGTCCTTGCGAAGGTGTAGCCACACTAGATCACCAATGTTGAAGACGATGGGTTGCTTGTTGGCGTTGAGCTTGTTTGCTTGACATTGTACTTGGCGCTCAATGGTGTGCCTTGTATCTTCGTGCATCTTCTTGATGTAGCTTGCTCGTTCACTTGCATCCATGTTGGTGCGCTCTTGGAGAGGAAGTGGTAGAATATCCAATGGGGACAACGGGTTGAAACCGTAGACGACCTCGAAGGGGACTTGCCGGTAGTTGAATGTCTTGCACGGTTGTAGGCGCATTTCGCGATGGGTAGACATGCGTCCCATTCCTTAATGTTCTTCTTGATCAAGACACGAAGTAGAGTGGATAGTGTGCGGTTCGTCACCTCTGTTTGGCCGTCGGTTTGAGGATGGTATGCCGAGGAGAACAAGAGCTTGATTCCGAGCTTGGCGCATAGGGTCTTCCAAAAGTAACTCAAGAACTTGACATCACGATCGGAGACGATTGTCTTTGGTATGCCACGGAGTCGCAAGATTTCCCTACAAAAGAGATTGGCAACATGTGAAGCATCGTCTATCTTGTTGCAAGGTATGAAATGTGCCATCTTAGAAAATCTATCCACAACAACAAAGACGGAATCCTTGCCATTTTGAGTCCTAGGCAAACCAAGTACGAAATCCATACTAATGTCTTCCCATGGTTGATATGGAATAGGAAGAGGCATGTAAAGACCATGAGATTGAGCTTTAGACTTAGCTTTGCGACATGTATAGCATCGGTTGGTGAAGCATGAGACGTCATGAACATCTTGGGCCAAAAGTAGTTGGTGGAGAGCGTGGCGAATGTCTTGTCGCGTCCAAAGTGTCCCATGAGTCCGCCTCCATGAGCCTCTTGCAAAAGGAGCAAACGAAGAGAAGACTCCGGGAATGCAAAGTTTGTTAGCTCTCATAAGATAACCATCCTTGATGTAATATTGTTCCGAGAAGTATGCGTCAAACACTTAGCATAAGGAGAAGCAAAAGATGGATCATGCTCATACAAGTCTTTTATATGCTCAAAACCAATAACATTCAACTCAAGTTGAGTGACAAGCATGCATATGCGTGAAAGCGTCGGCAACTACATTTTCTTTACCCTTAATATACTTGATCACGTAAGGAAAAGATTCAATGAATTCACTCCATTTGGCATGACGCTTGTTTAACTTAGTTTGACCTTTGAGGTACTTAAGCGTTTCATGATCGGTATGGATGACAAACTCGTGAGGTCTAAGGTAATGTTCCCAAACATGTAGCACACGCACTAAAGCATACAACTCTTGGTCATAGATGGGATAATTAAGTTGAGCACCGGATAGTTTTTCACTAAAATAAGCAATGGCTCGTTTTTCTTGCATCAAAACTCCGCCAATTCCGGTACCACTTGCATCACAATGAACCTCAAAAGTTTTGTCAAAATTGGACAAAGCAAGAATCGGAGCATGAGTAAGCAAAGATTTAAGCTCATCAAAAGCGGTTGATTGCAAAGTTCCCCAAACAAAGGGAGTATTCTTCTTGCTCAAAGCATGCAAAGGAGCGGCAATTGTGCTAAAATCTTTCACAAAGCGACGATAGAAACCCGCAAGACCAAGAAAACTTCGCACTTGTTGCAAATTGGTGGGTTGGGGCCAAGTTTTAATTGCTTCAATTTTAGATTCACAACATGGACACCCTTTGAGGAAACCACAAAACCCAAGAAATCCACTTTGTCAACTCCAAAAGTGCATTTTTCAAGTTTGCATAAAGGCTTTCCTTGCGAAGAGTTTGCAACACAGATTTTACATGATCGATGTGCTCTTTCATGGTTTTGTTAAACACAAGAATGTCATCAAGTAAACCACAACAAAGACTCCAATATAAGGACGAAGCACATGATGCATAAGACGTACAAAAGTACCGGGAGCTTCCGAAAGACCCATAGGCATCACTAACCATTCATATAAACCAAATTTGGTTTTGAAAGAAGTTTTCCATTCATCACCCTCTTGTATGCGGATTTGATAATACCCACTTTTATGGTCAATTTTTGAGAAAAAGTTGGCTCCACTAAGTTCATCAAGCATGTCATCTAAACGAGGAATGGGATTCCGATAACGGACGGTGATCGCATTGATAGGTCTACAATCGGAACACAAGCGAAAACTTCCATCGGGCTTAGGCACAAGTATAACGGGAACGGCACAAGGGCTTAAGCTTTCACGTACATGACCGTTGTCGATTAGTTGTTGTACTTGCCGTTGAATCTCCTTGGTTTCTTCTGGATTGACTCGGTATGGAGCTTTGTTTAGTAGAGGCGCTCCGGGATGAGGTCAACTCGATGCTCTATGCCTCAAGAGGAGGTAGACCCGGAGGTAGCTCATCGGGGAAAACATCTTGAAATTCCTGCAAAAGAGATTGAAACACCAAAGGTAGCTCGTGAATGGTGTTAGCTTTTGGATCTCCATCCTTGCACACAAGGACAAAGTGCATCACACTCGATGGGTTCTCACACACTACTCTCATCTCACTTTTGGTGGCAAATAGGATGAGGTTTTTCTCTCTAGGCGAAGAGTCGCTCAAATTAGGCTTGTGGCTCTCACTCACTTTTGGGTGGATCACTTTATCACTCTTTTCTCTATGATGTGTGGCTTGCTTGTCGGCTATCACTTGAGTAGGAGACATAGGTCGTAGCACATATTCCTTCCCTTTCATCTTGAAGCTATAGTGATTTGATAGAGGCAAAGGTGTCCCGATGTGTCGATGAGATGGTGGCTATCGTTTCTGTGGGAGTCGACCTTGAGGATCCGACTACGTACGTGCGAGACGTCGCGCCTTAGCAATCGCTAAACCAACTTCCGAGGGTTATTGACCACGCCGGAGCACGATCAACCTGACCACGAGGGTCTGTTTCCTGCGAGCAAACGAAGAACAAGCAAGAAACTAAGATTGCAATCTGGATATTGCGAATATAAGAGGAAAGCTTTATTAATGAAGGTGGGGTTCTGTGACGCCTTGGTCTGGTCGTTCAACACAAATGAAGTACGCGAAGTTGCAGCTATGGCGAACTTTTGATCTAAACAAAACCCAAAGTCTAAACGACGCCCTAAGGGCTGTATATATGGAGAAAGAGGAGGGAATTTCGTGGCCCTTGAGGGAGGGGTCCGAAACCAACCCTACCTCTTGTTTCCCCACACATACGGA
The DNA here is from genome assembly GCA_021605145.1 of Aegilops bicornis. NCBI lineage: Eukaryota > Viridiplantae > Streptophyta > Magnoliopsida > Poales > Poaceae > Aegilops > Aegilops bicornis. Next base: position 344,748,507 of record CM038674.1, on the reverse strand, counting down.
CTCTAAAAACAGCCTACACTTAAGTATTTCGAAATTACATGGGCCTGGCCCAATAATAAGGTGACACAGCACCTAGAATAGCCTATGGACGAATATTATGAAGTGGCATCTTGTATATTTCGTCCAAGGCTTCATGCTCTCATTAGGGTGGCTTCAAAGTCCTGGAATCATCACTTGTAACTCTGTTCTTGTTCCCCTTAGCATGCCAACATCTCCATGCTTGAACTTGCTCCAAGGTTCATCTTTCTTGTCCATGGTAGGCCCTTCATTTGTAAGCAAAACAAATGTATCCAATTTAGGCAGCATCATATTCTCATGAACATTGGAATCGTTACCAAGAAACGAAAGTACCGATAATTCAATTGGCGTCATGCGAGCTCTAGTAATTGGTCCAAGTATGTATAGCAGCGAGGGCTGTGGGTGTAACAATGGTATCGATGTCCTCATCATCCTCCCTTCTTGAAATGAAGTCGCCCTCGACGGAAACTCATCTTCCTCACCCAAATAAGGCTTCAAATCTGCAATGTTAAAAGTGGGACTAACCCCAAAATCTGCAGGCAGCTCAAGTTTATATGCATTATCATTTATTTTCTCTAACACCTTAAATGGACCATCAAGACGTGGCATTAGCTTTGATTTGCAAATTAGGAAACCTATCCTTACGCAAATGTAACCAAACAAGATCTCCACGTGCAAACACAACATGTTTTCTACCCTTATCTCCAGCAAGTTTATATTTAGCATTCATATGCTCAATGTTTTCCTTAGTTAACTCATGCATTTTTAAAATCAATTCGGAACGTTCTTTAGCATCAAAATTAACCTTCTCCGAAGATGGAAGAGGCAACAAATCAATAGGTGCACGAGGTAGGAAGCCATACACAATTTCAAAAGGGCACATCTTAGTAGTAGAATGCAATGAACGATTATAAGCAAATTCAATATGAGGCAAGCATTCTTCCCACATTTTCTTATTATTCTTCAAAACAGCCCTAAGCATAGTAGACAATGTTCTATTGACTACTTCAGTTTGTCCATCAGTTTGGGGGTGACAAGTAGTACTAAAAAGCATTTTAGTCCCCAACTTAGCCCATAAACATCTCCAAAAGTGGCTAAGAAATTTAGTATCACGATATGAAACAATAGTATTTGGCACACCATGCAAGCGAATAATTTCACGAAAGAACAAATCAGCAACATTAACAGCATCATCGCTTTTATGACATGGTATAAAGTGTGCCATTTTCGAGAATCTATCCACGACAACAAATATGCTATCCCTCCCCTTCTTTGTTCGAGGTAAACCTAAAACAAAGTCCATAGATATATCCTCCCAAGGAACACTAGGTACAGGCAAAGGCATATATAAACCATGAGGATTGAGTCGTGACTTAGCTTTTTGACATGTAGTGCAGCGAGCAACAAAACGCTCAACATCCCGTCTCATCTTTGGCCAAAAGAAATGTGTAGCAAGTATATCCTCCGCCTTCTTCACGCCAAAGTGTCCCATTAATCCTCCTCCATGCCTCCTGCAACAACAAAAGACGAACAGAGCTAGCAGGAATGCATAGCTTGTTAGCACGGAACACAAAACCATCCTTAATAACGAACTTGTTCCATGTTCTTCCTTCTTTACAATTCTGCATTACATCTTTAAAATCAGCATCATGCACATATTGATCTTTGATGGTCTCCAAACCAAATATTTTGAAGTCAAGTTGTGAAAGCATAGTATAGCGACGAGACAAAGCATCAGCAATAACATTTTCTTTACCCTTCTTGTGTTTAATGACATAAGGAAAGTCTCAATGAATTCAACCCATTTAGCATGTCTACGATTCAGTTTAGCTTGACTTTTAATATGTTTCAAAGATTCATGATCAGAATGTATAACAAATTCTTTGGGCCATAAATAATGTTGCCATGTCTCTAAAGTCCTAACAAGAGCATATAATTCTTTGTCATAAGTAGAATAGTTCAGACTAGGCCCACTCAATTTTTCGTAAAAGTATGCAACAGGTTTGCCATCTTGTAATAACACACCTCCTAATCCAATTCCACTAGCATCACATTCAAGCTCAAAAGTCTTATTAAAGTCGGGAAGTTGGAGTAAAGGAGCATGTGTCAACTTATCTTTCAATACCGTGAAGGCTTCTTCCTGTGTGGTACCCCAAACAAAAGGCACATCCTTCTTTGTAAGTTCATTGAGAGGTGCAGCAATGGTGCTAAAGTCTCTCACAAAACGCCTATAGAAACCAGCGAGTCCAAGAAAACTCCTCACTTGTGTGACCGCTTTGGGCTGCGGCCAACTCTCAATAGCTTCAATCTTGGCTTTATCAACTTCAATTCCCCTGTGGTGTAACAACATAGCCAAGAAAAGATACTCGGTCGGTGCAAAAGGTGCACTTCCCAAGGTTACCAAACAAACGTGCATCACGTAGAGCATTAAAAACAGCACGTAAATGTTCCAAATGTTCTTCCAAAGATTTGCTATAAATCAGTATATCATCAAAATAGACTACCACAAATCGTCCAATGAAAGCACGTAAAACTTCGTTCATTAGTCTCATGAAAGTACTAGGTGCATTAGTTAACCCAAAAGGCATGACTAACCACTCATATAAACCAAACTTAGTTTTAAATGCTGTTTTCCATTCATCTCCCAATTTCATACGAATTTGATGGTATCCACTACATAAATCAACTTTGGAGAATATTGTAGAGCCACTCAATTCATCAAGCATATCATCTAGCCTAGGAATAGGATGACGATAACGAATAGTAATATTATTAATGCCTCTACAATCAAAACACATACGCGACGTACCATTCTTTTTAGGCACCAGTATAATAGGAACATCACAAGGACTAAGAGATTCGCATATATAACCTTTGTCAAGCAGTTCCTGTACTTGACGCATAATCTCCTTCGTCTCCTCTGGATTGGTACGGTATGGTGCACGGTTGGTAGCGATGCACGGGAATTAAGTCAATTTGATGCTCAATCCCTCGAATAGGTGGTAATCCGGTGGCACGTCTTGTGGGAAGACGTCAATGAACTCCCGCAAAATGTTAGTGACGCAGGGGCAAAGAGGAAGGCACGTCCTCGAATGAAAATAATGCCTCTTTGCACACAAAAGCATAGCAAACAGATTTGCTAGAATCTAGCTCCTCAATATCAGATTTGGTGGCAAGTAAACATGCACTTTTCAGTTTAATTTCGAAGCAACATTAGATGGTTTATTATTAGGCTTCATTTGTTGCTCAAATTCTTTTGCCACAATCTGATTTTCACTCTTATTTTTCTCCTGTTTTGCTTTATTAGCTCTATTAATATCATCTTTCAAAATTGAATCAGGAGTCATAGGAAGCAAAGTAATATTTTTATCCTTGTGAACAAGAGTATACTGATTGTTTCTACCATGGTGTACAGAATTTTTATCAAATTGCCATGGTCTACCAAGTAATAAGGAACATGCTTGCATAGGTACCACATCACAATCAACATAATCAGCATATGTAGAGATACTAAAATACACACGAACAGTATGTGTTACCTTAACCTTGCCGCTGTTGTTGAACCATTGGATGTAGTAAGGATGTGGATGTGGTCTTGTGGTGAGAGAAAGCTTCTCCACCATATCCATGCTAGCCAAGTTGTTGCAGCTCCCTCCATCTATGATGACGCTTGAATAGAACGTTCCTTCACAACTCCCTTTGTATGGAACAAGTTATGCCTCTGATTTTGCTCAGCTTGTGTAACCTGCACACTCAAAACACGTTGAGCAACTAAACATTCATACCGCCAAGATCTTCAAAGCAGCCATGTATTGCGTCTCATGATCGTAATCATCTCCACCGTGTTCTTCATGTGTAATAAGAGCCAAAGTCTCTTCATCATAGTCACTAGTGGACTCATACCCACCATCCTCAATAGCAATCATCACACGCTGAGATTGGCATTCTCTCGCAAAATGTCCTCTTCCCTTACAACGACGACAAATAATATCACTTGTGTGCCCTGTTGACGCCATGGAAGAAGAAGAGCTCATGTAGGCCCAAAGCAGTGTGCTCTTGGCGCATAGTGGTGGTTGTGCCTGCTTTCTTGTATCACGGTTGGAGGTGGCAGCCGACGGAGGTGCCGTGTAGTAGAACGTGTGGAAGTAGATGATGCACGTGGTGTCCATGATGAAGGTCGACCTGCGAGAAAAGTTAGTCCGCCAACGCCTGTCGATCCTGCACTTCACGTTCAGCTTTACAAGCAAGATGGAATAATCGAGTGATATTAGTATAATCCTTGTAGTCTAGAATGGTCTGAATATCTCTATTTAATCCACCCGTAAAACGTGCAAGCATAGCTTCATTCTCCTCAACAATACCACATCTAATCAAGCCGGTTTGTAATTCTGATAATATTCTTCTACCGAATTTTTCCTTATCTTAAGCGCTGCAATTTTTGAAGTAATTCACGTTGATAATATGGTGGAACCCAACGAGTACGCATAGCAGTTTTCAAAGCAGCCCAAGTAGCTGGAACAGGATATAATCTACAATGTTCAGACCACCAAACACATGCAAAGCTAGTGAAAGCACAAACAAATAGCGGGAACACGTCTCTCCTCGTGATATTGTAAACATGTAAATCGTTGTTCAGTTTCTAACTCCCAAGTAAGATATATATCGTGAACATATCTACCCTCAAATGGTGGAATATTCAACTTCAGTTTAGGGAGATGGTCATGATCTCGTACTGAGGGGAGCCCTAACATTGCCATTATTTGCATGTGGACGACCGGTGGTTGTGGTGCAGGTGGTTGTGGTGCTGGTGGTTGCATGTAGTTCTGAAGTTGATCAACCTCATCCTCGTACTCTCTCACATAATCATCCTCCCCACATCGCCAGCAGGAGCCACGTATATCAACAATGACACCAAAGCAGCTTGGCCAGCCGAAGAGGGAAACGGCTCGCTCGGCGTAGGGCTGCTTCGCGAGGTGGAGGTAGTCGTTTTTGTTGTTGTATAGTTTCATTAGTTGCTGCCGGTGGTGGTGGTGGTAGACTCGAGATCAATTCATTAAACTTGTTATCTAGCTTTGTTTCAACGCCTTCTCAATGCCATCTATCTTCTCCATGGCCTCTTCAAATCTATTTAGCACATCTTCCACCTGCCCACTCATCATTTGTTGAAACTTATCATGTAGCGCTTTGTTTGTCATGTTCTCCCCGGTCGGTCTAAATCGGCTTGTGATCCTGCCATGATTAGCAGCAATAGAAACACACAAGAATATGATTCGACAGACTACTAGGAAGTGGTGGTGGTGGTGTGGTGGACAGTCACAAATCCGTCAAGCAAATCTCAAATTCTTACCAGTTCTTATCCAGCAGCAGGCGGTGATCGGCAACCGATGTAGTCAAAACTCTCAAAGCTTGGATAGAGCGATTACCAGGGAGAGTCAAACTCATGACGTAGATGTATGTGGAGCTGGGAAGGCTTATAATATGGCAGCGAAAAGGGTCAGCAATAATCAATTCAGAGATGCAAAGTTGAATAAACGCTCAACGATGGTACTGTGCTGGTCCTAGGCTAGACCGTGCTAGAGACGCGAGCCTAGAACACTAACAAAATCATGGCGCTGCACGAAAACAACGGAAAAGCACACTCTGGAATATTTTTTTTTCGCTCTTATTTTTTTTTGCGATGCTTTTTTTTTGCGCTGCTCTTTTTTTTTTGCGAAAAATCACTATAATGGCGAGTGTCTCAAAACTCTTCCCAGGTCAAACAGACAGGATGGGCACGAAATTTTTTCGACCAAAAAAAATTGTTTTTTTTTACCGCCGGACCCAAAAGCTGAAACGGGTCAAAAAAACTTTCTATAATGGCGACTGTCTCAATACGCTTAGAAACACCTAAAAATAGGATAGCCAGAAATTTTTTCGACAAGTGCGTTTTCGGAAAATTTTGGGCCTAAACGGAGGGTGGTTTCCAGACTCTTTTTTTTTTTGGAAACCTCCGCAGGCAAGGAAACACGAATCGGAATTTAGATGGATCTCGAAAACAAACCTAATATGAGAAGAACTCGGATTGGTGTTCGAGATATGGTGGTGGTATATGGTAGCGGTGGTGGTATATGGATACGGATTGGTGGTGGTATATGGATACGGATTGGTGGTGGTATATGGATACGGATTGGTGGTGGTATATGGATACGGATTGGTGGTGGTATATGGATACGGATTCAGAGCGGTGGCGGATAAGAAGGGTGGTAGATGGCAAGGCGATGATGATGGTGCGGCGGCGGCGTGACAACTTATGACCAGAACTCGAAACTCTAAAAGACTAGACTCTAAGACCAGCAACTTGACACGACGATGCAACCGCAAATTCAACAAAGCAAAAACCCTAAAAAGATTATGCGAAGGCTCAGATTGGTTCGGATATGATGAACTAACCCTAATTTTTTTGGCTTTTTCGTGGACTTTAGGTATGAAGAATGCACTCGATCGAATCTACAAAAAACTGTAAAATCTCACCGAGCAACCTGAAAATCTGATACCACTTGATAGAGGCAAAGGTGTCCCGATGTTTCGATGAGATGGTGGCTATCGTTTCTGTGGGAGTCGACCTTGACGATCCGACTACGTACGCGGCGTAGACGTCATACTTTAGCAATCGCTAAACCAACTTCCGAGGGTTATTGACCACGCCGGAGCACGATCAACCTAACCACGAGGGTTTGTTTCCTGCGAGCAAACGAAGAACAAGCAAGAAACTAAGATTGCAATCTGGATATGGCGAATATAAGAGGAAAGCTTTATTAATGAAGGTGGGGTTCTGTGACGCCTTGGTCTGGTCGTTGAACACAAACGAAGTATGCGAAGTTGCAGCTATGGCGAACTTTTGATCTAAACAAAACCCAAAGTCTAAACGACGCCCTAAGGGCTGTATATATGGAGAAAGAGGAGGGAATTTCGTGGCCCTTGAGGGAGGGGTCTGAAACCAACCCTAACTCTTGTTTCCCACACATACGGACTCTAAAAACAGCCTACACTTAAGTATTTCGAAATTACATGGGCCTGGCCCAATAATAAGGTGACGCAGCACCTAGAATAGCCTATGGACGAATATTATGAAGTGGCATCTTGTATATTTCGTCCAAGGCCTCATGCTCTCATTAGGGTGGCTTCAAAGTCCTGGAATCATCACTTGTAACTCCGTTCTTGTTCCCCTTATGCATGCCAACATCTCCATGCTTGAACTTGCTCCAAGGTTCATCTTTCTTGTCCATGGTAGGCCCTTCATTTGTAAGCAAAACAAATGTATCCAATTTAGGCAGCATCATATTCTCATGAACATTGGAATCGTTACCAAGAAACGAAAGTACCTGATAATTCAGTTGGCGTGCGCGAGCTCTAGTAATTGGTCCAGTATGTATAGCAGCAGGGGCTGTGGGTGTAACAATGGTATTGATGTCCTCATCATGATTGGTGCGCCCATTGTGGATGACACCATGGTCGAATTGCCATGGTCGACCTAGAAGTAGGTGGCAAACGGTCATTGGGACCACATCACATTCCAACGTGTCTTCATAAGCACCAATTTTGAAGGAGACTTGGACCGTATGCTCGACTCAGTATAGTGCCGGAGTCACTTAGCCATTGAACCTTGTAGGGTGCGGGTGCTTCCTCTTGACCAATTGGAGCTTGGAGCATAGTTCTTCACTTGCCAAGTTGTGGCAACTACCTCCATCGATGATGACCTTGATGGACCGTCCATTGATGCCGGCTTTTGTGTGGAAGATGTGGCATCGTTGGTCTTCTTCTTGTTGATGTTGGAGAGTCAAGACCTTGGAGACAACGAGAGCGGGGCTCGAATCCTCATCACAAAAGACTTGGTCATCTTCATCTTCGTTCACTTGCCGGTGCATAGCCACTTGCTCAAGAGCTTCCATCTCCTCTTCACTCATGGAGTCATATGTGCCATCGTCGTTGAGGATCATGGTGCGCTTGTTGGTGCATTCGTATGACTTGTGGCCTCGGCCGTCGCAAGTGAAACACTTGAAGGAGCTTGTCTTGATGGTCTCATCGGTCGGAGTAGAGGATGAAGCACGCGGCTTGAGGTTACTTGTAGTAGGAGTAGGACGACTTGAACTTGCCGAAGTCTTCTTGTAACTTGACTTGTCGTCGTTTCTTGAAGAAAGCTTGGTCGAAGTTGATGTTGGAGGAGTCGTTGAAGCTTGGTTGTTGGAGGAGCCGTAGGTCTTGGATGAGTACTTGGCGTACTTGAAGTCATCTTGCACTTGGCGTTCCGCCTTTGTAGCTTGATGCACGAGCTCAATGAGGGATGAGTATGGTTGAAAGTCGGCGATCTTCTTGATGGGATGATTGAGTCCATTCAAGAAACGTGCCATAGTTTGCTCATCATCTTCCTTGACATTGGCTCGAATCATGGCTATCTCCATTTCCTTGTAGTATTCTTCAACGTTCTTTGTTCCTTGCTTGAGTAGTTGGAGTTTCTTGAAGAGGTCGCGGTTGTAGTAGGTTGGCACAAAACATGCTCGCATGACATCCTTCATTTGAGCCCAAGTGGTGATTGGAGGTTCACCTCTTGCTTGTCGTCGCTCAATGATTTGTTCCCACCATATGAGCACATAGTCTTGGAACTCAAGTGATGCCATAGCGATTTTCTTCGCTTCATCGTAGTTGTGCAACCGGAAGATTTTGTCAACCTTCAATGCCCGTGAGAGAGGTAGTCTTGAGGTCATTGCTTCCATTGAACTTGGGCATGGTGAATTTTATCTTGCCGTAGCGTTGCTCTTCATTGTGTTGTTGACGATGTTGATGATGACGTCCTTGACGTGGATTGTAGTCGTCTTCATGTTGCTCTTGGCGTGGAGGAAGACCATGGTCAACTTGCTCTTGTTGTACTTGAGGTTGAGGTGGAGCTTGACGAGCTTGTGGAGGAGCTTGAGGAACTTGACGTTGTACATGAGGTTGGTAGTTCCTCTCTTGGATTTCTTCTCGAAGGGCTTCCTCTTGATTGCGCCGTTCGCGATTGCGGTTGGCGAAGGCTCTACTTGATTCCTGAAGGGCACGTTGCGCCTCAAGAGCTTGCGCCTCACGTTGTTATTGTTGAAGACGTTGAGCCTTGGCGTCTTGTTCGTCTTGGTGAAGACGTGCTCGTTCTTCCTCTTGTTGGCGACGAAGACGTTGTCGTTCTTGAGCTTGAGCAAAAGCCTCTTGGTTAGATTGAGGACGAGGAACTTGATCATCAACTTGCTCTTGTGAATGCTTGTCATGTAGCGGGTTGCGAGATGCATGACGGTCTTGGCGCGTGGCTCGTCGAAGAGTGTTCGATGACGGTGTACTTGAGTCGTCGAAGGTGTCGTCGGAATGACGACTCGAGCGGCTCCGTCTTGATGATGAAGAAGTTGAATGATGCCGGTTTCTCATCAAAGCGCGGATCTCGTCCATTCTTGCATCATTCTCTTGCTTGTGAGCCTCGAACTTGTTGTCGAAGTAGTCTCTTGTACGTTGCTCGGAGAGTCGCAAGTCGGTGGCGAGGTTGTCGATGCGGTTGCTCATTGCTTGTTGTTCTTGGTGCAACGGCCACGTTGTGCACCAAAGAGGTGGCTCTTGGTGACGATGATGACATGTCATCGTCTTGCTCGATGAAGAGTGGGTTGGTAGAGGTACTTGGCCTATCCATCATTCCAAGCAAAATGTGAGTGGTAGAACGGAAAGAACTTATACCAATGTACCTTTGACCGATGTTGAAGATGAATCAAGTTCACTCAAATGCGGACAATGAAATAGCACTCTTGGTACCGATTCTTGTCGGTTCTCACACCTACACAAGTAAAAGCTTATGGTGGAGCTCGGTAAGGATGGTGGCACAAAATTTGATGCAATTGTAAGTGAGACTCAATAAAGTTGGAAATGATTCACAAATTTGCAAATGCAACAAGTAGACCAATAGCAAGGTAAGGTACACGGAAACACACATAAAAGATAATATGGGGTTATGCAACCAAGGATGAGCCAAAATGTGGAATTCACCAAGATGCTCTTGTTGCACAACACTAGAGAGACGCTTAGCACGATTGCACAATAGGCGGATACGAACTTGTGCACAACCTACTAAGCAAAATGCAACGACTTCTACCCAAGTATGCTATATGTATGGTGTTTCGATGTGTTGATCCAAGATGATCAAGTATGACAATCTTAATGTTGTATGGTGCTATGGTTCTTGCTCATAAGCTCTTTGCTTATCTTTCTCTCTTTGCTTAAAAGCTTGAATGGCTCTTTCTCTTTTGAGCTCTTTTCTCATGCAAAACTTCGCGAACCACGATAGCAATTGTGTATGCGATGACAACTTTGTGACACACAAGTTGATGGTAAGATATGCACCACTTTGGTATGGTATGTATGCTATGGAGTATGATCACTAATGTGCACAAGTCACGTTGCGGCAATACTCAATGGCTAGTCTCGATGGGTAAGCAACGCGAAAGATGGGCTATGATGGTTATCAATGCAATTGCAAGTAATGTCAAAGGTGTCGACGATGTTACCGTCCTTGACGAAGATGAGCGGTGGTGATGTTGATGTTGGACCGTACCTAGATAGCGAAACACAAAAGGATACGGAAAACCCCAACTCAAATTCTCAAGGCAAAATTTGGCAACGTTGTCGGAATTGGAAGTGGGAAAGGCTAAGGTGGTGTTATGCGGAAGTGGTGGAGGTAAGTGGAAGTGTATGTGGGCACGGGACAAAATTTGGCGAAAGTTAGGCGGTGATCGGGGTGGTGGAAGGGATTGTTGTTACCAGGGGCCGGAAATCCGGGCTGGAAGCCGGATGTCCGGGGCGCCGGATGTCCGGGCTGCTCGGGCCGGATGTCCGGGCTCGATGAACACCGCGGGGGAAGGTGGGATCTGGGGCAAAATTCGGGCGATTTTGTGGATGGAAATTGTGGAAATGGTGGGGGAAAGCTAGGTCTACCTGCAACACACGAAATCCACGGATCAAATCCAACAAAACTTCATCACACGAACAAATCACAAAAAAAAATTTGGGGCTATTTTTGTGGGGAATTTTCGGAATTAGGACAAAAACAACAAAATCAAGTTAGAAAAGAGGGTTAGGGGCTCCAATAACGTGATCAACGTGGCTCATGATACCATAGATGATGTAGGGCAGAACCCTACGTGTATGATCTTTCACGTTGGAGCGGATCCTACGGGGAATCACGAAGAACACGCGGAAGAACAAGAGGGAAACTCGGAGGAAACGAGAGAGAAATCACTAAACCGACAAGGGATCAATCACACAAATGCTAGATCACCGATCACATAGAGTGGCACAAGATTCAAGATCAACAAAGGACGATACAAACGGTAGCCGTTCTTCTCCGTGAGGAGGAGGCCTTGAGGGGTCCACCCTAGAAGGGGTCTTGAATCCGCTTGTTGTATCTTCTCCGTAGAGGTCCTGATCTCGGTGGAGAAGTAGCCAAGTGGATGAGCAAAGGCTCTCACACAAGAATATGAGCTAATCCAATGCTAACCCTAGAAAGAGGTAGGGGATCAAGCATATATAGTCTCGGGTCGAAGGGGTACAAGGGACAGGGTCCTGAGGCATCGCTGCTTGTGAGGGAGGCCGGACGTCCGGGCGTCGGGCGGATGTCAAGACCTTCATGAGGCGCCGGATGTCCGGCTAGGCGACCGTTTCAGCCGAATCGGGAAAGGGGCGCTGGATTTCCGGGCTGGGGCCCGGATATCCGGGCTGGGGACCGGATGTCCGGGCTTGGACGCCGGATGTCCGGGCCCTGGAGACTTGGGCATTTTGGTGCATGTTGAGGTAGAAGCTCCAGGGGCCGGATGTCTGGGGCCTGGAAGGGGATTTTGCTCGTTTCCGTTGGTTCTCTTCATCCATGGACTTGGCGGCTTGTCCGTCTTCACGTGCATCCTCGGGAGGTTCCCCTTGACACCTAATCATGCATAGCATATCGGACTTAGGTAGTAGCCATGTCTCGAGTGGATCATATGTGATATCAATAAGGAAAGAGGTCACCTCGTTCTCGAGAGCTCTAGCTCTAGCTCGTGTCATGGGTCCTCTTGGCTCTTGATGAGACGGTTGTGTGTCCATGGGGATGATCGTGGGATGCTCCGCATCACATCCGCAACTACATTTTCCTTACCCTTAATGTAGTTGATCACATAGGGGAAAGATTCAATAAATTCACACCATTTGGCATGACGCTTGTTCAACTTAGTTTGACCTTTTAAGTACTTAAGCGTTTCATGGTCGGTATGTATGACAAACTCATGAGGTCTAAGATAATGTTCCCAAACATGTAGCACACGCACTAAAGCATACAATTCTTTGTCATAGATGGGGTAGTTAAGTTGAGCACCGGAGAGTTTTTCACTAAAATATGCAATGGCTCGTTTTTCTTGCATCAAAAGTCCGCCAATTCCGGTACCACTTGCATCACAATGAACCTCAAAAGTTCTGTCAAAATTGGGCAAAGCAAGTGATGCGGAGCATCCCTCACTCATCCCCATGGACGCACCTACATCTTCCTCAACACCACGTGGACCCATGACCCGAGCTCGAGCTAAGGCTATTGAAGATAAGGTGAACTCGCTCCTCTCCGAATTCCCTCTTCCTACTCACGAGACATGGCTACTACCTCATTCGGAAACTCTGTGTGATCAGGTGTATGGAGGAGAGCCACGGTGCAGATTACATACAAGAGCCAAGACGGCGAGGACCCCAAGCGTGATGAAGAAGAAGAAGAGCTGCTGCGGAAGCTTCTGAGCGTCAGACGGACCGACTGCCACGGACGTCTAACGAGTCCCGGGATACGGACGACCGAAGCTTCCGGACGTCCGTACACAGCATCGAGCCAAAGCTACGGACGACCGGCCACCTCCGGACGTCCGACGCACCCCGATCAGAGCCAAATCTACGGAAGACCGAAGTCTCCGGATGACCGAACGACCAGCACCCGAGCCGGATTTACGTACGTCTGACAGCCTCCGGACGTCCGGACCGTCCCGAAGCCCCGGACGTCCGACGCCTTCCGGACGTCTGACACCTGTGTGACCGCGGCCGCGGGCTGGAGCCCTTGTACCCATTCACTTCGCCCCCATTTGCACTAAGACTATAAATAGACCTCCTCCTCCTCCTAGTTAGGGTTAGCAAAAGATTACCTCATATTTGTGTGAGAGCTTTGCTCATCCACTTGGTTACCTTCTCCTCGGAGATCGCGCCTCCTCAGAGAAGATCCTTCCGCTTGTTCGTCGTGTTCTCCTCGTAGGATCCTCTCCAAACGTGAAAGATCTCCGACTAGGGCTCCGCCCTACATCAGCAAGAATCAGAGCATGAGTAAGCAAAGACTTGAGCTCATCAAAAGTGGTGGATTGCAAAGATCCCCAAATAAAAGGAGCATTCTTCTTACTCAAAGCATGCAAAGGAGCGGCAATTGTGCTAAAGTCTTTCACAAAGCGACGATAAAAACTCACAAGACCAAGAAAACTACGCACTTGTTACAAATTGGTGGGTTGGGGCCAAGTTTTAATTGCTTCAATTTTAGATTCATCAACATGGACACCCTTGGAAGAGACAACAAAACCCAAGAAAACCACTTTGTCAACCCCAAACGTGCATTTTTTCAAGTTTGCATAAAGACGTTCCTTGCGAAGGGTTTGCAAAACAGCCCTAACATGATTAAGATGCTCTTTCATGGTTTTTCTAAACACAAGAATATCATCGAAGTAAACCACAACAAAGACTCCAATATAAGGGCGAAGCAGATAATGCATAAGACGCACGAAAGTACCGGGAGCTTCCGATAAACCCATAGGCATAACTAACCACTCATAGAAGCCAAATTTGGTTTTGAAAGCAGTTTTCCATTCATCACCCTCTTGTATGCAGATTTGATAATAGCCAGTTTTAAGATCAATTTTTGAGAAAAAGTTGGCTCCACTAAGTTCATCAAGCAAATCATCTAAGCAAGGAATGGGATGCCTATAGCGAACAGTAATAGCATTGATAGGTCTACAATCGGAAGACAAGCGGAAACTTCCATCTGGCTTAGGCACAAGTATAACGGGAACGGCACAAGGGCTCAAGCTTTCACGTACATGACCGTTGTCGACGAGTTGTTGTACTTGTCGTTGGATCTCCTTTGTTTCTTCGGGGTTGACACGGTATGGAGCTTTGTTTGGGAGAGGCGCTTCGGGGATGAGGTCGATTCGATGATCAATGCCTCGTAGAGGAGGTAGACCCGGAGGTAGCTCATCGGGGAAAACATCTTGGAATTCCTGCAAAAGAGATTGAAACACTAAAGGTAGCTCGTGAGAGGTGTTAGTTTTTGGTTCCCCATCCTTGCACACAAGGACAAAGTGCATCACACTCGATGGGTTGTCACACACTTCTCTCATCTCACTTTTTGTGGCAAATAGTATGAGGTTTTTCTCTCTAGGCGAAGAGGCGCTCAAGTTTGGCTTGTGGCTCTCACTCACTTTTGGTGGATCACTTTCTCACTCTTCTCTCCATGATGGGTGGCTTGCTTGTCGGCTATCACTTGACTAGGAGACATAGGTCGTAGCACATACTCCTTCCCTTTCATCTTGAAGCTATAGTGATTGGTACGCCCATTGTGGATGACACCATGGTCGAATTGCCATGGTCGACCAAGAAGGAGGTGGCAAACGGTCATTGGGACAACATCACACTCCAAAGTGTCCTCATATGCACCAATTTTGAAGGAGACTTGGACCGTATGCTCAACTCGGATAGTGCCGGAGTCACTTAGCCATTGAACCTTGTAGGGGTGCGGGTGCTTCCTCTTGACCAATTGAAGCTTGGAGCATAGTTCTTCACTTGCCAAGTTGTGGCAACTACCTCCATCGATGATGACCTTGACGGACCTTCCATTGATGTCGGCCTTTGTGTGGAAGATGTGGCATCATTGGTCTTCTTCTTGTTGATGTTGAAGAGTCAAGACCTTGGAGACGACAAGAGCGGGGCTCGAGTCCTCATCACAAAAGACTCGATCATCTTCATCCTCGTTCACGCGCCGGTGCATGGCCACTTGCTCAAGTGCTTCCATTTCATCTTCACTCATTGAGTCGTAGGTGCCATCGTCGTTGAGGATCATGGTGCGCTTGTTTGTGCATTCATAGGACTTGTGGCCTCGGCCGCCGCAAGTGAAACACTTGAAGGAGCTCGTCTTGACGGTCTCATCGGTTGGAGTAGATGAAGAAGCACGCGGCTTGGAGTTGCTTGTAGTAGGAGGAATACGGCTTGAACTTGACGAAGTTTTCTTGTAACTTGGCTTGTAAATGCGTTGCTTGGAGAAGGCTTAGTTGATCTAGATGTTGGAGGAGTTGTTGAAGCTTGGTTGTTGGAGAAGCCGTAGGTCTTGGACGAGTACTTGGCGTACTTGAAGTCATCTTGCACTTGACGTTCCGCCTTTGTAGCTTGATGTACGAGCTCAATAAGGTTGGAGTAGGGTTGGAAGTCTGCGATCTTCTTGATGGGATGATTGAGTCCATTCAAGAATCGTGCCATTGTTTGCTCGTCATCTTCCTTGACATTGGCTCGAATCGTGGCTATCTCCATTTCCTTGTAGTATTCTTCAACACTCTTTGTTCCTTGCTTGAGGAGTTGTAGCTTCTTGAAGAGATCGCGGTTGTAGTAGGTGGGCACAAAACGTGCTCGCATGACATCCTTCATTTGAGCCCAAGTGGTGATTGGAGGTTCATCTCTTGCTTGTCGGCGCTCAAGGATTTGTTCCCACCATATGAGCACATAGTCTTGGAACTCAAGTGATGCCATAGCGATCTTCTTCTCTTCCTCATAGTTGTGCAAATGAAAGATTTTGTCGACCTTCAATGCCCATGAAAGGTAATCTTTGGGGTCATTGCTTCCATTGAACTTGGGCATGGTGAATTTTAGCTTTCCATAGCGTTGCTCTTCATTGTGTTGTTGGCGATGGTGATGATGACGCCCTTGACGTGGAGGGTAATTGAGGGAGTCCCGGACTAGGGGGTGTCCGGATAGCCGGACTATCGTCACGGCCGGACTCCAAGACTATGAAGATACAAGATTGAAGACTTCGTCCCGTGTCCGGATGGGACTTTCCTTGGCGTGGAAGGCAAGCTTGGCGTCACGGATATGTAGATCTCCTACCATTGTAACCGACTACAGGTAACCCTAACCTATCTGGTGTCTATATAAACCGGAGGGTTTTAGTCCATAGGACGAACAACAATCATACCATAGGCTAGCTTCTAGGGTTTAGCCTCCTTGATCTCGTGGTAGATCTACTCTTGTACTACCCATATCATCAATATTAATCAAGCAAGAGAGGGCCCGAACCTGGGTAAAAACATCATGTCCCTTGTCTCCTGTTACCATCCGCCTAGACGCACAGTTCGGGACCCCCTACCCGAGATCCGCCAGTTTTGACACCGACATTGGTGCTTTCATTGAGAGTTCCTCTGTGTCGTTGCCATCAGGTAGGATGCCTCATCTCGTCTTTAAAGACGATACCATCGCCAAAGGAGCCTTGGCGGCCGCACTCTTGACTAGGTGGTTTTCTTATGACCACCGGTCCGCCATCGACGATGACCTCTCGAGTCATCAAAACCAATCTCCATGTTAGTTCGGAACTTGCCGAACAGTTAGATCCGATCGAGCTCTCCTCCGTAAACGAGCTCTTGGATCGCATCGCCGCCCTGGGAGTCGCCACAGACTATGACCGGATCGGGCCTAAAACCGATCTAAGAGTGATCAACTCTCCCCAGGCTACCCATCATATTGCTGTGATAGAGGAGCAATGCGGCGATTCTTCTTCTATCTTAAGGACTAGCTACGTCTGGATTCCCGATCCCTCCATGCCGGATTCCCGCGGAGGGACGGATGTCGATCAAACCCTGAACTTAAAGTCGGTGGCGGGTCAGACTCATTGGATAGCACTCAAAATCCAAACTTCCGAGTTCGAAAACTTCTCGCCCCCGAGTCCTAAATTGGACGGGTTCCGGATTTAGTGCCACCCGCCCACCCAAACATTAGCGATCTCTCTCGAATTCGGCAAGAGCCCGCTGAAACAAAGACATCATTCTTGGGTCGATTCCTCCCGTTATGAACAGGATAAAGGACTGCCGAGAGGAGGATGCAATCCCAATTTTTGCAATAATTGCAGACGAGGGAATCCTAAACGCCATAAGTCGTCATGAAATTACATGCTTTATCGACTTGGTGACCATAGTACAAAAGAAATCTTGTCGATGGAGAGCGCTGGAAAACCGAAAGTAAATTTTGGGATAATCCGCCCCAATACATCCCTAGTCCGAAACAAAAGGGTGCATCATTATCAAGCACCGGGTCAAATACCAAAAACCAAAACCCCCTAAAGGGTAATGCGGAACCGTCTTGGAGGGTTGGCTAAACGGACCTCGCAAAATTCATAGCATAGAGGGCGCCACTCCAAATCATAGCCTTGAGCATGTTGGATACTACGGCGGTGGCCAAAAGTGGCGAGGAGCTTCTAGCTTCGAATCCCAGCCCAAAGAACACCAAAGACGGTGTTAATAGTCTTCGAGACTTTCGCATCAAATAACATGCGAAACGAACACTTCGCAACCTTGCCAAGTCTACCAAGTAGCAAAGAATAAATCCATGGAGGACACGGCTATTACCTTTAATGCCAAGTGACGAACCTAAATTCTGAACTGCCCGGCACCACCGCATTGGTCCTCAGCCCGATAGTGGGCGGCTTTCGTCTTACTAAGGTACTCATGGATGGCGGCAATGACTAAACCTCATCTATGAGGAAACCCTCCGAAAAATGGAAATAGACTGGAACCGATTGAGCGAAGCAGACAACCTTTAGAGGAATAATCTGACCGGGAAGCATGCCGCATAGGAAAAATCACGCTAGACGTAGTGTTCGCTCACGGACAATTACAGGTCCGAGGAGGTCACATTTCAAGTGGCCCGTTCAGCAATGAGATATCATGCTTTATAAGGACGAGAGGCATTCACAATTTTTCAAGTTATACCCCATTATGGGTACATGAAGCTTAAAATGCCCGGACCTAATGGAATCATCACTCTCGCTAGTGATCCGAACATAGCACTCCGCGCCGAAAACAAGACAGCCGCACTAGCCCTCGAGGCACTATCCGAAGCCCTAGCGGCCGAGGAACTCACCGTGATGCGCTCCACGGTGAACAGGGACGATGTGATACTCGATAAAAGATCCAAGTCCACTTCTTTTAAACCAGCGGATGAAATAGTCAAATTCCAAGTCCACCCAACGGACCCTGCAAAGACGGCCTCCATTGGGGCACAATTAAACCCCAACGTAGACGCCGCACTACGAGAATTTCTACAAGAAAAGCGACATCTTTGCAGCACCCTTCAGATATGCCAGAATCCCACGTCGGTGGCCGAGCACAGCCTAAATATCCTAAAAGGATTCAAGCCAGTCAAACAGGCTCTTCGGCGCTTTTCCGAACCCAAGCGACATGCCATGGGAGAGGAGCTAGCCAAACTTTTGGAAGCCGGATTCATCAGAGATATTAAACATCCGGACTGGCTAGAAAATATGGTGATGGTACCAAAGAAGGATAAATCCGGGCGCCTATGTGTTGATTTCAAAGACCTTAATAAGGCTTGCCCAAAGGATCCCTTCCCCCTCCCTCGAATTGATCAAATCATTGACGCCTTCTGATGAGACCACGACTCATTGTGCTTCCTCGACGCGTACTCGGCTACCACCAAATCAAGATGACAGAGCTAGACCAAGCTGCAACAGCATTCATCACTCCATACGGCCCGTTCTGCTTCAACACAATGCCCTTTGGGCTCAAAAACGCCGGCGCAACATATCAGCGCATGATTCAGACATGTCTGGCAAACCAGATCGGCAAAACGGTGGAAGCATATGTAGATGACGTGGTCGTCAAAACCAAGCACGTCGAAACTCTAGTAGACGACTTGAGGCTCACATTCGATAATCTTTGAAAATATGACATCAAGCTCAATCCGGAAAAATGAGTCTTCGGCGTTCGGTAGGAAAGCTCTGAGCTTCATTGTGTCCAGAGAGGAATTGAAGCAAACCCAGCCAAGAACCGAGCTCTGTCACAATTGGATATTCCAAAAGACCTCAAACAAATACAAAAATTGACGGGATGCGTAGCGGCTTTAAGCCGCTTTATCTCCCGCTTGGGGGAAAAGGCATTACCCCTTTACCGCATCCTTTGCCGCACCGAACACTTGAGTGGGCCGGATGCATACCAATGGCCGGACTCGAAGAAATAAAGGCCATTTTGGCAACAAATCCGGTCTGGCAGCGCAACGTGGGCGAACCAATGCTATTATATATCGCCGCAACACATCAAGTGGTCAGCGCGGTGCTCGTCGTCGAACGAGAAATGGACGGACACCGGTTCCCTATTCAAAAACCGGTTTATTATGTGTCCACTGTCCTAACTCCATGCAAGTCCCGGTACCCACACTATCAAAAGATAACATACGCGGTGTTCATGGCATCCCGGAAGCTGCGACACTACTTTCAAGAGTGTTCGATAACGGTAGCCTCCGAAGTACTTCTTAACGACATTATAAACAACCGCGACGCGATCGCCCGGATTGCTAAATGGGCCATAGAGCTCCTTCCATTCGATATAACTTATAAGCCACGACGAACTATCAAATCGCAGGTTTTGGCCGACTTCGTGGCCGAATGGACTGAAGCCGAACTCCCTAAAGAGTACGACGCATACTCCAATTGGATCATGCACTTTTACGGCTCCAAAATGTTGACCGGCACGAAATTTGGCGTCGTCCTAACGTCCCCAACCGGGACCACGATCCAATCGTCCTTGAGATAATGTATACGGACTCCAACAAGGCAGCGAATCTGAGGCCCATACGCACGGCCTCCGGATGGCGATCTCCATGGGCATTCAACGCCTAGAGGTGCGCGAGGATTCGAACCTCGCCATATCTCAAATAAGCAGGGGACTTTGATGCCAAAGATCCGAAAATGGCAGCATACCGCAATACGGTCCTAAAAATGTCGGCCGCAGTTGAAGGGCTCGAATTTCATCATATAGCCCGGATAACAACCGGTAGCGGATATATTGGCACGCATCGGTCCAAAAGCGATGCCGTCCCACCCAATATCTTTTCTCGAACGGCTGTTCAAGCCATCCGTACTATGGGAAGGGAGTCCGCAATATCAATCCGGACCCAACCGCATCGCCTAACGCCAAACACTCGACACAACCGAGGCTCGCCCCGAGATAACACCCTCTGCTCACGAAATAATGGCGGTTATCGCCCGTGGGCCAGAACCATTCCTAGCCTACCTAACTAAGGCGGGAACTCCCGAAGACCAAAATGAGGCTCATTTGCATAGTACGGCGCTCTAAAGCCTATAAGGTCCATGAGGGAGAGCTTCATAAGAAAAGCACTACCGGAGTCCTTCAAAGGTGTATCTCCGAAGAGGAAGGGCGAAACCTCCTAGCTGAAATTCATGTCGGACTGGGTGGGCACCACGCCGCAACCCAGGCCCTTATAGGCAAGGCCTTCCGTACAGGATTTTATTGGTCGACGCCCAGGCAGAATCTGCAGGACTTAGTCCAGTGATGCATCGATTACCCGCCTTTTTGCTAATCAAAGCCACATGCCACCGCCCTTAAAACTATACCCATCACATGGCCGTTTGCGGTCCAGGGGCTTGACTGCAGTTGGACCCCTCAAGGAGGAACCCACAAGCAAAAATACCTATTGGTCATGGTGGATAAATTCACCAAATGGATAGAGGCCAAGCTTTGTTAAAGCGGTCGAATCCGGACCGGTGATAGACTTCATATCGAGGGTAGTGCACCGTTACGGTGTCCCCACGATATCATCGCGATAATGGCACCAACTTCACGGCCAATGAGGTCAAATTATGGTGCAAAAACATGGGCATCAAGCTCGATTACGCCTCAGCCTATCACCCTCAAACCAACCGGCAAGTCGAAAGGGCAAATGGTCTAATCATGAGCGGCATTAAACCCAGACTAGTGCGGTCCCTCAAGGAATCTAACACGCACTGGGTTGAGGAGCTCGACTCCGTACTCTAGGGGCTGCGGACCACGCCGAATCGTACTACGGATTCACACCATTCTTCATGGTATGCAGCAGAGGCGCCTTGCCTGCGACATAATACATGACTCACCTCGGCGTGCGCATGTATGAAGAAAGAGAAGCCGAGCTCGATCGGCGGGACAGTTTGGACGCATTGGAGGAGGAGCGCGGCGTGGCAAAAGCTCGTTCGCATTCTATCAATAGCGTGCTCAAAGATATCAAAGCGAGGAAATGCAGGCCAAAGCTTATAACGTTGGCCAACTAGTTCTCGCCTGCCGGACAAGAAAAAGGACAAACTCAAGCCCAAATGGGAAGGTCCCTTCATCATTGACCAGGTCGACCGGCGGAGCATACCGTCTGCAAAAGCGACGGATAACCGACTCGAGCCGAACCCATGGAACACAGCCCGTCTACGAAGATTCTACGCCTAAGTGCCGGACTCCAAGTTCGTCTCCTTCCTCCGTCCGCATTCTTTATTTTTGCTTTTGTGTTGTCTTTTATTTCTCTCCTTCCTCCTTCTTCTTCTTGTAGCCTCTAGAGGCTCATTTGCGCTTTTTCAAGACATTAATTTGACGCTACCGTCCTGCTACCATTATACCTCGGGGCTTCTTTAATGAAGCTTACTTATACGGCTTCATGCCCAACACATGCGTTAAACTTCCGCATGTACCTTTTATTCACCATTATATGCATCGATATGACTTAAGTTTTGGCCAAGCTGGGTTGCACGGCTCATGCTTACCCCTACGCTCCCCGATTGTTCGGCTAGGTGGTAAAGGGAGCACCTCTGCGATTATTCTTGCCGGGTCACCGGATGTGTACCTCGATCGGGTGAAGCCGAAAGCTAAGCGTTCTTAAGGGAATATTCGGTCGGTGAACTGAAAGATGATTTTTAACTATTTACCCATCTCGCCCAGATGATTTTACGCTTTCATAGCAGCTTTGACATGCACTTTAGGGCATGCATCCCAGCGAAAGGAACCCTTAACGGAACTATTCTCCTGGAAGATGTTTCTTACTACCCATGTAATATAACATAACTAGTTGGGCACTTGTCTGACATACAGCAACAATGACCCCTACGCCTTGTCTCCATGCATACCACGGTTCTTATATAACCACGAAGGTATTCGGACACACTCCGGACTATTGGGTCCGGAGGTCGGGTTAAAAGGTCCGCTATGACAAAGCGATCTACAATCCGGCTAGAAGACATTCTTTCATGTCATATTTTTACATAGTCAACTCGACTAATTGTATTCCTCCTCAATGCCATCTAATAGGCTATCTAATTTACAATCTTGCTAGGAATACTTGGCGGCCAATTCTACTTGGCCGTACACTAAGCTTATAGGGATCTCCATCCCATCCGGCCCCACAGGTCCGACCTCGGCCATGTGGTTTGGGTCAGCCTTCGTGTACCGCGTCTTCACCATGGCCCAGGCCTCCCTGGCGCCTTGACGGCAGGCCGATATCTTCCATAGCCGGAAGCGCCGCCGTGCTCCTTGAAGCCGCTCTGCCAGCCCCCCAATGCCTTCGGGCAGGGAGATAGATGGCCACAAGGCCTGGCCGACGCCTTTCATCACCTGCCGGACTCGTTCGTGCAGCTGACGCAATTCGGGAAGAAGATCGCTGAAGAATGGGCATCTCCTCCTCGGGGCGACACAGCAGAGCAAACCTACATACATGTTTATGCTAGTTGCCTTCCTCGCGAACTCTTTCAAAGTTCGCTCAAGCACTTACTAAAAATGCCGCGACGAAGCTACCGATTCTCCTTCTGGTCGGGCAACCGAGCACGAACATCCTTTAGTTCCTCACCCAGCTTGGTGTTGGCGTCTTGGAGGTTATTTTTCTCTGCCGCACCCTCGTCACAAAGACGCTCTCGCCGGCCTTTAGCTGGCGCAAGAGCTACTGCTTGTCCGGATCTAGTCCGGCGCCATCTGCAATATTTTTTCAGATTTACACACCCGCCGCACTTCATAAACTATTTATCTTCTGAAGCGTATATTACCAGAGGGGGTCTCTGTGGCTCCCCCCGTAGCGGCTAGTGCGGCCTCAAGTTGGGCCCTGCACTCTTCAAGCTCCTGGGACAGTCGGGTATTCTTTTCTGTAAGATCCTCAGATAACAAATGATCCTTAAATCAGTTATTCTAACTATTTTAAGTCTCGGGGCTCTTGCATATATAATCACAAATTTTCTTACCGTATGTCTTTTACATACTGCTTTCAGGCTCGCTAGACCATCTTGAGCGGCACGGAGGTGCGCATCTCCCGAATCAAAGGCATTCAAGGCCTCCTAGAAGAAACATGCGTCACGAAGAACTGTCCGGCGGCGCCTGTGATTCAGGGCGCTCTCCACCTCGGAGTTGGTGGTGGACAACCTGTCGGCATCCAACGCACGTCTCGTGCTTGCCTCAGCCTCCGGACCCGGCTTTGAAGCCTGGCCGGTGAAGGTTCGATTTTCAACCTCTCCGGACTCAGTCCGGCGAGCGCTCTTTTTCCTGAATTAGTACGCCTTCCAGGAATCAATCCTGGGAGTATGGTGGCACGCCATACCATTGCGGCGGAGTTTCGATCCGGACCGCACTTCTTTTGATAGAGGCGAGGGTGTCCCGATCTTTGGATGAGATGATAACTATCGATTTGGTGGAGTCGACTTTGACGATCCGACTACAAACGTGCACGACGTTGTGCCTTAGCAATCGCTAAACCAATCTCCCGAGGTTACTGACGATGCTGGAAGCACAATCAGCCTGACCACGATGGTCTATTCCGGCAAGCAATCGAAGAACAAGCAAGAATATGATAAAGCAATCTGAATATTGCGAATATATATGAAGTATTGATAATGGTGGGGATCCGTAAGCGGTCTTGGTCTGGTCGTTGGACACAAACGAAGTACACGAAGTTGCAATGGCTACTTTTAACTAAACAAATCCCAAGGAAAAAGCTACTAGATGGATCTACTTATATAGGAGCAAGGGGTGGCGGCCAAGGAGGTGGGAGGACGTCCCAAGGCAGCCTAAAACTAAACCTAGGTCGTACAAGGCCAATGGGCCCAAGTGGAGGTGACGTAACACCTTTGGACTTGTAGTTTGACTCGGATTCTGCTGCAGCATCGGATTGTTTCGTCCATAACTCAACGCTCCGGACGCATTTGAAGGTTAATCCAATTGGGTTGGAAGGTGAACGAAATCTATTTTCCAACAAAAAAAGAATCACCCAATTTGGAGTCCGGATGAAAAAGTTATTGACGTTTTGAGTCAGGTATGCATGCGGTCGAATCGAGTCCAGAACGTGAGAGACTTGGACTCTATCTTCTCTTAGGCCAAAAGTGACGTGAGAGAACTTTTTGAGCAGCAGGTAAACATCTCTTTCCCCCTTATCTTCATATGTGGATTGTACAAATGTCCCATACACCTCACAAATATACATGTATGCAATATTTTTGGTCGTATCCAAGGTAGTCATGTCCTCATCATCCTCCCTTCTTGAAAACAAAGCCGTCCTCGGCGTTGCTTAGTCTGAAATGTGGCTAACAAAAGAGACAAGGTGTACATGTTGTATATGTATATGTCATGCATTTTTACTTCCCTTGATTTTTGCACATATGACAGATTAATACATGAGTAACTTGTATAGTTCATAAAATCTAAAGCCAAAACATTATCACAAGAAGTAGAAGGCGTGAAAATATTGCAACTCAGTTTGCACATATAAGTGAAGCTCTTATTCATTTCAAAAGATTGACAATGTTCATCATTAAACCATCCCAACATTGGTGAATAAACCTTACTTGCATCAAGGTTACATGCTACAACATGCTTAAATAAGAAAACATGCAATAAGTTATTCGACACAGAATCATCACCAAGATTAGAGGTCATATCAAAATGATTAAACATTGATTCTTTTGCATCAACAGTTAATTCAATGGGTGCACTCAAAATTGTTGGTATTTCAGTTGTTTGATCACATGACGCATTCATGATAGTATCAAGATTCTCTAAAATAGTTGATGTGCTCAAATCACTGTGTAACTCAACACATGTTGCATTCTAGTTAAGTAGGGTTGCATCATTCTCTTGTGAAGTTATATCGTTACTACCTTTTGTGTTACATTGTCACATTGACGTAGCTGATGTAGGTACGAGGCGTTGACAATGCACCATACACTTGAGATGATGTCGCGCTCACAATCTGGGGTGGGGCTGCTCTAGTTGGTGCAACGGTGGAGGAACCAACCGACGATGGTGAGCATGAACTGGAATAGTAGTTGTTGTAGTCACCCAATGCATCCTCCTGTATCTGTCTCTCAAAGGTACAAGCGCGAACATACATAACGATAATGCAACGAGGAATATAGTGAAATCTTGCACGGATATCATGGTTCAAGCCACCAAAAATATATTCATTGTATCATCCTTAGATTCTTCTATGTCACAATGATGCATATAAGATTTGAACTCTTGGTAGTAAGCATGAACAGTGTTACTGCCTTGTTTTAATTGTTCCAATTTGCGAAGCAATTCACGACGATAGTAAGGAGGAAAAATTGTTGTCTCATTACAGCTTTCAAAACTTTCCAAGTTGTGGGTTGGTTATCAATGTTTTTCTTACAATGTACACTCCACCAAATGTAGCAAAACCAGTAAATGCTCTAGTGGTAGCTCGTACTCTCTCAAGTTCAGAAAAATCATGGTGACTAAAAACTTCTTCTAGTTCAAGCTCCCAAGCTAGATAAATAGCAGGATTAAATCTACCCTCAAATGATGGTAAAGAGATAACCTGACCATATGCTTGTGTGTGTTGTCCCAACTCTCGTGATGGTGAAGATGTGTCCGTCGTCCAAGAATTTCTATCTCCGGAACCTGTCATGATTAGTAGAAACAAGAAACAAAATTCGAGAATAATGTTCCTATGAACTACTAGGATGTGGTTGTAAAGTGCTCACAAGAAAGCAAATATCAATATCTTACAAGTTCTTACCATGCGGCGGTGGTGACAGGCAACCAGCGGTGTAAAATAACTCTCTGAAGATTGTGTAAAGCGATTGCCAGTGAACGTGACGTATACACGGGCGTAGAAATATGTGGAGCTGGGTTGGCTATATATGGTAGCAAAAGATTAGCAATAATCAATTCAGAGATGCAATATTGAATAAACGCCAACGACGGTATCTTGTCGGGTCCTAGGCTAGACCGGACTAGAGACGCGAGCCTAGAACACTAATGAGGTCATGGCGTAGCACAACTAGCATCAATGAAGGATAATAAGTAGCTCCGACAGCAAGATATAAGTGAAGATCACAACGGCAGTAAAGATAATGATGAAAAACAACTGCCAAGCAGGATATACAACAACTCTCTCTCCAATTTTCCTCTTGAAAAGTTTGAGCCAATTGTCTAATAACTTTTTTCAAAGAATGCTACTAACTCAAGCTTTCCAATGTAAAAAGAATCACTTAATTCCGAGTTGATATGAGGAGTCAAAAAATTCTAAAACTAGTTTGAAAAACAAGAATAAGCTGTGTTCACGAACTTCGGAGGGCAAAAAGACCTATTTAGAAGCCGACGATGCAACCGATAATTCAATAATGCAAACAATGAAAAGAAAATTGTAAAGGATCAGACTGGCTGTGTCAAAGGATTAATAGACCTAACTTTTTTGTGGCTTTTTCTTGGACAATAGGTAAGAAAATAAATCTAATCTAGGGATAATTGCAAATTCTCACCGAGCAGCCTGAAAACTGATACCACTTGATAGAGGCGAGGGTGTCCCGATTTTTCAATGAGATGATAACTATCGATTTGGTGGAGTCGACTTTGACGATCTGACTACAAACGTGCACGACGTTGTGCCTTAGCAATCGCTAAACCAATCTCCCGAGGTTCTTGGCGATCTTTGGAAGCACAATCACCGACCACGAAGGTCTATTCCTCGCAAGCAATCAAAGAACAAGCAAGAATATGATAAAGCAATCTGAATATTGCGAATATATATGAAGTATTGATAATGGTGGGGATCCGTAAGCGGTCTTGGTCTGGTCGTTGGACACAAACGAAGTACACGAAGTTGCAATGGCTACTTTTAACTAAACAAATCCCAAGGAAAAAGCTACCAGATGGATCTACTTATATAGGAGCAAGGGGTGGCGGCCAAGGAGGTGGGAGGACGTCCCAAGGCAGCCTAAAACTAACCCTAGGTCGTACAAGGCCAATGGGCCCAAGTGGAGGTGACGTAACACCTTTGGACTTGTAGTTTGACTCGGATTCTGCTGCAGCATCATATTGTTTCGTCCATAACTCAACGCTCCGGACGAATTTGAAGGTGAATCCAATTGGTTTGGAAGGTGAACGAAATCTATTTTCCAACAAAAAAAGAATCACCCAATTTGCGGTCCGGATGAAAAAGTTATTGACGCGTTTTGAGTCGTATGTTCTGTAGTCCGAATCTGAGTCCAGAACGTGAGAGACTTGGACTCTATCTTCTCTTAGGCCAAAAGTGACGTGAGAGAAATTTTTGAACAACAGGTAAACATCTCTTTCCCCCTTGTCTTCATATGTGGATTGTACAAATGTCCCATACACCTCACAAATATAAATGTATGCAATATTTTTGGTCGTATCCAAGGTAGTCATGTCCTTATCATCTTTTTTAACTTTCTTGAGGCCAAGACCGCCCTTTATTGGCCGGCTGGCTCGGCTTCTACCTCGAAGGTACCCCTACAAGCACCATTGGTATACGGTGATCGAAAATAAGCATGGATGGGTCATTTTCGTGGTTTTGGGATCTCGGTCTCATTTACCGTGAGGTCGAAGTATTCTGGTAATCACCAGTAATGGCAACCAAAGCATTGTCGATGCTAAGTTGGTGGAATACCTGTCGATCAACTCCACCTTTATATACGGATCCTCTTCGGAGGTCGGGTCGAGGGACCGTTCAGGATCCTCGGGTTGTGGGGGCGGGCTGTATCTTCTCCACAAATCCGACGCTAGCCTCGCCAGAAACCACAAAATGAGATATTTAACCATGGGAACATGGATCGGACAGATCACGAAGATGTTTGCTTACCCAGCTTGAGGATTGTTCAAAAACTCCTTCTGGGTTGACGCGAGGAAATCCTCCTCCTCCCTTTATACATGGCGCATAAGATCTTCACCGATTCGGTGACCGATCCCGGCCCTTTGCGGCCATGGCGGGTGGCATCGTCCTCCCGCTGAAGTCCCACATGGGGTGGCCCCTGTCTTGGAGCGGCCGCACTCCCTCATAATGCATTGCCATGACTCCTGTCATGGTCAATCTGGCATGAGCCAAGAACTTTATTCGCTCATCAAATAAAGGACATCCCGGTCATCTTCTCTCCGGCTCCGAGGGCGCCAGCTTAGGCGCTTCTTCAGAGGAGCATTCTTGAACTCCGAAGGCCGATCCAACAGGATCCCAATGGACGCCCTCCATGTAAAACCATTCAAGGCCGGTCTTGACGCCTTCTTTGGGGTTCCAGATAAGTATCCGGTCCGCGATCTGCCATAGCTCGGCTCCGCCCACTTGATATATTGACCCCTCATGAGAACGGGGTACTAGGCGTAATATTCTCTTCCACACTCGAAATGAGCCTCGACGCCCAAGAACAATTCGCAAAGGGCCACGAAGCCCGCGATGTGCAGGATGGAGGCAGAGTAAGGTGGTGCAGCTTGAGGCCGTAGAACTCCAAGAGCCCCGGAGAAACGGATGGATTGGAAATCCAGTCCTCTTACTAGATAAGAGATGAAGCATACCCGCTCTCCTTTAGAGGGATCGGGAGGCTCTCCGCTTTTCCGCCCTTGTAGGTGGCAAGTCCGGCTCGAACTGAACCATGAAGGCCGGGGAGAAATCCTTGGCTTGAGTATAACTAGCTCGCTATAAGTGATCGAGCATCTCTCCCAATTTCGTGCCGAGGGCCGGGAGCGCGAGAGGAGGAGCCACTGACCGTCCATGATGGAATGGGCTTTGGTCGAGGCACTCCGATGAAAGCTCGCTAAGGAGGGATGGTGTGACTCAGATCTAGATCCTTGCCCTTTTATAGGCGGCTCATTTAGCGACTAGGGGGTAATTGTAAAAATACCCGGCTTTTCGCATTCATTCAAACACGTGGAAGATGACCATTATTGGGCGTAGAAGCCGAGGAGCGCAGCATTTATCGGGTTTGACACTATTCGACAAGTATATGGAATTTGGAGAAGAACCCGCCTCCCAATGCCGAAGACAATCAACGCGCCGGACTCATCGTCATTGAAGTCTGGTTCGAGGGCTACTGAGGGAGTCCCGGACTAGGGGGTGTCCGTATAGCCGGACTATCGTCACGGCCAGACTCCAAGACTATGAAGATACAAGATTGAAGACTTCATCCCGTGTCCGGATGGGACTTTCCTTGGCATGGAAGGCAAGCTTACGACAGATATGTAGATCTCCTACCATTGTAACCGACTCTGTAGTAACCCTAACCTATCGGGTGTCTATATAAACCGGAGGGTTTTAGTCCGTGAGGATCTAACAACAATCATACCATAGGCTAGCTTCTAGGTTTAGCCTCCTTGATCTCGTGGTAGATCTACTCTTGTACCACCCATATCATCAATATTAATCAAGGTGAGTAGGGTATTACCTCCATCGAGAGGGCCCGAACCTGGGTAAAAACATCGTGTCCCTTGTCTCCTGTTACCATCCGCCTAGACGCACAGTTCGGGACCCCCTACCCGAGATCCGCCGGTTTTGACACCGACAGTAATCATCCTCACGTTGCTCTTGGCGTGGAGGAAGTCCGTGATCAACTTGCTCTTGTTGAACATGAGGTTGAGGTGGAGCTTGACAATCTTGTGGAGGAGCTTGAGGAACTTGACGTTGCACACGTGGTTGGTAGTTCCTCTCTTGGATTTCTTCTCGAAGTGCTTCCTCTTGATTGCGCCGTTCGCGATTGCGGTTGGCGATGCTCGACTTGATTCTTGAAGGGCATGTTGCGCCTCAAGAGCTTGCGCTTCACGTTGTTGTTGTTGAAGACGTTGAGCCTCGGCGTCTTGTTCCTCTTGGTGTAGACGCGCTCGTTCTTCCTCTTGGCGATGAAGACGTTGTCGTTCTTGAGCTTGAGCAAAAGCGTCTTGGTTTGAGTGAGGACGAGGGACTTGCTCATCGACTTGCTCTTGTGAATGCTTGACGTGTAGCAGATTGCGGGATGCACGATGGTCTTGACGCTGCTCGTCAAGAGTGTTCGATGACGGTGTACTTGAGCCGGAGAAGGAGTCGTCGGAGTGTCGGCTTGAATGGCTCCGTCTTGAATATGAAGAAGTTGATGAAGGACGGTTCACCAACAAGGCGCGGATCTCGTCCATTCTTGCATCATTTTCTTGCTTGTGCGCGTCGAGCTTGTTGTCGAAGTAGTACTTGGTACGTTGCTCGGAGAGTCGCAAGTCGGTGGCGAGGTTGTCGATGCGTTCGTTCATAGCTTGTTGTTCTTGATGCAACGCTCGTTGTGCACCAAAGATGGCTCTTGGTGACGTATGATGACATGTCGTCATCTTGCTCGATGAAGAGTGGGTTGGTAGAAGTACTCGGTCTATCCATCATTCCAAGCAAAATGTGAGTGGTAGAAGGAGAAGAACTTACACGAATGTACCTTGACCGATGTTGACGATGAATCAAGTTCACTCAAATGCGGAAAATGAAATAGCACTATTAGTACCAATCCTTGTCGGTTCTCACACCTACACAAGTAAAAGCTTATGGTGGAGCTTGGTTAGGATAGTGGCACAAAATTGATTGCAATCGTTAGTTTGACTCAAAGATGTGGAAAAAGATTCACAAATTCGCAAATGCAAGAAGTAGACCAAGCAAGTAATGGTACATGGAAACACACACGCAAAAAGATAAGTGGGATTGTGCAAACCAAAAGTGAGCCAAAATGTGGCCACAAAAATGCTCTTGTTGCACAATGCTAGAGAGACGCTAGCATGATTGCACAATAGGCGGATATGGAGCTTGTGCACAACCTACTAGGCAAAAATGCAACGATCTCTATCCCAAGTATGCCATTGTCGGGGCAGGCTGATCTGGCCCACGAACACCTGTGGGACCGGCGGACCGAGCCCCTTTCGGTTCGGCGGGGAGCGGAGGTCGCACGAAGAGCAGATCGAGGCGAAGCACGCGAGAGGTTTTACCCAGCTTCGGAGCTCTCCGGAGAGATAACACTTACTATCGCATGTCTAGGTGTATTATGCGTTCTTGCCCGGGAGGCGATGAGTGCTACAAAGACACACGAGTTGCTAACGAGACCGAGCTCGGGAGAAATCGACCACCCCCTCTACGCTATGCATGGGCCTCCTTTTATATGTCAAGGGGTCACCGGCGGTGTGGCAACGTAGATAAGGGTACAAATGGAAATGGAGTGGTTAGTACACCTACTTGTACAAAGGTATAGTGTACCATACCTAACCTCGCGGCAGGGGACAAAGGCATTAAATGCCCGCTCACGCCGCCTCTAACAAAGGCAAACAGGATCGCTGTGGGCGCCACCACTTGCCACGATGGCAAACTTGTCACGCCGCTTGCCACCACACCGCTGGCTGACAGCCTCGCCACGCCGCTACCGAAAGGTCCTGTATGGCGACACGTTAGTGGATGTGCTGGAGCGTAGGTACAGAGAGGTGGTCTGCCGCGGCAAGCGCTTTGCCGCGATAGTTGTCTTGTCAAGCCCGGAAGCTTGTCGCTCGCCGGGCCTTCCCGGCAAGCTCCTCTTGCCGGGGCCTTGTCTTGTATGTGCCTTGGGTGGCCTTCCTGGCAAGCTCCTCTTGCCGGGGCCTCGTCTCCTTGGCTTGAATACTTTGTTCTTGAATGGCTCCAAAGGAACCACGGAGGATCTTGGCGGTCACCCAGTAAGCCTTGCCGCGAGGGTCAGAATCGCCCAGGCACAAGTTCGGGATACTAGGGTACCCCTACTCTAGTACGCCGACAGAGCCCCGGCTGGGCCACACACGGTGCCGAGCGCTGTTGGGCAGGCCCAAAACAAGGCACGAGCACACGCGTCTGGTCACACCATAACTCACCCGGACCCACCACGCCCCACGAACGGCACGCATCGAACGTGGCGTCGTGGTGAGAGATCGTGGGCGAGATCGTGGGGGTTTCTTTATTCGAATAACGGAACGTTCGCCCCTCCTCTTTATAAGCGGGGAAACAGGGCAGGCCGCTCACCTTGCCCGTTCAGCTCAATCTCGAGAAAACCACCGCTGCTCCCCTTCTCTTCAAGGCTGAAAAGAGAGCAATGCCCGCCCCATCGCCACTCAAAGACCCTCAACACCGCCGACTTCCTCCACCGCCTCCGCCATGGGCCCGAAGTCGACAAGGGAAGGCCGTGAAGTCGGCCGAGGCGCAGCGGCTTGGGCCATGGAAGGAGCGGGTTCTTCCCCCTCACCGCCAGGGAGCCGAGGGAGAACTACTACCTCTTTTGGTCGACGGAGACGCTGAAGCGCATCCGCCAAGACGAAGGTACTTTCCTGCCACGCCGCTGGAACTGCCCCGACGGGTATCCCTTCTTCGCTCTTCTTCTCTGCGGGCTCTGCCCGCTTTCTCTCAATTCTTTGCGACATCATGAACACCTACGGTTCCGCCTCCTTGATTTCACCCCAACGCCGTTACGACCATGGCGGTTTTCGCACATCTCTGTGAAAACTTTGTCGAGTCCACCCAAATGTAGCCCTTTTCCGCCACTTCTTTTTACCCCGTGTTGAGAGAGGAGAGCCCTGCGGAGGAATCGCTTGGATCTCCGTGGTCGGCAAGAAGGAAGCTTATCTCGAGGGAGAGCTCCGTAGCAAATGGGAGGAGTGGAGGGCGGATTGGTGCTGGATTGTCGAGGATAACCCGCAACCCTTTACCGCCAAAGACACTAAACCCAAAGAGGCGCGGCAACGATTGGAGCAATCGGCCCCGGAGGACGCTTAGGTCAAGATCGCAGCCACCCGAATCCTCCGCCTCGGACTTGCCGGACTCACCGTAGGCACTGTTGGCGCGGACTTTCTTCGCCGCAGACGCCTTTGCAGGAGAGAAGGATACCGCCTGAATTTCGTGAACGCAGCAGATATCATGAGGCTGCTCCGGGCCTCAACTTCAACTTCACTGTCTTGAGCTTGACGCGATGCTCTTAGAGCTGTTCAAGCCCGATCCTCGATCATCCAGAGATGTTTAGGTTGCCGAGGGTGTCCTTCCACAGCAACAATCCCGCCGCTGACCGCATCCGCAGTAATGATGCCGTCAGCGACTCTCATGGAATTGTCCCAACTTGGCAAGAGCCGCAGATGACGCCGTCGCGGCTTCTTTGACAATCTGGTGGAAATGCCGGTCCGCCCAACGAAAGCGTGAGGGGCCTCACCCATGACACTATTGACGATGAGATGCAGCGACGCCACCAGCCGGAAGAGGTGGCGGCGGCTGCCGCGGGCGAAGTTTGGCTTCACCGTGGAGGAGGCAGAGGCAGCAGAGGCGGCAAGCCTTGTCGAAATAAAGGAGTTTGCCGGGCGAGGAGGAGCTTGCCGAGCCTGAAGCCGAGTCGAGCGAACCCGCCGAGGGTGCATCCACCCCGCCTCAAGCAGCTTGTCATGAAGCGGAGCCACCAGCTCCACCAAGGAGGCGTCTTCAAGGCCGGAGACGCAGCTGGGCGGCAGACGGGTCAACAGCCCGCAGCGCCAATGACGCGCTTCCACCGCTGCAAGCACTATTGCCGCTGAGCACCTCACGCCGCCAAGGGCAATCGGAGCGGGCCTCGCAGACCACCGGTTCCGCCCGCCAAGCGCCCAAGGGAACCACTCCTCCGCCTCGTCGTCGAGGCGGGCTGACTTGATCTCTCCGCCAGCTCCGACGAGGAAGAAGAAGAGTAAGATTCCTTGCTGTACTTGTAATTCTTCGATTTGTTGCTTTGTTTTGTATCTGATTTGCTTTACTCTGAATCCATTCCTTTTCAGGACGCTGGCCCAGAGAATGTCGAAGAGAGCCAAGACCCCGGTGGTTGTCATCGAGGACGAACCCACTGTGACAGCAGGAGGCGCGTCCGAGACCACCTTGCCGGATGAGGCAACTCTTCTTCAAAGCAGTTTCAACGCAGCCCCCCAGCAGAAGCATATGGTCTACTTCTTGCCGTTCGGCGTGCATGGGTGCTTTTTCCTTGTCGATATCCGGTCGTTGATTTGTGTAGGAGCGAGCAGCCTCATACGCTTCGACTACGCTGCCAAGGGTGGATTCCACGGCAAGGGAGCCGTTCTCCGCAAGGGAGACTTCTCCGGCAAGGGCAACTCTTCGGCAAGGGACGGCGCCAATGATCCCTCGGGCGGAGACCATGACCGCAGACCCGGCCAAGCAGTAACCTTCTTGCCTGAGAACTTCCCTTGTGTTTTTCTTCTTCTGATTTTGTCTTTGAATATTTGCCTAACTTTCTTCATCCGTCCGCCACAGAGCCAATGGAGACCGAGGTCGCCGGCGAGGAGAACGTGCGCGGCAACACTGATGACGCCGCCGCCGTGGAAGATGATGAGGACATCAATACCATTGTTACACCCACAGCCCCTGCTGCTATACATACTGGACCAATTACTAGAGCTCGCGCACGCCAATTGAATTATCAGGTACTTTCGTTTCTTGGTAACGATTCCAATGTTCATGAGAATATGATGCTGCCTAAATTGGATACATTTGTTTTGCTTACAAATGAAGGACCTACCGTGGACAAGAAAGATGAATCTTGGAGCAAGTTCAAGCATGGAGATGTTGGCATGCGCAAGGGAAACAAGAACGGAGTTACAAGTGATGATTCCAGGACTTTGAAGCCACCCTAAAGAGAGCATGAGGCCTTGGACGAAATATACAAGATGCCACTTCATAATATTCGTCCATAGGCTATTCTAGGTGCTGCGTCACCTTATTATTGGGCCAGGCCCATGTAATTTCGAAATACTTAAGTGTAGGCTGTTTTTAGAGTCCGTATGTTTGGGGAAACAAGAGTTAGGGTTGGTTTCTGACCCCTCCCTCAAGGGCCACGAAATTCCCTCCTCTTTCTCCATATATACAGCCCTTAGGGCGTCGTTTTGACTTTGTGTTTTTTTTATATTAAAAGTTCGCCATAGCTGCAACTTCGGCATTTCGCTTGTGTTCAACGACCGCATAAAGGCGCCACGTAACCCCACCTTGATCAATAAAGCTTTCATCTTATATTCGCAATATCCAGATTGCAATCTCGCTTTCTTGCTTGTTCTTCGTTTGCTCGCAGGAAAGCAGACCCTCGTGGTCAGGTTGATCGTGCTCGGCGTGGTCAATAACCTCTCGGAGTTGGTTTAGCGATTGCTAAGGCGCGACGTCCTCAAGACGCTCGTAGTCGGATCGCCAAAGTCGACTTCCTCCAAAGCGAAAACCAACATCTCATCGAAAGACGGACACCTTTGCCTCTATCAAGTGGTATCAGATTTTCAGGTTGCTCGGTGAGATTTTACAGTTTTTCAGAGATTAGATCGAGTCTGCTCTTCATACCTAAAGTCCACGAAAAAGCCAAAAAAATTAGGGTTAGTTCATCATATCCGAACCAATCTGAGCCTTCAGATAATCTTTTGGGGTTTTTGCTTTGTTGAATTTATGTTGCATCGTCGTGTCAAGTTGCTGGTCTTAGAGTCTAGTCTTTTAGAGTTTCGAAGTTCTGGTCATAAGTTGTCACGCCACCGCACCATCATCATCGCCTTGCCATCTACCACCCTTCTTATCCACCACCAACCAGAAAGCCATATACCACCACCGCTGCCATATACCACCACCGCTGCCATATACCACCACCATATATCCACCACCAATCCGAAGTTCTTCTCATATTAGGTTTGCTTTCGAGATCCATCTAGTTTCCGATTCAGGTTTCCTTGCCGGAGTAGGTTTCGAAACCACCTCCGTTTAGGCCCAAAATTTTCCGAAAACGCACTTCTCGAAAAAAAATTTTCCGCTATCCTGTTTTTAAGTGTTTCTAAGCGTATTGAGACAATCGCCATTATAGAAAGTTTTTTGACCCGTTTCCAGCTTTTTGGGTCCCGGCAAATAAAAAAAAATTTAGTCGAAAAATTTCGTGCCCATCCCGCCGGGTTTGACCAGGAAGAGTTTTGAGACACTGCCATTATAGTGATTTTTTTCGCAAAAAAAAAAAAAGAGCAGCGCAAAAAAAAGCAGCAAAAAAAAGAGCTAAAAAAAATCCAGAGTGTGCTTTTCCCTTGTTTACGTGCAATGCCGTGATTTTGTTAGTGTTCTAGGCTCGCTGCCTCTAGCACGGTTCAGCCTAGGACCAAAGACAAGACTGGCTGTTGAGCGTTTATTCAACTTTGCATCTCTGAATTGATTATTGTCAATTCTTTTGCTACCATATTATAAGCCTTCCCAGCTCCACATACATCTACATCGTATGCGTTTGACTCTCCTCGTAATCGCTTCTATCCAAGCTTTGAGAGTTTTGACTACATCGGTTGCGCATCACCGCTTCTTCTGGGTAAGAACTGGTAAGAATTTGAGATTTGCTTGACGGATTTGTGATCGCCCACCACACAACCACCACCACTTCCTAGTAGTCTGTCAATCATATTCTTGTGTGTTTCTATTGTTGCTAACCATGGCAGGATCACAAGCCGACGAGACTGA
Source organism: Aegilops bicornis (assembly GCA_021605145.1). Classification (NCBI taxonomy): domain Eukaryota; kingdom Viridiplantae; phylum Streptophyta; class Magnoliopsida; order Poales; family Poaceae; genus Aegilops; species Aegilops bicornis. The sequence continues at coordinate 344,711,670 of CM038674.1, read as the reverse complement.
CTGGGAGAACATGACAAACAAAGCGCTAAATGATAAGTTTCAACAAATGATGAGTGGGCAGGTGGACGATGTGCTAAATAGATTTGAAGAGGCCATGGAGAAGATAGATGGCATTGAGAAGGCGTTCGAAACAAAGCTCGATAACAAGTTTAATGAATTGCTCGCTGCCTACCACCACCACCACCATGCGGCACCTAACGCACCTCTACTACAACAACAAGGACTACCTCCACATCACAAACAGCCCTCCGCCGAAGCTTCCCGTGTCCCTCTTCACCGCCAAGCTGCTGGTGCTGTCATTGCTGATACTTCGTGGCTCCGCTGCACGCGGTGGGGGCGGATGATTATGTGAGAGATTACGAGGATGAGGTTGATCAACATCGAACTACGCGGCAACCACCGGCACCACAACCACCGTGTCGCCCACATGCAAATAATGGCAATGTTCGGCTCCCCCTCAAGTACGAGATCATGACCATCTCCCTAAACTGAAATTGAATATTCCACCATTTGAAGGTAGATATGTTCCCGATATATATCTTACTTGGGAGTTAGAAACTGAACAACGATTTACATGTTTACAATATCCTGAGGAGAGACGTGTTCCTGTCATTGCTTGTGCTTTCACTAGCTTTGCATGTGTTTGGTGGTCCTAACATTGTAGATTATATCCTGTTCCAAATTTCTTGGGCTGCTTTGAAAACTGCTATGCGTATCAAGTTGGGTTCCACCATATTATCAACGTGAATTACTTCAAAAATTGCAGCGTTTAAGACAAGGAAAAATTCGCAGAAGAATATTATCGTGAATTACAAACTGGCTTGATTAGATGTGGTATTGTTGAGGAGAATGAAGCTATGCTTGCACGCTTTTCGGGTGGATTAAATAGAGAGATTCGCACCATTCTAGACTACAAGGATTATAATAATATCACTCGATTATTCCATCTTGCTTGTAAAGCTGAACGTGAAGTGCGTGGATCGAGCCTTGGCGCGGACTAACTTTTCTCGCAGGTCGACCTTCATCATGGACACCACGTGCATCATCTACTTCCACACGCTCTACTACACCGGCACCTCCGTCGGCCGCCACCTCCAACTGCGTGATACAAGAAAGCGTGCACAACCACCACTATCCGCCAAGAGCACACCGCCGGGCCTACACGTAGCTCTTCTTCTTCCATGGCGTCAACAGGGCACACAAGTGATATTATTTGTCGTCGTTGTAAGGGAAGAGGACATTTTATGAGAGAATGCCAATCTCAGCGTGTGATGATTGCTATCGAGGATGGTGGGTATGAGTCCGCTAGTGACTATGATGAAGAGACTTTGGCTCTTATTACACATGAAGAACACGGTGGAGATGATTACGATCATGACACGCAATACATGGCTGCCAAGATGCCGATGTATGAATGTTTAGTTGCTCAACGTGTTTTGAGTGTGCAGGTTACACAAGTCGAGCAAAATCGGAGACATAACTTGTTCCATACAAAGGGAGTTGTGAAGGAACGTTCTATTCGCGTCATCATAGATGGAGGGAGCTGCAACAACTTGGCTAGCATGGATATGGTGGAGAAGCTTTCTCTCACCACACCCACCACATCCACATCCTTACTACATCCAATGGTTCAACAACATGACAAGGTTAAGGTAACACGCATCGCTCGTGTGTATTTTAGTATCTCTACATATGCCGATTATGTTGATTGTGATGTGGTACCTATGCAAGCATGTTCCTTATTACTTGGTAGACCATGGCAATTTGATAAAAATTCTGTACACCATGGTAGAAACAATCAAGATACTCTTGTTCACAAGGATAAAAATATTACTTTGCTTCCTATGACTCCCTGATTCCATTTTGAAAGATGATATTAATAGAGCTAATAAAGCAAAACAGGAGAAAAATAAGAGTGAAAATCAGATTGTGGCAAAAGAATTTGAGCAACAAATGAAGCCTAATAATAAACCATCTAATGTTGCTTCTGAAATTAAACCTGAAAAGTGCATGTTTATTTGCCACCAAATCTGATATTGATGAGCTAGATTCTAGCAAATCTGTTTGCTATGCTTTTGTGTGCAAAGAGGCATTATTTTCATTCGAGGACGTGTTTTCCTCTTTGCCCCCGCCGTCACTAACATTTTGCAGAGTTCACGACGCCTTCCCACAAGACGTACACCGGGATTACCACCTATTCGAGGGATTGAGCATCAAATTGACTTAATTCGGTGCATCGCTACCCAACCGCGCACCATACCGTACCAATCCAGAGGAGGCGAAGGAGATTATGCGTCAAGTACAGAGCTGCTCGACAAAGGTTATATACGCCGAATCTCTTAGTCCTTGTGCTGTTCCTATTATACTAGTGCCTAAAAAGGATGGTACGTCACAGATGTGTGTTGATTGTAGAGGCATTAATAATATTACTATTCGTTATCGCCATCCTATTCCTAGGCTAGATGATATGCTTGATGAATTGAGTGGCTCTACAATATTCTCCAAAGTTGATTTATGAGTGGATACCATCAAATTCGTATGAAATTGGGAGATGAATGGAAAACAGCATTTAAAACTAAGTTTGGATTATATGAGTGGTTAGTCATGCCTTTTGGGTTAACTAATGCACCTAGTACTTTCATGAGATTAATGAACGAAGTTTTACGTGCTTTCATTGGACGCATTTGTGGTAGTTTACTTTGATGATATACTGATTTATAGCAAATCTTTGGAAGAACATTTGGAACATTTACGTGCTGTTTTTAATGCTCTACGTGATGCACGCTTGTTTGGTAACCTTGGGAAGTGCACCTTTTGCACCGAATCGAGTATCTTTTCTTGGCTATGTTGTTACTCCACAGGGAATTGAAGTTGATAAAGCCAAGATTGAAGCTATTGAGAGTTGGCCGCAGCCCAAAACGGTCACACAAGTGAGGAGTTTTGTTGGACTCGCTGGTTTCTATAGGCGTTTTGTGAGAGACTTTAGCACCATTGCAGCACCTCTCAATGAGCTTACAAAGAAGGATGTGCCTTTTGTTTGGGGTACCGCATGTGAAGAAGCCTTCACGGTATTGAAAGATAAGTTGACACATGCTCCTTTACTCCAACTTCCCGACTTTAATAAGACTTTTGAGCTTGAATGTGATGCTAGTGGAATTGGATTAGGAGGTGTGTTATTACAAGATGGCAAACCTGTTGCATACTTTTCTGAAAAATTGAGTGGGCCTAGTCTGAACTATTCTACTTATGACAAAGAATTATATGCTCTTGTTCGGACTTTAGAGACATGGCAACATTATTTATGGCCCAAAGAATTTGTTATACATTCTGATCATGAATCTTTGAAACATATTAAAAGTCAAGCTAAACTGAATCGTAGACATGCAAAATGGGTTGAATTCATTGAGACTTTCCCTTATGTCATTAAACACAAGAAGGGTAAAGAAAATGTTATTGCTGATGCTTTGTCTAGTCGATAAACAATGCTTTCACAACTTGACTTCAAAATATTTGGTTTGGAGACCATCAAAGATCAATATGTGCATGATGCTGATTTTAAAGATGTAATGCAGAATTGTAAAGAAGGAAGAACATGGAACAAGTTCGTTATTAATGATGGTTTTGTGTTCCGTGCTAACAAGCTATGCATTCCTGCTAGCTCTGTTCGCCTTTTGTTGTTACAGAGGCGATGGAGGAGGATTAATGGGACACTTTGGCGTGAAGAAGACGGAGGATATACTTGCTACACATTTCTTTTGGCCAAAGATGAGACGGATGTTGAGCGCTTTGTTGCTCGCTGCACTACATGTCAAAAAGCTAAGTCACGACTCAATCCTCATGGTTTATATATGCCTTTGCCAAAGGCCTAGTGTTCCTTGGGAGGATATATCTATGGACTTTGTTTGAGGTTTACCTCGAACAAAGAGGGGAGGGATAGCATATTTGTTGTCGTGGATAGATTCTCGAAAATGGCACACTTTATACCATGTCATAAAAGCGATGATGCTGTTAATGTTGCTGATTTGTTCTTTCGTGAAATTATTCGCTTGCATGGTGTGCCAAATACTATTGTTTCAGATCGTGATACTAAATTTCTTAGCCACTTTTGGAGATGTTTATGGGCCAAGTTGGGGACTAAACTGCTTTTTAGTACTACTTGTCACCCCAAACTGATGGAAAAACTGAAGTAGTCAATAGAACATTGTCTACTATGCTTAGGGCTGTTTTGAAGAATAATAAGAAAATTTGGGAAGAATGCTTGCCTCATATTGAATTGGCTTATAATCGCTCATTGCATTCTACTACTAAGATGTGCCCTTTTGAAATTGTGTATGGCTTCCTACCTCGTGCACCTATTGATTTGTTGCCTCTTCCATCTTCGGAGAAGGTTAATTTTGATGCTAAAGAACGTGCTGAATTGATTTTAAAAATGCATGAGTTAACTAAGGAAAACATTGAGCGATGAATGCTAAATATAAACTTGCCGGAGATAAGGGTAGAAAACATGTTGTCTTTGCACCGAGATCTTGTTTGGTTACATTTATGTAAGGATAGGTTTCCTAATTTGCGCAAATCAAAGCTAATGCCACGTGTCGATGGTCCATTTAAGGTGTTAGAGAAAATAAATGATAATGCATATAAACTTGAGCTGCCCTGCAGATTTTGGGGTTAGTCCCACTTTTAACATTGCAGATTTGAAGCCTTATTTGGGTGAGGAAGATGAGTTTCCGTCGAGGACGACTTCATTTCAAGAAGGGAGGATGATGAGGACATCAATACCATTGTTACACCCACAGCCCCTGCTGCTATACATATTGGACCAATTACTAGAGCTCAAGACGCCCAATTGAATTATCGTGTACTTTCGTTTCTTGGTAACGATTCCAATGTTCATGAGAATATGATGCTGCCTAAATTGGATACATTTGTTTTGCTTACAAATGAAGGACCTACCATGGACAAGAAAGATGAATCTTGGAGCAAGTTCAAGCATGGAGATGTTGGCATGCAAGGGAAACAAGAACGGAGTTACAAGTGATGATTCCAGGACTTTGAAGCCACCCTAATGAGAGCATGAGGCCTTGGACGAAATAGACAAGATGCCACTTCATAATATTCGTCCATAGGCTATTCTAGGTGCTGCGTCACCTTATTATTGGGCCAGGCCCATGTAATTTCGAAATACTTAAGTGTAGGCTGTTTTTAGAGTCCCTATTTTTGGGGAAACAAGAGTTATGGTTGGTTTCTGACCCCTCCCTCAAGGGCCACGAAATTCCCTCCTCTTTCTCCATATATACAGCCCTTAGGGCGCTGCTTAGACTTTGGGTTTTGTTTAGATTAAAAGTTCGCCATAGCTGCAACTTCGCGTGCATTTCGCTTGTGTTCAACGACTGCATAAAGGCGCCACGTAACCCCACCTTGATCAATAAAGCTTTCATCTTATATTCGCAATATCCAGATTGCAATCTCAGTTTCTTGCTTGTTCTTCGCTTGCTCGCAGGAAATGCAGACCCTCGTGGTCAGTTGATGATCGTGTTCCGGCGTGGTCAATAACCTCTCGGAGTTGGTTTAGCGATTGCTAAGGCGCGACGTCCTCAAGACGCTCGTAGTCGGATCGCCAAAGTCGACTTCCTCCAAAGCGAAAACCAACATCTCATCGAAAGATCGGACACCTTTGCCTCTATCGAAGAAGAAACCGGCGCCGACGAGCCTGCCGCGAAGAGGTCAGCTGCTGCCGCCGCAGAAGCCGGGCGAGGTCCGGCGATCGCACCGAAGGCCCCGAGGTCGCAGGAGCGCCAGCGCCACGCCGACCGCCGATCCTCCGCCGCTGCCGCCTGTCAGCCGCCGCTCGAAGAGCCCCAACCGGCGTTTATTTGAAGGCCGCGATGGCGTCTTCATCAAGCTCCCATAGAGTCGAGCTCAGTGGCGCCACCGAAGGAGAAACCTTCGACGAAGAGCTGCTCGCCTCCTCACGGACCGACGCCGTCGATGCGCCAAGCAGCAGCGTGGCGAGCTCGAGGAGGAGCAACGGCCGGAAGTTGTTGTCGCTCTACCGCGCCCGACAAGCCAAGCCGAATCCCGGAAGCGCTTGTCAAGGCGGGAGCAGACATTGAGAAGCTGCTACCGAGGAGCTCCGGGGCCGCAACCAGAAGCTCTCCTGTCCTTGGCGGAGGAGCGGAGCAACTCGCCGAGGAGCACAAGGCCTTCATCCTCGAGAAGGTCAAGCCGAGGAGGAACAGCCTTGCCACCGAGAAGCTGTCTCACAGCAGAAGGTGAGTTACGCAGCGGAAGGTTAACCTTGACAGCCACGAGGAGGATCTTGCCATGCGCGAGCAATCATTTGGCGGGCTCTCAAGGAAGCAAAGGATGCCGCCGCATGCCGAGGCCGCCAAGAAGGCGCCGAGACGGAAGGTGGCGAGTTGGAGGCCAGCCTCAAGAAGAGCGGCGAGGAGCTTGCTGCACTCAAGCACGAGCGCGAGAAGGACGCCACACTCTTGGCGAAGCTGCAGGCCGTCTCGCCGAGAGGAGCAAGGAGCTCAGCGCCGCCAGGACTCCAATGCAGATCTTGAGTTGAAGCTAACTACTTTGACTCGGCCGGACGGCGCCAGGGAGCAGGAGGTGGCCTTGAAGGAGAAGATCAAGGCCGACGAGGGGCTGCTGGCGAGTGTTGTTGCCGCCCAGAGTGCCTTGAGGGAGAACGTGGAGCACTGGACTGAGGGTCTCGTGGACACTGCTGCAGCCATCCACAGGGAGCTGATGGAGTTGGGGATGGTGGATCTTGGATATTCCTCCGACGAGCACCTCCAACCCAGCGCCAAGCTTAGCTTATTCTTCAAGGGCGTGGTGAAGGCCCTCCAGCGGCTCCGGGAAGAAGTCCCAAAGCAGCTGGCCGAGGAGTCGCGCCAGATCTGCGCGGGAGCTCTCTAGAAGGTGCTGATGAAGGTGGCCTTCCGCAATCCAGGCCTCAACCTCATCAACGTCCTCAAGTCCCTGCCGCCGGATTCTGATGTGGAGGCGCTCAAGACCCTTGTCGCACCCATTGTGGATAGGGTGAGCAGGATCAAGAGGGTCGAGGGTGATCGTGTAGATTAGGCCGCCCGTTTCCTCTTTCTCTTGCCGCTGCTGGTCATGTCATAGGAACAATCCATTAGAGCTGCGGCAAGCTATCTTGTAATATAACTCTATTTTGGATATCAATTGCTATGTTATTTCCTTTACTTGATTCCTTCCTTTGTATGTTTTGCCCCACGCTTTTAGGGAACTTGTCGGCGGCACTCGAACTTTGAAGGCCGAAAAGTCTTGAGACGTCAAGACTTCTTTGGCGGTGCCGCTTCCGACAAGCAACCTTGTCGCAACTAGTCGCAGCTCACTTAAGTTGTTGAGTGGGCTCGAAACAAAGTAAGGGCGCAACTAGCTACGAGTTGGCTCCTCTGCGCACAGGTTTTCCATACAAAGTGCAGTCGTTCAAGGAAGATAACTTAAAAAATTTTAAAACTGATTGCTCAAACTTTGGCAACTTAGCTTTTCTGTCGTTTGCTTCCCGGTAAGGCTAGACTTCCTTGAGCGACGCTTGGTCCACACCATTACCTTCTCCTTTCCCCCCGGCAAACTTGTGTGCGAGGGAACCTTCCTTTCTTTGAGAAAGCGAAAGGAGAGAAAATAACAATATGGAGCCTTATGGCTCGTTATCGCTTATCAGGGGTAGGTGCTGCACAAAGTGTCAGATAACGCATGCAAAATAGAAGTAAAAAGCATGAAATTGACAAGATGTGCGAAGCACGCTAGCTTTACTTATGCACGGGGTCTGCGCCCGGCTTTGTACAAAGGATTACATGCAACAGCGGCAAGACTTGTAGTAGGTGGTTGCCGGAACAGGTTCCTAAGAACCGCGCTTCTGAGTAAAACTTACGAAGATGCTCAATGTTCCAGGAGTTGCTCATCGAATGCCATCTTCGGTCTCAAAGCATGACAGCGCCAGGCCTAGTGACTCGTTTCACCCGTAAGGGCCTTCCCACTTCAAGGCCAACTTGTTGGAATTCTTGGCGGACTGAACGCCCAAGAACAAGGTCGCCTTCCTCAAGACTTCTGGCATTAACTTTGCGGCTATGGTAGCGGCGCAAAGCTTGCTTTGGTATCGAGCAGCTCGTGCGGCTTTGAAGACGATCTTCCTCAAGGAGCAGCGTCATCTTGTCGCAGCTGCTCTTGCTCAAGCTCATCATAAGCGAGCACTCGAGGCGATCCGTATACGAAGTTCCGTGGGGAGAACCGCCTCGCTCCATAGACTAGAGCGAAAGGTGTCTCGCCGATGGCTCGATTTGGCGTCGCCCCGATCGACCAAAGAACCACCGGCAGCTCCTCAATCCAGCTTTCTTCCGCCTTGTGCAGCACTGCCGAAAGTTCTGGTCTTGAGTCCGCAAGACTTCAAAGATTTGCCCTCTCCGCTTGACCGCTGCTTCTCGGATGAGCAACAAAAGCGGCGCACCTTGGCGCCAAGATCTTGGACGCAGCATGAAGGTGCGGCTTAGAATTGCGTGCCGTTGTCGGTGATGATCCCGTTAGGGATTCCAAACGGCAAACAATTGACCAAGAACTTGATCGGCCGATCGCGGCTCACCTTCCTCACCGCTTCCACTTCCGCCACGTTGTGAACTTGTCGATTGCGACGCATAAGTACTCAAAGCCCCGACAGCTCGGGAAAGGGGCTAAGGATGTCGAGCCCCGCATCGAAAATGGCCAGGATAAAGGGATCGTCTGGAGAGCTTGAGTCGGGCTAGTGTATTCGCTTGGAATGGAACCGCACGCTTCACACTTGGTTACTTGTGCGCTTGCATCCCGGAGGGTTGTCGGCCAAAGAAACCTTGCTTAACGCTTTGCGGCAAGTGCTCTGGCGCCAATGTGGTGACCACATATGCCTCCATGTATCTTCGCCAACAGCTTTTGTCCGTCTTCCCGTGAATACACTACAATTTCACACCGTTGAGTCTTCTTCGCATACAGCGTGTTGTCGACAAACCGGTACATACTTGATCGCCGCTACTCTTTCCGCTTCTTCTTGCTCTTCGGAAGTTCTCCGTTCAAGGAAATGGACAATCTGCCGTGCCCATGCCGGAGCTTGCGGCTCGACAACAAGGACTAAAGGCACATCTGCCGCCGCGGAACATCAGCTTCCACGGCGAGAACTCGGCGCTCACCAGAGCTTGACGTTCCCGGCAAGCTTCCGGAACAAAACTTGTCGGGAGCGCTCGCTTCAACGAAACAAACCTCGGGCTTGTCGGAGCAGACCGCTCCTCAAGATCAAGCTGGTGTCGATCTTAGGGACCTTCTTGGCGGCGGCTTCGGAAGCTCGCCGTAAAATAGTCACCAGAGATCAACTTCATCTTCTTGCTCTGTCCAGTTGATGGTGTTACAGACGGTTGAGTCAGCTTGAGCACAAAAATCCCTCGTTCCACGGGTAACTTAAGTGCGGCGCACTTTGACAAAGCCATCAAGAATGTCGTTCGAGCTCTTGGAATATATTCCATCAGAGGCCGTCAAAGTGCTCTTCTAGCTTTCTCACTTCATCAACATAAGCTTCCATCAACGGACTCGATAATTCTTGTTCACTTGGCGGATAACAAGTCGTGAGTCACCCACGACAATGAGCTTCTTGATCCCAAGGTCTCATCATGATCTGTGACCGGCAAGCAAACCTTCATACTGCAGTATTGTTTGTTGCTTGCTCCTTGGGAAAGTGCATCCGACCACGATTTGAGGTGCTCTCCGGTGGGTGCAACAAGTAGCACGCCCACACCGGCGCCTTGCAGCGAGAAGGCACCATCAAAGTATATCAGCCACTCTTTGCTTGCCTCCTTGACGGGAATGCTCGTTTCTGGAATTTCCTCATCTGGTGTTGGTGTCCATTCTGCTATGAACTCCGCCAATGCTCTGCTTTGGATAGTTGAAGTGCTCTCAAACTTGAGGCCAAAGCTTGACAGTTCTAGTGCCCACTCAACAATCCTGCCTGTTGCTTTTGGATTTTGCAGTATCCTCTTCAGCGGAAAGCGAGTGACGACTGTGATCTCATGTGCCTGAAAGTAATGGCGCAGCTTTCTCGAGGCCATGAGGAGGCCGAAAAGCAATTTCTGCACACCGTAGTACCTTGACCTAGCCCCTGCGGAAGGGAACTCACAAAGTAAACCGGGCACCGCACCATCCTTTTCTGCATCTTCTCATGCGTCTGCGAGATCCATCCTTGTCGGGACCAGAGCTTGCCGGTGAAGCCCCCGCTTGTCAGCCGGATGCATCTGCCATGGTTGCTAGCTCATCATCCACCTCCCTCTCTACTACTAACGCAGCACTAACCACTTGATTGGTTGCCGCTATATATAGCAGCAACTTCTCTTGTGGCTTAGGTGCGACAAGTGTTGGAGTGGAGGACAGGTATCTCTTCAAGTCCTGCAGCGCAGCCTCCGCTTTCGGAGTCCATTGCATCGGACCTGCCTTCTTCAAAATTTTGAAGAATGGCAGGGCGCGCTCAGCAGATCTAGAGATAAACCTGCTGAGAGCAGCTACGCAACCGGCAAGCCTTCATACATCCTTGATGCGCTTTGGTGCTTCAATCTGCTCAATGGCCTTGATCTTGTCGGGATTGGCTTCAATTCCCCACTGAGACATGAAGAACCCGAGAAGCTTGCCGGAAGGGACTCCAAACACGCACTTCTCGGGGTTGAGCTTGAGGTTGATCTTGCGCAGATTTGTAAAGGTTTCGTCTAAATCTTGAATCAGAGTTGCCCTGTCCTTGCTTTTTACCACTATGTCATCCATGTATGCTTCCACATTTCTGTGCATTTGCGGCTCAAAAGCGTCATGAACTACTCTTGCAAATGTTGAACCAGCATTCTTTAACCCGAAGGACATCCGTACAAAACAAAGATGTGCCACATGGGGTGATGAATGCGGTCTTCTCCTCATCCTCTTCGCCATGAAGATCCGATGATATCCTCGAGTATGCATCCGTAAATGAAAGCAAATCACATCCGGTGTGGAGTCAACAATCTGGTTGATGCGCCGCAAGGGAAATGGGTCTTTGGGACAAGCTTTATTGACATCGGTAAAGTCGATACAAAGCCTCCATTTCCGTTAGCCTTATGCATAACCACAGGATTGGCCAACCACGTAGGATGGAGCACTCCTCCGACAAGGCCTGCCGCTTCCAGCTTGATTTCTTCTGCGATGAACTCTTGGCGCCCACCGCTTGCTTCGACTTTCGCTGACGGCCGCGCATGAGGGAAAACGGCAAGATGGTGCTCAATTACTTTCACAGGAACACGGGGATGTCGACGGCTGCCATGCAAACACGCCGACGTCGCCGCAGAAAGCAACGAAGCGCCTTTCCTATTTAGGGTCGAGAGAGGCACCGATGGTGAAGGTACCACCAGTGCCGTCCTCCTTGGCGGACACCTTCTTGGTCTCTCGTGGAGCTGCCATCGCCTTCTTACACTTGCCGGTGGAGCTCGATGGTGCGTCCTCAATCAGAAGCGCAGCACTCAAGAGGTGCACTTGCCGGAGTGGGCATCGAGCTCTTGCCGACTTGGTCTTCTTCTTCCCCGGAGCTTCGCCGCAAGTGGCTCGCAATCTGTTGCAGTACCGCCGCTTCTGGTAGATCTTGTCGGTGCAGATAAGAGCATCCTTCTTGTCGCCAGTGACGTAGATGACACTTATCGGGCCCGCATCTTCAAAGATGTTGTAGGCATAGTGAGAGGCCGCCATGAATTTGGCGAGTCTTTGGGCGGCCAAGTATTCCATTGTAAGGCAATGGAAAGTCAAGAACATCAAAGGTGACCCTCTCGATCCGAAGTTCAACTCGCCGCCAAACGTCACCGCAAGAACGTGATCTTTCCCTTCGGCTTGCTCCTTCCCGGATTGATTGCTTGAAAAGTGCCGGTCTCTTTGAGCTCGCCATCAGGGATCTGGAGTTTCTGGAGCACCGCTGAGGAGATCAGATTCAAGCCGGCCCAACCGTCAACTAGCATCTTGGTGACCTTGAGGTTGCGGGTAGTTGGTGAAACCAACATCGGCAAGCACCCGACCGCAGTTACACGATCAGGGTGGTCCTCAATATCAAAGATGATAGGCGTCTTTGGACCATTTCGTGAGGCCCTGCATGACTCGATGGATGGTTCTGCTGCATTGACTTCCCGCATCCACCGCTTGAGTTGGCGGTGGGAAGTATACAGAAGCACCGCCGTCAACGCATTGTGACCTCTGTGGCTTTCTGGAACTCCTGCTCATCGGTCTCGTCATCATCCATGTCTTCATCGTCATCGCCGTTGTCATCCTTGTCGTGGCTGCGGGGAGGTCTGTCTCCTTGCCGCTGCTTGGCCTTGCCGCGGCGTCCTCCTCGGCCGAGACGTTTCTTGCTTGCTCCTCCAGCACCCTCCTGGGCCTTCTCCTTGTCGCGTCTTCGTATTCAGCCTTCGCTGCTTTCGACAAGCCGCTCGACCTTCTTGCAGCTCTGGAGGTCATGACCCTTGGTGCGATGGATCTTGCAAGATCGCTTGCCGAGCTCCCCGCTTGTTTGCGACCGCCACAGATCAAGGCAGCTTGGTGCCGGCAACCTCCTTGCCGGAGCTACCAGCCTTGGCTTTCTTGGCGCCACCTCCGTCGCGGACTACTCAACAACCAAGTATATCTCTGCCTTTCTTCTTCCTGTTGCCCGCCACGGCTCTTCTTGTCGGGCGGTCTCCTCACTATCGAATCCTCCTGCTTCACGTTCTCTCCGGAGTCTCCTCCTTCCTCAAAGACATGCACACTTGTCGGCGGGGCATATAGCTCATCGACGTCTCGATCTTGCACATCGCCATCTCCTCCGCATCCTGCGGTTTCAAGACGTTTCGATGGAACGCTACCGATCATCACAAGCAGGATGAACATCCGATGTTGTGCCGCATATGGCTGAATCTTTGAATATATTTCTTGAGGGGCTCTCCTTCCTTCCGGGCGGCAGATGAAGATCGTTTTCTTGGCCATGGGGTTTGTGGCCGCCTGTAAAGGCGCCGACAAACTGATGGCATAGATCTGCCCAAGAGGATATGGAGTTGTCCGGCAAGTGCATGAGCCAGGATCTGACATTGGGCTTGAGTACCAGCGGGAAGTAGTCGGCAAGGATCTTGTCGTCTCGCCCCCCGGCAGCCTGCACCATGATGATGTAGATGCTGAGGAACTCCGACGGATGCGTCTTGCCGTCGTACTTCTCTGGTACGTCTGGCTTGAAGTTTTTCTTCTTTGGGCCATCGACTTGCCGCAGCTCATGAGTGAACGCAGGGCAACCTACCGCGTCTGACAAGTCGCTGGTTCCTCTGGCGCATGCATGTCAACAGAGGGCCCTAAGCGCGCTTGTCGGATTGACGCCGCTTCTCTTGGCGCTTCGATGCGAGTTTGAGCGTCTTCTTCTTTGCCGATCGTGTAGAACTTGGCGCTGATCGCGATGAGCTCGTGGATCCAATGACGCGGTGGAGTCGCTGTCGAGGTGGATCCGGCGAGTCGGCGATCTTGGCCTTCGGGGTGGAGAGTGCATGGTGGTTGCGCCCCCACCGGTCTCGTCGCCATCGGCTCGTGTTTGGCAGTCCTGCCGCGGCAGCGATGCACTCGGTTGGCGCGGAGCGTCGCCGTTGGCGAAGCCGATGAGACTTTGTATGGTGGCCCTCCATTCGTCGACCTTGTCGGCCGTTGGAGGGTAATCCCGGAGCAGTTGCGCTTTCACCAAAGCTTCTGCTGGAGTGGTGGGTGGCAGTGGCGAACGGCGCGAGGAGCGGGATATGCTCGGACTTCTAACTATGTTAGAAGGAGCAGTATCTCGTCCGGGCGACCGTGCCTCGCTTCAGCGCCAAAGATGTTGGCTTGCATGCGGTCTTGAGCATCCCGAGATCCTCGGCTCGATCTTGGTCCAACGAGCGTATGGCATTGTGGATACCATGACGCCTGTCGGTCCCGCTGGCCCCGAGATGGGCGCGGTGCATGTACGGACGCCGAGGTCTGTGCAGCCTTGTCCTTGGACTTGGCAGCACCGTGAGCTCCCCCGTCGCCGTCCATTCTTCCGCCGGCGTCTACCCCACCACCCGTTTGCTCCGGTGGCGGTGGGTTTGACGCGGACGGGGCTTCGCCGCCGAAGCCTTCTTCTTCGGTGGCATGTTGATGAAGATGATGAAGATCTAGCTCAGCGTGGACGCCGGATCAGGTTCGCGACAACCTCGACGCTTCTACCGGGCGCGCCAAAGATGTCGGGCAGGCTGATCTCGCCCACGAACACCTATGGGACCGGGCGGACCGAGCCCCTTTCGTTCGGGCGGGAGCGAGGTCGCACGAAGAGCAGATCGAGGCGAAGTTAACTCGAGAGGTTTTACCCAGCTTCGGAGCCTCCCGGAGAGATAACACTCCTACCGCTGCATGTCTAGGTGTATTGCGTTCTTGCCAGAGCGCCGAAAAGTGCTACAAGACACACGAGCTGCTAACGAGACCGAGCACAGGAGAAATCGACCGACCCCTCTCGCTAAGCATGGGCCTCCTTTTATATGTCAAGGGGTCACCGGCAGTGGCAACGTGAGACAAGGGTACAAATGGAAATGGAGTGGTTGGTACACCTACTTGTACAAAGGTACGATTGTACCATACCTAACCCTGGCGGCAGGGGACAAAGGCATTAAATGCCCATCTACGTCGCCCTAACAGTGCAAACAGGGACCGTCAGGGGCGCCACCGCTTGCCACGATGGCAAACTTGATGTAGGGCGGAACCCTACGTGGACGATCTTTCACGTTGGAGCGGATCCTACGGGGAGACACGAAGAACGAGCGGAAGAACACGAGGAAATCACGGGGAGGAACGAGGGGAAACACTCAACCAACAAGGAATCGGTCACACAAATGCTAGATCAAAGGACACAAAGAGAGATACATGATTCAAGGTCAACAAAGGACGATACAAACGGTAGCCGTTCTTCTCCGGGAGGAGGTCTTGATGGGGGCCACCCAAGAGGGGGTCTTGAATCCATGGTGGATCTTCTCCGAAGAGGGGCCTCGGTCTCTCTCGTGGAGTAGATCCCGGTATGGATGAGCCGGCTCTATCTATGAGCTAAATCAACGCTAACCCTAGAAAGAGGAGGGATCAAGTATATATAGTCTCGGGCGAAGGGGTACAAGGGACGAGTCCGAGGCATTGCGTGCCTTGACGGGAGGCCGGACGTCCGAGGCGTCGGGCGGATGTCCGACTCTCAGCCCGGATGTCCGGGCTAGAGCGACCGTTTCAGCAGAACCGGGAGGGGCGCCGGATTTCCGGGCTGGGGAGCCGGATATCCGGGGCTTCGCGGGAGGCCGGATGTCCGGGGCCTGGGGCCGGATGTCCGGGCTGTGGCAACTGTTTCAGCCGGATCGGGAGAGGGGTGCCGGATTTCCGGGCTTGAGGCCGGATATCCGGGCTCTCGGGAGACGCCGGATGTCCGGGGCGGTTGGCCGGATGTCTGGGCTTTGGTGAGGCGCCGGATGTCCGCCTCATCGGATGTCCAGCTACTTGTAACAATGACTCAAATCTTCTTCCGTCGTCGCTTCCATGCTTCCCTCGCGGATGGTGTAGTCATTCCTTGGCGCTTGCACTCGTCCTTGACATCCGAGAAGCTCCGACAATACCTATGCATGCACACGGGGGAAGTGTCAAGTAGTATACCATCCTCGAAGGGGTCAAGTGAGCACGTGTAAAGGAGAAGATTCACCTTTGTGTATGTGAAGAAGAGGTCGCATGTGTCACTTGCCAAACGGACTCTTGACATGGTGATGACCGTAGGATGCTCCGCATCATCCCCTCCCCCTTGGAAAGGATCCGACCTCGGATCGAAAACCAAATCACCATGGGAAAGAGATGGCGGTGCCGTGTCAAAGTGGTCGATCACCAAGCTCTCGTCATCTTGAAGCTCGAAATGGGCACTCTCCAATGTCACACCATCTTGTGATTCCTTCAAAAGGAGCAAATACAACAAACACTTGGAAAAATAAATGTGGTTAGCGTTAGTGCAAAACCAAGCATTCAATTGGTGATTCACCAAACAAGTGTCGCCATCAAGCATAGCAAATGGTGTGGCAAAGGATTGTGACATGGCATGTAAGCGCATAAATTGAGCACGATCAAAGATATCATGGGGACAAGCATGTAAATGGGAGGTAGAGATGCAAATATGTGTGTCAAGAGAATAAGCATCTACCTCAATTTCATAGCAAGCATTCATAAATTGCTCAATGAAAGGTCTATGGTAGGCATATGAATCATTCATAACACCAAGTAAAATGAAGTGTCTAAACACATGGGTCAAGTGCAAGACAATCCAAACATAATGTGCATGGGGTGTAGTGAATATCATGTGGCACTCAACACAATGGAAAGAGCAATTGTTCATCATGTGAGAGGCAATCAAGTCAAGCATGTAGCAATCAATGGGACATGGCATATGCGAAGTAATGACATTGTTGCAACCAAACATATGAGAGGAGCAAGTAATCCAAGAATTGGATGCAACACACAAGGTACATATGTCATGATGCATGGGAATGTGATAATGGCAAGTCAAAGCAAGATCTCTACTAAGTGCGCAATCAAGTGGTCCAAGATGACCAATAAGTCTGATCGTGCAAGCAACACAAGTAGTATGATCCGCAATATCCATGCTCAAGAAAGATGTCACCTTGAAGGCATGTCCTCGTGCATTCTTCAAAATGCCGAAGTGGAAGCAAATGCGGTGTAGAAGCGATTCGTGGTAGAATGTATGAGGCTCGCTCTCAAGAGCTCGAATGGTCAACTCACGTGAAGTGGAAGTCGACACAAAGTCCAAGTATCCTACACATGCACAAAACAAAACAAAGAACGATGCGCATGGTAGATGAACTCATCATCCATCATGATGGTTCTCATCTTTTGCACAAAACCATTAGAAGGACAAGTGCATGAATAATATGATGCAACAATGGCAATATTCATGGCACTAGGTATATGGTGCAAAGAGTTAAGACAAGCATGCTTCACAAGAATTATGTCAAAATCTCCAAATATATGCGAGAATGCTATGGGGGCAATCTCATGAGCAAGAAGAGAATCATTGTTGCACTCAATACATGGCAAATCATCTAGCATGAGGGAGGCAACACATAGAGATATATGACAAGAAGCAATATGAATCATGTGCAAAGCATATAGATGGTTGTCATCAACCGCATGAAATGGTGATGCAACATAAGCAAGCATAGTAATCAAGTCGTGCAAACTAGTGGAGCGAAGATGCAACACACTAGAAGAAATCATGGCAATCATGTCATGTAAAGCGAATAATAGGCATAGGGAATGCACATGACATATCGCATAAGCACGAACACAAAGCAAGATCATAGTGTCATCATAGGCATGGGGCACAAAGCAATCATGGCAATACCAAACAATATCTCCACCACGCGTGCAAATACACATACAAGTACTAGAATCAATCATCATGTGTAATGCAAAGCATGGGTCACAAAATGCATGGCAAAGACATAGGAATGGGCATATCATGCAAAGTGAACATGGCAAGATGGGCAAAGGATATATAATGGAGTTAAACCGATATCCAAGTGATGGCCATGTAGAAGAAATGCGCCAAGTGTTTACTTGAAGTGAGCGGTGGGAAAGACAATCCATGGGATCCCAAATCATCGTTGCTCTCTAGAGCTCGCTTTGTCAACACGTGGGATTGCGAGGTCGACAAGTATTCATGGGTACCTACACAAAAGAGACAAAAACCAAAGAAATTGTGAGCGTGGTAAATGTACACATCATCCATCATGATGTGTATGTGCACGTGTGAGTTAGCATAAGATAAGCATCGCTCAAAGAAATTTGATGCATGGTATAAGAACATGTCATCCATCATGAAAGAATAGTTATTATGTATGACACGATGGGGACACAAATTGAGAATGCAAGTATATGGCGATCGATAGCATTTTCATTCATGGGGAGCATGTGGTGCACACAAGTATGGGGATCATGCAATGAATGGGAAGGATCAAATTCTCCTAACATGTATGAGGAAACTATGGGGGTCTCCTCATGAGCAATATTGGAAACATCATTTGGAGAAAATGGACAACATCCAAAACAATGCATATCCGGCTAGGAGGGCATGGCATGGCATATGAGATAAAGGATGCAAAGGGAGCATATCAATATCATCACAAGAAAAACAAATGCCAATAACCATGGGCTTGTCATCTATGCCATATGTGCAAATTGGGTTTATTTTAATGGCATATGCATAGTCACTATGAAGAGATTGCAAATAAGACATATGATGGATCTCATGCATAGCATATGACAAGTCAAGCGGATTAGCAAACATGATGTGACCTAAAGAATTGTCACAAGAAATCCTATGTAACATAGCATCACTACTAATAGACTCCACATGAGAATCATCATATTCATAAATGGGCAAATCATCACATGGGGAAATCATACTAGAATGAATCATGTCAATAGGGTGATCAACATCATGCAAGCAATCAATGTCAAAATAGTCCACTAGTGGGGCCGAGAGCATCACCGTCACCTTTGTTACCCTTGTCATTCCACTCAAGTGGTGTAGGTGAGGTGGGAAAGACCAAATGGTGGTCATCTTCATCTTGATGGAACCATGTGGGGGGTGCATCATATTTCACCATGGCCATCGTCTTGTCCAAAGGGAGGGGCCGGAGTCGAGGATCGGCGTGTCATCATAAATGGGACCTAGCACCAAATGAGAAGACACAATAGAGGTAGAGGTCAAGTTGTTAGAAATGCAAATGGCCTCGCTAGACCTATCAACTATCTCACTCTCTCTATGTGGTGGTTCACTCACTCCCTCAAAATAGGTGCACTCAAACTCACGTATGGTGGAGTCACTCATCTCACTCAAGTGGTGGGGGTTGTGGCTCTCCTCACATGGGAATTTGGGCAACACATATATGGGGCTAGTGGTGAAGTCACTCTCACTCTCAATATGGTGGCTCAAGTCACTCAAGTCATCGGATGTCGCCCGTGGTCGAAGGGAAAATCCCATGCTCAACCGTCTCGTAGTCGTTGTCGTGGATGAAGGTCAAGATGGCACATCATCGCTCTCGTCGTGGATGAAGGCCAAGATGGCTCAACATCACTCTCGCCGTGGATGAAGGCCGAAGATGGCACAACATCACTCGCCTCCTAAGATGGAAGCATCATCCTTGCCGCCACCTTGTCGCTTGCCTCCAAAGCTTGGTCCTTGAAGGTCTCCATAGTCGCATTTTGTAGCCGCACCATCTTGAAAAAGAGTCAAGGTAGACTCGGCATCATCAATGCCACAAAGAGGGATGGCGGTGAAGTCGCACTTGGGAGCATCGTTTTGGAGCTTGTCGGGCTTGGATATCATGGTGGTACTAGCCTCATGCTTGTCGTAGAGCTTGGTCTCCACGAAGTTTGCTTGGAGTGGAGAAGCGTTGGACTTCGTGAGTTCTTGTTCCGCCTTGAGAGCACCAATGTAGTAGTCGTCGATGGACTTGTAGTTCTCGAGGAAGATGGTCTTGGAGATGTCGCCAGTAATCCCATCATGAAGTGGAACTTCATTGACATGGGGTCGCCTACGCCGCTCGTCATGAAGGCAATCTTCATCTCCTTGAAGTACTTGTCGATGGACTTGGATCCTTGGGTGGTGTTCTCCAATTGGCGTCGAAGTTGTTCCGTGTATGTTGGAGGCACGAACTCTCGCCGCAAAGCTCTCTTCATCTTGGACCAACTCATCTCGTAGCACTCAAGGTGTGTGAAGCCACCATGTCGAGGCGTAGTCGTGGAAGTTTCTTGTATGCACTTCACTTGATCTTCTGGAGGAACTTGATGTAGCTTGAGGTAGTCGTCCATCAAACGCTCCCACTCGAGGTACTCCTCGGGTTCTTGAGTCCCATAGAAAGGAATCTCGTGGTCGCTGCCGAGGTCGTAGTAGCTCGTGGAAGTCGCGGACTTGAGCTTGGGGAGCTTCTCTTGAGTGTAGTCTTGGGGTGCTTGTTGGCGAAGATGCCGAATATCCCAAGGCTTAAGATGCCTTGAAGTCGCTTGGCGAAGATGCCAAGGGAGATGGTGAAGTCGTGGAGCGGTTGTTGATGTTGAGCTCTTGACCTTCACGTTCTTGTTGATGATGGTGTCGATGCCGATGTGATCTTGCCGAGACGGTAGCTCGAAGCATGTGCTCTTGAGCGCCTTCTCAAGATGAGGAAGATCGCTTGTAGGACTTGATGAGGGATTTGATCTCCTCCATTTTAGCTTGCATCTTGGCGTCAGAAGTTGTTTTCCATGGCATCGAACTCGTCGTTGTTGTTGTAGACCGAAGATGAAATGCCTTGCCTATCCATCACAAGACTCAAGCAAATATGAGTGGGAGAAAGGGAAGAACTTATACCAATGTACCTTGACCGATGTTGAAAATGAATCAAGTTCACCCAAATGCGACAATGAAATAGCACTATTGGTACCAATCCTTGTCGGTTCTCACACCTACACAAGTAAAGCTTATGGAGGAGCTCGGTGAGGATAGTGGCACAAAAATTTAATGCAAAATGTTGGCAAGAGTCAATAATGTTGAAAGAGATTCACAAATTCGCAAGTGAAACAAGTAGACCAATAGCAATATGAGGCACACGGAAACACACACACGGATAGATAAATGGGGCCGTGCAACCAAGGAATGAGCTTAAAATGTGGAATCCACGGAAAACGCTCGTGTTGCACAACTCAAGAGAGACGCTAGCACGATTGCTCAATAGGCGGATACGACACTTGTGCACAACCTATTTGATGCAAAATGGATAAACTTCTATCCCAAGTATGCTATGTATGTATGGTTCCCGGTGTTTCTTTCAAGATGATCCAAGATGATCGGATATGACAATCTTATATGCAATATGGTATGATGCTATGGCACTTGCTTACAAGCTTCTTTGCTCTCTTTCTTTTGCTTAAAAGCTTTATTTTTTTTTTGTATGGCCACTTTGCACAATGCACTAACCAAGATAGCAATTGTGTATATGCGGGAACAAACTTGAGGCACAATGGATGATATGATACCAATATGATATGGTATGGTATGTAATGGAAGGTATGATCACTAATGTGCACAAGTAACGCTGCGGCAATACTCAAATGGCTAGTCTCGATAGGCAAGTAACGCAAAATGGGCTAGGGGTTATCAATGCAATTTGCAAGGGAATATACAATGGTGTCGTCAAGGTTATCGTCCTTTGCAATGATGAGTGGCGGTGTTCTTGATGTAGATACCAAGATGATGGAGACTCGTCCTAAGTAGCCAAACACCTTAGGAAACGGAAAAACCGCGAACTCAAAATCTCAAATGACAAATGTCAAATGGTGGTAGCGGAAAGCGGTGGTGATTTGCACTTGGCAATGCGGAAGTGGAGACGGGCTATACACGTGTCGGAGTTGAAGTTGCCGTCCTAAGTAGTCAAACACCTTAGGAGACACAAGCCACAACTCGAAAAAAGCTCAATCAACAATTGGGTTAAGTTGGGTTGCTCAAGTGTATGGTAGGCAAGGTTATGTGGAAGTGGTGGTGGTGGTTGATGAAGAAGCAATCGTCCCTAAGTAGCCAAACACCTTAGGAGACTCGAATCACTACTCAAGCAACCACTAATGCTATGGGGAACAAAATTGGTTAGGTTGTGGAAGTCGGTGGTGGTTATGCGGAGGATGTGGTGGAAGGCCTAGGCAAACTTGCCAAATTTTCAAAAAATTGATGGAGTCAAATGGGGGTGGTAGTATTTTTGTGGGAAGGGGAATGTCAATAGCTTCAAAACGAGCTAAAGAACGCCAAAATCGGACTCAGATGAATTAGTTATGGACAAAACGGTGAAACGGAAAAACAGAACTCACAGGGCCGGATATCCGGGGTTAGGGGCCGGATTTCGGGGTGTATGTCCGTAACTGAGCTGATTTGGCGCCCAGGTCTGGATGTCCGGCTTGGGGCGGATGTCCGCGGCTGGCCGGATGTCCGCCGGCTGGCCGGATGTCCGCCGGCTGGCCGGATGTCCGGCCGGGTGCCCGGATGTCCGACTCGAGGTCTGGATGTCCGCCCGACGGATCCCGTTCTCGTTTAGGCGGAAATTTTAATTGGGGCGGAAATTGATTATTTCGGGGGCAAAATTTGATGGATTTTGTGGAGGAAAGTTGGGGAAACTTGGGGGAATGCTAGATCCACTTGAAACCAAGCAAATCCACGGATCAAAATCAACAAAACATCATCAAAACTAACAAATCACAAAAAAATTTGGGGCTATTTTTTGTGGGGATTTTCGGATTTAGGACGAAATCAACAAAATCAAGCTAGAAAAAGAGGGGTAGGGGCTCCAAAAATGTGATCAACCTAAGCTCTGATCCATAGATGATGTAGGGCGGAACCCTACGTGGACGATCTTTCACATTGGAGCGGATCCTACGGGGAGACACGAAGAACGAGCGGAAGAACGCGAAGAAATCAACGGTATGAAAGAGGGGAAAAACTCAACCAACAAGGAATCGGTCACACAAATGCTAGATCAAAGGACACAAAGAGAGATACATGATTCAAGGTCAACAAAGGACGATACAAACGGTAGCCGTTCTTCTCCGTGAGGAGGTCTTGATGGGGGCCACCCAAGAGGGGGTCTTGAATCCAAGGTGGATCTTCTCTGAAGAGGGGCCTCAGACTCTCTCGTGGAGTAGATCCGGTATGGATGAGCGAAGCTCTATCTATGAGCTAAATCAACGCTAACCCTAGAAAGAGGAGGGGATCAAGTATATATAGTCTCGGGGCGAAGGGGTACAAGGGACGAGTCCCGAGGCACTGCACGCAGGTGGAGGTCGGACGTCCGGGCGTCGGGTCGGATGTCCGGCCAGCGAGGCGCCGGATGTCCGGGTTTCACCGGATGTCCGGCAGAGCGACTGCTTCAGCAGAATCGGGAGAGGGCGCCGATTTGGCCGGGGAGCCGGATATCCGGGCTTCATGAGGCCGGATGTCCGGGGCCTAGGGCGGATGTCCGGCTGTGGTAACTGCTTTCATAGGATCGGGAGAGGGTGCCGGATTGCTTGAGGCCGGATATCCGGCTCTCGGAGACGCCGGATGTCCGGGCGGTTGGCGGATGTCTGGCTTTGGTGAGGCGCCGGATGTCCGGCCTCGCCCGGATGTCCGGCTGTAATTTCAGCAGCTCCGTCTTCTTCCGCTGCCGCTTCCATGCTTCCCTCGCGGATGGTGTAGTCGTTCCTTGGCGCTTGCACTCCTCCTTGACATCCGAGAAGCTCCGACAATACCTCTGCATGCACACGGGGGAAGTGTCAAGGAGTATACCATCCTCGAAGGGGTCAAGTGAGCACGTGTAAAGGAGAAGATTCACCTTTGTGTATGTGAAGAAGAGGTCGCACGTGTCACTTGCCAAACGGACTCTTGACATGGTGATGACCGTAGGATGCTCCGCATCAAAACTTGTCAGCGCCGCTTGCCACCTCGCACCGCTGGCTGCACAGCCTCCCGCCACGCGCGCCTGGAAAGATCCCAGGGCGACATGTTAGTGGATGTGCTGGAGCGTAGGTACAGAGAGGTGGTCTGCCGCGGCAAGCGCTGTCATGAAGTTGTCTTGTCGCGCCTGTAAGCTTGTCGCCGCTGGGCCTTCCCGACAAGCTCCTCTTGCCGGGCCTTGTCTTGTATGTGCCTTGGGTGGCCTTCCGGCAAGCTCCTCTTGCCGGGCCTCGTCTCCTTGGCTTGAATACTTTGTTCTTGAATGGCTCCAAAGGAACCACGGAGGATCTTGGCGGTCACCCTAAGCCTTGTCATGAGGGTCGCAATCGCCGTGCACAAGTTCGGGATACTAGGGTACCCCTACTCTAGTACACCGACAACTATATGTATGGTATTTCGGTGATATGATCCAAGATGATCGGATATGACAATCTTAATGTAGTATGATGCTATGGTTCTTGCTTATAAGCTCTTTGCTTATCTTTCTCTTTTGCTTAAAAACTTGATTGGCTCTTTCTCTTTTGAGCTCTTTTCTCACGCAAAACTTCACGAACCAAGATAGCAATTGTGTATGCGATGACAACTTTGTGACACAAAAGTTGATGTCAGGATATGCACCACTATGGTATTGATGTGGAGCATCCCTCGCTCATCCCCATGGACGCACCTACATCTTCCTCAACACCACTTGGACCCATGACTCGAGCTCGAGCTAAGGCTATTGAAGATAAGGTGAACTCGCTCCTCTCCGAACTCCCTCTTCCTAATCACGGGACATGGCTACTAACTCATTCGGACACTCTGTGTGTGATCAGGTACCTGGAGGAGAGCCACGGGACAACTACACCCAATGACCAAGGTGGCAAGGACGCCAAGCATGGAGATCAAGAAGAAAGGCCTTTTGTGAAGCTACAGGCACCGGACGACCGGTCGGTCCCGGACGTCCGAGCCCTGGGAGATGCTACAGCGAGGGAAGGAAGACAGGACAGAGCTACGGGCCACGGACGACCGACCTGGCCCGAACGTCCGATGATTCCCAGGTCCCGGACGACTGACGCCCTCCAGACGTCCGGCAACGGGGCACACGAATGGAAATTCACGGAAGACCGAAGCCACCGGACGACCGGACGACCCGCACCCGAGCCGAATTTACGGAAGTCCGACAGCCCTCGGACGTCCGGACCGTCCCGAAGCCCCGGATGTCCGATGCCTTCCGGATTTCCGACACGTGAGTGACTGCCGCCTCGGGCAAGAGCCCTTGTACCCCTTCACTTTGACTCCCATTTGCACTACGACTATAAATAGGTCTCTCCCACCTCCTAGCTAGGGTAGCATTAGTTTAGCTCATATTTCGTGTGAGATCCTTGCTCATCCACTTGGTTACTTCTCCTCGGAGCTCAGGATATCTTCGGAGAAGATCCCCCAAGCGGATTCAAGACCCCTTCAAGGGAAGACAATCAAGACCTCCTGACGGAGAAGAACGGCTACTCGTGTATCTTTCCTTTGTTGATTTTGAATCTTGTGCTACCTTATGTGTTCGTTGATCTAGCCCTTGTGTGATCGATACTTGTCGGTTGAGTGATTCTCTCATTTCTCCTCGTGTTTTGCCTTGTGTTTTCCGCGCGTTCTTTGTGTTCTCCCCGTAGGATCCACTCCAAACGTGAAAGATTGACCCCGAGGGTTCCACCCTACATCATCTTGGTATCATGGGCCATGTTGATCACGTTTTTGGAGCCCCTACCCCGTGTTTTCTAGCTTGATTTTGTTGTTTTTGTCCTAAATCCGAAAATTCCCCACCAAAAATAGCCCCAAATTTTTTTGTGATTTGTTGGTGAGTTGAGATTTTGTTGGATTTGGTCCATGGATTTGAGTTGCTACGTGTGGATCTAGCTTTCCCCACCCTCCCCACCCTTTTCCATCCATCAATCCGCTCGATTTCGATCTCACCAACTTCTTCCTCCCCGAAATCTTGCTGTTCATCCCGCGCTGACCCCGACCACCAGACGTCCGGCCTTTCCCGGACTACCGGAACCCCTGAGCAGATTCGAAATTACGGACGACCGGACCCTGCCGGACGTTCGACAGCCGGACGACCGTCACCACCCGCACGTCCGTGAAACTCTGACGAAACTGAATTTTTCAATTCAGCCACCACCACAACCCCACCTTCCACCACATCTTCCAAACCCACATACACCACCATCCTCCCCAATACCTCCTATGACGATTTTGACACATTTTAATAGTTGAGATTTTGAGTTGCGGTTCCCATGTCCTATTGTGTTTCGGCTATCTAGGTACGGTTCGACATCATCATCACCGCGCTCATCTTCGCAAGGGTCTCATCATCGCCAAGGACGGTAACCTCGTCGACATCTTTGTCATACCTTGCAATTGCATTGATACCCCACATGGACTTACTTTGGCGTAGCTTACCCATCGAGACTAGCCATTGTGATGTAGGGTGGAACCCTACGTGGACGATCTTTCACGTTGGAGCGGATCCTACGGGGAATCACGAGGAACACGCGGAAGAACACGAGAGAAACGAGAGAGAAATCACGAAACCGACAAGAGATCAATCACACAAGTGCTAGATTATCGATTGCATAGAGTGGCACAAGATTCAAGATCAACAAAGGTAAGATACAAGCGGTAACCGTTCTTCTCCGTGAGGAGGCCTTGAGGGGTCCACCCTAGAAGGGGTCTTGAATCCGCTTGGGGATCTTCTCCGGAGAGGTCCCGATCTCGGTGGAGAAGTAGCCAAGTGGATGAGCAAAGGCTCTCACACAAGAATATGAGCTAATCCAATGCTAACCCTAGAAAGTTGGGGAAGAAGGAGTATATATAGTCTAGGGGCGAAGGGTACAAGGGCTGCGCCCAAACGAAGTCAACACACAGGCGTCGGACGTCCGGAAGGCGTCGGACGTCCGGAGGCTCGGGACGGTCCGGACATCCGGACGGGCTCGGACGTCCGTAGAATCAGTCTTGTCTTGGGTGTGTTGGACGTCCGGAGAGGGTCGGTCGTCCGGCTTTCAGGACGGTCCGGACGTCCGGAAGTTGTCGATCGTCCATAGATTGATTCGAGGCGTCGTCGGTCGGACGTCCGGAGGCTTGATCGTCCGTAGTTTTGGTTCGGGTGGCAAAGTGTCGGACGTCCGGAGAGTCCGTCGTCCGGGTCCTGGGACTCGTCGGACGTCCAGAAGGCGTTGGACGTCCGGTGCCTGTGCCTTCAGCAGCATCTCTTCTTCTTCAATATGCCTCGAGTCCTCGTCGTCTTGGCTCTCCCAAGTGGTTGATCCTTGGCTCACCTCCATTTACCTGATTACACATAGTCTCCGAATGAGGTAGTAGCCATGTCTCGTGAGTAGGAAGAGGGAGTTCGGAGAGGAGCGAATTCACCTTATCTTCGATAGCCTTAGCTCGGGCTCTTGTCATGGGTCCTAGTGGCGTTGAGGGAGATGTAGGCACGTCCATGGGGGTGAGCAAGGGATGCTCCGCATCATCTCCCCCTCCCCCCTTGGGAGAGATCCGACCTCGGATCAAAAGCTTCATCTCCATGGTATGGTGCGAGGTCCTTGACGTTGAAGATGTCGCTCACATTGTACTTGTCTCGAGGTAGGTCAATCTTGTAGGCGTTGTCGCTTGTAGCGTGCTAGCACCTTGAAAGGTCCATCGGCTCTAGGAAGAAGCTTGGACTTGCGTTCTTTGGGGAAGCGTTCCTTGCGAAGGTGTAGCCACACTAGATCACCAATGTTGAAGACCATGGGTTGCTTGTTGACGTTGAGCTTGGACGCTAGTCGTTGTACTTGGCGCCGATGGTTTGTCTTGTATCATCATGCATCTTCTTGATGTAGCTTGCGATGCACTCGCATCCATGTTGGTGCGCTCTTGTAGAGGAAGAGGTAGAATGTCCAATGGGGACAAGGGGTTGAAACCGTGAGACGACCTCGAAGGGGACTTGCCGGTAGTTGAATGTCTTGCACGATTGTAGGCGCATTTCGGCGACGGGTAGACATGCTTCCCATTCCTTGATGTTCTTCTTTATCAAGACACGAAGTAGAGTGGATAGTGTGCGGTTCGTCACCTCCGTTTGGCCATCGGTTTGAGGATGGAATGCCGAGGAGAACAAGAGCTTGATTCCGAAGTTTGGCGCATAGGGTCTTCCAAAAGTAACTCAAGAACTTGACGTCACGATCGGAGACGATTGTCTTTGGTACGCCATGGAGTCGCAAGATTTCCCTACAAAAGAGATTGGCAACATGTGAAGCATCGTCTATCTTGTTGCAAGGTATGAAATGTGCCATCTTAGAAAATCTATCCACAACAACAAAGACGGAATCCTTGCCATTTTGAGTCCTAGGCAAACCGAGTACAAAATCCATACTAATGTCTTCCCATGGTTGATATGGAATTGGAAGGGCATGTAAAGACCATGAGATTGAGCTTTAGACTTAGCTTTGCGACATGTATAGCATCGGTTGGTGAAGCGTGAGACATTGCGGAACATCTTGGGCCAAAAGTAGTTGTTGGAGAGCGTGGCGAATGTCTTGTCGCGTCCAAAGTGTCCCATGAGTCCGCCTCCATGAGCCTCTTGCAAAAGGAGCAAACGAAGAGAAGACTCAGAATGCAAAGTTTGTTAGCTCTCATAAGATAACCATCCTTGATGTAATATTGTTCCCAAGACGTGTCGTCAAACACTTAGCATAAGGAGAAGCAAAAGATGGATCATGCTCATACAAGTCTTTTATATGCTCAAAACCAATAACATTCAACTCAAGCTGAGTGACAAGCATGCATATGCGTGAAAGCGCGTCGGCAACTACATTTTCTTTACCCTTAATGTACTTGATCACATAAGGAAAAGATTCAATGAATTCACTCCATTTGGCATGACGCTTGTTCAATTTAGTTTGACCTTTGAGGTACTTAAGCGTTTCATGATCGGTATGGATGACAAACTCATGAGGTCTAAGGTAATGTTCCCAAACATGTAGCACACGCACTAAAGCATACAATTCTTTGTCATAGATGGGATAATTAAGTTGAGCACCGGAGAGTTTTTCACTAAAATAAGCAATGGCTCGTTTTCTTGCATCAAAACTCCGCCAATTCCGGTACCACTTGCATCACAATGAACCTCAAAAGTTTTGTCAAAGTTGGGCAAAGCAAGAATCGAGCATGAGTAAGTAAAGACTTGAGCTCATCAAAAGCGGTTGATTGTAAAGTTCCCCAAACAAAGAGGGTATTCTTCTTGCTCAAAGCATGCAAAGGAGCGGCAATTGTGCTAAAATCTTTCACAAAGCGACGATAGAAACCCGCAAGACCAAGAAAACTTCGCACTTGTTGCAAATTTGTGGGTTGGGGCCAAGTTTTAATTGCTTCAATTTTAGATTCATCAACATGGACACCCTTTGAGGAAACTACAAAACCCAAGAAAACCACTTTGTCAACTCCAAAAGTGCATTTTTCAAGTTTGCATAAAGGCTTTCCTTGCGAAGAGTTTGCAACACAGATTTTACATGATTGATGTGCTCTTTCATGGTTTTGCTAAACACAAGAATATCATCAAAGTAAACCACAACAAAGACTCCAATATAAGGACGAAGCACATGATGCATAAGACGCACAAAAGTACCGGGAGCTTCCGAAAGACCCA